>OX381707.1:15476799-16121799 GCA_947462335.1 Harmothoe impar | reverse complement strand
ATGGTAGAGTGCAGTGACCCCCCCCCCCCCACGGGCCACCATAACACACACACCATTAATACTTCTGTACAGAAGCACGTGTCCACACACGCTGCCTGCCGCCGAGACCTGTAGTCAATGACTTCCAATAGTCATTGATGTAGTACAGTGCAATCTGGTTATAAGGAAGAATGATACAAGCAACTTCCTGTTATAAGGAGCCCCGGAGCACATTGGCTCTTATTGCTGTATCCCCTGTGGTCCCAAATTGTCTACAATGTATTTTCTGAATATTGGTGATATTTGGTTATAAGTACTTTGCATATAACGAGTAAATATTGTTGGTCCCAAGGCCCTCCTTGTAACGAGATGTTACTGTATACTATAGTGGCACGGGGACATCACGTGCTACATGAATGGGACGCGGTGACGTCACGCAGGTGGGGATGGGGTATGAATGGGACGCTGTGACGTCACACAGGTGGGGGCGGTGAGGTGCGGGGGTGGGTGCCTCGTTAAGTGGACCGTGGAGGTGTAGTGTAGAGGTGTACGTGTAGAGCTGCACTACTACTACCCTGGTCTCTCCACCATCACACCTTCAGACAGCAGAGGTCAGTCTCGGACTCGGGGGACTCCCACACCAACACTGCTCAGTCCCCTTTCCTGTGTATGGTATGGGAACAGAGCTTGTCTCCAATTGATACCAACTTGCGCCAGATTGGAGGCGTAAATAGGTGTGTATCGGTCAATACACATCCGAGTACAGAAAGATTCTAATCAAGATCACAGGGGTAATAAAATTAGCTGGGGCCTACTGTTTGGGGCGCCCCCCCCTTCCAAGAAAATACGGATGGTCTTAGTCCAAGAGCCCAGGCACTTTTAATTTTCTTTTTGTGACCAAAAGGTTTGAGGGTGGGTTCTTATGTAGAATTTTCTGCCGAATTCAAAAATCCATTTCTTACAAAAATCTGTTGGGGCGTTTTTCCAATATGGCCGCCCAAAGTAACGGCCGTTGTCTTTTTGAGAAATGACTTATTTCACCCTTTGGACTCATCATTTCTGCCTGCTGAAGCCATCTATACCTATGTTCTTACTGGCCAGTAACCTAGTGCTCTTATTTCTACATTCATCAGACCAATATATTCATAAAATTCAAGATGGCGGCCATTAAAATTGCAATTTTGGACGATTTGGTCTGGTACACGGGAGGCAGAATTCTGGAATTTTACCACATGAGGTATTGAATGTTACAGGATAGCACACATGTCAAACTTGGTATATGACCTCTACTGGTCATGTTTGGAGTGATTGACATGTGCATAAACAACCATTCTTACAGAAATAGTGCTTGATAAAGGTGGCCATTACGGATATTCACAATGTTGATCATATCTCAGTAAATAATGATGATATGCAGTCATTTAACGTGTTTAAACCCACATTTTCAGGGTCTAGGAACACTATTAGAGCATCCCATTTCCTTTCCCATCCATATTTTGGGTCTATTCAGGGTAGCCATTACTGAAAATTACAACTTTTGCCATATCTATGCCAATAAAGACTATAGACAGTCATTTGAAGTGGGTACATCCACATTTCCAGTGTATTATACGACGGTGGTGCCATTATTGATGTTCTCTTTGTCATACTTTACCTATTATCAGTGATAACAAACCTTTTGCTGACCTAATTTTATCAGATTGTTTCATATAGAGAGTTTCTTCACACACACTGACCCATTTAGCACAGCTTTTGTGTATTTGATGGGACTTGATCACTAGCCATAACCTTCCTCCCAGTGGGCACAGAATTCAGTTTAACATTGAATCAATGTTGAATCAACATTGAATCAACATTGACAACCATTTATCAATGTTGATTCAATGTTCTGTGTCCACTGGGCTATGGATCCTAATCACTTGGTCATGTCTAGTAAGAGCCTAAGAATGATAGAACAATGTTTTTAGGTTATGGCATGTGGGTCTATATCACAGTCTATAGCTGTATGGTTATCATGATATAGTCTGATATAGTTACACATATATTGCTATAAATATCGACTTGTATATGAATGTTATATAGATTATCATTCATTTATCACATGCAAGTATGCACAAACTCTCCAAGCTGCCTGGACAGTCATACCTTCTACATATTTTTAAAACAACCATACCCCATGTAGTTACTATAAATACTGGTGGCACCACCAGGTGGCTACGCCACCACTTCGGCATAAAAAACATCTAGTGCCAGTGTTAAAGCAACTCCAGCCTTTAGGTAGATTTATCTTGCATTTCTTTCTCACTCCTTAAAGTGTGGTTGGAATAGGCTCTTGATTCCTGAATAGTAAATGACCATAATTATCATCAGCGAAAACAATGATAAGCCATAGTATCCAGTATCCTGAGTTATGCCTTCATTGGGATAGCCCACCCTATATGACCCAATGTTTTATTGAGACAATACTAAAGCATTAACATTATTCTATATAAATCCCGAAACTCCATTAAATCTATGAAAAAGTAAAAATAAATTCCATGGTTCATATAGGCCTAGAGAGTTTTCTTCACATGCAATGGCTCAATTACCACAGTGTCTGTGTATTTAATGGAACTATAATTATCACTAGCCATAGCTCTTCTATGGATCCTTATCATTTGACCATGTGTAGTGAAAGTCTAAGAAGGATAGAACAATGATCATAGACCATGGCATGTAAGCCTATATCATTTTCCATAGCTACATGTTACTCTACCGTGATCCTGGGACTATAGATGTGACTTAATTGTCATGGTATAACCTGATATAGTTACACACACACATATTGCTTTCATTAATCATCACTCACACACATAAGTAGATTGACATATAATAATTGTTTCTATTCTGTACCATAAAAACCCGCCTATTCCACCTATAATGCAACACTCTACCTCAAAACAATAATCTAGTCTCATAATAAAAAAAATTAAAATAGTCAATATCCCACCCTAGTAGCAAGCCCACAAAGGCCCAAATCGGTTTTTGCTTGGGCAGATCTCTCTACCTCGGGTTTACCTGGGCTACTGGCAGGGTGTCAGGCAGGGCCCAAACAGGTTGCCAGAATTAGGAAAACCGATCAGAACCCGTCTTGAGTCCATTGGTTTTGGTCATTGGGTTTTGGTGTGGCCCCATGCGGGCTGCCCGATGTGGACGAAGGTGACTGTGAAAATGTTCCGCTTAACTAGGAGCACCTGCTTCATGCAGGTAGGAACTAAAGGCTTTAAGGCCGATGTGTCCCTAGATCAGATGAGATTGACTTGTCTAATCTGTGTGGCTCAAATCTGATGATCATACTTCATGCTTGTCCATAACTGGATAGCTAGAGCATGATTCCGCCTTGGGTGCATTAACCCGTTAACCCTTTAGGGCTGAGCATCGACTATAGTTGACACCATGGCTGGCCGAGCATCGACTATAGTCCATGCCATGGCTGGCCGAGCATCGACTATAGTCAACATAACTGTATGGGAAACAGCAAAGGGTCGGCCCAGGGAAGGTGACTGTGAAAATGTTTCGCCCCCATCACCAGCAAAAACTTTTTTTGGTCGGCCTTAAAGGGCTAAGGCCTAGCGTCAACTATAGTCGACACCATGGCAGACCTAGTGTCGACTATAGTCAATGACATGGGAGGACTAGCGCCAACTATAGGCGATACCATTTACATAGGATTACTATAGGAATTGATATGAGGTCTGTCCTCATGGGTACGATTAGTTCTCAGAGCTTGTCCTCCTAGCAAGCCATGTAATTTTTGGTTAGGATTCAAAGGCTTAATTAGCAGCACCTGGGATCTTTCCTAGTCACATAGTTGTTTAATGTTGGGGTGATGTTATGGAGGACATAATACCTCCACTCTCTCAGAGGGGGGGGGTGAGGTTGGAATTTATTTTTACTTTTTTACAGATTTAATGGAGTTTCGGGATTTAAATAGAACCAGTGCCTTCGGCAGCTGGATTTTGAGGGGGAAAACATCCTAGAATTCACGGACCCCCCCCCCCCCCCAATACACTCCTAGCAAGCAAGACACATAGGGCCAAGCACAGTCTAAACAGCGCGGCAAAATCTGCGAAAATCTGGCCAGCCTGTGGCGCCATCTGACGATCTGCGGCGGTATCTGTGACGTAATACAGCCATGACCTTTGACCTTTGACCTAGATACGGACATCGCCGTCCTGACAACAGAACATCGTCGATGTCGATTGAAAAGTTTCAGTCTTATTCTCTCAGCTATTTGATTGTTTTATGGTGTTATACTTACAGGGGAGGTTCAAATGAAGATGTACTGTGCAATTAAATCGTATTTGATCATCATTCTTCTATACGCATCTTAATTAAATGGAATTTAATTTAAGAAAACAATGGCGGAATTTTGTGAAATTCATCTTCTCTTGTTGCTACCGTCTCTGTGCGAGAGTATTTGTACTACTAGGTATTTATCATGTTTTTCTTTTAAATAAAATGAATTCTAAAAATTAGTGTGTTAGAAAGAAGAAGAATCATATCTAAAAGACTCTAAATAAAAGTTTAGGCAAAATCAAGAAGAAAATCGAGTTAGCTTTGAAAAAAGTACATATCTTCATCTAGCCTCTTTTGGTTCATCTGGTCCTGTCAAGCACCTCAAGGCTGAATCAATGGGGTGGGTACCAGCGGCCAAATAGTGCCGTTTTATATATAGGGGAATAATGTTAATGCTTTAGTATTGTCTCCATAAAACATTGGGTCATATAGGGTGAGCTTTCCCAGTGAAGGCATAACTCAGGATACTGGATACTATGTAGGAGTGAGAAAGAAATGCAAGATAAATCTACCTAAAGGCTGGAGTTGCTTTAACACTGGCACTAGATGTTTCTTATGCCGAAGTGGTGGCGTAGCCACCTGGTGGTGCCGCCAGTATTTATAGTAACTACATGGGGTATGGTTGTCTTAAGAATATGTAGGAGGTATGACTGTGTAACTACATCAGGCTATATAATGATAACCATACAGCTATAGACTGTGATATAGACCCACATGCCATAATCTAAGAACATTGTTCCATCATTCTTAGGCTCTTACTAGACATGACCAAGTAAGTGATTAGGATCCATAGGAAGGTTATGGCTAGTGATAAAGTGTGTGTGAAGAAAACTCTCTATATGAAACAATCTGATAAAATTAGGTCAGCAAAAGGTTTGTAATCACTGATAATAGGCAAAGTATGACAAAGAGAACATCAATAATGGCACCACCGTCGTATAATACACTGGAAATGTGGATGTAGCCACTTCAAATGACTGTCTATAGTCTTTATGGGCATAGATGGCAAAAGTTGTAATTTTCAGTAATGGCTACCCTGAACAGACCCAAAATATGGATGGGAAAGGAAATAGGATGCTCTCATAGTGTTCCTAGATGCTGAAAATGTGGGTTTAGACACCCTAAATGACTGCATATCATCATTATTTACTGAGATATGATCAATATTGTGAATATCCGTAATGGCCACCTTTATCAAGCACTATTTCTGTAAGAATGGTTGTTTGTGCACATGTCAATCACTCCAAACATGACCAGTAGAGGTCATATACCAAGTTTGGCATGTGTGCTATCCTGTAACATTCAATACCTCATGTGGTAAAATTCCAGAATTCTGCCTCCCGTGTACCAGACCAAATCGTCCAAAATTGCCATTTTAATGGCCGCCATCTTGAATTTTATGAATATATTGGTCTGATGAATGTAGAAATAAGAGCACTAGGTTACTGGCCAGTAAGAGCATAGGTATAGATGGCTTCAGCAGGCAGAAATGATAAGTCCAAAGGGTGAAATAAGTCATTTCTCAAAAAGACGACGGCCGTCACTTTGGGCGGCCATATTGGAAAAACGCCCCAACGGATTTTTGTAAGAAATGGATTTTTGAATTCGGCAGAAAATTCTACATAAGAACCCACCCTCAAACCTTTTGGTCACAAAAAGAAAATTAAAAGTGCCTGGGCTCTTTGGACTATCTAGACTTCAAATGGTGTCTTCTCACACATTTTGAGACACAATATTTTTACTCAGGTCTGTGTAAATAAAGTTTAATTGTTCTCAAAAAAAAGTGTCTACCGGTATATGGTATTGTCTCCTTCTCTCCCCCCCCCCCCCCCTCTTTTCTCCTCTCTGGCCGAAGCTGGCAGAGGGGTACTCGTCACGGAGCACAATGGCATGCTTCTGCCCCCCCCCCCCCCCCTTGTAAGGCCGAGAACCTTTCACCCATAATGTTACAATATATATCTACCATTAGGAGCAGGACCTACGTGAGACTGTACAGTGTGGCCCTTATTAGACTTCTAAATCTCCCCTAAGATAACATACCTCTAAAGGGGTTAACACACATAGGAAATGTACTAGAAAAGGGTGTTCAAATCCTTATCAGAAAATAACATTATATAATATTAAATACACAATCTACCCAAGCCCTGTTATTTAACCGGCTTCTTTTAACAACACTTTAGGCAAAAAAAGTTTCTTTCAGGTAACATGGGATGAAAGTCTAGGGTCGGTAGGTGAAGGTGCCAGCCCCACCATATACCCAGATAAGTGTAAAATGTGGAAGTTTCTTCAATATTGCATAAATCATGTAAGCAAGGAAATTAAGATAGAGGGAAACTATTAAAGTCTTTGCTTTATAGGAGACCTGATCAATACCGACAAACGTTGGAATTGTCTCTCACAATCAATCCATTTTCAATACTCCTGGCTTCTCCCAGCTAATATAAATGTTAGAATCTCCATTTCTGTGAAATGTTGACAGAGATTCGATTCTTTGCATGTGTACACGTGTGGGTATCCAGTCAAAACATACACATCACAACTGACCTAACGCCATGCCACTCCGCCATAGTACAGCAGTTCATGTCAAGACCGGAGAATTTGGGGAGACTCTCCTCTGGTAGGTTGTAATACCCAATTTTAGGAGTTAGCTTTGACTGGCCTGCATCAGTGGGAGCTCTACTCCGCCACGCACTACCCCCCCCCCCCCTCCTCCCCTCCCCTGGTTGTTCCCACGAATTAGACAGTCGAGAAAAGTATAGTTGAGAAAAGTAAATTTTTTGTCTTTATTCAAATTCTAGGACTTGAGCAAGTCTAGAGTTAGCTCATTAACATCAGATACCATCACCTCACACCTTGTTAACAACCCATTTGAATGTTCATTTAAGAGCAACTCACCCTATTCTGACAATCACACTATCAGACATAACAGGTTAACAGTGGTCATTTATGACAGATAATGGACCCTGGAGGTGATGAAGATTACCACAGGACATTTAGGGGTACTCCCCCTGGGAGGGTTACACTCTCCTAATGACCCCCTGCAGTTTTATCAATCAAATTTCTCTTTGGCGGCTTCGCTAAATTCTCCGGTCTTGACTAACAGAACGTACCTAGTCTACCATGCGTGGAAAAAAACACACAAAAAAAACAACAACTAAATCATACACATAGATCAAATGATATTTGATATAGAATATAATGGATTTTCTTTTATAGATATTTGTTAACACGGGTCATTCAGTGTGCCATGCCCTTTGTACTGAACATGCAAAGATTGCATAAGTACAGCCATGGAGCGTTCATGCTTCTTGTTTATAAAGAGCCCAATACGTTACCAAGCACTATGCAGCCCTTAGATGGTTAATACTGTGTTGCCACCGGTCCTTCATGAAAACAAAGTATCAGCACTACCGAAATAAAGTATAAATCTAGCTCAAATAAAGTATAAATAAAGTATAATCACGGTCCCTGGAAACTTTTATTTCTATGAAATCTTAGCTGTGCATTATTTTTTGGCAATTTCAGGAGCAAGGGGTTGATATTAAATTTGGGCAGACATTTTGTGCGCAGCGTGAAAAAAATTGCTTCCTTCTAAAGATAAAAAATAAAGTATAAATAAAGTATAAATTTGGAAAATTGCTGAAAAGGAAATATTTACTTTTTTTTAAGTATCAAGTGGCAACACTGCCAATATTTCCAAAGAGAACTGAGACAAGAGGGACAAGTCACGACCACCACCGTCCGCTGCTAACACGGCTAACAGAACACGGGTGGAGCCCCCTGGTGTTACTGAGTAGTACTGCTACCCGTGCGGCCCACTCCTGCCCCCTAGTGGACTGTACTATAACTACAGGTCTGTATCCAGGGGGCGACACCTACCATGGGAAACAACCTGACTGGGGTCTGAGAGGAGCCTGTTTCTATGTAGACTGGAGACCGCCCCTGTACTCCGCTAAAGCCCAAAATCCACGGCGACAAGAACCTGCGTTAAAACAGTATCGCCCCTCTGCCGCCAGTATTTCGCCGCTATTTCGCCCTGCCACGGCGCTACAGGGGCGAAATCGGCGCAGCATGTTGGAATAGCGGAGAAATACTGGCGGCAGAGGGGCAATACCGTTTGAACGCAGGTTCTTTTCGCTGTGGATTTTGGGCTTTACGTTATTCTCCCGCTCCATAGTGAAACGGACGCAAAGACTCCCAGCGTAGTTTCTATGTGCCTCTACATGGGTAGAATTCGACACGGGTGACACAGTGACACGGCCCTTTTAAAAAACGACACAGGCAACACGGCCCTTTTAAAATTCGACGGACATGGCTAAATTGGGGCTAAAATTCGACCTACAGGAATTTTCCTATGAGTTGACACAGTGACACGACACAGTGACACGACCCTTTTGCTTAAATTCGACACGGCGACACAGCCAATATTGTGGATACCCATGTAGAGGCACTTCTATGGTCGCTTGTTTCACCCTCAGACAGCAGAGGTGTACTCGTCAGGGAGCACAATAGCAGCATCCTCCATAAGGAGTGAATCTACTGAGGTAAATCCGTCGGATCGGACGAGATTAGTCCATAGGACTTTAACATTGTGAGGTTCATCCGATCCGATGGATTTTTCCTCAGGGGGTTTCACGCTTTTACATGACTGGATATGACATTTTGGTGTTTATTGGCTTAAAATACATCCACCCTAGGGTAAGGTCGCTGATGAACCTTCCCTGCCTGTGTATTATCACAGACAGCAGCCTACACTTGCCAAATATTGAACATCGAGTCACAACTTGATTTTATAATGCAGTGTTTATATATATACAATAGTGATTAGAATGGCCACTGATGGTAGCTTAACTTATATCTGGGGGAATAACACTACTTAATACCATTTATCCTGGTAAACGGGATAAAGATACCGGTAAGGTCAAATTTAAAAAAAGGTGTGTTTCAGGTTACCCGACCCTACCTAGCAAAACGGGGCCGACCCTAGATATTTTTATCCAATTTTGAAAAAATATTTATATTCTAAGTGATTTTAGGGCTATTTCAGGGTCAATTTGACAGTCTATGAGTTGACGCCCTAGTCAGCGAGAAACTTGTATCAGGGTCAATTTGATAGTCTATGAGTCAGTCTACACCATTGTCGGCGAGTCGGCGCTGAAGTTTGCGAGTAAATTTTTGGGTACTTTTCAGTCCAAAATTTAAAAAAAGAAAAAAAAAAAAAATCCAACCTACCCTACCTAGATTTTCAGACTATGCAATCTGAAACACACCCCTTATTTTTTTGGCCTAAGTAATACACACTCCACAAAAAAAGCTTTCACACTGGACAAAAGAATCACAAATAGGTGCAAGCAAGTGGAGGGAACAATACATAACTCACTCTACTCTGTATTGTATACTCTGGTGTGGGGTTGGTAAAATCCCTAGTCGAAATAAGCTTTATTCTGCTTCTCCCCCTGAATACGAGAACAAACCGCCGTCAAGTTTTCCACATTGGGCCAAAAAAAAAAAAGGTGTGTTTCAGGTTACCCGACCCTACCTAGCAAAACAGGGCCGACCCTAGACATTTTTATGCAATTTTGAAAATTGTAGTTTGTGAGTCGATTTCTGGGTACTTTTCAGGCTAAAGTAAAAAAAAAAAAAGAAAAAAAAAAAAAAAAAAAAATCCGACCTACCTACCCTAGATTTTCAGACCATGTAACCTGAAACACACCTTTTTTTTGGCCTTATGTGTCTGCATCGACTGACAATACCGCTATGTGCAGCTACCTATAGACATGAATAATCAGGTCTAAACGATCTACCCCAAAAGGATGTTACTCTCTCCATTCCACCTCCTCGCTATATCTCCATATGCATTAATCATTTAGATATATTCTTTATTTCCCTCAGTTTTTTCTACGTTCAGGGAGCTTTGGATTGTGATGGATGTGGACAAAAGTAGAAAAAGAAGTGGTGATCATATCCTATCTGCTGTTGTATCTCCTAAGTCACATCTCCACCATCCAAACGTCATTTACGGATCGTGCTGTTCTTGCAGCCCTGGCGAGACTAGACTCGCCAAGGCTGCATTCATGCATCTGGCATGACGACATTAAAAGGACATAACACATTAAGAATAACATGCGGCCCTTAACCCTTGATCGTCATGATGCATGAATGCAGCCCTGGCAAGTAACTCACGAGTGCTGCATTCAAGCATCATGCCGACCCTACGGAGTTGAGAGACTCCTGGGGGTCAGCATGACCAGGGTTCCCACAAAAAAAATCAGATTGAATTCCATGACATTTCCATGACATTCCATGACAAAAATCTCAATTTTCCATGACATTTTTGCGGAGGTCGGGGGCTTGGCCCCTGAGAAAATTTCAAAAATTTAGAAAGCAAATGGTACATTCTAGGAGATTTTGTAATATTAATTCCATTATTTTCAAATTCCATGACATTCCATGACACACAGCAATTTTTTACAAAATTCCATGACATTCCATGACTTTCCAGACAACTTTCAAATTCCATGACATTCCATGACATTCCATGACACGTGGGAACCCTGGCATGACGCATCAATGCAGCACCAGCAAGTTACTAGCCGGGCTGTATTAGTGCATCATGGCGACAAATGTCATCTTGTAGCGACCTGCCATCCTGAAAGGGCTAAAGGCCTAAAGTGATCTGAAACTACGATACACTGCGGCCACCTGGTGGTATGGGTGCACACTAGAGGCAGTATGTGATGCCGCAGCAGCCTGAGGCTGTGCCCCACCCCCTACATAATACATGCTGACGGGTACCAGTAGGGTGCACATTAACCACATCAACCCTTACTAGGTTAAGTAACGTGCAGCATTTTTTCTTTTCTTTTACTGAGGAGACGTTCACAAATGACGTCGACTATTTTGGGACCCCTGCTATCTTGGACCAGGGATATAAAGTACTATACCCCATGCTTGGACAAATAAAAAATGTATATTATGCCCAAAGACACTGCACCCCCTCTACTAGGCGATGACGTGATTTGTGAACGTTCCCTAATATAACTTGCCCCCCCCCCCTCATGCCCTCATGAGGGATCCGCACTTTGGTCACCCACCCCCCACCCACCCCCAAGGGGCCTCCCTCAAAATCTACGACCCCTACCCTGTTGGTCACTTGTTCAGTATGTGTAATGTATATAAATTACTGAAACATAGAGCATAAGCATAAGGACATATTCTTCCTGGAATATCTTTCCGATTCTTTTTACTTATTATCAGTACATTTCTAGTATAATGGCCTATATTTCTGTTGTATTACGTTACCAGTAGGTGTCCTAGATGTCAGTTTTGTAGTGAGTGATTATGTGTGGCACACACTGCATGGTTTCTGAGTACTCTTTCTTCTTTACGGCTTTAATTTTGTGTCAGCCTCACAGAATACAGCCTCCCACCCACACTGTATTAACCCTTTAAGGGCCGCACATTGCTTTAGGCTGTGTCTCATGAGATCGGGCCAATTGAAACGTTTTTGACCGGGTGCCAGATTTGACCAGGTGACGTCTTTGACTGGGTGCCAGATTTGACCGGTTTATTTAGGGCAGGCAAAGCCATATATGAAGATACAGCCTCCGCCATTTTCTATATTTTATCCCTTACATGTCAAAGAAGAAATTTATTTTTCTTAAATTTTTTTTTTATGGTGGCCAGTCAAAGCTGGCACCCGGTCAAAGCTGGCACCCGGTCAAAGACGTATCAATTGGCCCGCTCTCATGAGACACAGCCTTTAATGCACTATAGCCTTTGTCGTCATGTTCCCTGACGACTATCTTACCAGGCCTGCATTCATGCTTCATGCTGACCATGCGGGGTCGATACACTCGGGAACGGTCGGTATGATACATGGATGCAGCTTTGGCATGTAGACTCGCCAGGGCTGCATTCATGCATCATGACGACCAAGGATATAGAACCGTGAAGCACTATCCTGTCTTTAAAGGGTTAAGGGAAAAACTGCATTGTATAAAAATGAATATCACGCCCCCTGCCTTAGTGCTAGATCCGGATACTTCAATCAACGGTAATCTAATAACCCCCCCCCTACTACCCACCCCCTGCAGCCCCTGATTAATCACACTCCCAGCACAGCCCCACCCTAAAAAGTCAACTCTCCAAGCACATATTCACTGAGATGTGTGCCCTGGAGGTCTCAGTGGTAGGGCTTGTAGCTAGGTCAGAAAACCGTAGCCACCTATAGGAGCATTCTTTAACTGGTGCTATAGTGCTTTAATGTGCTATACCCTTTGTCGCCATGATGCATGGGTGCAGCGAGTCGTTTGGCCAGTGCTGCATTCATGTATTCAGGGATGCCAAGTCACCCCACCCTTAAATCGTAATTGTTACGATTTTTGGACCCAAAAATCGTAACAATTTTTGTTTGAAATCGTACCAAAAATCGTAACAATAGTATGTCCTTTAGAATAAATCTTTGTTCTTTATGTTCCAATATATAATGTAATGATTAATGCCTACTCATAGAAAAGCAGATCAGTTTGTAGGCAGGGCTGTGGCAAGCAGTTTCAAACATGGGGATCAAATGGGCTTCTTCCCATTTCTCTCTTTTTTTCTACCCCTTTTGCAACACACAAGGCCAAGGTAGGGACTACGCCTTTTTTGGTATACACACTTCAAAAATTCCTAAAAATCGTAATTCGCTGGCAGAAATCGTAACGGTCGTAATAGGGGTCGAAAATCGTAAAATTACGAAAAAAAATCGTAACACTTGGCATCCCTGCAATGTATCATGCCGGCCTACAGGAGTGGATCAGCCCCTTAGGGTCGGCATGATACAGCATGGATGCCACCCTGAGGAGTGGACTCTCCAGGGCTACAATATGCATCACAAGATTAAAGCATTATTCGGCCCTTAAACGGTTTAACTCATGTACTCAATTCAGTTTACTATGGTAACAATATATGCTCTAGGGAAAACGTTTTTCCGACTCAACTTTTATCCACTGTCTTATTGTAAAAGAAGCCCCTATACATTTCAGAAACGGGCACACATAAATATTTGTCTATTGAGAGGTCATATTCCCCAAGAGACGTCTCAGTGAAGATTGTGAAGATACAACTTTGAATAATCCAAGATGGTCTTCACAAATCAAAAGGTGACCTCCATCGAAGCACAACTCTCAGATAGATCCCCCCATGTCATACCCACGTTATGTCACTTTGCGATCATAGTCATGTCACCTAACCAGGTCATATGTCACCTGCCCATCTAGGTCAGGTCAAGGTCATGTCACCTACCCGTCTAGGTCAATTCAACTGAACCCAAATTAATGTAGTGTAAAGAGAAAACTTAAAGTGTGCCAGTACACTGAAAATCCATAGGTTGAAAGGGTTAGTCAGTACAGACTATCCTAGGTTCATCATATGTGTGTTAGTCACAATGGCAAAGTTATATTCAAAAATGACTGAGGGGTCAGTCGGTAGTAGCTAACCTAGGTTCATCATTGGTGTGTCGTATTTGTATACCACTAGTTGGTGCCACCTGTAAGATACTTTGATCACCACTCAGTGGCTCCCCCTGGAAATTAAAAGACCACGGCGGGTTGGTCAGTACTGACCAACCTGACAATAATAACTTACCTAGGTTTGTCGTATAGGGAGCCAACAAATGACTAACTAGGTTAGGTACTAGTGACTGAGAGATTGGTCGTATAGGGAGCCTATGAATATCAGTGTAGGTCAATTCAACTGAACCCTAATTGCTGTAGTTCAACTACAAAACCGGTGCCAGAATAATTGCTCTATTGTATGCATCCATCTATCAAAAATGTGCAAGTCCAATTCATTTTAATTTACTTGAGAATTAGAATCTCGTAGTCAATTGTAAACAGTGCAGGATGGATTGGTATTCTGTGCCGATTGGTGAATAGCACCCAACAATATCACCTCCCAATCTAGGTCGCGTCACCTCCTCATCTTAATAATGTCACCTGCCCTGTCAAATCACCTTGCCTCCTTGGTCAGGTCACCTCCCCTTCTATGTCATGTCACTCCCTATCTATGTCATGTCACCTGCCCATCTTGGTCATGTCACCTCCCCATCTAGATCATGTCACCTTCTGCATCTAGGTCATGTCACCTTCTGCATCTAGGTCATGTCACCTTCTGCATCTGGGTCATGTCACCTTCTGCATCTAGGTCATGTCACCTTCTGCATCTGGGTCATGTCACCTACCCATGGTATATCACCACCCCATCTACCTTAAAGTTTCATATAGAAGCTGAACCCTCATATAAGCGCCCCCCCCCCCCCCCCCTATCTTAAGAGAATCCTATAGGCCGAATCTGGGGTTTGATTATAGCTAATTTAGTACGGTAGTATACTTCTAAAAACCTTTTATAGGCCCACCCTATATGAGGCATGTTTGGTAGCAAACTAATTCTGGTTCTGATTTGGGTGTAAGTCGGGGCTTATATGCGAGATTTTAGGGTAGGTCATGTCACCTCCCCATCTAAGTAATGTCACCTCCCCATCTAAGGCATGTCACCTCCCCATCTAGATCATGTCACCTCCCCATCTAAGGCATGTCACCTCCCCATCTAAGGCATGTCACCTCCCCATCTAGATCATGTCACCTCCCCATCTAAGGCATCTCACCTCCCCATCTAAGGCATCTCACCTCCCCATCTAAGGCATCTCACCTCATCTAAGGCATGTCACCTCCCCATCTAAGGCATGTCACCTCCCCACCTAAGGCATGTCACCTCCCCACCTAAGGCATGTCACCTCCCCATCTAAGGCATGTCACCTCCCCATCTAGATCATGTCACATCCCCATCTAAGGCATCTCACCTCATCTAAGGCATGTCACCTCCCCATCTAAGTCATGTCACCTCCCCATCTAAGTCATGTCACCTCCCCATCTAAGTCATGTCACCTCCCCATCTAAGGCATGTCACCTCCCCATCTAAGGCATGTCACCTCCCCATCTAAGGCATGTCACCTCCCCATCTAAGGCATGTCACCTCCCCATCTAAGGCATCTCACCTCCCCATCTAAGGCATCTCACCTCCCCATCTAAGGCATGTCACCTCCCCATCTAAGGCATGTCACCTCCCAATATAAGGCATGTCACCTCCCCATCTAAGGCATGTCACCTCCCCATTTAACGCATGTCACCTCCCCATCTAAGTCATGTCACTTCCTCATCTAAGTCATGTCACCTCCCCATATAAGTCATGTCACCTCCCCATATAAGTCATGTCACCTCCCCATATAAGGCATGTCACCTCCCCATCTAAGGCATGTCACTTCCCCATCTAAGGCATGTCACCTCCCCATGTAGACCATGTGCCCACAGGCTGTGCCTCATGTGTCAGGTGGTGTGAGGGCCTGTGTTCATGCCGTAGCCTCCACACAGGTGACAGTGGGAGTTGAGCCTTGATGAGTGCCACCGTGCCCTGGAGCATGCACAGCGCCAAATGAGGCTCGTCACCAGGAGGCTACGTGACCGGGGCGCTGAGAGCCTGGCATTACAAACCTAATTGTCGCCCACTGGAGGAGCAACATGAGGAACCTCTCTCCATGCCAACACTTCAGCCCTTTAAGGACAGGTGTTGCTAAAAGATGATACCGTACCGTCGCGTTTAAGCGCCGGGTATTGAATAAGCGCCGGTCTTGTATAAGCGCCGGGGGTATGAGGGTCTTGAAATTACTCTTAAGCACTAAAATTGGATCTCGAATTTTGTATAAGCGTCAGGGGTAAACACCCCTCAAAAGTTATAAGCGCCGGGGCGCTTCAAACACGACGGTACGGTATTTGTTGTCATGATGCACCAATGCCCACCCGACGAGTAACTGCGTTGGTGCTGCATTGGTGCCGACCCTTCAGGGCTATCTGAACCCCACAGGGTCGTCATGATGCTTGAATGCAGCACTGGTGAGTTACTTGCTAATGCTGCATTCATGCATCATGACGACCAAGGGCACGATGCATTAAGCCTTCATGCCGGCCTTAAAGGGTTGAGGTTCGCATAGTGCTTTAATCGGATATGCCCTTTGTCGTCAAAATGCATGAATGCAGCCCTGGCGAGTAACTCGCTATGCAGGGCTGCATTCATGCATCATGCCCACCCCTTTTCGCAATGTATCAAACGGAATGATGCTTTAATGTATCCCTGGCGAGTTGCTCGTCATGGCTGTATACATTCAAGAAATGCGCATGACAAAAATGGCAAGATGCATTAAAGTAGTATGTAGCCCTTAAAGGGCTAACCCGACACCAGTTGTTCCTGCAACAGCAACATGCCATCAGAAAGCAGACCTTCTGTGCTCAAAGGGGGCCTTGTCTTTCAGATAATGACCTTTTTTTTATGACTGCAAATCAGTCGGCTAACATTGACTATTCAAAAACATTTAAATTTGGAATCTTTTGAAAATAGTCCACATAATGCAGCATACAAGGTAAAACACACTCAGAACTAGAGACAGACAGAGGCAGAGAGATTTGACAGTTAGTCCTTCAACAGTGCAGTGGCATGTCCCGAGAGGTGCACTTCACAGGGATGAAAGTCAACTATGTCAAAAAAAACTTGATATAACACACCTCATAACTACATTATAGAACACTATGAATGTTTATGCATCTATAGACACATATCTAGTGCTGTGCAGCAGGATTTGTCGTGTCTATATTCTCCTGGACGTCATCTCCTGCTGAGAAGCATTTGTCATGTCCATGTGGTCATGGACGTTATCTCCTGCTGAGGAGGATGAGAAATCTGTCCATACACTCTCCATGCATAGCACTTTAGTTTCAGTGGCTAAGCCTCATGTGAAGAGTGTAAATGCATAGGACTATAGAGGAGAGAGAGGGCTTCAAGCTTTCTCAAGTTAACTTGAAATTGGCTGAGAAAAACCTGACACTGAGATCAATGTGGTGTAGCCTCTCTGTGTATGTTTAGGACCACTGAGGATGAACCAGTGATGATTCTGCTTTCATCCCTGAGTTTTCAATAAAAATGGAAATCAACTATTTTGCTACCCTTTTCAAGGTCCCTCATCACATGTCACTATTTCGGGCAAATTTGGCCATCCAGATAAAAAAGGCACAATACCTACAGACATCCCCACCCCATGGTAGGTGACGTCATTTGTGAATGTGTCGGATCCTTAGTTGCCTTGACTTTCCACCAATCCAGGACAAGCCTGAAAACTATTTCTCAGAGGACTAGGGCTTTAAAAGCGTAGGACTTTAAAGGAGAAGCTCAGCGGTTAAAGAGTCGACTCTTGGAAGTAAATCCCCACCCCTGCTGGCACCATTTCCGGGCCATTATCCTCCCCCATTAACATGAGCGGCACTGACAAGGAGGTTGTCGTGTAGGCTTAACGGTACATGTATAGCCCTTTACGGACTGCATAATACTCTAATGTATTCTGTCCTTAGTCGTCATGATGCTTGAATGCAGCCCTGGCGAGTCTACTCGGCAGGGCTGCATTCATGCATCATGCCGACCCTTCGGGAAGTGTATCAAAACTGTTGGGTTGGCTTGATTCTTAACTGCAGCCTTGGCGAGTTACTTGCCAAGGCTGCATTCATGCATTATGACGACAAAGGGCATATTGCATTAAAGCACTATGCGGCCCTTAAAGGGACAGGAGGAGTGGGAGGGACCCGTGGGTGGAGACGACACCAGGATTATGGTGATACAAAGGGAGCAGGGGAGGATCAGGGCCCTACACAAGTAACGTCATTCTCACTCTGTGCCTGGACATGCCATATCACTCCTCATCTTAAACCCGATGTGCAGTGACTGTACATATGGAGTACAACTAAGAGCGCTGTAGTTCCCAATGGATGTTACATATATATCCCATGGGGGGTACGATCATTCCCCAATTAAAGAGAAGTTCAGGGACTGTAATACTAGTTACAGTTTGCATGATGTTTAGCTAGAATGGCTCCATTTAATATATCCCAATTTTTATACATTTTTATTGCAATTTAGTTGAAAAAGATCATTCCCAATGGGTGTTACATACATATCCCAAGGGTGGTACGATCATTCCCCAAGGGTGGTACGATCGTTCCTGAAGAGGGCGGTACGATCCTTCCAATACAGGACGATCCTTCCCGATGGGCGATACGATCATTCCCCAAAATGTGGTACGATCGTTCCGGTACAATCGTTCCCCGGTACGATCGTTCCTGACACCGCTGCAGAGACCAAGCAAGCTGGGGGAACGTTCAAGAATTATATCACCAATTTTGGCGCTTTTTCAACTGGAATGGCTCCAGTAGTCCTGGGGACCTCCACTCTTCCCCTTTTTGGAAATATATTTAGTAAGCTAGTGTTGGAGTTGGACAGAAGATTCTTGTGAATATCGGGTGATATGTCAGTGGTGATACTGGAGCTGTAATGCTGGAGGGTGGGTTGATATATAGTTTATACGTTGAGTGTATATCCATTTAATTTGACCCCCCCCCCCCACCTCCCCACATACCGACGTCTCATTATTATGACTGCTGCAATACAATCAACACTTCTACAATATAACAATAATTGCAGCAACTATAAACCGAAAGTAGATACGTCGTGAGAATAGGGACAAAGTATGGGTATTTCATTTTTCTATAACTATTTACTCCTTTCCCTGTTAATCAAAGTGCATCCTTGTGTTTACCGTTTCAGGCAGCTTGACACTCGCCCGCGGGCGCGGAAGGAGCTGACATAATGGGAGACATAAAATGTGACGTAGGGACCTTTAACTCTTTAAGGTGATTTAACCCTTTAAGGATGGCATAATGCATTAATAGCATCATGCACTTTGTCATCATGATGAATGAATGAATGCATCCCTGGCGAGTATATCGCCATTGCTGCATTCAAGCATCATACCAACCGTAAGGGGTTGAGACACTCCTGTAGGATCGGCATGATGCACCAATGCAGCACCGGCGAGTTATTCGCTGCTTTTATTAATGAACTAGCTATGATGCCATTTGAGGTCATAGATAAGCATGCAATATGCAGTCCTGGTGAGTCAACTTGCATTGATGCATAATCCTGACCCTTTGCGGCAGTATGACCCTGTTGTGCCAGCATAAAGCTTGAATGCAGCACTGCCAAGTAGCTCGAGTCGCCTGGACTAATATTACTGAATCACGATGGCAAAATGGCAAGGCGCACTAGTGTTGCCGAAATGACATCGGCACATCGGCTTTTGCCGATGTAGAATCTTAATGGCCGATGTGAGGCTCTTGTACATCAGCCACCATGGCCAGCCATGATCTCAGCTTTCCAAAAGTTAAAGAACTTTTCAGATAGTCCTATTAGAAGCAAAGCTATGGCCATGTAATAACTATCAATAAATCTACACATTTTTTTTAATACATTTTGTCTGTATCTATCAATAAAATTTACTTTTGAATGGCCTTTTGGCATCAATGTATACACATTTATTTCATGTGGCCTGTGTAGAAGACAAATGGCCTGTATACAAGCGTGCTACACAGGCCACATTGGCCTGTGTGCCTAAAAAGTTTTCGGTAACACTAGCACTATGCGGCTCTTAAAGGGTTAGCCTCACAAGGCTGACAATTTGAGTACTTGTATTTTTCTTTAAAAACCTACAGAGTTGGTTAAAAGCTCATTTCCACCCAGACTAGAGGTTGTTCGGGAATTATACTCCATGTGGCACGCACTTATTTAACGATTTATCATATTTCTCTAACGACATCCAACTCCTTGTTTCCATGGAAACTTAATTGCTATTGGATGAAAGACTTGTTTTATACTTACATTATTCTAGAGGTATGACTATCCCCATCAGTCACGCCACCTCATTGTGACAACTCTGATTATGGGCTCTTATAGCAAAGTTTAGTGTTTTGGGTGACGAGACGGTGAAAATGCAAAAAAAAAAAATGCAAAAAAAGAGTAGATATTGAGACATTGCAAAATGCCAAGATTCCCAGCGGCGGATCGGTAATACAAGTTATCAGAATAAAACTGCTTTAATACCAATCTCAGATATAAATTTTCTAGCACTTTGAAAATACAACACCCTGCCTACACAGGACCCTGTTTACGTCTCCCCCCCCCCTTAGTGTGTAGCCCCTGCAATATCAACTGTGCTTCAGAGGTTCTTTGAACCAAACTAGTGACTTGCAGGGGTTATTATAACATTAACCCTCTATCAATGACAAGTTGCCTTAATGCAAAAATTGTCGCCATGGTGACGCTGCATGGCACTGTATTAGTGCATCATGCCGAGCTCGTTGTGTCGGCATGATGTATGAATCCGGCCCTGGCAAGTAGCGGCTGCTTCTTAGCATCATGGCTCCTTGAAAGCATGGGCATTGTTTGCATCATGAGCTTCTGGTGATATAAAGATAAAGGGTAAAACAGATAGCTTTGAACGCCTCCAACCCTCATTCATAGACAAAAGACACTGATTAGGAATCACAGGGAAGGATCAACTTGTCACTTTCATCACATAACCGGGTCTGCAATTATAATCAGTGGCTAATTGGAGAAAATAATCTTTCAACTCTTTAAGGGCGGCATGATGCCTTAATGCATCTTGCCCTTGGTCGTCATGATGCATGAATGCAGCCCTGGCGAGTAACTCGCCGGGGCTGCATTCAAGCATCATGCCGACCCTATGGGGACACTCCCGAAGGGTCGGCATGATGCACCAATGCACCACCGGTGAGTTACTCGCCGGAGCTGCATTGGTGCATCATGACAACAAATGTCATCTTTTAACAACATCCGTCCTTAAAGTGTTAAGTGCCACAAAGTTAATGTGTTGTGCCCTTTGTCGTCATCATGGATTAGCATACCCCTGGCGAGTAGACTCCCCAGGGTTGTGTTACCATCGTGTGGACTACTAGGGAGTGTATCAGGCCCGTAAAGTCGGCATGATACTTGATCGCAGCACTGTCGAGTTAAACGCGAAGGCTGCATCATGACGACAAAGGAGATAGTGCAATCAAGCACTGTGCGGCCCTTAAAGGGTTAAATGGAGAATTATGGGCGGTAATAGTGTTCACCTTCTTATCTTTCAGTTAACTCATTTTCTATGAATCAATTAAATATTGTTGTTCTAATCATTTAGTACAACTATTTTGCTGTTTGGTACATCTGCATGAGCTTCTGTTACGGCCAATGTGACACATTCTAAGTTTTCATTGCACGAGTAAGTGCACCTACCGTAAAACCCCGCCTTTAAGACGACCCCACCTTTAAGACGACCCCCCAACTTGAGAGAAAAATTCGTCTTGTACAAAAAAGATATGACAATTACCGTAAGTAAACCCGCCTTTAAGACGACCCCCTACTTTGGGGGTCTCGCCAAACCCCAGACCCCCTTAAATTCACTCAAATCACAGCTTTTCAAAACAATTTTCCCGTGATCTTCTTATAGGTTATATGACATTCCATGTAACCTTGAAAAAACTAAGAAAAAAAAGTTGATAAATGCTACCAATTCGTTGATGCACTTCTTTTTTTTTTTCCATTTTTCCAAAATCAAAATAGTCAAAACCCCGCCTTTAAGACGACCCCCCTCTTTGGGAAAAAAATCCGTCTTGTAGGAAAAATAAATCCCAAAATAAATCCGTCTTAAAGGCGGGGTTTTACAGTATAACTAGTATATGAAACATGTCTCTTCAGTGAATTCATATGTTATAGATATGTAGCTGGACCTTCTGTAAATGCTTGTCTCATTAATCAAACATCCCCCAGCAAGGACTTTTTCCACAATAGCTTCCTTGGATTTAAATCCGACGGAATAAGTTGAAATGTTACCATTGTACTCCCCCAAGTGGGCTGACTTCAATGTCCAACTCAGAAAAAGGTACACTGAAAATCCATAGGTTGAAAGGGTTAGTCAGTACAGACTATCCTAGGTTCATCATACGTGTGTTAGTCACACCCTGGACCTGGAGCGAACGCCCCGAGAAGGTCCTTCCAGTCTGGTTAGCCGCTCCGCAGTTACGATCACCAGGCTGGCGTTAAAATCTTACCACCACTGTTAGTCACAGTGGCAAAGTTATATTCAGAAATGACTGAGAGGTCAGTCAGTAGTGGCTAACCTAGGTTCATCATTGGTGTGTTGTATTTGTATACCACTAGTTAGTGCCACCTGTAATATACTTTGATGACCACTCAGTGGCTCCCGGCCCCTGGAAATTAAAAGACTAAGGTGGGTTGGTCAGTACTGACCAACCTGACAAAAATAACTTACCTAGGTTGGTCATATAGGGAGCCAACAAATGACTAACTACCGTAAAACCTTGGCTATAATCCGACCTTGGCTATAAGCCGAATGTGAGTTTGGGAGTAAAAATTCGGCTTATAACAAAAGTGCTTGAAATTTGTTTGCACTATGTTTCTACATTATTAAAACCTCGCCTATAAGCCGAATGGGAGTTTGGGGCTAAAATTCGGCTTATAGCAAATAAAAACGCCATATAAAATTCGGCTTATAGCCGAGGTTTTACGGTAGGTTAGGTACTCGTGACTGAGAGATTGGTCATATAGGGAGCCTAGGAATATCAGTGTAGATGTAAGTCGCCGGTATGGTACTGGAATAATACCCATACACTCCCTATTTTTAGTGGAAGATGGAGGATTTGAGATCGCTATTTACAGGGAGACACCTGACCATGTCTGAAGTGTTCAGTCCGGCATTGTGAGTACAGCACAATAGGCGTCAACAGGTGAAGTGCAGACGTGGAGTACCCTGATCCCCCGGGGGGGGGGGGCACTCAGATCTGAAATGACTATCCACCTCCAAACGCCCCACGGAAGCAGTAGCAGTGGATCTAAAAATTAGGGGGCGGTCACTCTTCATACCCTCAAAAATAGGGGGCGGTAACTGTAGTGTAGGGGCCAGTCATTGGGTCTCAGTAACATATAAATGAAAAAATGTAAAGAAAACAATTATTATCCATGTCTACTGCACTATAACATGGGTGGTGACTTATATGTAAGGAATCAGGGGGCGGTCCTTTTGTATTTATGAAGGGCAGTGGTTTTGCAGACCACTTTTTTTAGGCAGGCGGTAGTTTGGCAGTCGGCGGGTACTGTCATAGAGTGAGTGCCCCCCCCCCCCCCCGGGGCCTGATCCCAAGCACAACCCCCACCATTCCATACACTGATATTCATTGGCTCGATCCCTATACGACAAATCTCTCAGTCACTATAGTGCCTCACCAAGTTACCTTAAATTCCCGCGTACTACCCGCATCTCGCGTATAACCCGCACCCCCAACTCAGGGGAATCCTATAACCCGTTTTTGAATTTGAAAATTTCAATTTTAGTACTGTTCTATAGTAATACCGCACCCTATATAGGCATGTTTGGTATCAAATGAAAGCTGCGTTTGGTTCGCGTACAACCCGCGGGTAGTACGCGGGAATTTGCGGTAGTCATTTGTTTGCCTCCCCATATGACCAACCTAGGTTAGTTAATATTGTCAGGTTAATTAGTACTGACCAACTCACCTTAGTCTTTTCCATTTAGGCCAAGTCCTTTTGAGTAAGGCATCAGTCATATGTTGTTTTACCTCAGTACTTCTTGAATAGTACTTGGTCATTCCTGACCAATGTCCCTATGGCCAACCTGGGGTAGCCACTACAGACTATTAAAGGGCCGGGGCTTTTAGATGATCTGTGTAGTGGGTGTGAAGGATACTGTCATGACCCCGCTGATGGCAAAGTTCACGAGTTGTATTTGAACTTGTCTACTAGGTGTTTGCTCACCAGTCTAGACCACAGTGTCAACTGCAGGTATCTGCAGGAAAGCAACCATCAAGAAATGTCTAGGTGGGCTGGTTGGGGGACTGATAGTGACAGTGAACACCACTATCAAAAAAATATAATCTTCTTGCCATTATATTTGATGGTTTAATACAATGGGTAATTTGACAGCAAGTGGTTTTACATGGTGCATGACTGCAGAGTAGACTCACCAGGGCTGCATTCCTACACCAATCCTGTATGGTCGACATACTAGATTGCTTGAATGCATCGCTGGCTAGGTAATCTTGAGGTATTCATTTAAATGCTTTATGAGTTACTCGCCAGAGCCAGAATGAGCATCATGCTGACCCTACCACGGCAGTGATATATCCCTGAAGCAAGGGCCGGCATGAAACGAATTAAATCAGCCCCGGTGACTGACTCGCTAGTGCGAGGAAGAAACCTCATACCGGGTACTTTAATTCTGATCACCCCCTCTGTGGCAGAATGGATGGTTGGGTGGAGGGTTGGGGAAGGGCTTAGTTAGCAGAGGAGTTCTACCTCTAAATAGTGACGTCACAGATTGAGGCGGTAGTCACGTGCCTTCAATACTGTTACTACTGGTGTAGAGATGGGTGCTGATGAGGCTAATAATGTGTGTGGGGAGGGGGGGGCAGAGGCAGGGAGGGAGGGATGTCTTACTGTATATCTGTTTTATTCCTCCTGTCGCATGTCACCATGCACCAAAATATCCATGTCGCCCCGTCGGATTTAGGCATCCATCCCCATAGGGAGTGACAAAAGAAGGCTTCAGTGGTCTGCTTCTGGTTTGTCTAATGCTGTTCTAGTCCCTGTTCTGGTAGGAGCGAAGCTTTAACCATTTAAGGACGGATGTCGCTAAAAGCTGACATTTGTCTTGATTATAGACCAATGCAGCCCTAGCGAGTAACTTGCTGGTGCTGCATTGGTGCATCATGCCGACCCTTTGGGGGTGTCTCAATCCCATAGGGTCGGCATGATTCTTGAATGCAGACTGGCGAGTTACTCGCCAGGGCTGCATTCATGCATCATGACGACCAAGGGTATGATGCATAAATGCATGATGCCGTCCTCAAAGGGTTAAAAAAGACAAATCGGGAGGAATGATACCTGACCTCTCACACATAGCCAGTCTAAGTGTCCAGTTGCCTGCATCCACACCAGAGCCCGCACTATATATGTCTGTTAGCCCTTTAGGGGCCACATAGTGCTTCCATGTGATATGATCTTTACCAGCATGATGCATGAGTGCAGCCATGGTAAATACTAACTTGCCAGTGCTGCATTCATGCATCATGCCGATCCTAAGGGGTTGATACATTCCCGAAAGGTCGGCATCATGCATGTCTGTGACATCATAATACAGGTTGTCAGGGAAACCCATAACAACGGCGGTTGGACATGGCAACGGAGCCATCATAACAAGGTAGCTCTGGCTAGTGTGAGAGGGGACCAACTTCGTGCATCTAAAGTCATGCATGAGTTTTGTCTCCGCGCCTTGTCTAACCACCGCTGCATGCGTGCCTCATGATGACAAAGTGTATGTCACGTTAATCACCATGCCGCCCTTACAGGGTTAATGGGGCCACATTTAGTACAGTACAGCAGGTTTGTATTCTCCCTGTGAGGAAGGTGACTATGGTAACTGCAGTTACCAGATCACCATTTGGGCTACTAAATGTATCATGGAATTGTATCATGGAATTGTCTAGAACAGCAGTATGAAGGGGTTCTAGAATCAGGTGGACTAAGGTAACTGTTTTAGTAGCCCAAATGATAAAGTATATGGTTCCAGCTGTAATTATACAGCCCTGCAATACCACAGCTGCCATAAACACAGTGTTACTTTTGATTCTCTATGCGACAGTGGGGATCCCCATGGTGATCTGGTAAATGCAGTTACCATAGTCACCTTCCTCAAAGTGATTCTGGCACGTGCTTCCACCAGGCCCGCCCACCAAGGTCACAACTGTCCCCCGCACTCCGGGTACAAAGGGGACACCATCCACTTTCTGACTTTTCCGCCGAATTTAGGCTGAAAATTACACATTTTTTCCTTAAAAGATTCTGTTATCTAGGTTCCTAACCTGAACCCTTTTCTGGAATTTTGGTTAAAACCCTCAGCATAGAGGGGTTATAATATATTTTACCCATTTGTATGTTGCCAAAATACGCACCCTTTCGGATTTTCATAGAAGGGAAAAAAAACCGAGAATTGCCCTTCATTGGCCTTGAGAAAAATGTATTAGATTTTAAAAATATGTGAAATTCTCTTTTTTCTCATTGAACGCCCTAGATACATTGATTTGCCTACATGATAACACGTTCAGATTGCACAGCTGGTGTGTTCAATACTGCTGGTTCAATATGCAACTAGTCCCTGCACAGACTGTCCACGCTCTATTCAAAATGAAGCAAAAAGTGGGTACACATTCCTCATTGGGGAAAGAATCGAGGGTAATACATGTACCGTATCCGCCCGTTTTAGCGCAGGTACTCAAATTAGCGCATGTCCCGTTTTAGCGCAGGGTGGAAGAGTGTACCAAAATGATATTAAGCACTAAAATTGGATCTCAAATAAGGGCATGTCCTGTATAAGCGCAGGGCAAAGTGGAGGATGAAATATATAAGCGCAGGTGCGCTAAAACGGGCGGGCGGGCCCTAAAGCGGCGCTCACTTCTTCAGGAATGTATCAACCCCGTATGGTCGTCATGATGCATGAAGGTAGCACTGGCGAGTAATAGTACTCGCCCGGGCTACATTAAACATGAGCACTAGTGTCCTTTAAAGTGAGTGACATGGTCCGATCATTAGGACTCAAAAACTAATGAACCAGAATGTTCCCTAATAATGGCTATACTTCATGTGCTAGCTACTTTATTTAATCTTATTCCCTAGAATTTAGCTTAGAATTCACCTAAGCTTAAACTTGGGAAAGTCTCCTCTACATCAGCGAATAATGAGTTCAACGATATCTTTTTTGGAAGGCATTTTCGGGGTTTTCTACCAGAAAAAAACACTTATTTTACCTGAAACTTTTTTTTACTGAAATTAAAAAATCGACCTACCTACCTTATTTTTTTGGGGGCCATGTTGCCTGAAGTTGAACACAACTTCTTTTTTTTTGGCCTGGTTACCTAAATCATGTATATAACATGTTGGTATGTAGTATGTACGGCCGCAGGTATAAAGGCACTATTAGGAGACTACACCGAGCTATTTGTGTGATGTGTGCATATACATGTATACATGACCCCTATTACCTAGGGCATTGACTGGCAATTATATAGGGAACGCTCACTAATGACGTCACCTATTTTGGGACCTTTTTCAATACCCCCTACCCCCATCATATTATTTTTGGCAAATTAGCATATAGACATGTACTGCCAGGGGCATATTTCGTCATTGAACCCGATCCCCCCCCCCCCCTCCTCCCACCCACTAGCTGGTGACGTCATTTGTGAAAATTCACACATATATAAATGAGAAAAGTGGATACTTCAGTCACCCCCAAAAATTGCCTAAATAGCGGTAGATGTCTTTCTGTGCCAGATCCCCCGCCCCGCTGAACAAGCTTGTAGTGCGGAGTACTTTATCAAGATAAAAATGTACATACATACATTTTTTTATTTTTTTTATTTAAAATTCACTGCCTTTCTAGGGGAGTGTTCTTCTTTTAAATGTTTTTTGGCACTCCCGATACATGTGACAATCCAACGACGTAGATATTGTATATGTACAAGTGATCTTATCCAGGTGTAAAAATGTGTATTATTATGCTTGTGGTTAATCTTATTACAGGTGACCGAATGGCGGTGAGTATGAGATAATGACTTTTAGTTTAACAGGTGGTAGATAGAGGTGAGTATATGTTACAATTTTGTTTAAATAGTTACAGTTGGGT
Source organism: Harmothoe impar (assembly GCA_947462335.1). Taxonomy (NCBI): domain Eukaryota; kingdom Metazoa; phylum Annelida; class Polychaeta; order Phyllodocida; family Polynoidae; genus Harmothoe; species Harmothoe impar. Next base: position 16,093,793 of record OX381707.1, on the reverse strand, counting down.
TATACATCAGTTGTTGACTAGGAAAGTTAAGTTTTCGGCCGGTGCCATCTGTAACACTGGAGTGACTTTTAGCTACAAGTTGTGTAGGCTGTTAACATTGAACGTTGAATGAATTTACATGATGAGATTTGTACAGGCGCTTTGATGAGAAATTAAATTAATACCCTTGATATAGTATAAGATAAGATAACTTGGTTTTGACATGTTGGCTTTTACGGTTTTTACGGTTGCCCCGGATAGGCTAATACATGTTTTAACATGTTTTACATAATGTAAGTACTAACGCCTTCGCCTGTTTCTCCTCCTCCTTTGGAGCAGAGCTGCTTTCTTACCACTCATGTTGGTGTTGAACCAGTTTTTCGTTTTGATACATGTATGCGGTAACCCACATACATGTGTGATAAAAGGGACAATTAAGTGAAACAAGTATCCGGCATGAGGCATAACTCAGCCACATAAAGAGGAGGCGCTTATCGCATGTCACACCACGCCCATCACTTAGCAAAGGGAGTCATCAGTTTTTAACATGGTGAGGGGGTGGGGGGGGGGGGGGGTTACAATTGTGTTTGAATATTCACCCCACCCCCTAGAGGGGTTGAAATTATCTACCCCCCCCCCCCCCCCGAGAAGTCTTTTGCGCACGCACACCCTTTTATATGCATAATAATGCACTGGCTTCTTCACTGAAAACAGGGGACATTTTTCCCTCGCCCCAAATCCGCCACCCCCCCCCCTCCATGTTGTTCAAAAAATGATTGCACGACTCCAAATAACATGTTAGTTAATCATTACATATACAGGTATAACCCGCACTCCCACCTTGGGAGAACTCTGTAGTCCGCACTGCAGGTACATCGGCTTCATATACACATTGTAAGCATGAATTTACGATATTAGCCGCTGTACGGTAAAACCTTGTGTAGGAGCTACAGCTTGTACCCGAATCAGAGTTTATAGCATTTAGCCTTGTCATTACTTGTGGTGCGGCTTTTAATACGAGCTTTTTCGAAATACATGTGCTCTTAAGCGGAGAGGTAAGACAAAGAGGTAAGTTCACAACTTGGTTATTACCGTAATCGACGTAATAAGCGCCCTCCCCCTTTTTTTGGGGCATTTTTAGACTAGAACAAAGGCTCAAATTTCACGATTTTGGAGACAATTAAACTCTAAAATACTAAAAACGCCATAAAGATAATTTTATAAGCGCCCAGGGCGCTCATTACGTCGAATACGGTACTGGTTTCCACATACCCTCACATAACCTTACGGCTGTGCTTTAAAATAGATAGACGATAGTTATGAGAGGGTAACTCAAAATATAACTACTGTAGAGTGGCAGGCACCCTATAAGGGTGCCAGCCAGTTTACTGTGGTTATCTTGAATTACCCTCTCAAAACCAGTCTATCTATTACATGATGCAGTACTAAAATAGCCATTATCTGACTCCTGGTGCGGCTTATACAGCGATTTCCTCAACTTGGGGTGCGGCTTATACACAAGGTTTTACGGTATGTCTCTCCTTGCATAAAACAGGAGTGATGACTTCACTATGTACTGGTTATGTATGTATGCACCTTCTCCTGGATGTATAAGTGTGGCGTATCACCGCCAGGCATTGCTTATATTAATTATGGACCATTTTACTACATTATACAGCTACAAACGACGACGTGAGTAGTAAGTACATACCGGTAGTGCTGGAAACCTGCCAGCTCCATAGCAGGTCTATAGACTGGGTAAATTATTAGTATTGTCTGGCCTCTGACATATTTTTACGTCATGAATTTATACCAGGTAGTGACAAATTGAAATATGAGCTCAGAGCTAGCTATATATCCCGGACCAGAATGCAGTAGATAATAAGTATTGGATAAGTATAGGAAAAGTATTGCTGGGAAGTATTAACAAAGTAGTCATTCAGTAGCTGCTATCAGCTCACAGCTCCAAGCAGAGAAATGGGAAGTAGCACTTAAGTAGAGAAGCAGTATATGATAAGTATGCAAACAGTAGTATATCAGTATGTCCGAAATATTTAAATGAGGTGAAAGTATAGATTAAGTATGATACTGAACAGCTACTGCCATTCAGTATAAAGTCAGTATTGGTTTTTGCCTATGGGGTTTCTGGGTCAGTCCAGCTAGCAGAATAGTATACTTTTCTACTACTTCCTAGTACTACTGAACAGCTACTTTTCTTATGCTACTTTTCTAATACTGCTTAAAAGTATAGGAAAAGTATGTCCGAAATATGTAAATGAGATATAAGTATAGGATCAGTATAATACTGATTCCTGTTTGGTAATTCAGTAGAAGGCACCTCCTGAAAGTAGTGTTTAAGTAGTGGCTGCCCCCGACTGACTGAATCAGGAGGTTCTTGTGACGTAGGGTCTGTCAGTGTGAAGCCATATGTCTGACATATGCAGTAAATGTATTAGAAATAAACACATGTCTTCCCTAGTTCCTAGGTCTTACCCCCTCCCCCCTCACCACCCTCCCTTGATGCAAATGTAATGGTATAATTCCTTGAAGACCCCTTGCTGATCCACAATTGACAATCATATAATACATGTGTACATGTACCATGTAGATTCTCTCCACACAACTTTCTTCCTCAATCCATGATTCAAATGGCTCATTTACTTACCGTATTGGCCTCCTAGATTCGGTTACAATGATACCAATGTAGTCACGAAGTATCCAATGTATTGTATGCCCATTCCGATAACATTGTAATGGATCCTTGATAGTTAGTTATTGGAAAATGTGCTCCTTATGTGTCTCAGTGTTATAGCCAGTGGATTCAAGCGCCTTCTGTCTAACTGTCAGATTTGAATGTGTGTACTAACCCAAATAAAACTAGGACGAAGCACAGGGGTGACCCTGAGAAATCAGTATAGAAAAGTAGAATACTGAATTGATACTTCCATTCACCCTGCGGGCTATGTCTCAGAAGTATCAAAGCAGTAGTCAAGCAGGTAACTTGAAATAATCTGTGTCATAGAAGTATTAGATCAGTAGGATGTTCAGAATACCAAAGAGATTTCAGTATAAATACAGTGGACTACTGCTTTGAGCAGTAGTGCATGGATGAGGCGGAATTTATTTCCATAGCCAAAACAGTAGGGTTTCAGTACTACTGACTAGAGAAGTAACTACTGCCTTCTGGTGTACAATGTCATTTTGCTGAGTGTTACCTTTAAACCCCTTTAGGACAGCATGAGACACACCATGTACGAGCCATAACCAGCTATGTAGTGATTTCTCTGAATCCATCTTACTATCTAGGCTTTAACATGTTTATATAGATAGATGTTATACCGGCGAGTAACTCACTGCAATTTGCATTGGTGCGCACATCATGACGCCCCTTCAGTGTGTCTCAACCCTGTTGGGTCGGCCTAATAATGCTACCGGTATATGCCTTTTGTCATCATGATGCATGACTTATACGTGAAATTATTGGTGTTTTTTTCGACAGCAGCTAGGGGTGGGGGGGTCCTGCTCGCAAAAAAAGAAAAAAAAAATTATACCAGAAATTGTACATTAAATTACTTTGCGGCCCTTAAAGGGTTAACTAGGGGTAAGCACCTTTAATTTGAGGTCAACATACCCGTAATTCAGAGGGCCACCCCTAGGGCTATATATGCCCCCATGTTGTCATGGTTTTATGGTTTTCACATGCTACACCTCGTTCACCTTTGATATCTGCCAACCTAGTGTGCTGTGCATGTATACATGATGGTCATGTTATGGGAGACCTACTCATGTAATCCCATAATAATAATAATACACACCCAGAGCATATATCACACACCTCCATAGCTATACGGAGGAGAGCCTACATGGCATGGTAGCCGCCATTTTCTAACTGTCCCCTGACTCAGAGCAGTGCATTGAGGGTAAATTTGTTATCAGCCACAATTCACACCTCTGAACAATGGCCACAGACAAGACCAATAAGGCTGATAGGTGGCATCCCACCCTTATCTTGATAACCTTAATCACCTCCCTAGGCCACACCAAAAAAAAAAAAATTGGTCAATGGATTTTGCGCACCTTATTTTCGGAAATGGAAATTTATTTATTTTTTGAAAAAAAAATTGTCAATGGATTTCGCTCGCCTCATTTTTTCAAAATTGAGAATTTTTTTTTTTTTCAAATATTCTTCCAGTAATTTATTTAACGTATTTACTGCGGGTCCGAGACCGAAACAGATACAAATATTTAAAAAAAAAGATTGTACCCATATTTGTATGTATTAAATCAAAGCTTATACACTGAGGAATGCATATCTATAATTTAAAGCCCAATGGCAGTCTTAATTCACACAGAACTAAAGCGCTGAATGATTTTCTGTGGATATTAGAGATATAAAAAGTTAAAATATTGATGAAAATATTGTAGGTAAGTTCAAATTATTCTCAAAATTGCTCAAAATCGTACATGTAAAATAGATAAAAGTAAACTTTTCTAGACTAAATAGGGCCTTGTGATTCCATCTTGAAGGTGCCATCGAGGGCCAAACCATTCCTTAAGTGAGATATCTATTTCTGATAAAATATTCTGAGTATTTATCAGTATTTATGCTTTAATTACCAGTCTCCGTCGGCTTCTAGAGGCCAAGGTTGCAATCCATGTAGCTTTATAGAAAATCGAGCCATGATATTATGCTGCATATCAACTTAAAGCTGACATACATGGCTACCATTTAGAGCCCAATAACCGTCTAATTTATGGGAAACCAAAGTAGTGAATGATTTTGTGTGGATATTATAGAAATAAAATATTTAAATATTGATGAAAAAAATGTGGGTATTTATGACTTCATCTCAAAATCGCTAAAAATCGTGCATATTATATGGTTGAAACTCAACTCTACTAGACTAAATAGGGCCTTCTGATTCCATTTAGAGGGTGCCAAAGAGGGCCAAACCATTCCTTGTATGTGTTATCTATTTCCAAGTAGATATAGAAAGTTTTGCTTAATTTTTGAAAAACTTAAAATGGTCACAAAAAAATGAAAAAAATACTGGCATGTAGCCCTAACTGTGTACAATATCCCCCTATAGGGAGACTTGCAGGATAGAGAGAGAATTAGATGTTGTCTGACTTCAATCTATGAGGACTATTTTCAGAACTGCCTGACAGATGGTAATAAAAACGCTGCGTAACTCTGTATTCAGCTCATGATTTAACCAAATTATAGTTGTTATACAGTATTATAGATTGCATATATGGATAGATCAGACCACAAGCTTTCCAGAAAGTATTTACTTCAGTCTATGCGACCATTTCCCTCAGAGATATTAATCTTTTCAAAAGGGTCATTTAGCATTGCGGCAGGTACGGCCAGCGTGAGCGCCCGCGGAGATTGCCCACCCTAGTCTTAGCTAGTATAGCCAACAATACCCACACACACTAGCGTTGTGGGTATAGAATACAAGTGTCAGAAAAGCTTTGGGAAATCGGTACCATTTGCGAGGTGAAACTGCCTCGCATTCCCCTGGCTTTAATATATACTATACAAACCTAAAAATGAATGTGTGGTATCTTACAAATGTACACAATAGTTGATTCATAAATTGAATTCTGAATAGTGTTCCATTTCCTTACATTGGGCCACTTTGATGGAGGTAGTCTGTGTATAGACAGAAGATCTCCAACCCCTTGGAATTCACTATTGATTGGTCTAGACATTGATATAATTACCTAGTTGTACATTTCACCTCACCCAATTAAGCCCTCAGTACCATAAACAGCCACTCATGGTCTGTCTTGATTGGGTGTTGAAATCTACATGATTGGTTGGAATAAGCACAATCAATAGAAAACTGACCCTTCTATCCGTAACTCTCAGACAGCCCTAGGCCTCATCTGAGAGTTACAACCGTAACTAGGTCTTAGCCTGATTGGGAAACAATGCACTGAACACACTTTGACTGACTGACATGTAGTCACCCACAGAGGTGTTAATGCTCTATTTCTCTGAGATTTAAGATATTCTCCATTCTTTAAGCTCATCAAATTAAAGACCATTTCATGGAGAATCCATGCATCTAATTTATGAAGATAGATAGATAGATAGTGAATGAGAGAGAACCCTGCAAAGTAAACTACACAAAGAGGCAAAATGGAGGCTTGACACACGACTACCTGTAGCCTCCTGGTGAATGGCCCTAGAACCAGCATATACATCTGCAGAGATGTCACTCCCTGGTCGACAAAATGGAGGAAATGTTACCATTTTGGTTGGTAAAGCTTTTGCAGGAAATGAACTACCGTATTCAACGTTATAAGCGCCCTCCCCCTAATAAGCGCCCCCTCCCCTTTTTGGGGCATTTTTAGGCTTGAACAAAGGCTCAAATTTCCCGACTTTGGAGACAATTAAGTACTAAAAACGCCATGAAAATAATTTTATAAGCACCCAGGGCGCTTATTACGTAGAATACCGTAAATTCATTTACACAGAAAGTCATGCGAAAAATCGTGAATTCCTGCAAAACCAGGGTCACTGCATAATATCATACGGTCTGTGCATACGGTACAGCACAGCTACACGCGGCAACACAAACCTAGATGCCCTACCCACATCATATAAAGTGGAGCAAAATTAAAATCTCAATTAAAATTGACACAGTAACCCAGAATGGAGTTTGTGCAGGAGGTGAGGAGGAGTAGGCTGAAGTGAGAAATGGAGTATAATCCAAGTATACACATCTCATCTCATCAACTGACTGTTTTATGAAGTGGCATATGATCTACTACCCTCTCATACTCTACCAGGAAAGTTAGAGGCCTCTGAATATTCTTTAATTTAGCAGTACATACATATAAATTTTGGAAGAAAGAATGAAAATATAGAATAAACTACAATACATGCCTGAATAGACTAAAATGAGCGAAGAGATTAAAAGAAGAAAATCCATTAAACTGTACAAGTGTTTAAGTCTTCAAAGTTCAATTTCTGAGGTTTTGTAGTATCCAGACATGCCACTCATCTGTCAACAAAAAGCAACAAATCACCTAATTCTGGTCAGATTTCTCTAGGAAATTTATGTATACCTGTAGTTTGGTAAGGGAATCTCTGGAAAACTTAAAATTTATTAACTTGCATATAAAAGCAGAAAGAATGGCACCTCTGTGCGTCTACTTTAGGGAGTACTCATTTTTTAACAACAGGGGGGGTGGTGGATTTGGGGGGGGGGGGTAAAAAATTTAGCCCCCTTGACCAGGGGGGGGGGTTAAAAGTTTTAGACCCCTCTTGGGGGAGGTCAAAAAAATTCAACCAGTTTTGAGGGAAAAAGCCTGCGCGTTACTATGCTACGAAGGGGCGCGAACACGCACGATCTTCGGGCTGCTGGGGGGGGGGGGGGGGTAAAAAATGTCGACCCCTCAAGATGGGGGGGGGGGGGGGAATTTGCGCGCTCCGCGCAAAATCCCAGCACCCCCACCTTGTTAAAAAATGAGCACTCCCCTTGGAGGGGAGTGATTGGAGATGTGGGTCACTGGGCCGCCACTAGTGTGTGTATATCTCTGACTGCCTCACCAGGTGCAGAGAGTCTCACTACCCGGCATCTAGTTTATAGGGTTCTAGGAAAACCTAGAGTTGCTCGCAAGTGCACCATCGCCATGCTGTGCCTGGATATTGCATACAGTATGCTCTATAATCCTAAACCAAGCATATCCCACCAGTGTATTAGAGCTCCGTAACCCGACATGTCCATGAGATCAAGAGTCCATGAGAAAGGAAAAGAGAAAGAAATGGGGGTTCAAAGCAAAGCTTTATAACACGTTATGATTAAAACCCACGCCAAAATGCCTCTGTCAGTGTGGCTCTACTATGCCATGTGGTACCACAAATCTAAGAGTACAGAGGATGCTTGTTTTAAGACTATGGGGGGGGGGGGGGGAGATATGCTCTGTCTAGGTACCATGTGGGAATGACCAAATGAGCGAGTTGCTCTGTCTGAGTTGGTGAGTAGACGGGTGAGTAGACTATCCACAAGGCATGTGAGTAGCTCCCGGGGTGGACACTCAGGTTTTTTTGACAACCCTTGCCCTTTGTCAGGGGGATTTTGGTCAAAAGTGACCCTTGCTAAGGGGGATTTTGGACAAAAGTGCCTAGGTTTTAGCAATTTTTCCTTGAGGAGTCACCCTCAATGAGAGCAATTTTGATGGCGAAAACTCCAAATTGTGACCCTTTTCTAGGGGATTTTGTTGAAATCTTTGAAAAGTGACCCTTGGTGAGGGGGATTTTGGTGAAAATTGACCCTTGGTGAGGGGGATTTTGCTCAAAAAGTACCCTTGCCAGCCGCACACCCCTGTATACAAAATATAGCAAGTGTCCCCTCCCCTGGGGAGTAGCTCCACCTCCAGGCTCCCCCACCTCCAGGAGGGTCGGAAAGTGTCAGGGGTGAGTGATGGACACATGCCGGATACATGTAATGGGACAGTGGGGTGAGAGTAAATAGTACTACTTGTACGGTGTCCACATAGCTGCCGTGTGTTGACCTGTCAGGACAGCAGTATATAGTTAGTGTCAATAGCCTGAATTATGCAGCGTTGTCATTAATGTATGGTATACATGGCGCCTACCCTCCAGCACAGACTTACAGTGCATGTCTATACTCATCATACACTAGCCATGGAGGGCCGGGGGGGGGGGGGGGCACTTGGTATATTTTGTATACACAAGTATTTTGAGCAAAATCCCCCTCACCAAGGGTATGCTTTTCACCAAAAAAAAGACTCAACAAGAATGACTTTTTGGAGATTTCAACAAAGTCCCCCCACAAATTAGAAATATTTTGTGGAGTTTTCACCAAAAAAAAGAAGGTTTCTACCGGGTAGTATCTTTAATTGGGCCCAACAATTGAGATATTTTGGTTTGCGCTAATTACCGTAAAACCTCGCTTGTAGGTCGATTTTTATTTGGAATTTATGGTTGCTATAGGTCGAATTTTCACCTCTCAAGTCCAATTCGACCTATAAGTGAGGTTTTGAAAAAAAAGTAAAATTATTTAGGCACCCAAAATAGGTTAATTTTAATGCTGTAAAAAACACACCTTTTAGGGCAATGTTTTTTCACGGAAGGCTTATTTCATCACACCACATGTTGGGAGTCGTCTTTAGGACAGAATGTCATGACTATTACTCACTTTGGCTATAGGAAAAGGGTGGTCATGGGGGGTCTGGGTTGGGGTGTGGCCCCCTCAAAAAATCTCAAACTCCAATTCGACCTATAAGTGAGGTTTTCCAAAAAGTGAAAGCTTTTTCCTATAAGTCAATTTTTTCCCTCAAAATTCCAATTAGACCTATAAGTGAGGTCGACTTATAAGCGAGGTTTTACGGTACGTTGAATAAGTCAGTCAAGGTGTAAATGTTTTTATTATTCATACTATAGGTCTAACGATGTGTGACTAACCCACATTAAATATGAAGATTTTTATAACAAATAAATTCACTTTACAAAGTGATTCTAAAGGTATTTTCGTTATGATCCACTACCATTAAAATTGCACATAACAAGGCACATCATCCAGTACATATTGACTCCCACCTTGTCCTATATTAATGCTGTATACGGGCACCCTGTTAGTAACCCTTTAAGGGCCGCAAAGTGCTTTAAGGCGTTATGCCAAAAACAAAAGCAGTGTTGCCGAAAACATTTTATACACACAGGCCAATGTGGCCTGTGTAGCGCTATCTTACACAGGCCATTTGTCTTCTACACAGGCCACATAGAACTACCGGTAGCGCATATACATTGATGTCATATAAAGGCGATTTCATACTAAATTATATTGATAAATATAGGTGTTCTTTTGATGAGGACTGCTGAAATGTATTGAAAAATGTGTAAATCCATTGAATATTAGTTACATGGCCATATCCGTGCTTCTAATAGGACTATCTGAAAAATCCTTTCACTGTTGGGAAGCTGAGATCATGGCCGGCCATTGTGGCTGATGTCTGATGGCCTCACATCGGCCATTACGATTTTACATAGGCAAAATCCGATGTGCCGATGTCATTTCAGCAACACTGAAAAGGTATGTTTCAGGTAACATGGGAAGAAAGACTACCGGTAGGGTCGGTAGGTCGGATATCTATTTTATTTTATTTTTTTAACATGAAAGTACTAGCCATTCTCCATGTGAACCCTAAAATGACCCAAAAAGTGTAAGAATATCAGATTTCAAAATTGCACAAAAATACTTATTTTGCCAGGGTCGGTCGGGTGACCTGAAACAAACCTTTTTTTAAATTTGGCCTTACGCCTTTTATCGTCGTGATGCATAAATGCAGCCCTGGCAATTAACTCTCCAAGGCTGCATTCAAGCGTCATGCCGACTGCACAGGGTTGATACACTCACAAAGAAGGGTCAGCACCCTTCAAGTTTTACTACCGTAAAACCCCGCCTATAAGTCGAATTTATTTTGGCGTCTTTACTTCCTTTAAGCCGAATTTTCCCCTATAAACTCACATTCGGCTTATAGGTGGGGTTTTGGCAAAGACTATTTGAAATATTACTAAAGAAAGGTATGAAAACTTAGTCACTAATTTTACTGCATCTTAAGGCCTATTTAATCATTTTCACATGAAGTATACATGTTAAACAATCGACACATGGTATTCCAATGAGATAAAAAGATTAGAATCTGTTTTAAAACTCTTTTTGGTGGGGCCAAAGTGGGGGCCAGGGGGACCTTAATGCCCCAAAAGTCACATTCGGCTTATAGGCGGGGTTCTCCTGAATGTCAATATGATTTCATATAAGCCGAATTTTTGTCCTTAAACTCACTTTCGGCTTATAGGCGGGGTCGGCTTATAGGCGGGGTTTTACGGTATATTTAGCGTCGGCTATTGAATACCTGAATGCTTTAAAATTATGTTAAATTTCTTCAAACAATTAAAAGGGGGAATCTTGAAAAAGTCTCCATGTTGTAACATTATATCTCTGACCCCCGCTCGAACTACCTCATCATTTTTCATACAATTATCATAGTTATAGATATCATACCCATGTATATGTATACATACTACCCGGTAGAAGTTACTTAAATGGCTAATGTATTGAGTTTTCCAGAATTTCAAAGGTTGAAAACATCCTGGCATTTACGTATTGCCCCCGTACCATTTCCCTGTTATGGCATTGAGTGATACTTTAGCGGGAGTTATCTGCTATTTATCTTATTTATATCGAAATGATCAGATAAATGTAATCGGTTTGAGGACTGTTATTGTCATCGTTAATCTCTGTAGTGAGAGTAAGCCCCATCATATTGACCGTTATCATAGATAACGATAACACCAGATGGATATTACAACAGCTCACAACTTGTAAGTTATACTGCGCTGTTAACAAGGCCTAAAATTTATGACATTTTAGGCTTTTTTACCACTAAAATTAACTTATTTTACAAAAAAAAAAGTTTAAAATAAAAAAGACCCTGTTTTTTTTTGGCCATGTTACTGGAACATAACTAATTTTTATGCCCAACTTCAAGGGCTGCTTATAATATAGCAGTGTTGCCAAAATGACATCGGCGCATCGGCAATAGCCGATGTAGAATCGTAATGGCCGATGTGGGCTGACCAGACACCGGCCACAATGGCCGACCATGATCTCAGCTATCCAACAGTGAAAGAATTTTTCAAATATTCCTATTAGAAGCAAAGTCATGGCAATGGAAGTATTATTCAATGAATTTACATTTTTTTAATGAATTTGATAGGTTCTCATTAAATCATGATTTATATGGCCTGTGTAGAAATCAAATGGCCTGTGTAAGACCTCGCGACACAGGCCACATTGGCCTGTGTGTATAAAAAGTTTTCGGCAACACTGAATATAGTATGCCCTTTGTCATCATGATACATGAATGCAGCCCTGGTGAGTAACTCGCACGCATGCATCATGAGTACAGGGGACATAGCATATTAAAGCACTATGCCGTCAGTAAAGGGTTTACCGTTAACATCCAAGCATAACTGAATGGTCAACACTGCTCCACCCGTATACGGCACTAGCATATCCTGGTACCTGAGGTAGTCGGGGGCTAAACTCCATCTCCTTATCAGGCTAATCCCCTCCCCTCACACCTTGAACAAAGGTGCTGATAAGAAATTCTCCCATGATGCACTGCTCTGGAGTGGAGCTGGTTGCGGCAGCCCAACTGATAAGAGCTGATAAGACTGTAGCAAGTCTGTCCCCTGTTTGTCCCCTATTTGGACCCATAGTGGTATGTCTTATCAGTGGGTTTAACCGCAACCAGCGAAATATAAAATGGCGGACCCACAGGATATAGGCATGTAGCTGGATGCATTATCAACCAATCAAATGACTCCCTGGCCTTCACTGCGGAATTCTTAGGGGGCATTATGTAACAGCCTGTACCCATTGCAATTGTTGTATCAGTGTTTATCTCGCCAGTTACAAGCTTAAGTAATGGATGTGCCCACAGGACGTCCAGCTTGACCCCTATAGTTCCAGATTCCTATACCCACTGCCCACTGGTCATCCCCTCGGTGTTTAACACCTCGTCTCGACCTTGTGGGACAGTTGGTACATGTATATGGAAGAACCGTGTCCAGGTGTAGGCTATCTAATACTTATTTTCCCCTTTCTATTTTCAGAATTTCCGCATGGCTATCAACTCATGATGTGGACAGAAAGAAGTCTATAGTCCCAAAGACATGCGGCTTGGTGGCATCACAGCGGCATCACAGCATCAAGGGTATACAGATGCTGCACCCTCATGATGCATGTATGCACTCTCATGATGCATGTATGCACTCTCATGATGCATGTATGCACTCTCATGATGCATGTATGCAGGCCCCAGCGACCACCCCGTCTGGTGCACCATCTCTAAGATCTCTTTGGATCCGCCCCTGTATTTGTAGAGACTAATTTGCGCAGAAATTGAATTGTGACAATTGTGTTTGGGGTGGGGGGTAGGGGAGAAGGGACGACATTTAGGGTTTCAATTCGCTTATAGCCTGCGTGTTGTACGTGAGACTTCACATTTACTGCATTAGGCCAAAAAAAAGAAGGTGTGTTTCAGGTTACCCGACCCTACCTAGAAAAACAGGGCCGACCCTAGAAATTTTTTTCCAATTTTGAACAAAATATTAATTTTGGGGCTATTTCAGAGTCAATTTGATGGTCCACGAGTCAACGCCAGTGTTGGCGAGTTAGCGCTGAAGTTTGCGAGTCAATTTTTAGGTACTTTTCATGCCATGGGATCAATCTGTCTTTATAAAACAATTTTGGGGCTATTTCAGAGTCAATTTGATAGTCCACGAGTCAACGTCGTTGTCGACATGTCAGGGTGGAAGTTTGCGAGTCAGTTTTTGGGTACTTTTCAGGCCAAAGTAGAAAATAAATAAAAAATCCGACCTACCCTACCTAGATTTTCAGACTATGTAACCTGAAACACACCTTTTATTTTTTTTGGCCTTTATAATACGACTCAACATGGGAAATGAGCAGGTTAACATTGGTAGGGACAAAACAAGAAGGTTTGTTTCAGGTAACATGGCAAGAAAATGTAGGGTTAGTAGGTCAGATCTTTTTTTTTAAACTTTTTTTTAAACATGAAAGTACTAGCCCACCTCTCTGAACATCCTAAAATTGACCAAAAAAGGGTAAAAGTATGAAAATTTCTTCAAATTTGCATAAAAAACGTAGGGTCGCCCTGTTTTGATAGGGTCGGTCGGGTGACCAGAAACAAACTTTTTTTTTGCCTAGTATGTGATCTAGGTGGTAGACACTTGACTGTGACACACCAGCTGTGAGGGCTGCCTGTGGATGACCGACACCTGCCCCACTCATAACCTGTTCCCACACACAGTAGGGCTATCACTCAAGGGCACTACTGGTTGTTATAACTTCTGGATTGTTTTACCTATGGCGTCCTAACTTGCCTCTTATGACCCTTTAGGGAGTGTTCATTTATTAATTACAGGGGGGGGGGGGTGGTGAGATTTTGCGGAGAGGCACGAACAGTATTTTTGCCCCCCTCAAGAGCATGTTGAACGCTTTGCAGCCCCCCTCGCTGAAGGCGGCGAAAAATTGTTGCCCACCCCCTTTGAACTATAGTACAGCACAGGCTTTTTTTGCTAAAAAGGGGCTACATTTTTCACACAACCCCCCTCAGGAGGAGTCGGAAATTTTTGCACCCGGGTGACCCCCCCCCCCCGTAACTATTAAATGAACACTCCTTTAAGATAACCCTTTAACGGGGGCATAATGCCTTAATGCATCATGCCTTCGGTCATTATGATGCATGAATGCAACACTGATGAGTAACTCGCCAGTGCTACATTCAAGCAGCATGCCGGTTTCAGACACTCCCAAAGGGTCAGCATGATGCACCAATGCAGAATCGGTGAGTTACTCACCGGGCCTCATGGTGGTGCATCACGATGACAAATGTCTTATTTTTTGGGAATATCTCCTATGCTTAAGCACTGGAAGGCCGTATTCAATGCCACCATTCAAGTAGCCTCTATAAGCAGCTCTGTCTACTCGTCCGATCCTCTCCCGAACAGAGCTGCTTGGTACGCCCCATTCAAAAGTGGAGTGATTGCTCGATCACAATGGAAACAATTAGTACTGTAAATATTTTGTGGTTAATAGATAGAATAAAGTCTTACCAAAGTCGATTACACCATTACAGATGTAAATGGGGCTTATTAAATGTGTAATTAATGGATTTCTAGCCCAATACGTCAATACATCGACAGTGGCGGCCATTTTGACGTCTATATGACGTGGGTTGTTGTCATGGTAAATCTGCCTTGGCAACCCTCTCCCACTCCAGTATTTGCAAGGGCGTAAAGTCAATCTCTAAACGGCAGGCAGTGAGAGCGCAGCCCGTGAGAGATTGATACTTAATCTACCATTCAAGGGGCTAAGCAAAACTTGTTTTTCTTTCATTAAATGGCTTCAAATTAAAAAAAATAAACACAAATACCAACTACATTGATACAGCTCTGTTGTATTTCACTTGTGGCGGCTGGGGCGCATCCCACTCAGCCTGCGGCTTCGTGGGATACTGCCCCAGTCCCCACTCGTGAAATACAACAGAGACGGTATCAATGGGCGTTGGCATTTGTCTATATCTTTTAGCGACATGCCATGCTTAAAGGGTTAAGGGGTAGTGCTTTAATCTGCCATGCCCCTTGTACACCAGACCATGTGGGTACATCATGCTGACAAATGTTGCTTTAAAAAGCAACAAGGCTATATGTCGTTTCAGTATGTTTTCCGTATTACCATTTTATCGCTTTTCAACCTTGGCACTACTTATGTCATATATCTTTCACATTTTCTGTTTCCGTTCTTCCCAAACCTTTTCTCCCTCTTTTTCCTCAGTCCCTTCATTGTTTATTTATCCAGAGTTAGAATCCACAGCCCACATGACACAGGATACAGAGATGCCCTTCACCGTTATAACGTTATAGATGTCTATGCTGGTGCTGGCACGTAGGCTGCAACTAACTACTACCAGTGACTTCCATGCTACTACTAAAGCCCTCGGTCTCTTGAACTTTTAAGTTGTGCACATTGAGAAAGTACTATTCAACTATGACCCTAATTATGTATTGGTGTTCTAGAGAGCTCTGTGCAGTGTGTATTTAGTAAGTGATGTGGTCTACTCTACGTCATACATGCAGCCCAGCCCTGCATAACAGTAGGTCATTTGAATATCCATTTTATACACTAAAGCGAACTTAGATTCATGGGATGAACTCATTTTTTTGCCAGGCCTATTAAAGTATCGTATCATTCGGTTCGTAGCTTGGTGAGTTGGGAAGTATAACTCCAGACTTATGGCACACAGTTATATGAGCTTGGAGTCTCTTTTTGCCTCCTGACTTCACCTTTGGCTGCCATCTCCCATGCTGTGGTAGACTTACAGCATATCAAAGGCCTAGCTGTCCCTCTCACATCATGTCTATGTGGTGTCGGAGGTTAAAGAACCCTTGCTTCGGTAAATGTGTAGGAGCGGGATTTCTATCTTTTGGCTCATCTCATAGATTCGATCATCCTGGATACGATCACCCCGGATACGATCACCCCGGATACGATCACCCCGGATACGATCACCCTTGGTAGGCCTACCATCACTTGTGGAAAAACTTAATCTAATGGCAGTCTGGAAAATGCAACTTGCTCTCTGGACGTTTAACTAGCCAACAATCAATCGAGTATCATTCGTATGCGTTATTTGTATGTACATGCATGTATGGATGAACATCAACTGAATCTTGAACCTAAAGCTTCATTCCCAACACTAACATTGTTAGTACTAATTCATCATTTTACTGGGACAAAAAAAAAAGTACCATGTCCCTAGACATCCGTTGGTACTCTGTTGGTACACCCAATACTGGACAATGGGTCATCTCAGAGATGTGAATAAGGCCCAAAAAAAACAGGTTTGTTTCAGGTCACCCGACCGACCCTATCAAAACAGGGCCGACCCTACGTTTTCTTATGCAATTTTGAAGAAATTTCCATATTTTTGCCCTTTTTGGTAAATGTTAGGGTCTTTGGAGAGGCCGGCTAGTACTTTCAAGTTTTAAAAAAAAAGTTTAAAAAAAAGAAATCCGACCTACCGACCCTACATTTTCTGGCCATGTTACCTGAAACAAACCTTTTTTCTTTTTAGGCCTAATGATGATAATGCATCCCTTTGATATATGTTAACTGCCTTCATATATCATGCTGCAGTGTGTGAATGTAGATCAGTGTGTGTGTGGTGTAACCGATAAGCCCCACACAGGTCAGGGGAGCACAGAGAGAGGCAAAATAACCTGTCATACCAGACGTCCTAATGTAGGGTCTAATTGGTGTGCATTAATAACCTTAATAACCCAGCGACTGCCATACCACTAGTAGAGCGGGGTAGACGTCTACAGGTCGGATTTTTATTTCATGTGGAGAAACAAAGTTACTATGCTTAAGTACTGGAATGGCCGTTCTCCACATCCCCATGGAGAAACTGATATTCATTCTCCATGGGCTGTTTCTCCATGATGATGTCACTAGAATAGCTATGAAACCAATCTTTAAATGTTGTTTTTAGATATAATTTATCAATAATTACATGAAATAAACACAGAGATCCACTCTAATCAGTCTGAATTCCTGGTTTTTCCACTTGTGGTACCTTGAATCATATCACACTCGGCTCCGCCTCGTGTGATATGATCCAAGATACCACTCGTGGAGAAACCTGTCATTCAGACAGATTATCGTGGACCTCTGTCTATATCTTCATTAAAAACACACCATGAATTTGGGCATAGAAGCCGCAGCTAGTATATGAGTCAGATAGCAAATGCGGCTTATAGGATCAGCCCAGCGTCGGGGTGCGGCTTATACGCGAGTTTTTGCTACTAAAGTACAATTCCGAGGCCCCCTTGCAGGCTTATTTGATGGCTCAAAGTTAGGGGGTGGCTTAATTGTACACAAGTTAAGTTTATACCCGAGAATTTATGGTAGACAATGTCAAAAAGGATTTTTCTGCAGTGAAGACCAAATTTACTGTAACTATACAATGCATTTAGTGTAATTAAAACGTTTATCATTGAGAACAGGATAAACAAATAGTGAAATATATGGGCAGAAATGGTGAACCATTGACGTGCATTCTAGATTCCTGAGAATATGGAAAAAGATAAGGAAGAAAGAAAATGTATCAAATTGGATGAAAAATACTGATGTCGACCTTTATTAATAATGTCTGTTTTGTTTGAGCGCGGTCGTTGACTAGAATTCACCTTTTTGTACCTAAAGCCCCTATGCTGCTTTAAAGTTTAATTTGCATTAATTGCCAGCTTGGTTGGCTGACTTGCCAGTGCTGCATTCGTCTCTAATATGGCAACTTCTCAGGACTTCATCAACCCATTAGGGTCGGCATGATGCTTGAATGCATTACTAGTAGGCATCACCAGCATCATTCATGACAAAGGGCATATGGTAGCACATTAAAGCACATAGTACTATGTGACGCCTTTAACCCTTTAAAGGCCGCATATGGCTTTGCTTTAGTATGACATTTGTCACCATGATGCATACTAGTAAATGCAGCCCTGGCGAGTCACTTGCCAGTGCTGCATTCAGGCATCCTGTCCACCCTACACTGTGGGCCCGAAGGGTCGACAGCATGATGCATTCGTGAATGCAGGAAGGACCAGCAAGTTACTCGCCAGAGCTGTATTCATGTATCATGACAACAAAGGGCATAATATTATAGTCCCGCATATGGCACATTATCTAAAGCGGCCTTTAAAGGGTTAAATTTGCCCCTACTCCCAGGTTGATTGATGCGTGGTTGCAGCTGCAACTGATATGTTAATGTAACGTTATCATTGGGTATCTCTGACCTAGAAAGTAGCTGTATGATGTATTGCCAAACTCCAGACAGGTGCTACTATAATAGTGCCTATATATAGGGAGCCCCTACCCCCTCAGGTTTAATACACATAATGAGTGCATGCCCAGGGGCGTGGCAAGGGGGCGTGGCATCTTTTATTTTTCTTTCGCTAAATATGGGTAGTTTTTGACATATTTTTCTTCAAATTGTAGATATCATTGCTTTATGGAAAATGTGGAGTAACCCCTCCCCCCCCCCCTCATAGACGTGCGCTTTTTCAATACGGTAGCCCAAATATACCTGGGTAGGTCTAGTGTGTGGATTAGACCACTGGGGATTAAGACTCTACCTTAGACTGAATAATAGGTCTACCAAAACATACTACCGGTAGGAGTGAGTAGTCCATAATGCCTAAAAAAAGAAGTTGTGTTCCAGTATCCAGACCGACCCTATACTATAAGCGTGTAGCTTGTTAAATTATCAACCAATGAGAATCAGATAACTCCCTGGCCTTCACTGCGGAATTCTTAGGGGGCATTATGTAATAGCCTGTACCCATTGTGATTGCTGTATCGGTGCTTATCTTGCCAGTTACCAGATCAAGCAATGGTGCCCCTTACAAAGCCTCAAAGGAACCTGCAACCTTGGTAGGGCCTATAGTCTATGACCTATGTGTGCACTATACCCATACAATATAGGCCCTACTCAACCCTGAATTCTAAGGCCAAGAAAATTCAGGAATTTTAACATATTAAACTTAGTGAGAGGAATTTCTTTCCTTTTCAACATTTTTTAAATGTAAAAATGTAAAGGGTATGGACAAAAATAAAGTGCCATGTATGCGGGCCTGTATGTCGGTTTACCTGAACACAACAATTTGATAACAAAATATGAAATGTAACTCACAGATGCAGAGAGCAGCAAGCAGTCTGAGAGCCAGTTCGGGTTGTTGACAGTCAGGGAAGAGGGGATCCACAAGGTAGTAGGCGAAGGTGAGGGCGACGATAGCCGTCGTACAGGGCCTCACGATGATCGACTCCACCCACAACCGGAGGAAGGCCAGGAAGGGTCCGAACGCCTCTTTGATGTAAGCATAGTCGGCACCAGAACGGGTTATACAAGTGCCCAGCTCGGCATAGCAGTAGGAACCGACAAGCGAGAAGAGGCCACAGAGCAACCAGACGAGGAGGGACATCCCCACAGAGCCTGTGTACTGCAAGACTCCCTTAGGGCTGACAAAGATACCTGACCCTATGATGGAGCCCACGATGACAGTCACCCCGTTGATGAGGGTGAGTTTGGGCTGGAGTTTAACTGCATCGGGATCCCCCGGGCTGTACTCGAGGGAGCCCGGGGGAGACTCGGCCCTGTCCCCGGTACCTGCCTCCCCCTTCCCCGGGGAGGCATCGTTCACGGCATAGCTCCGCTGTTTGCTCATCGTTCACGGCCAAACTTCGCCCAAAGTTGACTTGAGACTGTGGAGGGTGTTTTGATGAGTCGGTGTGTGAGTTTTGGAGTGTGTAGGTTGAGGGGTGACCTCGTGAGGACGCCGGACAAGTGTCGTCTGCACGTTCGGCAGCCGACTGTGTGTGAGCACGCTGGTGTCCCGCGGACTGTGAGTTGTGCTCTTTGTGCAGTCCCGGCCGCTGCCTCCACCTCCCCACGTGGTCCGCTGCTACCTGGCCAAACCCGCGCGGTGCCTCGACACAGGGATTTATGCCGTGCTATTATGCAGTGGCGGGAAAGGCGGGGGGGGGGGGGGGGGGGGGGGGGGGAAAGGCGTATGGGGTGCCGTTGGTTCCTAAAATCCAGAATTGGACTTAAGTCCAATTAATTAGACATATGTCTAATTCGAATTAGACATATGTTTAATTCAATTAGACATATGTCTAATTAATTACACTTAAGTCCAATTAATTTTACTTAAGTACAATTCAATTAGCAATATGACTTTTGCATTTACACACACATATGTAGAATTCAATTACACATATGTAGAATTAAATTGAACATATGTAGAATTGAAATAGCATTATTAGAGACTACTATTATTTCTTCTAACCGGAAACACGTGACCAGATTCTGTATGGAGGCCGCCATGTGCATTGGACTCTGGGAAAAAGTGACTGCTTTCTTTTTCTTTTCTTTTTTAGAATTCCTCCAAAAAGCCAATACTCATCGATTCAATTTTCCTTTAATACATATCTAAAACACAACTACATGAGGATATAGCATTAATTTTGCACCTAAAAGAAACAAATACGGAGGTATAATGAGCTACCCACGCGACCAAAAACTAGGTCACGCCCTCACGCTATGTAACTAGGTCACTGACCAGAGTCAGGGGTGGCGGAAGGGTGGGAGGGGGGGGGGGCATGCCCCCCCTGCAGAGCGCGGACATCGCATCGTGCATCACATATGTTGCTACCCGCTAGTGCCGAAGGCACTAGTGTATAATTATACATATCAACAAATCAATTGCACATATGTTTAATTCGGCCATACATAATGAAAAATGTTGAACATAATACTAATAGAAGAATTTTACATATCACAAATATAATTGTACATATGTGCAATTCAGTCTCACATATCGGGAATTCATTTGTACATATGTATAATTGAATTCTACATATGTAAAATTTGAATTATAGATATGTTTAATTTGAATTTCACATATGTACAATTTGAATTAGACTTAAGTACAATTGGAATTAGACTTATGTACAATTCTACATATGTACAATTTGAATTACACTTATGTACAATTCGAATTAGACATATGTACAATTAGAATTAGACTTATGTACAATTGGAATTAGACTTATGTACAATTAGAATTAGCCATATCATCGATTCGAATTAAACATATCACTAATTCGAATTCTTATTATGTACCGGTACATAATGCTAATTCGAATTTCACTTAAGTACAATTAATTTGGACATATCATTAATTCCTTTGGACTTATGTACAATTCGAATTAGACATATCATCAATTCGAATTGAACATATCACTAATTCGAATTCTTATTATGTACCGGTACATAATGCCAATTCGAATTACACTTAAGTACAATTAGAATAAGACATATCATTAATTCAATTGGACTTATGTACAATTAGAATTGGCATTATGTACCGGTACATAATATGAATTCGAATTAGTGATATGTTCAATTCGAATTGATGATATGTCTAATTCTAATTGTACATAAGTCCAAATGAATTAATGATATGTCCAAATTAATTGTACTTAAGTGAAATTCGAATTAGCATTATGTACCGGTACATAATAAGAATTCGAATTAGTGATATGTTTAATTCGAATTGATGATATGTCTCATTCTAATTGTACATAAGTCTAATTCCAATTGTACATAAGTCTAATTCTAATTGTACATATGTCTAATTCGAATTGTACATACGTGTAATTCTATTTGTACATATGTGGAATTGAACATAAGTGTAATTCGAATTGTACATATGTTTAGTTCTGATTGTACATAAGTCTAATTGAAGTTGTACATAAGTCTAATTCAAATTGTACATATGTAAAATTCAATTCCACATATGTACAATTTGAGAGTACATAATGGGAATAGAATTACAGATATGTACAATTTATTTTCACTTATGTAAATTGGAGTATTGGCAATATGTGAGTAGAAATGATGATATGTACAATTGAGTTCTTGATATGTGAAATTTAATTACACGTATGTAGTATTTGACCTATGTGCTGCTGTTTTGTACATATGTATAATTCTAATTCACATAAGTTAAATTGAATTCTCATTATGTAGTGGGGAATTAGACATAAGTGAAATTGAATTTTACATATGTACAATTAATTAGACTTAAGTCCAATTCTGGATTTTAGGAACCAACGGCACCCCATAAAGGCGGGGGGAAAGGGCAAGGGAAAACACTGTGATAAGCTGTTATTGTGGGGGGGGGGGGGAGGGGGCGTTTTCTTATTCTTCTTATTTTAATAGTGCTATTAGGGAGCGTCCACAAATGATGTCCCGATGGTGGCTCCAGATGGGTCAAAAGCGACCTGGCGACCTGGGCTGTTTTCCAGGCGACCTGGCGACCTGTTACAATAATTTAAGCGACTTTTAGAAAAAATTGGCAATACATTTTTGTAGTCTAAGAAGCGACTTTGTGACCTGGGTGCCCGCCTGGGTGCTTTGATTTCGGCGACTTTCCGACCTGAGAGGGGGACCCCTCTGCACCACCCCCCCCCCCCCCCCGATCCCGGCCCCCGATGCCTTCAGAGATTGGTCCCGATGATGTCATGAATAGTCTACCGGTAGGCCTACGGAGCGGGGGGTGGGGGGGGGGGGGAGTCAACCCTCCCATACATTGCTATAGAGAAAACATGACTATAAAAGGGGGAGGTGAAAGTTTGCTAAAATACCTGCCACGGGAATACCTGTAGGCCTACCTGGTAGCAGGGTGAGTTATAAAGGGGGTTTTGGCCTGGGCCTCCAGACCCCCCCCCCCCTCCCCCACTAATAAATGAACACTCCCTTAGAGATTAGATGTCCAATGCATTTCGGATGCATGCTAAACAAAATCTTTAAAACATGGAGAAAGGGGATTTATTTCATGTGGAGAAACAAAGTTACTATGCTTAAGTACTACAATGGCCGTTCTCCACACGCCCATGGAGAAACTGATGCTCATTCTCCATGGGATGTTTCTCCACATGATGATGCACTGAAATAGCTATGAAACCAATCTTTAAATGTCGTTTTTTTAAAAATAATTTATCAATAATTACATGAAATAAACACAGAGATCCCCTCTAATCAGTCTGAGTTCCTGGTTTCTCCACTTGTGGTAGGCCTACCTGGGATCATATCACACTCGGCTCCGCCTCGTGTGATATGATCCAAGGTACCACTCATGGAGAAACCTGTCATTCAGACAGATCATCGTGGACCTCTATGCATGTCTTCTCTGTTCATGGTCCGAATGACTTGATTTTTTGGCAGGGACATATAATTTTTAATAAATAAAAATCAAGTACCCCCCTCTGCACCACCATAGCCAGAATTATATGGTGTGGCTAGGGAAAACCCTTCCACATCAATGAGGGCGTAAATATGAGGTGAGACGTCAGTTTCAATACTTGGTATCTTTTATTAATAATAATATTAATATCAGAGTACCAGTCACTAGGGCTCAGTATATAGGTTACTGATGGTTGCAAGATGATAAGTGATTTCCTCCTCCATCTGACCGGGGTATAAGTACAGGTGCCCGGCAGGTGGAGGGGGTGCCCATGTGACCGGAAGTAGATGTAACAGTGGTTTTCATTGGATAATATACATTTGACATTTGATTGGATAATTATATCTTCATGGCTTTAACATGTGGTGTGCGCTGGACCGCGGGTGGGGAGCCTGGGTCCAGTGCATTATGGGTAATGGATTACATAATAAGTAGCATGCACACATGGGGCTTTGTCGCCTGCCTCCAGGTGGTCTCCAGCCGGCTCAAGTGGCTTTGGCGGTGCCACACTGATTAAGGGTGTCCAGCTTTATAGCATTGTTTTATGTGTTGACAGTTAATCCTTGGGGTCAACATATAGTTCATTTGTTTTGTGTATAGGTGACCGGTCAGTGCCTTGTCGTCTGGACAGGCTGACCGTTACCTATTGTCCATGGGATAAGGGTCTGCTTGTGATCTATGGATTAATTATGTGTGGGGGTTAGTTTGGCTTGGCTTAATGAGTAACAGGTATGTCTGACGTCTAGGTGTACTTTGATGGACATATGGATTGAAAATATGTATAAAGTATTATGCGTATTACAAATAATAATAAATATGAATATTAATAATCATAAGTCATAATTATGACGTAATATGACGTAATATGACGTAATACAATTGATGAAGGTATAATAAGGGGTTTTGTGGCGTGACAGCACCCCCCAATACAACTCCTGCACGCCCTCGTGCAGGCCGAGAGGTCGTAGAGGAAGAGTTATGTCACGCTTCAAAAGTATTTTGTATGAATTTTTTTTTTGTATTTTATGGTTTTTGATATATCTATCTTATGCTATGACTATGTCTCAATTCTTAATCACATTTTCTAGGTTCATACAGTGTTTTGTACATACATGTTATGCAGTGGTAATAATAATATTTCAATGGTAACATACTGATACTATATGTCTCGCTTCCGTTCTATTTATATGTTTATACGTTTTTGGAAGCATTTTAACCTTACTAATTATTTACACAATACAAGTCGTGGTACAGTGGTAAGTGTAATTTTGACGTACTGGTTCTATATGTCGCGCTTCCGTCCTAGTCTATAATACAATCAATTCATACGATAGGAAGCTGTAAGAAATTCATTCAATAATAATATAGATGTACTAAGTGCTTACATAGGCCATGTGTAATACTTAGTATGTTATGATAGTACATGTATAGGAATAGGTTTTGAGCAGTGTATTTTGTTTATGCAATGATCTTTGGCAATACTTGATCTTTGATATTCATTCTCAAAGTCGAGGGGCAATGGAGGAAGTTCGTTCTGAGTTATCACCTTCTATATTAAATTTTTATGTTTCATTTCCTGTCTCACTCTTTTTCATAACAATGGCTGTCAATAGTTCGGTAGTGGTCATGTCTTTTGGGTTTTTGATAAGTGACGTAGTGTTGTCACCATCGGGGTCAATGTCAAAGTTGTCTTGGGTTTCAGTCGGATGTAAGGATGTAGTCATTTCAATAGTTTTAAGGGTTAATCCTGTGGTGGTCGTGTCGTCTTTCAGGGCCGGTATGATAGAAAACCGTGCCGCTAGGGGTAGTATGACGTGGTTGGGTAGGTAGTATGACTTCTGTTTTCCGTTGATGTTGAATGATATGGGGCCGTTCCATGTCATGTTTATGCGTGGGTATGGGCATGACAGGGCTGAGATGGCCGTCAGGATTGGTATGAAATCATTAACAATAGAGTCACGTTCGTAGGGTAGGGATAGCAGTGGGATGGTGTGATTGACGTGTCCTTGGTAAATTTTGAGCGTAATAGTAGGATTGGTTTTGTGTCCAGAGTTTGTCATTCCAAAGTGGCGTGTAATCTTGTTTTTACACTTGAAGATGGTTTTGATAACAGCGTGTACGATTAACGCTACAAATATTAGGGTAAAAATGTTATGGGCATCGACGTATTGATCTAGATTGATCGTGTGGTTTTCTTTGGTTTCACTCTGGGGGATGGGGTTAATAAATTTCCAAGAAATATTGTTGGGACGAGCACTAACGGTCGGGATGGTCGCGAACAGTGCTTTTCCTTTGGATACATATAATAAGTAGAAGAATCCTACGGCGTTTAGAATGCAAGTGACTGGTACTATATAGTTCCATACCGGGCTAGCGAAGAAGCTAGCTATGTTTTCTCGTATGGGTGTGTCCTGGATGGGTCGGTCTAAGATGTCTGCTGCGTTGGTGGCTTCTATTAGGATATTCCTGGTGAAGGGTTCCAGGTCTAATGTAATGTCTGATGACAACTTGCTGATGTTTGTCATAGATTTGATGATAGCTTGTGTATGTAGATGTGGTATGTGTATTGGATCGTGGTGTAGTGATGATGCTGTGATGTTCAGATTGTTTGTGAGTGCGAGTAGTATGGGTGTATTGGCCGCGTGCATTAGAAAATGTGTTGAAGAAGATTCATTACAAGGAATTTTGGTGTTTGGGAGGTACAATGAGTCAAACTGTAAGTGGCACATACATGGGACACCAATAACTGCGTAGGCCGAAGCTTTCTTAGTAGTTGGTGTCATGTGCTGACAGATGACGTGGTAGTACTCCCTGTTAGTAGTTACTAAATATTTGTCTTTACCAATAGCTATAGCACGGGTTTGTATGGGTCTCAGAGGGTGTACTTGAAATGTGCAGAGTCTGGCTATGTCTGCCTGGTTACCTTTAAAGGCCGCCATGAGGCATGTTGGCTGGTCGCTGCGTATTCTAGGCATGGTCCTAGCACATACTTTCAGTATCGAGCCTTGGCACGTAAGCAAATCTGCGTTTGTCATTTCTAAATACAATGTCTCTGCCTCGTTGACAGCGAGGAAAGTTTTGTCAGTGTGTAATAGGGTAGATCCAGAACTTGTCGTATTTTCGGTGTTAATGGGGACATGAGTTGTAATTACTTGATATAAGTTAAATGCTGCGTCTGTGGCAGAAATGATAACATTAATATGAATGTATAGGTGAGTTTTGGAATAGGTGTATAGTGCAACTGGTTGTGAGTAGTAATATGCGGTGTCAATAATGGTTACCTCGGATCCTGGGTTCCTAATTTTGAGTTGTGTGTCTAAGGTGGCTAGCTTGAGGGCTAGTTCTGTGGGTTGGATCATATCTGGTGCTAATATTCCAGTGGACAATAATCTGAGAGAATTTTCCACCTTGTATAACCCTTGTTGGTAGGCAATCCTGGTCATTAGGACAATTACCTGAGCCGATATGATGGCTGACTGGGTAATCCTACGATCCTGGTCGGCTTGGATGGAGGTTAGGGTTGTGGAGAAATCATCAGACCACGAGTCTATGGATTCGGTAATATTAAGTAGGGATTCCTGTACAACGTCCTGTTGCTTTATATAGGTGTCTAGAAACTGCTGGTGTTGCTGGGTGACGTCATGTAATCCTTGTGCAGTTTTAACATTGACGTCGGCCAGTGTACCAATTCTAGCATCTAGGTGATGTATGACGTTGATGATAGAATCCATGTCTCTAGTAGTTGCCAGGCCAAAGATTGATTTAAAGAGCTCCCCTAAGAATCCTAGGATAGCTCTCTTTGGCCTGTTAGTAATAGGATCCGAGAGGAAGTGTGCAATGTTCTTTAAAGTCTTAATAATGTTAATATCTACGTTTTGTAGTAGTCGGTCGAGGTCAGCAGCTTGTTGTAACATCTTGGCGTCATGGCTGTCGTGGGGTCCTAGTGAAGTCAGTTGAAGAGTCCTGATGGTGTTGTAAATGAGTGGCTTCGGACGAGGAGCCATTGGGATGTTGTAGGGGATGGCCAGTATGACCTCGTGTAGGTCATGACCAGTGATGATTTGTCCCGGCAGCTGTTCATAGATGAGGCCGATATTTTGCCTCACTATTGGTTGTGCTGCCGTGTAAATGATGTGTGTGATGATTAATAGGAGGTAGAGTGTATACCTCATGATTCCCGAGTTGTTGGGATTTGATAGTAATAATAGTAGTAGTCGATCGTTTGTAGTAGTAATAGTTGATAGTCGATAGTTGGTGAAGGATGAGTGTAAGTGCGCAGTACTGGCGGGGATCTACCAAATTAACTGTGGGCTGCTCCTGGCTGAATCGATGTGTGTAGGGGTGTGGTCACTGGGTGACTGTGGAAAGATGGGGGGATGTGTGGGAACTTATACCCTTTGGTCTGGGTACAGGGTGGTGGCTATGTCACCCTGCCATGTTGGTCGTTATCACACTCCCATAAGTGGAGCTCCAGTGGTGGCGCCATCCAGGGCTCAGATTGCGGTCATCCTCCTGGTGTTGTTGACACCTGCAATGCATGTGGGTGGCCACCCGCATACAAGGCTTTTCCACTGGTCTATGGGGGGGGGGGTTAATAAGAGTGCGCAAACTGTCCTTTCATGTCGGATTTTGACATGTTGATAATAGTTCTATTTGAAGTGTCAGTTTGTTAAAGGAGCAGCAATAATATGGAGTCGCCCTGCCACTTACTTGTGTGGTGAAATGGGTATAGATGGATAATAATAATAATAGTAATAATTGATGAAGCTTGTGCGCTTTATGGTGATAAATACTGTATTTCCAGTATTTCTTTTGATGATCGGTGTGTAAGTCGTGATTCTTTGTGAATCATTATAATAGTAGTAGTGATAATAGTAGTCGTAGTAGTCAGTGTTGATCCTTTTGATATTAAAGTTGATAATATATGACAGTTGATGTCTCTTTGTAATAGTAGCGATGATATAGTGAGCTTTTTGTTGTTTATGTAATATAGGTGATAACTCTTTTCCTCTTATATATTCTATAGTTTATATTATGGTTTTAGTCCTACCGGTGTCCTCCTCTTGACCTTGGAGTGGGCCGGCTTTGCTTTATATATATTTTTGGTTTGTAGAAGCGCTGGTCTCGCTTTATATGAATCTCCGTCTTTCTTCCATAGTTTGGTTATGAGGTCGTCGTTCGGGTCAATGAGTCTGTGTATGAAGTCATTGTTTCTTACGTGACGTACGAGTTTCAGTCTGTCTACATGGACTGGGTTTTTCATTGTTTTCATTGTGATGACAGATTTGAGGAGGACAGATGTTTTTGAGACGAATTTGCACACTATGTATGGACCAGAGTACACCTTCTGAAGTTTCAAACATTTTGTTCTATCCATCAGTCGGGGTACCTTGACATACACTAGTGATTCTTTCTGCACCTTTGTAGGTTTTGCCTTTTTGTCGTGTTGTTGTCTCATTTGTTCTGTCCTCTTTTCGATGTTTTCAATGACCTGGTTGTATGTGTAGTCTATTTTCTTTAATTTGTCAATGATGTGGAGATTTAGGCTTTTCTCTTCTTCCTGATTGAGTTTGTTGTCTATTATGGTGTTTGGGTTCCTTCCCTTCATAATGAAGAACGGTGTGAAGGCAGTGGTGGCGGACTCTGTGTTGTTAATGGAGAACACGAGGTGTGGTAGGAATACATCCCATGTGTCCTGGTGTTCCTCACAGTAGGCCCGTATGCCTTCAGACAGCGTCTTCACATATCTTTCAGCCTGGCCGTTCGATTTTGGTCTATAGGCCGAGCTGAAGACATGTTTTATGTTGAGGGAGGATGTCATGTTTCTGAATTTTGAGTTTTTATATGACGTTCCATTGTCTGACTGGAGGTATGTTGGTATACCCTCGGCCAGAACAACCTTCTCTATGAATTCTGCGGTAGTTGTTTCCGCGTCCAATGATGTAGTAGGGTAAGCTATGCAGAATTTAGAGAACCTGTCGACCACTACCTGAATGTATACGTTCTTACCTGGTGTTGGTGGTAGTGGGCCTATGGCATCTATGTGGACAAACTGGAATGGGTAAGAAGGGGTACTATGGGCCGTCATTGGCAGGTTGTTGGTTAGATTCATCTTTTTGGCTTTCAAACAGACGTGGCAGGTCGCTGTGAATTTCTGGACGTCGGCCGCCATGCTCTTCCAATATACTTTGGGAAGCATGGTCGACAGCATTCTCTGTGCGCCAGCGTGGCCTGCCATTGGTAGGTCGTGAAAAAGCTTCAAGATGGGAAGTCTCATGTCATCTGGGATGACGGGTTGGAATGAGAATTCCTTGTGTTTCTTCCATAGAACCGTGTTGATATGGACCAAAATATCATTCAGCATGATGTGGTCATCAGCTATTTTGATAAATTGCTCCGTTTCCTTCTTGTTTTTGTCGTTGGGTACCTGTCCGTTCTCTAAATACATGATGATAGCTTTTGTGTGTAAATTATATCTCTGTTCTCTTTTGAGGTTGAGTATGGAGATCTGTGGGTCAGAGAGGCTCTCTATCATTTCAATCAGATGATTAGTCTGATTGGCCAAGTGTTTTGCCATGTCTGTGGCGTCTCTTCTAGGCTTCTCATTTTTCTTCTTTGTTTTTGGTTTATCTGTGGTTTTCTTAGGTTGCGGTGCCGGGGTGTGGCCTGGGACCGGTCGGGTCGCCGCAACCTGCTCTATTTTTTCTGTTTGAGTTTCTTCTATAAATGATGATAGGGCTTCTAGGGATGTAGAGGGTACTGTCAGCTGCTGTGGGGCGTGGCCTGGGACCGGTCGTGCAGCTGAATCCACTTCCTGTTGTACTGAGGCCACTATGGCTGCTAACAGTCCCTTGTATTCTGTTTGTGGAAGCCCAAAATGATGTAATTTGGTACTTGGGATGTCAGGATTTGCTCTGAGGTTGGGAGTTAATCGTTTTACTTCTTCTATGTCTTCTGTGTTTTCCTCCATACATTCACAATAGAAGTGATGGGTGGAGTTTCTCTTCAGTATTGATTTGGGTAGTCGTTTTGGTAGCGTCAATGGTGGTTCGTCTTCTTTGAATTTCTGTGTGTGTATGTCATCCTCAAACATAATTCTATGTTGCACCCTTATGGCTTTGGGTTTTGGTGGAGGATCTGTCATTGGTGTGTTGTCTAGTGGGTAGTCTCGTCTTGACATAACGTCTGATGGTATGTTTAATTTGCCTCTTATGTGTCTGATATTAAATTGAAATTGTTGAATTTTGAGCGCCCACCTTGCCCACATGTTTTTGTTATCTGATTTTGTCAACATGTGGATGAGGGCTTGGTGGTCAGTATATAACTCGAATGGTCTTCCTTCTAGGTAGTGTCTGAAGTACTCTATTGCAAATACTACTCCCAATAGTTCTCTTTGGGTGGCACCATAATTCCTTTCGTGGTCATGGAGTGCTCTGCCTGCAAAGGCTACTGGTCGTAGAACGCCGTCTTTTTCCTGGGAAAGGGTAGCTCCCAGGGCTGTACCAGATGCATCTGTTGTAAGATGGAACTGTTTGTTGTAGTCTGGGTACAGCAAGATGACGTCATTGCATATAGAGTCCTTCAGAGTCTGAAATGCAGTCTCACATTCTTTTGTCCAAACAAATTTGTTCCCATTTTTGAGTAGGTTAAATAGAGGTCGACCAATTTCACTGAACCCTTTGATGAATTTTCTATAGAATTGGGCGAGTCCAGTGAATGACCGCACCTCTTTTGTGGTCTTCGGTGTGGGGAATGTCTGGATCTTGTGGACTTTGTCTGGAGATGGTTTGATACCGTCAGTGGTGACTTTCATTCCTAGGAAGTCTAGTTCCTCTAGGAAGAATTCGCACTTGGTTTTCTTCAACTTTAGTTTGCCATTTCTTAGTGCTTCGAATATGTTTCTTAAATCAATGAAATGTTGGTCTATGGTAGGTGATAAACACAAGATGTCGTCTAAGTATGGGATTGCACATTTGTACTGCAGGTCCTGTAGGATCAAGTTGACTACAGCTTGGAAAGCCTGAGCACTGCTGGCAAGTCCCATGGGCATGGTCTTGTATCTATACTTTTTGGTCCTAGTGAGAAAGGCTGTGATGTCCCTGTCGTCCTCTCTAATCGGTATCTGGAAGTAGCCTTGTTGGGCATCCATTTTAGAGAACACGGCAGGTCGCATCTCACCAATCATTTCTAGGCTGTCGTCTGCTCGTGGTGATGTGAGTGCTTGGTTGATGGATTGGGAGTTCACGTATCTTAAATCTGTCACTAATCTGTAACCTTGCCCGTTCTTTTTCTCTACAAGAAAACTTCTGGATGACCAGGGACCCGTTTTGGTTTCCTCCAGAATGTCCTGCTTTACCAGCTTCTGACATTCAATTTCAAGTCGTTCAGCTTTGTGCGGGGCCATTCTGAATGGGTAGAACTGTAAGGGTTTGGCGTCTGGGATCAGGTTGATTTTATGGGTGTACAGATGGGTTCTTCCAATCATGTTGTCTTTTCCCACGAATATGTCGTCGTATTCTTCTATTAATTGGCAAAATGTTGTGAATTGATCATCTGTGAGGCAGTCTGGTTTTTGGAAGACGTGTGATTTTTCTTTTTCTGGTTCTATGTCTATGTCCTTCCCTATGTACATGTCTTTGTCTATGTCTTGTTCGTCGTGACCTGTCGTCTCTTGTACCACATTTATATAATCTTCGTCGTCTGACATGGATTGATCCATGTCAGAGTCAGAATATTCTGAGTATGTTGGTGTCGGTACATAGAATGTTTTGTCTGACCCTGTTGATGATGCACTGTCACTGATAGTAGAGTTGTTGTCTATGTCTATGTCTATGTCTGTCTCCTCGGGTTGTGTCTCGTCGTAGCCTGTTGATAATATATGGTTTTCTTTGTCTATGTCTGTTTTTGTATATAAGGCTACGATTTCACCCTTCTGGATTTTACAGATTCTAGATGTGATATTCAATAATATCAGTGGGTGTCTGTCTCTTTGGTCAGGTGTCACGACTGAACGTTGTACGATGTAATTTGGAAATTTGTCTGATCTGTCAAAATTGTCTGTTATACCATTGATTTGACTGACTGAGTGGAAGCATGTGACTTGGCCTGTTATGGCCATTTCGGAAAATGGAGGTATCGAAATAGCTCTCACTGCCCTGATTGGTTGAGATTTTGGAGTTGGGTCAGTGGAGTAATTGATTTTGCTTTTAGTCTTTGATAGAAAATCTGTTCCCAATATGATTGGTGATGAACAATTTGGAAGAATTGCAAATTGATGACTGAATGTTTTGCCTTGAATTTTGAATTTGATTTTGATAGCTCTTTTGATGTGACACAATGCTCCATCGGCAAGATAAACTTTGGACCTGATTCGTGAAAACTCATGAGGAACTAGTTTCGATAGAGTGGAGGCTAGACCCTCTCTCATGCAAGAGACGGTGGCTCCTGTGTCTACTAGACTGGGGATGTTGGTATCTTTAAATTGTAGATCTATATTGCCATTGACCATGTTGATAAACAAAACACTCTGCTCACCTTCTTCCATGTGTAGGTCGGGTAGTGGTGGGGGGACGACTTCCAGGGTAGCTTGGACGTCGGCAGGTTTCCCGCGCACTGGTGCAGCGTTGTGGATTGTCTGTGGGTCATGTGGCGTGATGTCGATGGGCGATGCTGTGTCTTCTGTGTTGGGGACAGTTTTGTCATCCTGATGAGGCCTATCCATAGGATGACAATCTAGTTTCCCGTCGTCTTGGTGAGGTCGTTCATCATGCTGACGAGCTGTGCCATGGTGTACTGTGGAGTGGGGTTTTGTGGCGTTGGTTGAAGTTGTAGTTGTTGTTGTTGTTGTGGCCATTGTTGTTGTTGTTGTTGTTGTTGTGGCCATTGTTGTTGTTGTTGTGGTGGTTGCCATGACTGCTGTTGTGGCTGCCACCTTTGTTGTTGTTGTTGGCTCTGGATGAGTTTGAAGTGATGTGGGGGTAGGGAACCCGTTTGAAGAAGGGTTATAATGTCTTTGGGTCCCCCTTTAAATCGGTGGGTGGGAGGGATGAGGCCCATTGAGCGTGCCTTCCTTATGTTGTCAACGTAGTTGATGTCAAAGTCCTCTCTCCTCCCCCTATAGTTAGGTGGTAACGCGAAGTCAGTTGGTGGAGACTGATGTGTAGGTGCAGCTGCTTGTTTGTGGTAGGTGGGTTTTGGTTTACCACCCCCCATAGCAGCTACAGTATGTTCCGTCTCCATAACTTCTTGTTGTTTCTGAAGAAGGTCTCTTAGTTTCTCGTTCTCCCTGTCCTTCTCCCTTAACTGAGCAGCTATGACTGGATCTAGGGTGTTGTTGGACAGGGATGATACCTTGTGTGTGGAGGTCTTCTTGTAGAGGTATGCACACCTGAGTGCTCTACAGAGGGAGGCCCATGTAGTAGGACTTTCCGCTCTGATCGCCTCTCGGTAGTCCTCATTTAGTACAGTGGATACCTGGATGATGGCAGCTTCTATGTCCACCCCTTTGTTTTGGAAGTGGGTGTTGGCGTCCTTTAGCCATTCTTCCATGGTTTGTAGGGTGGGGTCAAACTGGGACAGTGTCAATAGTTTGATGTCGTTCTCGACATCCTTGAAGTGGTGAATGAGTCCCTTCTTTATAAGGTCATAATCGTCTTGTACACTAGTGGGCTGAATACTGTACCATTCGTACGCTGGTCCAGCTAGATAGACTGCACAAGTGACATGGATGGGGTGATCTTCTTGAGGGTATTTGAGTCTAACAAAACGTTCTAGGTCGGTGAACCACTTTCTGGTGCTCATCTTAATGTCTGGCTTTGAGAATTTGATTGGTTCACGGATGGTGTACTTGTTAGCTTTTGAAATGGCGCTAGCCAGGTCGCTAATGGACTTGTTGTTCCTATATTCTGCGATATCAGATTTCAGTCTTTCTAGCTCTGCCTTATGGGCCGCTAGTTGCTCATCTAATTTTCTTGATATCCTATCGTCTAGCTCTCGTTGTCTTTCTACCTCTACCTGATCGTCTCCGGCCATGTTGACAGTGGGTTCAACACGAATGGGAGAGGTGGGTGGGGTAGCTATGTCTATAGGTATAATAGGTACAGTGACTATAAGTGTTGTTTTAGAATGTCTTACTGTGTCCTTGTAGATGCAGGAGGTGGACTTAGTGATGTGCTTGTTGTTGCTTGGTCCTTTCCTCCTGGTGGGTTGTAGACCTGATGTTGGTGCTGGTCCCTGGCTCCTAGTGTGCCTCCGTGATGATAGGTCACTGAGGGACTGGTGTCTCTGCATTAAAAAATTTCTTCATGGTCGCAGGTAGCTGAAAGTTGCCCGGTTCTCTACCACTCTGTGGCTAGGGAAAACCCTTCCACATCAATGAGGGCGTAAATATGAGGTGAGACGTCAGTTTCAATACTTGGTATCTTTTATTAATAATAATATTAATATCAGAGTACCAGTCACTAGGGCTCAGTATATAGGTTACTGATGGTTGCAAGATGATAAGTGATTTCCTCCTCCATCTGACCGGGGTATAAGTACAGGTGCCCGGCAGGTGGAGGGGGTGCCCATGTGACCGGAAGTAGATGTAACAGTGGTTTTCATTGGATAATATACATTTGACATTTGATTGGATAATTATATCTTCATGGCTTTAACATGTGGTGTGCGCTGGACCGCGGGTGGGGAGCCTGGGTCCAGTGCATTATGGGTAATGGATTACATAATAAGTAGCATGCACACATGGGGCTTTGTCGCCTGCCTCCAGGTGGTCTCCAGCCGGCTCAAGTGGCTTTGGCGGTGCCACACTGATTAAGGGTGTCCAGCTTTATAGCATTGTTTTATGTGTTGACAGTTAATCCTTGGGGTCAACATATAGTTCATTTGTTTTGTGTATAGGTGACCGGTCAGTGCCTTGTCGTCTGGACAGGCTGACCGTTACCTATTGTCCATGGGATAAGGGTCTGCTTGTGATCTATGGATTAATTATGTGTGGGGGTTAGTTTGGCTTGGCTTAATGAGTAACAGGTATGTCTGACGTCTAGGTGTACTTTGATGGACATATGGATTGAAAATATGTATAAAGTATTATGCGTATTACAAATAATAATAAATATGAATATTAATAATCATAAGTCATAATTATGACGTAATATGACGTAATATGACGTAATACAATTGATGAAGGTATAATAAGGGGTTTTGTGGCGTGACAATGGGTATCGACCCCAAAATCGACATGGCCATTTCTTAAAATCGACATGGCGACATGGCCATTTCTTAAAATCGACATGGGACATGGCCAGTTAAGTGACATGTGACATGGGCATTTCTTAAAATCGACGTGCGACATGGGGCTTAGTGACATGAATAAAAAAAATCTCATTTAGTGTAAGCATTAAATACCCAACTCTTTCTTCAAATCTCGTTCTTGTGGGTAGTCAACTTGCAAAAATTTCCTGGGGCCCCAAGAGCCCCATTCATAACTCTTTATAAATGACAATGCCCCAACCTTATTATTCTTAGTGACACTAGCGACATGGCTTTTTCCTTAGTGACATGTGACATGGCCATTTCTTAAAATCGACAGGCGACATGGGGACCCCCCCATCTACCCCCCCAATTATGGCAATGTCAGGCTAAGTTGTGTCTGATGAAGGTGTGTTTGGCCAACTTCTACTTGGTGGGGTGCACATACAATACCACTGGCATTGTCTGGGGCCCTTGATGGGGGGTCTCCATGCCGAATGTCGATTTTAAGAAATGACCATGTCACATGCTCATGTCCTATGTCGATTTTTAGCTCTGTCCATGTCCCCTGTCACTATCTTTTTAAGCCTCATGTTGCATGTCACTAGGTCTCATGTCGCATGTCGATTTTAAGAAATGCCCATGTCGCCATGTCGAATTTAGGGGTCCTAGAGCCATTTATTTGACTGTGGATGTAACACGTCCAGAGCGAAACTATACTACCATTATCATTGCGTTTTACGGTCCGAACGACTCACTTTTTGACGGGGACAGATGCCCGCAGTGCCCACACAACTCCTAGCCTATACACCCACCTGCTCACCTGAAATGGAATAACTTACATGTATGACACATGTCTTGAGGGTACTTTTTAACAAGGACCTTGTTTCTCATGCCAGAATTAACGAATAAAGGATAATAACCAAGCATACCATTGTAGTATACGTCGAAATGCACCTTTGGTTGAAAAGTCTACCGTTACTTGTATATAAGTGTTTTAAACTTTTGGAAAACCTAAACAATGAGTCGAGTTGGAGTTTGAGAATATTTTGGGGACCAGTATACCCTTCTTACACACCTTTTCCAAAGACCAAAGAGAGTAATATAGGACTTATCATATTTCCCACCTGATACATTGTAACAACCCCCTATTTATGATCTTATCTTATAGGGGAAAACAATTCCCGAATGCATTCTTTTTAAAAACCTCACCTATAATTAGGTGGTGCATTTAAGGGCAAAAATTATACAAATTAGAATTAGAATCAATATAAAGGAAATTGTCATATTATACGAAATAGGAAACCAAATAAAGAATTTCCCCAAAACTGGTGTCACCCCTACTTTTGCCTAATCAAAGAGGTTACTTCAATAGTTGCGTAATATTTCAACAAGTGCCCTTTGCCTATAAACCATATATTACCCCCGCCATTATGTTTTTTATCACTTACATATCAAAGAAGGGAAATAAAAGAAAAGAAATTCCTTTTGATGATGCCTGGTCACAGATGGCACCCAGTCAAAGATGGCACCCGGTCAAAGACAACCACGATGGCCCGATCTGGTGTGACACAGCCATATCTGTATTCAGTATGATTGAATTATATACATGACCATTTATGTCTAGGTCCACAGGATCTATACTTTAATTCACTTTTCCAACAACAGATGGCAGGTCGCTCGGTACCTTACAGGTCACGAGGAAGTAATTATTATTCCTCTATGTTTCTACATAGCATAATGCACAAAATTAGCCATTTTGTTGACCATAGTCTTAGCCCTAGTCTGATTAAACAATCCTTCACACACAATGTTTCAGCCTCAATAAACGGGTTGACCATGAAAATCTCAAATAAGTCACTTTCATCCACAGGTAGTCCCATTTTGCCCTGTTTTGGGCCTAAAATCGACCTCTGGCCACAGCAGTTTTTGCAAGCCTCAGAAATTACCCAACCCTTTACATAACATAAAACTACATGTGCTATTCTATAAAAAGGGTATTTGGGAACACCTGTGAATTTTTTCACAATTTTAGCCATTTTTGTTTCATCTGAAATATAACCCAATCAGCAGCCAGAACACCCTTCAATGCAGACCAGAATACCACGTGACCTACATGCTCTGAAACAATATGGCTGTGTCTCACCAAATAGATACAAGTTGAAAATCTATGACCGGGTGCAATCTATCACCAGCATGACAGAAAATGACTTATTTACGGCAGATGTATAAGACATTTGTTTTAAATGTTCTACAATATGTATTAATGTATAAATCAAAGCGAATGGATGTCGTTATTTCTCCTCCCATTCGACAATGCAGGTGTTTAAATTGCATGCTACTTATAAAGTGACACCTATGACCACCAAGAAAGACGTCTCTATTTCATGTGTGTTGAGATAGAGATGACATTATTTTACAAAATAAAAAATACCATAAAGTCTCAAAACATCCATTAAGTTTTACCCTAAATAAGCCGTTTTCTTTCATGCAGGTCATAGACTGTGGATGAAACAACATTGAAAAGTAACTACAGTTTTTTCAAACTTCAACACAATGTTCTATATTGTCTGTCAAGAAAATGTGTTTTGAACATAATGGTCCCAGGCATATTTGTATGTTTTTTTAATGTTGAAATAAAAATCATGATAGCATGGTAAGAACAATGCCATCCAAGATAAGTATACCTTGCTAACTATCCACCTACAAGAAATTCCATAGTATAGTGGTTATGGCATTTGCCTTCTAATCCAAAGACCTGAGGTTCTAGTCTCAGCCATGCCAAACTTTCTAGATGTTTAACGATTCTGTCATAGCATGTGCCAATGATGAAATTGCCCCCTGGTCTCCTGCTGCAGAACTACAATCCCCGCCGGCCACCTTAACCAAGGAAGGCCGTATTTGAAGACCAAATCCGGAGGTTTTGAACGATAGGATAAAACTAGAATATTTTATGGCAAACATACTGTTTTAAATGATCCCCTAATCCATGTTGCATAAATATGTGGATACACTGGTTTTATTTATAAAAGTAATGAATCTCCCCAAATATTGAATTGACCAATGTGTGCTTTCCCCACTTCTCACAAGGGGTCACTTTTGTCAATGAATGTGTGCACTCATCTGTGGCGGTCGTTGCTAAGGAGAGGAGTGCCAGTCATACAGCGGATATTTGAGTTGTAGATTGCACATATCTAATGATAGAATGGTGGGGGGGGGGGCAAACAAAAGGCACGTGGGTGATACTATATAGGGTACATGAACCATATCTCACCCATTTAGTCACATTAACACATGGTAAATTACTATAAAGGTTGATAACTTTTCTGGAGATGAACAGTACATGTAATGTATATCGTTATACTGAAAATTGCAGAATATTAAAACCAATGTGCAATAAATAGAACAAACTTTAGCTGTATGTTATTATCATGGATTATCATGGTACATCTTCCCGACCACATAGAGGCCTCTGTTAGCCCCCCTCCCCCAATCATAGTCCAGTGACGTAGCAGCAGTGGAGACACGAATCTCCCCTATATAGCTTCATGCATGTCGGGGTTGGGGTGGGACGCTAATTGGCCTGGCACTGCCTGTACTACAATGTGGACGTAAGGGGTACAAACAAGGGGGGTTACCAGTGTGAGGACACAGGGTGAGGAACAGGTGAAATATAGTTGGACTTGTGGACCTAAATATGGGGCCCTTGATGGGGGGGTCCCCATGTCGCATGTCGGTTTTAAGAAATGACCATGTCGCATGTCTATGTCGCTAAAGATGCTCATGTCCCATGTCAATTTTAAGAAATGTCTATGTCCCCTGTCAATAAGCCTCATGTCGCATGTCACTAGGCCTCATGTCGCATGTCGATTTTAAGAAAGGCCCATGTCGCCATATCGAATTTAGGGGTCTAATGCCATAAATATATACAGGTCAATATATATATTCCACCACACTGTAATAGAAATTATTTTTTTTGCGGAAAAACACTCCCCTCGCACTCGCGGCTAGATGCATGGCCCCCCCTGTGACTATGTCACAACTGGAGGGTCAGACATTAGGCTGGTTGAGGGTGAGAAAATTTCACCAAGAAAGTGTACCCAGTGTATTGACTCTGCTGTTAACCATATGACCGCCACAAAACCAGTGGATGGGGCCTTGTCACACAAGACACCATCCAACCACAACTCACCACACATAATTCACTACTATGTGTGACCCCGGTATCACTCCCTAAATTTAGGGGAATAAAATACCCCGGCCGTATTCCCGAAAGGAACACGCCACCACGCCACTAGGCCTACCATACATAGTATGTACAAGCCTACCCGCTGTCAAGTCTACAATGACCAAACAACGGATTTTTTATTTATTTTTTGAGAAAAATAAATAAAGTTTACAAATATTTCTTTGTACCCTACATGCTTCTGATGAGTCAATTGACGAAACCGAATCTACATGTTGCTACCTGAATTTGCATTTAAATAATTTTTATGCAATTTGGGCTGTCCATATGATACATACCTAAAAAATTCATGGGTTGTTCTACCTAGGGATTCCCTGGTGGTGGGGACTGGGTTTGTTCTTACCCACCCACCCACACAGTGGGAGTATTGTATCAAACATGGACTGAGGTGATGCTTAACCAAAGTTGAATACATATTCACACAAGTTAAACATTAAATAGATCCCCACCAATGGGACCTATGCAAGTCCAAAGCCAGGTTGGTCTCCCAACCAGACTGTGGCCTTGACCCAATGCCTAGGCCTATCAGAGTCCTGGTTCTGGGACACACCTTAGCAACAA
Organism: Harmothoe impar; assembly: GCA_947462335.1. NCBI lineage: Eukaryota > Metazoa > Annelida > Polychaeta > Phyllodocida > Polynoidae > Harmothoe > Harmothoe impar. The sequence continues at coordinate 16,053,321 of OX381707.1, read as the reverse complement.
TGTAAACACTGACCTGGATTGGCTCTGGGTTGGTCACATGGCATCTTGTGAGTTGTGGAGGTAAATCTTCCTCTGGTTTTGTGTCATATTCGGTCAAGCAAGGGTCCAACCCACTCCTTCGTCCACTAGTCCTCCTGGACTAGTCAAACATGGTTATAGTTCTTGGTCATGGTTTGTGACTAACATGTGATGACATGGTGCCCCACTCCTCTGTTATTCATAGAACATGCCCTGTACATGTATAAGAAGGTAGTGAACCACAGCCTCCCTCTATAGGGCCTTAGCAAGATGATCAGTGGATAGCGCCATTCCCACTGGTACTAGGTCTATTCCCAGTACTCACAGCAACCAGCTTAGCCAAATCTCGTGGCCGAGATTAGGGTACAAGCAGGGTGCAGGTATTGTGAATATGTTGTACCTGGACACTCCTAATGTCACCTGTGTCCAGTATAGTGTAGTGGTTAGCACTCTGGACTCATGATGCAGAGTACCTGAGTTCAAATCTCTTCCAGGCAATGCCTGGTAATGAAATTCATAAGTAAAGCAATTTTGGAAACAGAATACATTATTCACAATACTAAAGAAAATTTAGAAATATGTATTCAAAGGACACCGTGTTATTTGGCCTGGTAGGGATTTGAACTTGGGCTCCCAGCATTATGAGTCCACAGTTCTAACCATTACACTATACTGGACACAGGTGACATTAGGAGTGTCCAGGTATGCCCTATTCACAATACCTGCACCCTGCCTGTACCCTAATCTCGGCCACGAGATTTGGCTGAGCTGGTCCTTGCAGAGCAAAGGGTTATGATTGTTACCAGTGGTCCAAAAGGTGGAGCCACTGTATCTCGCTAATGCGGAATAATGTACACCATCCCCTGCAGTAGGTTCTACTGGCTAATATACTGCCCATGTACTCTAATACACAAGTATACTGTAGAACTACATTTATTTCGAACAGTGCAGTATATGGTATAATTATATAATATATGCAGCTACCATTTTAACCATAGGTATTTGTCGGAAGGTCACAGGCATGTAGGTACGTCCCCGGTATCGCCATATAAGATCAAGACTCTTCGTATGATAAAATAAGAAGCATATAATTGAGCACTTTTATAACCATGTGACTAACACCTTAGTAACTCACCTTGGCTCTGGCAAGCATCTTGCCAACATTTGCCACTACTGTAATTCGAGTTACAGGAAAACAAGATGGCTACATGTGAGTTTTGTGAACAGTGGAAGAGGGCTTATTTAGCCTCTTAGAAGCAATGAGGAAATTTATCATTTCAAAATCATGCTACTATGAGATAGTGTGGCAGGCCTCATATATGTTCACACGTATTACCATAATTCGGTTTGCAATTAACATAGGATGACACCGTCATTCATGAGTAGGTAGCACCACCACCCCATGGCAGGCCTGGTAACTCAGACTTTAATTGCAGTAGTTGGTGTCGACACAGATAGAATATTTATTTTTTATCAAATACGGCAGCCCCATTGATTTAACCTAGGAGTTCCGTATTTAACACCCCCCGTGAAATAACCCACAGCCGTATTTAACGGCCTGTGACGTCATCAAAAACGGCTGTTTGTTTACATTTGAACAGTGTTGAAACCGGATGGAAATAGGCTATTTTAGGCTCCTCCTGTAATACTTTTGGTATATTCAATCGAAAATCATAAAAAATAAACACAAAGGTACACTTATTTAAGTCTGTTGACTGGGTTATTTCACTTGTTGACCCTTGGGCCGCATTTCACTCGGCCTACGGCCTCGTGAAATACGGCCCAAGGTCAACTCGTAAAATAACCCAGCTAACAGACTGAAACTCGTGCACCTTTGTCTATATACTGTATAATTAACCCGTAACTGGATCACAGGCCTAAACTGAGCAGCATGCTGAGGCTATTTGTAGTCGGTGTCTGTATGTATCATAAGGGTGACTATACATGGGTAATATTCGACACGCGCGACACAGCAACACGGGGGTTCTTAAATTTGACACGCATGACAGGGTGCTGTTTCTCCAAAAATTTGCGGACGTCCTCAAATAGTCCGCAAATATATGGATGTCCGCAAATATAGACGGAGGTCCGTATTTGTATGCTTAAGTATAGAAAACGAAATTTGCGGACATCCACAAATTTGCAGAATACACATTCGATAAATTTGCGGAGCTCCTCAAATATATATACGGGGATCCGCAAATTTGTGGAGAAACAGCATTCAGGGGGTTTTAAAAATCGACGGACACAAAAAAAAATAGAGAAGATTGTATAAGATAAAAATCGACACAGCGACACAGTGATAATTCTGGCTACCCATGTATAGTCACATAAGGTACGACAGAGTTTGAGTTTTCAAAATTAGTTTATTTCATATCAACAGCACAGATACAACTTGTGATATCATTTTTATTTGTAAATTCCATTCAATCCACCTTTGTAATGTATAGACCCTAGACAATGCACTGCGCATATATGTGAGCGCATCAGAGACCCGCGCGGGGTAAACATTGATGAGTTACACACAAGAAGCAAAACCGAGAAGCTACTGCCGGCATGAAACCGTGATCTGCTGGGTCATCTCCACAAAATGTCACTGGTCGCGACAACCTGATCATGCCCGCCAAAGAACTCCGAGGGAACGATTCCCTGAAGCTCAAAGTCCCCTGCTCCAAGAAATGGATATTCGACAAAAGCCCACTATACCCTGGAGCCCCCCTGTGGAACGAGCTTGCTGGCGACGTGCAGTGCCTACCACATGATGCCCTTAAGAAATCGCCCAAGAGCAACATTGATTAGTGGTTTTGAACCCTGTATAAAGTGATAACTGACTGACACTGAGTCCCCTTAATTATAACTAATTATAAAATTGCAATCACAGGGACAGTTGTATTGACAATATTCTATCTGCTCTGTTTCCCTAGAACAGAGTCCCTTCTGGCTATATAATGAAAAAGTGAATGTATGGTGCATTACTTAGCCAATAAAATTTCCAGCAACAACAACAACAACAACAACAATGACACAGCTAGACTATCATCATCTTTGAACCCCAGATAACCCAGCTGCGTTTAGCAATACACGGGAGGTTGAAAAAGGATGGAACTAAGCAGTCTGTAGAGTGCAACCTAAACTGCACTACTTCTATGGCATTGGTTCACAGAGGGAGGAAACTCTCAGTTTTCATTTATTCTATGGTTATTTTTGTGAATTTCCGACTCGGATTTTCAAGTTCTACAGTATAACACATGATACAGTAAGGCTATGTAGGGTTAAACGATGATGCTGGTCTAGCCCTGTCGTACCTTATGGTACATACAGACACCTTCTAAAAGTACAAGCATTCTAGCGTGCTATTCAGTTTGAGCTTGTGCACTGGATGACCCACTACGCTTCTTAGGGAGTGTTCATTTATTAATTACAGGGGGGTGGTGAGATTTTGCGCGGAGGGGCGAAATTTTTTTCTGGCCCCCATCTCGAGAACGCGTGGAACTTTTTGCCCCCCCCCCTCCGATATTTTTTTTGCCCTCCCCCCCCTTTGAACTATAGTTACGCGCAGGCCTTTTTGCAAAAAAGGGGCTTACATTTTTACGCCCCCCCTCAAGAGGGGTCAGAATGTTTTACGCCCCCCCCCTCAGGAGGGGTCGGACATTTTTACGCCCCCCTCCAAACCCACCACCCCCCCTGTAACTAATAAATGAACACTCCCTTATCAACTCATGTCATGGTGCTATGGCACTGACTGTCTAGCAGCAAGTATACTACATGTATACTATAGTCTGTATACATGTCCAAGTTCAAGGCCCACTACTTTGTACTGCCAAGTAAATGTCATCTGTCAGCAGTAGAGGTAGGTAAGTATCGATTACTCTCTCTTCACTGTATATTCCTGTATATGCCTAGCAATATGATTATATATGTGTAGGGGGCGGGGTAGGGAGTCCCATTCAGTGAGCAGAGCGTGTCCCCACCGCTACCACTGTAGGTAGTGGTACACAATGGCCCTTACCTATTTCTAACCATAGAGCCTGCACATCTCACTCAATGTAAAATCCAGGAAAAACTATCCATTCTCTATTTAAAAGGACCCTCAAGTCATGTGTCATACATGTATGTTATTCAATTTCAGGACAGCAGGTAGGTGTGGGGGAGGAAGTGGGTGTGGGTGTGCAGGTGGGTGTGTCACCAACACATGTCACATGTCACCAACACATGTCACCAACACATGTCACATGTCACCAACACATGTCACATGTCACCATCACATGTCACCGACACATGTCGCCAACACATGTCACATGTTGCACACATATGTCACATATAACCAACCCATGTCACCACTATATGTCACTGTCACATGTCACATGATTACCCCCTGTGCTACAGTGTGTAAAGACAGGTAGGGGAAGATGGGGTAATACGGGCCATGGGGTAATAAGGGACACTCCCATTTCAGACTGATATTTCTTACTGAAAGGTAACACTAAGAACTCAGTTTTGGTTTTATAATAAAGGGTAGGCATCAGATCATATATATTGCAGCATTTATTATGTTGTTGGAGGAATTGTTATTTGAATTATACACAGAAAATTAAATTGAATGCATGGAACATTGAGGGCTGACATCTTGATTAGTAAAGTATAATTAGACACATCATTATTTATGTAAGCCCCTAGTTTGAGGAAAATGGTAATATTTTGTCTGGTTTCAGGTGCTAAGGATAAAACACCCAGTAGCTTATAAAATTAAATATGGTTCGGTTATTTTCTGTGAAGTGTCTAGGAATTGACACCACTATTTGTGTGGTGTCCCGTATTACCCCAACCTCATTTTTCGGTGGGGTAATACGGGTCAAAGGCAATCCCAATGGCAATTTGTATTTTATTTTCTACAAAAATCTTAAGCTATTAATCTTATTTAAAACTTCCACATGAAAGAGTGCCTTTGCAGAAATTACTTTTTTTCAAGATATCTAAATAAACATAGTTCTTTGTGAGATTTTTTTCATGTTTTAAATTTGCATATGGTCATGCTTTGTGTGGCAGCCATTTTCCAAAATGGTGGCATGAAAACACAAGAAATTTCAGAGTCAATTTGAACATCAAGGACAATTCACAATTTTTACTGTTTCTAGTGTGCATCTCAACATAAATGGTCACAAAAGAGCTTAAATTAAAGCTATAGAGGAGCCCCATCTAATAGATAGGGTTTTGGGTATATCATGGCATCCTGGTTACCATGGAAATAATGTAAACACTCCATTTTTGCCAAATTTGGCTAATTGTTTAATATTTTGACAAATTCTCCCGACAAGAATAGGCATATAGCACTCATTGCAGTGGCGTAGGAAAAGGGGGGGCCAGGGGGCCCCGGGACCCCCCAATCACTGAGGAGGGGGGGGCCTGAATATGTTTGGGCCCCCCCAAAATTTGTCAAGACCGGTAATATGATACACACAATTGGCAATCCTTACCTCTACCGCAAAGGAAAAAGGGGGGGGGGCAGAGGGGGCAGAGGGGGCAGGGCACCCAAATTAGAACTAAATGGGGGCTCAAATACTCCTTTTCCATACAATCTAATATAAGCATGTATATGATACATCATGCATAAAAACTGATACTTTAAGTTGTTTGGAGTGGGCCCCCCTGGGCCCCCCAATGAAGATTTGCTTCCTATGCCTCTGCATTGAGGTAACAAAGTATCTTTATAATGTTTTGGGACAGTTTAAATCATCATATATGTTGCTAAGGTATCTCAAAGGCTTTTCATTCAAAGAATTCCACCCATGGATGAAAGATATTTGGCCATTTTCACTGACGGTTCCTATTCTGTTCTGTCTTACCCCACAATATCGACCCGCATTACCCCACCTGGGGTATGGGTCACAAAATCTTTGAAATTATTACCTACAACCATTGTACCTTAGGGAGTTTGAGGAAATGTTTCTTCAACACATTTAAATATAAAAGAGGAATGCTTAAAAAGTAGGTGAAAAAATATTTTGCTTATGGTCACCAGAAAGGCAGAAATTGCATGAAAACCCTTAGGTGTTCCGTATTCCCCCATCTTCCCCTACTCACCATTTAGGGGTCGTCCATAAATGATGTCACGCCCTAGGGGGGGAGGGGGGGTCAGAAATTTGTGACAAAACGTGACAAGGGGGGAGGTGGGTTGGCATGTGCATGATGTCACGTTTTGAAAAAAAGAGAAGGTCATTTTTTACCCCTCTGGAGCCACATTAATACCACAGTTGTCACAAATATCAAAGATTCTACATACATAATCCCATTAATATGAACAGGAAACATGATTTAATTGAAAAAAAGTTCCATGCTATTGTGGATAGACGGGGGGGGGGGGTAGGTTACTGGGTCATTACTCCAAAGAAAGCATTATGCCTCGATTGCCAAAGGTGATTGCCAAAGGTGATTGCCAAAGGTGAAGCCCATCACTAAAGCAAGAATTTTGTCTGTCAGAATGATACAAGGTGACAGTCAACTAAAACCAAATGATGTGAATCTGGCATTATCAATTAAAGACCGGACAAGAAACTCCTATAGATATTGTACCATCACGATAATGCTGGAGTGCTATTCAGTTCGGCAGTGGTTATACCCACAGGCCCTTTTTCAAGAGAGGTGATTATTCAAGGTCCTGTTTTGGTACTAACCAAAGATTTGGGGGCCCTTATAATTCCGATACTTATATAAGATCAGTGCTCTATTAATAGCAGGCACATGATCACGATGACACAGTATAAGCCACACCTCAGGTTCGAGGAAACCGTGTAAGTCACACCAGTGGTTTCATTATGACTATGAGGTAATTTATTACTATTAAGCTATACTTATAACCCGAGACTAATAAATACCTCTGTTATAAGCTGCACCCCAACTTTGAGCAAAGCCTGTAAGCCACACATGGCTTATTCAGAAGGTTCAATGAAAAACGGAACAAAAATATAACAATGAGGAATGTAGGAAGCAAATTCTTATTGGTGGAGGGGGGAGGGTAACTTTCTGGATTTATACACATGTAGCCATTTAAATAGTTGCAACTATGCATGATTCCACAGGCGCATGTACCATAAAACCTCATGTAGGCATATACGCCGTGGCTAATATGTGAGTCAGTTTGCCGGCACGGCTTATAGGATTGTCAAAGTGTCGGGGTGAGTTTTTGCTATTATAATACAGTACAAAAATCACCATAATCAGATTGCCGGTGCAGCTTAGAAGATTGCCCTAAAATCGGGGTGCAGTTTATACATAAGTAAGGCTTAAATACGCAAGGTTTTAGGGTAATTCTTTTCTTGTTTTTTTTTTTTGGGGGGGGGGGCATTTCTCCAAATCTGGTAGTGGGGATTGAGATTATTTTCGGTTCATTAGTTGGAGGGGGTTGGAAAAAACTGTGGTTTCTGGGAAACTCCACCAATCCACTGCCCCCTCCCCCCCAGGCTAGTAATTAATGACTACCCCTGTTTGTTGATATCAAGTATAGACTCATTTCGGGGTCTACCTCATGGAACTAGGTACCTGTTTTCATTCACGATTGAAGGGGGGGGGGGGTAGCTGCTTGTGTGACGTCACGTGTGGAGGGGGGGGTCAGGCAAAACGTGACAAAGCGTGACATGGGGGGGGAGGGGGGGTCCTAAAAGGGCCAAAAAAGCGTGACATGGACGGCCCTATAGCCTAACTGGTGCCGCAAGTCTGCAGGGTATATATGATATAGGAGCAGCAGGGGTAAACGTGTAGAAACTCTGAACCAATGGTGTCTGGTAGCTGTCCGAGTCAGGGTGACTTTACCCTTAGGCCTACCGTGAGGGCTCTCTTCCATTTCCCACTGGGTGTCCTCTCACTTGGCTCCCCCTCGGGGCCCCGTCCCCCTCTTGTTATGGAGAGATTCAAGATTCAAGATTCAAGAAGGTTTTATTGACTAATGTATTAATGATACACTTATGTCAGCACCAAATTTGTATTAATCACATTATAAACAATTTTTATATAAGAGTATATACACTTTATGGCTCCTGTCCTATTAGCTGTATTACAATAAGGATCCACAGTTACAATTTGTGATATTTTTCTGTTATCATCATGTTCTCTATAATATCGTACAAACTTCAAGTATTTATCTTCAAAACTTTTCCGGGCAATTATAAGTTCTGGTAGATTACAGTCTAGTAATATATGTTTAACATTTTGCGTTGATCCACAGTGGATACATACAGAATCTAAGTTTTTTTCCCCTATATACCTCCTTGACAAACTGTCCAAGGTACAGTTATAATCTATACGCAACTTGGTTATTATACTTCGAATGTAGGGTGAATGCACTTCTCTTACATGCTCCTTCTCCTCATATCCAGTATATCTAAATCCACTAACTCTACAATCCTCCTGGCAAGTTTTAACAATATTACATTTTTCTGAGTTTTCTGAATTCACACTATATTGATTGTATTTTTGAATATGAATGTCATCAAGTCTCCTCTTTATGTTGGACCTGAGGGAGTTTTTAGACCATATATAAGGATTACTCCATACATTTTTACATCCAATTTCACATAATAAATACTGTATATCTTTGAGCCACTGATGGTTTTCCTGTTTCATAGTAATAAAAGCATGGTTCAAAAGAGGATTCGTTGAACCCTGCTCAAGTCTTAGCCAATACAAAATATTCAGCATAACTATTTTGGACTCTACAGGAAATCTACCAAGCTCTCCTAGTGCTAGAGTTGTACTAGCATACTTCGACACCCCAAGAGCAAACTTACAACTTGACGAGTATAATGATTCTACTGGACAATCCTTTCTAATGTTACATAAATCATCAATATTCACAGATACAGGCTTACTTCGATATGATGCCAATAGTTTAATCTTATGCAAAATGTTATCCAGAGTAACATATAAGAGTTATGTTTTCTTGTAAAACCTACATGATAAAACATTAATATCATGAATACCTAGTGATTTAAAGAGACCCATTAGTTGAACTTTTGATTGGACACCTGGAGCACTTACAGACACTGAGCAATTACTAGACGGCATGCCCCATATGGGGCATCCATACAGCAGAATTGGTAGTCTAGAGGATAGACATTCGTACATGCACCCTGTGTCGCTGTAACGTAAGTCTAGTGGGTAGCGTCGCCATCTTGGATTTTATGTAGGGAATCTCCGACGTTGCAACTCCTTGCGCAGGTCCAATTTGTGACCATTTTCGTCACTTTTATTTCCGGATCCGGTCAATTTGACGTTCCCTTTCGTAATGTTTTGAATATTTAATAAAATACTGCAATATTTTGAAATATCGAACAGAATTTGGATGCAGTTTAACAAATTTTGGCCAAATGTGGTATTTGGTACGTCCGATTTGTTACGTCATGTATGGGAAAGCCCGAGTATCCATGGTAATATTGTCGATCGTACCTCCACTATTAAAGAGCTCCACAAATCTGCCAGCCAATTAGAGGGACGTATTTCTGATACCGTCAGGACCTACGTTCCTCCGTTGTTGGGCCGAAGCAGGACTACAGAATTGGATCAATTTGTTTATCAAATATTGACATAAATAACTTGACAGATACATTTTGTGTAGTACTTAATGCCTGTCTGATAGAAAAGAGTGCCCTTTTTGCCTTTAACACACGTTCAGCTTTCATCTTCTTTAGACTACCATCACGTGATAATAGGGGCCGTCCATAAATGATGTCACGCTTTTTTGGCCCTTTTTCGACCCCCCCTCCCCCCCATGTCACGCTTTGTCACGTTTTGCTTGACCCCCCTCCAGGTGTGCCTGTGGAATCATAGGGGTGCAGAGGGGTGCCCCCCACAAGTCGGAAAGACGCCAAAATTAAGGGCCCAAGGTCACAAAGTCGCTTTTTTAGACCATTTTTCCCTGGCCAAAATTGTCCAAAAGACGCCATGTTCCTTAAATTACTGTAAAAGGTTGCCAGATTGCCTGGAAAAAAGCCCAGGTCAATTTTGACCCCTCTGGAGTCACAATCAGGGGTAGTTGCAACTATTTAAATAGCTATATGTGTATAAAATCTCCACCAATAAGAATTTGCTTCCTACATTTTTAATTGTTTTATTCTTGTTCCCTTTATCATTAAACGCTGTGAATAAGCCGTGTGTGGCTTATAGGATTATTTATAAAAGTACAGCTCAATAATGAATTACCTGGTAGTCATAAATATACCACTGACTTACAGGGTGTTCTCGAACCTGAGGTATGGCTTATACCGTACCATTGCGATCATGTGCCTGGTCTTAATAGAGGGCTGGTCTTGTATAAGCACCTGAAGTATAAGGGTCTCCAAATCTTTGTGCCAAAACAAACCCTTGAATAACAGCCTCTCTTGAAAAAGGGCCTGGGGGTATCACCACGCACAAGTGGATACACTCATGCTGGAGCATTGACAAGAAAATCTTTCCAATCTTAAAATCGATAATCTTAACACCAGAGTGTACCACCATCTTCGGGTAGAATGCACACTGCGGGCCCCCTGCTTCACATAGCCTATGCAGCATTTTCCAAAAACAAGAAAAAGGGGAGAAAAAGAAAGAAACGGGGGTTCGGTGGAAGTGTCCCCTATGTATACAATAATATAGTAAACTAGTATAGTGGCGCCATGTTACCAGTATTTAAGGTGATGGTGAGCAGCGATAATTTTAAATAAATGTTATAATCTTAAATATTTTTAACTCTAAGATTGTAGGCCTAAAGTTTTTTAAATTATTGATTTTAAGATTGGAAAGATTTTCTTGTCCATGCTCCCATGTGCAAATGTCCCGTTGAACTATCATCACTGCCGAACTGAAGAGCACTCCAGCGCATTATCTTGATGGCACAATATGCAAAGTTTTTCGGTAGGCCCCTAATTCTGGTAGAGGTCTTGTTCTTTTCCATCTTAGAATATGCATTGTACCACGATTATCATAAATAACGTCAATAAAGGGCTGGTCTTGTATAAGCACCTGAAGTATAAGGGTCTCCAAATCTTTGTGCCAAAACAAACCCTTGAATAACAGCCTCTCTTGAAAAAGGGCCTGGGGGTATCACCACGCACAAGTGGATACACTCATGCTGGAGCATTGACAAGAAAATCTTTCCAGATTTAGGCAATAATCTGTAGGGGTTTCTTGCCCAGTTCTTAATTGATAATCTTAGATCCACTATCAGCTATCTATTTCAATCAAATCATGTTTCCTTTTCCTATTAATGGGCTTGCGTAGGTAGAAACTTAGTTATTTGATCAGTGAACATGTTGGGGGTATGGATGGGGGGGGGGCAAAATGATGAGGAGTTCCACCCTTGAAGAATCTTTTAGGGCCAATTTTTTAGGACTTGGGCAGGTGGAACTTCAAGTCGCTGGTAGAGTCAGCTGGTGAAATCATGGTGGATTAAATTCTAGGGTGGGACTAATGGCATAAATTGGGTGGGTGGAACTCCAAGAGGCAGGACTTGGATGCGTGGAACTCCAAATGGCGGTATTTGGGTGGGTGGAACTCCAAATGATGGTATTTGGGTGGGTGGAACTCCAAGTGGTGGGACATAGGTGGGTGGAATGCCAAGGGTCAGGACTTGGCTGGGTACTATTCCAAGCATAGTGGGACTTGGGTGGGTGGAACTCCAATTGGCGGTATTTGGGTGGGTGTAACTCCACGGGGCGGGACCTGGGATTCCGCTAGCCACTCGCCAAATCGCCAATGGCGAATCAAAGCTCATTTTGGCTAATGCTACCCACTGAAAATTCGCCAAATTGGCTAATTGTGGATGTGGGAATTTCTTTTCCTTCAAGTAGGGGTTGGGACATAGAAATAATATCAGACCAGAAGACCAAAAAGACATTATTTTAAACAATTTGGCCCCTAGATTTTCAGAGTTTTCTGGGGAGAGGGGCATGCCCTCAACCCCCCCTTCCCAGTACTGTTCAAGCATGTCATTTGCAACCATTTAAAGTAGGTTGGCCTGCCTACCATGGCCCCCGTGACTTCACACAATCTTCAGAGGAAAATGACCACTTCCTAATATGTAAAAAGGCATGGCTAATTGGTATATAATTTGGCTAATCAAAATTGATACAAATTCGCCAAATTGGCTAATAGAAATCAATTCCTAGCGGAATCCCAGGGGACTTTTGCAGGTGGAACTCCAAGGGTGGGGACCCGGCCGGGTGGAATTCCAAATATAGCAGGACTTGGGTTGGCGGAATTCCAAGGGCCAGGACTTGGTTGGGTGGAACTCTGAATGGATGACGGAACTTTTGGGGTGGAACTCCAAGGGACATGACATGAGGGGGTGGAATTCCACATATAGCACGGCTCTGGTGGGTGGTACTCCAAGGGGTGGGACCTGGGTGGGCAGAACCCTAAGTTACAGGACTTGCGTGAGTGGACGTCTAAGATCTGTATAACTTGGGGGGGGGGGGTTGGAACTCTGAGATGCACGACTTTAAAAGTTGGTGGAACTCTAGATGCTGGGTGGGTGGGTGAGACTGTAAGACACTGGACTTGGGTGAGTGGAACTCTAGACACAGGTCTTGTGTAGGTGGAACTCCAAGGAGTGGGACCAGAGTAGGCAGAACTCTAGGATATGGGATTTGAGTGAACGGTATTATAGACGCAGGACATGGGTGGAGGGAACCCTCAGACATTTGGTGGAACTCCCAGTAGTTTTTAGAGGCTCTCTTCAAAACCAACACCAGAGTATCCTAGGCAGGTCCTCAGGCCTCATAGCACCAGCATTTGGGTCCCTGTGATTTGGTTTCAGGCCCCAAAAACTTGGTTTTACATCCACAGAACCAGGCTTTACATCCCCCAGACTTACATCCCCCAGACACCAGCAAACTTTGGTACAATTAAAGTGGCATGGTCTGATTCTTTTCAAATTCTAAATTTTACTTAAATCTGTTTAAAATGTCATTACAATGTCATATTTGGAGGATGGGGCACAAAAAAATACCATTGATGGGCAATTATGAACACAGTTACAGCCTGTTACAGTGTATTTTAAATAAGTGGACTAAGTGCACTCCAAAAGTATTTAATTGAGCATGAAACAGATAATTAGCTGATATCTATGTTGAATTCTGGGGAATAAAGTAGGTGGGACATGAAGTATGGCCATCCCAGCTAACAAAGAAATGTTATTTTATGTTAAAATTACGTTTTAAATTTTACATAACGTTATTTCATATTAAAGAGCCTTAGACAAACGTTGACATATAACATTATATAACGTAATAAAATGGTGTATAACGTTATTTGTTTACTGGGATGTTGAACATTCTGGTTCATTTTGAGCAAAATTCATTTTTGAGCCCTAATCATCTGACTATGTCACTTTAAAAAAGTGTGTCTGATATAGTGTGTCATAAAATTTACATCTAAATTGTATTTGGGATTATCTCTCAAAATGCCCCAGATTGCACCATTTTACAGGCATTTCCAAAAATTTCCTGGGGGGGCATGCCCCCAGACACCCCCAGCTAATCACAGCGCTGCGCTTGCGAAATGCCCCGCTACGCGGTCCGGGCTTTTGGCTGCGCCAAAACTGTCCCAGCCAGCAAAGATACGTTGGGCCAACGTTGGGCCAATCATAGCTAATGTTGGCCTGACGTCAGATGATGACGTTGGCCCAACGTTCATTTGTCCGTCCATCAGAACGTCGTCATGACGTCCCAAAGAAATGACGTTGGGCCAACATTGGGCCAACATTGGGCCAACATTAAAATCTGACATTGTGCCAACGTCATGCCAACGTCGGACCAACCATATTTAGAGCCTTAAAATGACGTTGTTCCAACAAATATATTTCAACATGAGCCCAACTTCCATCCATCAATATTCACTCAAATGTTGGATAATTATTTCAACATTAACTTTGCTAAAGACGTGGCTGTCAAGAATCATCGAATTAGAAATAGCTATTTCTATTTCTGCATTTCACTTTAATGTCAGCTTAAAGGGCCAAGCAATGATACCCACTCCATCCTTTGGACCTTATTTCTCTACCATTACCAATAAAAAGGTGTCATTATAATAATATCGCCAGCAATTTGTTCTATTACAAAGAAAGGTGGCAATCAATAATAATATAGATTACAGATGGAAAACCCATGGTTTCCAAAGCTATATTGCTCACATAGTCCCCAATTAATGACCAATTTTGGGGAAAGATAGTAGGTCTGCTGGGCAGAAATATCCATATGCAACCTTTTATTCCCTCTAGTAGTGGTTGGAGGTACTAGAGTTGGGCTAATGTTGGGCCAACGTTGGGATGACATGAATTATCTGACATTGTACCAACGTTGGCACATCACTGGGAGTAATACCAACGTTGGTACAACATAAATTTGCCAGCGTTGGTATGACTTTAATTATCTGACATTGTACCAACGTTGGCACATCACTGGGAGTATTACCAACGTTGGTACAACATAAATTTGCCCCTACCCTACCCACAGCCAACCCTGGCTACGGGCCTGATGTTGCTTAATAATGTCAATGTACCCTGTCACTAATCTTTTACCTTTCACTTGTCAATAGGCCTCATGTTGCATGCATGTTGATTTCTAAAGAATAGGCCATGTCGCCGTGTCGAAATTTAGGGGTCCACCCCAATTGTTGCAGACATTAAAATGAACTTTTTTTTTCAAAACGTGACATCATGCACATGCCAACCCCCCCTCCCCCCTTGTCACGTTTTGTCACAAATCTCTGACCCCCCTCCCCCCCTAGGGCGTGACATCATTTATTATGGACGACCCCATAATAACCCCAAATATTTGTATGATGATACACACTCTAATACATTATCTTCGAACAACACACTAATAGACATCTCCTTTCCCTGAGTCATGACCATAACTTTAGTTTTTTTAATATTTACTCTCAGTTTCCTCATCTTGCAATATTTGTTGAGCTTGTCCAAACTTTCCTGCAAACCAGTCTGTGACTTTGACACTAAAACAAGATCATCTGCCCATGATAGGGAATTCATTGTCATATCACCTAAATCAACAGGGTCACATTTATCATCAAATATTTCATGGAGATCATTTTGAAAAAGATTTGAGAGCGTTGGACTAAGGTAACATCCTTGCTTTACACCTGTTGTTGATACAAAACTCTCAGTGATGCCATGTTCACTTTTGATAGCATACCTATTTCCATTGTATGCAGATTTAATAATATTATATGTATTACCTGTGATTCCAGCCTTTAGGAGCTTATAGAATGGACTGGGCCTATCAATGGAATACGTAGGTCGTTACTAAGAACGTATCCAAGTGACGAACGTTGCCTAGCAACAGGCCACGTCAGGAGATAGCAAAATGGCGGGACATGACGTCGTGCTGTCGGTGTCTTTGAAGTCTGCGTCGGAACTGTACAAAATATTGCAAGATGCCTTCACGATGGATGAGGACGCACAAACCCTCACACAGGTTACGACGGCTTATAGGTGGGTAATGGTCACCGCACTTCACCACTTGTCACGTCGGTGGAGTTCCAACTTCCACTGAAGTTCCATCCGGAGTTCCAGGCCCGCTTTTCAAAGTTTCATCGTTTGCCCTGTCTGGCCTGTCTTTCTGGCACTGGTTTGCCTTGCCATGCACGGCGTTGAAATCTCAATTGTATGGGAATGGACCCCTGAATTCCACGTTGCGAAATAGTAGGCCTAGATTCAATATTTTCGGTCCAGCAGCTAGCCTTGGGTAAATGTGGGTAATATCGCGCATGTGGTAGCCTATAGCCTAAGTATAGGTAGGTCGAGAAACCCCCCCCCCCCCCGGCCCTCCCCAAAGACAGTTCGAGCCTCTACCATCTAATGTGGTAGTATCGCGCACCCCCCTATTAAAAAGGCACATTTTTCAAAAAAAAAAAATCTTTACTATACATGTAGGCCTATGCCAGGAGCCAGAGATGAACAAAGGCACCTAATAGTGGGTATTTTTAATATTTAAAGTTCTAATTCCGCTGTTATATCGTGCACCTGTTAAGGCCAAAAAAAAGAAAGGTGTGTTTCAGGCAACATGGTCAGAATTTTTTTTTTTCTTTTTTTTTTTAAACATAGAGAGAACCAGGAATGAGTCGCGAATCGACAAATCGACTCGCGACTCACCAGAATGATTCAATAATTCCTCTATTGAGGTGTCACGGTACTAATTGGCACAGTGATGATCTAATATTTTCCTCTTTTTCACTATCAAGTGGCTCCAAATGTGGTTCAAAATTTGATGGCGTTCATAAATGATGCCTTAAACAAAAGCTGACGTCATTTCCGATCTTTTAAAAATGTCCGTCAATATGGGAGTCAGATTAGATTTTGCGCTAGTTGCCATGGAAAAAGCATAGTCTGAATATGATCAATTTTTCAAGTGCCGCACCGACCTGTGACCTTGACTTTGACCTCAAAGCGTGACCCCTTGGTTACCATGGATACCAAAAACTTTTTAAAACTTTTTTTAAACCAAGCATTGCCCATCTTCTGGTATGCCTATTATTACTCCCAGTCAAAAATAAGGTCTCCTAGCACTGATTATATCCACTAGAATTCCGTTTTTAGTAGGGACTATTTGGCTGTCCTAGGTTTTCTGGGCGGATTAGTACCGTGACACCTTGACTAGGAATATCAAGAAGTTATTGCATATTCCTCTTAAAAAGCCATTTCCTGAAGTTAATCAATTATTCAGGCCTCTGAGGTCACTAGGAGCTTTTTTTTCTTGAAAGAATTTGTAAAAAATGAGAAAAAAAACAATAAAAATCAAAATTGGGAAAAAAATGCTAGGGTCGGCCCTTTTTTGAATCTAGGGTCGGGTTGCCTGAAACACACCTCTTTTTTTTTTGGCCTAATAGGGTAGCTTTGTATGTTTTCTAAGACTGGTGTAAATTTGGATATATTGCTACTCACCATACATGTGTGAGAGAATTTGGGGGGAAGGAACCTGTTTTCACACTTTTGGGTGTGAAAACAGACGAGCGCAATTAGCCATGATATGGTCAATTGCATTGTTTTTCAATGGGTGAGCGATATAACACAATGGTGTTTAGGGGTCCACCCCCATAATGGCCATATTACTCCTCCCCAGTTAGGGAGTGATAATTTATTAACAACAGGCGGGGTTTGGGTGGGGGGAAATTTGGACCCCTCTTGGGCGGGGGGGGGGTCAAAAAAGTTTAGGGTAAATGTGGGTAATATCGCGCATATGGTAATATCGCGCACCCCCCTTAAAAGAGACATTTTTCAAATATTTTTTTTTAATTTTTTTTTTTTAGTTGGCCACGTTATATCAAACATCATTTTAATGTATTTCATTCACCTGTGCTATACATGTATGTCAGGACAGTCTAGCTCGGGACAGAGGCCTATCTTGCCCATCTCTTACATCAACCTGTTATGTAAGCTACACTGGGCCCTGTACCTCTCCTTTTCTCAGTGTACTGATCACCACAGACGCTCTGGGTGTCAGGTTTCATTTCTCCATTTTGGTCAATGGATTGACTGTGATGAGACATACTGAGGAGCCAGAGATTAACAAAATAACCTAATAATTGAACCAGGGCACAGTAGTGCCAGGTTCTTTAGAGACAGGTATTTTTGGACTTTTTGTCAAAAAAGTCCCTTGCTTTCTGTCCCTTTTTTTCCTGTGAAACATTTGAAAATAAAACATTTAAATGCTGCCACAAACAAGTTTTGATCAATGCCAATCCATGGCATCAAAGATTGAAACCAAAAAAGCAATATTTGTTACAGAAAATTGATATAGAAAAAGAGTCACTAAAATAGCACAAAACCAACTTTTTTGGCACAATGCTAAAGGATGGGGTTTCAAGTAAAGCACAGACCTTCGTGAAAACTGTAAAAACTGGGTGAGACACTTTTTGAGACGCTCTGTGGGCGGAATATTGCATGTACCTGCGGTAACCTTCATGAAAATGAAGGTAAGGCAGTAGTTAACACAGAAAACAACGAAAAAAGACAAAAAATCATCAGGGCGGCCTGTTGACAAAAGCTGAAACATAGTGTGAGAATTGTCAGGACTGCATTCATGCCAGGTTTGGGGTCAAGATCATCTGTAGCACACGCTGCCCTGCGGCCGGCCGACATGGCGAAACAGAAACGGAGATGGTGTCGCTGCTGATGTTCCGATCGACTCGCTTTTCGACCGAGATGTAAAACCGCAGTTACACGCTGCAGGGCGCTGACGCCCACAGCCACCTGCTTGCCTACACTCACCAGCTTGCCCACACCCGCCTGCTTGCCCGGATCTCCTTGCCCACACCCACCTGCTCGCCTGGAATTTGATTAAATAAGGCATGTGACCTATCAAAGTGGGTCAGCGTTTCCTGGAGATTATGATTCTGCTGTCAGAAATAACGTATTGTACTAAAATTATCATTGGGAATCGGCACCTGATCATTGGGAATCGGCACTGTGTGTGTATGGGGGGGGGGGAGGTTGTAAGCACTCAATTGCGGCAATTCAACATCAAAACTATATTACACTCACACATGTTACACTCACACATGTTACACTCACGCATGTTGCACTCACACATGTTACACTCACACATGTTACACTCACACATATAACACTCACACATATTACACTCACACATATTACATTCACACATCGGGGGGGGGGGGGACTTTGGGTAGGTTTATCCAATGGAAAAACAAATACCTGGGTCTTTTGTGATTAGGATCACACACTAGATTTTTTACGATACATATCAAAAGTTTTGAAAACATGAAAACTAAATGAAAACAGCTAGATCACAAAAAGAAATGCCCTGGTTCACATGTGATATCAATCACATATACCATTCATTGGTATTTTCAATACTTGCAACCTCAGCATTTTCTATACTAATTCCCATAGAGCTTATATCGCTCAGGCATGTTGTTATATCGCTCACATGTTTATAAAATAGAAAATAATATATCAAATAATAATGAAATAAGTGGACTAGTGTCACAGGGTAGCTTTGTATGTTGTCTTAATACTGGTGTAAATTTGGATATATTGCTACTGACCATACAGGTGTGAGAGCATTTGGGGTGAGGCACCCTGTTTTCACACTTTTGGGTGTGAAAACAGGTGAGCGGAATTACCCATATGGTCAAATGCATTGTTTTTCAATGGGTGAGCGATATAACACAATGGTGTGAGCGATATAACAACAGCTATAACGATATAACCCAAATATTTAGCCAGACTTTTAACCCCCAGCCTACCATACAGGTGACTGCAATTGGGATTTATTTTTTTCTCCATTTTTTCAATTTTATATTATTTTTTAAAAATTGCATATAAAAATTGTTCTAAGTGACAGTGGACTAGAATTATGGGGAACAGTTGGGTAATATCGTCACAAGGTGCGCGATATTACCCACATTTACCCTAACCTGTTTTGGGCCAAAAAGCCTGCGCGTTACTATGGTTCAAAAGACCTGCGCGCGAGCCGATTTTCGACCCTAAGGTGGGGGTAAAAAATGTTGACCCCTTGACCGGGGGGTGTAAGAAATTTTGTGCGCTCTGCGCGGAAACCCACCACCCCCCTGTTGTTAAAAAATGATCACTTCCTTAGATTATTATCAACACTTATAAACTTATTAGGAAGGGTCCAGAAAATAATTTTTAGTGACCACACCCTAATTTACCAAATTCTCTAGCCAGATATGGTTGAGTGCAATCAGATTAGGAGGCAGTGGTCACATGGAAAGTAGCCATATGGAAAGTTATCAAATTGAAAGTGGTGAGATGGAAAATTTGTCAAATAGAAAGTAGTCAGATGGAAATTTGTCAGATGGAAAGAGGGGCTGGAAAGAGGTCAAATAAAAAGTAGTCAAAATAGAAAAAGGTCACATGGAAAGTGTCCACATGGAAAGTGGTCACTTAGAAAGTGGTGAAATAGAAAGCAGTCACAGGGAAGTTTGTTTACAAAAAAAGCCTAGCCCACACATTGTGTCTCGCAAGGGGTTGATATCTTCCTCTACTTTGGATCAAAACAGGCTAGTGTCAGGATGCAGTCTTATTGACAGTGTACACCAACCTAAAGTATGCAGCATGGTGGCATTAGTGAGGGCTGATTTGACCATCGACCGCGGGACATTGCAGGAAAGAAATACCAACTTCAAGTGATAAATAAGCCATAGTTGGTTATCAGCTGTAAAATGTGCACCCATCAAAATATGATGGAGGTGACCAGTGGAGATTATGCAAAGGACCTATAGGTAACTGGGGCACCGCTGTTATTGTGGCAACTTTGACTTGGTGAAAGGGCAGAAAAGAGGTGCCTGCTAGCTGTATCCACCACAATAAGGTGGAAGCAGCCATTGGGGATGGCACAGTCAGAGCGCCTGGCGGCATTTAGCAACTGGGGGACAGAGGTGGGTAAGGACTTGGCAATGGGAGCCATGTGGACACCACTTCATGATGGTCCTGTAGATGAGCTTGAGGTCATGTGATTAAAGTGACCAATCAGAATATAAATGATACATTAATGTCCACTGTTTCCCTAGTTTTTGGCACAACACTTCAAGCCCATTAGTTACATCCCAGCTAGCAAAACTCATGTATATTACATCATTTTTACATCATTTTCTGATTGGTGGTGACATCATTGGATGATGTCAATTGTTGTTCCCAAGATGTCACATATGCAAGAAGTTTTTACGTGTCCCTTTGCATGGGTATTTTACAGAAGCATATTTACATTTAAAAAAATACATATCAACGATATATATGATAATGACATGTATGACCAGCTGTAAAACATGTCTGGAACGTATAGATTTAGACATGTCAAAAAGATGTGATATGGAGATATGTACATGACATGTTGCAGGGATGACATTTATACCAGTTTTAAGTATACCGCCCCCCCCCCCCCCTCCCAGTAGTGATTGTAAATCAGATAGGATATTTAGGATACCTCTGAGAGAGATTGTAGACATCATAAAGTTATGTCCATTTTATGTCAAAGTATGACATGTCCAGGAGGCCCGGATGTGATATCAGCCCAAAGCCAGAATTTCTTCTTATACAATTGCAAAGGACACAGAAAAGGTGTCCACCCATGTGCCTTGACTATCCAACTATATTTCAACAAGTCACTGTAACCCAAGTGACACCTTATATATCACAGAGGAAATTTAGTCCAACCTTGTCCCTCATTGCAGTTTATACAATTGATTTGATCCAACTTTTCAATGAAAAATGAATGAATGCTGATTAAAATGTGATAGCCTTGCAAAATGAGACCCCTACAGGGGTAGACACTAACGTTGGCCCGGGAGCCAATGGCCCGTAACTCTTGGCCCGGGCCCGTAGTTTTCCACAAAATTAGCTTCCTATGGGCCCGGGTGGCCCACAGGAATTGGGCAAGGAAATCCATGAAAAATGTGCTTCCATAATTACAGGCATGTGACATATCATTGGAAAGCGAAAATCATCAGGAACCTGGATATTCTGATTACGTTTTGATATAACTTAATCAATGATAACTATGTTTTTTTCTTTGAAAAAAGCAAATAATTTTGTTGGGCCCACAGATGTAGGTCCGGGCCCGTAGATTCTCTAACTTGTGGGCCCGGGTGGCCCATGTCAGAAAAGGTTAGTGTCTACCCCTGCCCTAGTGTTGGAGTTCAGAACTATAATAGGTCATATTCTGACAAGATTGTGACGTCAAAATAATAGGAGTATGGATTTATTCCAATATAGCATATTTATGACATCACAATCTTGTCAGCATATGACATCTATAAGTCAACATTACTATATCCTATCATAGTTCTGAGCTCCAACACTAGGCTTCTCATTTTGCAATGTGATTACATTTTGATCAGCATTCCCCCATTCTGGATTTAAAGTTGTATGAAATTAATTCTATATACTGCAATAAGAGACAAAGTTGGACTAAATTTCTTCAGTAATATTTAATGTGTTACTTGTGTTACAGTGACTTGGTAAATTGTAGTTGGACAGCCAAGGCACATAATGGGACACCTCTTCTGTGTCCTTTGCAATTGTATAAGAAGAAATTCTGGCTTTGGGCTGATATCACATCTGGGCCTCCTGGCTAGGATAAATGTGTCTGTAAGGAATGGGAAATGCCTGCAAAGTGTATTTCACAGAGCAGGTGTTTGTTTCCTATGCAGAGTGCCTATGGACATGTCATACATTGATATAAAATAGACATAACTTTATGATGTCTACAATCTCTCTCAGAGGTATCCTAAATATCCTATCTAATTTATAACCACTACTGGGGAGGGGGTATACTCAAAACTGGTATAGATGTCATCCCTGGAACATGCCTTGTAGATATCTCCATATAACATCTTTTTGATGTGTCTACATTTAAATGTTTTAGACATCTTTTACGGCTAGTCATATATATGCCATTATTGTTAAGTCCAAAAGTATCACTGATAAATATGTCTCTTTTATATAAATATGTTAGTGTAGGGGTCGGATTCCCCGTACCCTGGTGGAGAGCCCGAAGGGGTGAAACACCTGGGTAATCCTCCCCCTCTGTACCATACCGATCCAGTAACGTAGGGAGCGGAGAACAGTCAGACACGGGTTGGTAGTGTAACGGTTAGCACGCTTGTCACCGGTGCGAGAGGTCTGTGGTTCGATTCCCGGCCGATCCAATGACTAAGTTTTCCGCGACCTCTACATTTATATACACATAAATATTGTTACATCAAGAACCCATGCAAAAGGACACGTAAAAACTTATTGCATATGTGACATCTTGGGAACGAAAAATGATATCATGAAATTACTAGTTATTTTTATGTAAGGTGCTAGCTGGGATATTACCATATCTACCTGTACATGATTAGTCACAGACCCAGCTTACCCTGAGTCATCTGTGAGGTCACTCACATGCTCAATCTTTATACCTTGACGTCTAACTTCATTGCTTCATCATTTATCGACGTAGCAGAGATTACCCAGCTACTGCTATTATTGCTGATCTTTTCCAGTAGGTCTATTATCATTACCTGGTATATCAATTCTGTTTTTAGTTCACACTATTTAACTGTTCTACATCTACTAGGGTGGCTTTTGATACACCCAGCCAATGTACAGTCATCAATTATGCATTTTGATATACCCGGTAACTCATTTAAAGACTTTTCTCTTATTGATTACAGGGAACATGCTTGGCGGAGAAGATGTTATGCACCCTCGCCGCAGATCACAGAAGCCATGGTGGATAGCTATCATCTTTATCTTGCTGATGGCCGCCACAATATTCTTAATCTACAGATTCCAACTTGTCGACCGTCACCAGCTCACCCCTTGGAACAGAGAGGAGCAACAGAGCTGGGATAGCTTTGTTTGGGAGAAAATGGAAAACTTCTACCACAATTCTGTAGCCATGGTATATGATAATGACGATGACTGTCGCGACTGCTTACACTATGATTATCCAGCACTGGTTAGTCCAAGGAATGTTTGCAGCGATGGCGATGGGCCTGATATTTTATTGCTGATCTTTTCCAGTAGTCAGAATTGGGAGGCAAGACAAGCTGTTAGAAAAACGTGGTTAACCACTTCAAAAGGTGTGCAAGATGATGTACAACATATCTTCCTTGTCGGGCAGGATGAAAATGAAATGTTCCAGCAAGAGCTGGTAAAAGAAAGCCTGGAATATGGTGATATTCTACAAAACAGGTACAAGGATAGCTACAGGAACATGACCATCAAGACAATCACCGGTCTCCGCTGGGCTGCAAAGAACTGTGCCAAAGCACACTATGTGATGAAGCTGGACTCGGACATCTGGATTAACATTCCAAAATGGTGGAGATTGATGTTCGGACCGGACAGGCATCAATTCCAGAATGTGGTGTTTGGGCATTGCAGACGCCACCCACCAGTGATTCGGACTCCTTTCCATCGTTATGGCGTATCAGTGAAGGCTTTCTCAGGATTAAGGCATCCTTCATATTGTCGTGGGCCTTCATATGCAATGTCCATGAAGTTGGTACAACATATTGCTAAGGTGTCCTACATAGTGGGATACATCCCTGTGGAAGATGCCTATATAGGACATTGCATAAAGGCTCTAGGGTACAAGGTTTTCAATCCTCCAGATTTTACAATGGAGGATCTGGCGGATTTGGGGCACAAGATCAGGCACCAGCCATGCTCATTAAAGAATGACTTATATGTAGTACATGCAGTCAGCCCTACAGAACTGATGCAGCTTGATGATCTAGCATCAACATGTTAAATGACACCAGTTTAGAAGTCTTGATCTACAACATAGTCATTAACTTGCCATATTTAGTTTTTATAAGACATGTATATTTAGGCTGCAATAGATATAGAATGTGAATCCCTATAGCTTGTTTGATTCAGCAGCTAAATCTATGCTCTATAATAAACATCATTGAACCTGCAATAAAGGCCCGTGTTGTAGACATGTTAGTGTTTGTTCTTTTAATGAAAAAGAATCAAAGCTCCAAGTTATTAAATTTGGTGGTGTCAAAAAGCTCATAAATCTTCTCCACCGGGGCTGTACAGACACAAAATATGCCCCATACAGTATTCCCCACTAGCGGGATACCGGTGGAGCCACAGGGTGAGAGCCCATTGAACTAGCAAATCCTGTAGATGAGGGTGCTCAGACTCTGCTTGGAGAGTGGAACCACTGCATTCCCTGCACCTACACTATGTTACCTGTCCAGGATAGTGCAATGGTTAGCACATTGGACCCATCATCAAGAGTACCTAAGTTCGACTCCCTCCCAGGCTATGTGTAGTGCCCATACCATGCACAAATGAACCTCTTTTATTCATGTTAGAGCAAATAGGTCTGCTCCTGTGACCTACCTGTTAGGGAACATGCCTTTGTGTTGGAACATGTATCACATTAGTTATTAAAGGTCCCTATTATAGTTCAAATCCCTGCCAGGCTATGTGTTAGTTATAATATGCATTGCTACCTTTAACCTAACCAAAAAAAACTATTACATACTTTTAATGAAAAAGGAGGGTACCTTTCTGTTACTTTTGACATGGATTGTCAAATGGTGTGCAGAAAGATTGCACTGACTGGGAATTGTTCCCTGGCCCCTGGCATTGAAAGTGAGGACTCTACCTCTACACCAAATCTACTGACTCTAGGTGACCTAACCAATTGCATGCTTATGAAGTGAATGGTGAGGTAAATTACATGTAAACAGTGATATATAATCATTAGCACAAAGAATTCATGAATACCTGCTCCCCTTTTTCAAAACCATTAACATAGATGGTAGGTTGTATGGGCACTACACATAGCCTGGGAGGGATTTGAATTTGGGTACTCTTGATCATGGGTCTAATGTGCTAACCACTGCACTATCCTGGACAGGTAACAAAAAGAGTGCAGGTGTCCTACCATGCAGCGAATGCAGTGGTTCCACTCTCCAAGCAGAGTCTGAGCACCCCCATCTACAGGATTTGCTGAAGCTAGTAATTGGAACATAAAGGATGTATACTGGGACCAGTCAAACATAGCGCTGTAAAGTGCACATCCAGCTAGTGCGGAATAGAGTGTCCCTTTTAGCAGACATGAGCTACCCTAATTGCATGAATGTAACCACTCACTTTAATTACACTGGTAGCAATTACAACGTAGAGCCCCACACAAATGTCTTTGAACAAATAATACTGAACAGAACTTTAAAATGTTTTGCCACCATTAGAGGTAGAAACATCCCAAAATGAAAAAATTGAAAAGGAGGTGAAATTCATGAGATTGACTACCATAAACCATCATGGCATATGTAAAATTAAAAAGGGAATATTCCTTCTTCATGTCCATATGTCAGAACAACTGGTAACACACGAACCACTGGTTGGCCTATGTAGACAACCTAGCTGTGAGATCCAAATATAAGTTAAGCAGAGCGAGGACTATCTTATTCTAGGTATAATAGTACTAAGAATGTCCACTCACACTGTATGTGGCCTGTATCCTATCTCCAAAGACTGTGTCTCATGAGGTTGGGCCAATTGAAACGCCTTTTGACCACGTGCCAGCTTTGACCGGGTGACGTCTTTGACCGGATGCCAGCTTTGACCGGTTGACATAAAACGGTTATTTAGGGTGGGCAAAGCCATATATGAAGATACAACCACTGCCTTTTTCTTTTATCTTATCCCTTACATATCAAAGAAGAAATCTTTTCATGATGGCCGGTCAAAGCTGGCACCCGGTCAAAGCTGGCACCCGGTCAAAGAGGTTACAATTGGTCCGATCTCATGAGACACAGCCCCAATATTGTGTAGCCTATAGCCCAATGTGACCAGTTGGGAACACACCTTTGTACAATATTCGCATAGGCCAATTCAAGGGAGGCCACTGAACCAACTTATCTAATTTCCCTTCGAAAATATCTTGATATTGCATTCTCTTTTGCTTTCAGAGCCCCTCTTCGCATTGAAAGTCATCTCAGAGCCCGAAATTCTAATATTGGTGGCTGCAGTCCACTTATGATTAAAATACCTTATGATAAAAAGCAGGCCTACTACAGAATAAAAAGAAAAAAAGACCCTGTAAACCGCCTCATTGTGCGTGGGCTAAGTGCTCTGAGATAACAGAAACAATGTCATCGGGAAGTGGCTTGGAACTCGGTATCCGTGAACTCTGGGAAGAGCATCAACTATTCGACTTCACAATTGAGGTCGGGGATCAGCGTTTCTTGATTCACAAACTAGCAGCAGCAGCCACCAGTGGCTACTTCCGGTCACTACTTACAGCAGGTATGGTGGAAAGTACAAGCGGCACCGTACAACTGAGCGCTGTCAGTGCCTCTGGTCTTGAAGAACTCATCAAATTCATGTACACCGGTCGAATGGATCTAACAGCCGAGGTGGATGTGGAGGTGCTGGTTGGTGCGTGTTATCTTCAGATGGACCGAGCCATCAGGGTGTGTGTTGAATACATGATAGCTAACCTCAGTGCACAGAACTGCTTTGATGTCATGGCTGTCTTTGACACCCACTCTCTACTGGATGATGTTGAAAAAGTGAAATCTTATGTCAAGTTGGATATTGGCACTGTTGTAGCAGAATGCGACACTGGAAGGATGTCTGTCACCGATCTGTCATTTGTGATTGAGAACTGGCCAGACTCTCCAGAATTAGACATGTTTTTGCTTGTGAAACGGTGGGTTGAAACGGATTACGAAAACAGAAAACTGTTCATTGCTGAATTTGTGGCAAATATACGGTTCTGCCTATTGAGTAAGACCATGCTAGAAACAATGAGAACGATTCCAATGTGGAATGACTGCAGTGTTCTTCGCGAACTAGTCAGAAAGGCCTTGACCTACCATGATCTGCCAACAAATCGAAAGATTCTCGATAAAAATGAACAAAGCAAAGTCAGGAGTCCATTAACAGGAATATGCTTCGATGAGAAATTTGGGTCTTCTAATGGTGCCATGTATATACTGGATAAAGAACAGTGGCAGAAGAAAAAACAAGACTGCCCAATGTTCAATGGAAGCATCCAAGTATCCAATGTCACTGTCATAAACAACTTCATGGTTGTCCATCTGACGACTGGTGCATGGTTGATTTTTGATCCAAGAACACTGACTTGGGATACAATGGCCAGAATGCCTGTTCAGAAGTCCAACTTTGCTGTCATAGCAGATGACATGCACTTGTATACATTGGGTGGTGTTAAGAGTGGACTTGTATCAGACAGTGCTGAAAGGTTCAGCTTTGAAACAAATCAATGGAGCTCTGAGACATCATTGCCAGTCACTGTAAAATACCCCAGCGCATGTGTTTTTGGTGGCGCTATATATATAAGTGGGGGAAAACATGCTGACGACCGCCCGACAGCTAGAGTTGACCGTTACAATGTAGGTAGCCAAACATGGGAAGGTAGGGCACCCATGTTGGAGCCTCGAATTGACCACACAATGCAAGTCATCAAAAGGCAAGGTGAAGAAGTCATCTACATTGTCGATAAAGACTTGCACTTTGAGTTTTACAGGGAATCAACCAACCAGTGGTTTGCATGTGATTACTCACTGGATACTGAATATATTTTGATAATCTATTCAGGGGTAGATTTCATCGCTCTGGGGAATGCCGTCTTATTTGTTCCGTACAAGATGGATGATGATGATGAGGACATGAACGGCTTGGATATCCCCATGGTGTGCACCTTCTCAGAAGAGGGAACTGACATTGCTTGTGCACCTGTACAAGACTTCCCCTTTGGCAGGGATTATGCATTTTGTGCAAGTGTTGCTATTCCAGCGTCTCATCGGAATACTGTGAATGCTGTTTGAATGCCAACAGTGTGTAGAAATGTCTGCCTTTTTAGTTTAGTTCAGGTATGGTTATAGGTGGGCAGTTATTCTGTATTAGGTGTTGACACAGACAGATAGATGCAGGATGTGAGATTAGGCAATACTAAACATGTATGGTGTATACGGATTGGCCGTGTGGTGCCTCTTGAATTTGTCTATTTAGATATCAATATATTAAATCAGAGCATTGTATGTTGGGGAGCTCAGCCCCATAGACAGTCTTGCTCTATTTTAAACGGAATGTGCACATTCTCAAAAATAAAGTTCAATTTAATCAATCATCATTCTTGTTCGTTCATTAGTTAGACGAGAAATTGGATATGGGTTTTGTTTCTATATTTTTTAAAGAAAGAGTGGTTCATACAATGTGATTCTTGTCACTACTTCTCATGGTTTCTGTATCAGAGCAGATTGTGACCTCCCACCCTCTAGATATATGTGCTACTATCCATATCCCTTATTTCTAATGATACCTTTCCCACTGGAGTGGACTCGTTATTGGCCTTAATCAGAGTAGCGTATCAAATCTATAAACATACATGTATTCTCTGAAGGGCACTTAAGATACCATTGTCATGAGGTTTGCTTACAAAGTGGATTCTATATATACCACACATTTTCAAGTATTTTCAAAGGGACTACAATTGATCTGAAGATTTCATTAGCCAGAACATATTGTGACTAAATAAGCAGGAGTAGATTTCCAAGTTCTGGAGAGCACCATCTGTTTGTTCCGTACAATGCTGACGGTGAGGACATGAGTGGCTTGGATGGCAGCTCGACCGTTAGACGCCTGAGACGTTACCCCAGGTAGACTAAATAATAGTCTACCTCAGGTACACAGGATATTTCAGCCAATCAGAGGCCGGGGTCCCCAGCAGGATAGGGAGGCAGGCAGCTGCACATCCACACCCTACTGTACCCCAGGTACACAGCCACACCCCCAAGGCCAGCTACATGTGCTTTTCTCTATCTAGAGATGCAATTGGAAGGGATGCTAGCATGACATGGGCAACCACTGTGTACCTGAGGTACAGTAGGCGACCACTGTGTACTAGGGATGTCATTGGTATCGAATTTTATGAGTTATCACTATTCACTATTTTGGTGTCGATTTAGGTAATATATCAGTTATTCCTTGTATAAAAAGAAGAGGTAGATTAAGCCACTTTTTTCAAAATTCAGGGTTACAGACACTGTAAAAAATTATTACAGACAATGAAATGAAAGAAAATTTTGGAGTTTTTGCGATAAAGTTCTTGTACGCATTAAAATGAAGGGTTTATGTACGCAAACATTTTCAGAAAATAGACCCCTCCCCCTTAGTGCGTACATACTTTATGGAAGCCCCCTTTTTACTACCTAAATACATCAATAATGGTCCGATTTATAAGCCGTAAAAAATGACATAAAGCATAAAAAGAATCCAAAATGGCGGCGTATCAATCCCCATTGATAGTCGATTCAGTTATCCAATACATCAAAAAATAGCGATGTATCGATACCTATCATACCAATGACATCCTTACTGTGTACCTGAGGTACAGTAGTTAGGATGCCCACTGTGTACCCGGGGTACACTAGCTCACCAGTAGACTAGAAATGTAATTGCAAGGAATGCTCTAGTATGACATGCTGTGTACCTGGGGTACAGAAGGATGTGTACCTGGGGTACAGAAGAATGGTCACTGTGTACCTGGGGTACAGAAGTCTAGTGTACCCCAGGTACACAGCAGCTAATATCTGAGAGACACAACAGATCCATCTGCTGCAGCAGCAGGTCGATTCTGATTGGCTGATTATCTCCTGTTTACCTGAGGTAGCCTGGGGGTTGTGTACCTGAGATAACGTCTCAGGCGTCTAACGGTCGAGCTGCGCTTGGATGACCCCATGGTCTTAAAATATTGTGTCCTAAAATGCATGAGAATGCACAATTTCAACTCTAGATCAACAACATTTTCTTGGGGGGCATGGCCCCAAACCCCCCTAGTATTAGCTAATGTGCTTCGCTCGCGGGAAATTGATAGTGACTCAGGGTTGGCCAGGTTTGGGCCCCCCCTCTAGACGATTCTGGATCCGCCACTGGTGTGCACCTTCTCAGAAGACTCAAGAGGGAACTGGCATTTCTTGTGCACCTCTACAAGACTTCCCCTTTAGTAGAGCTTATGCAATTTGCACAAAGATTGTCATTCATGCTTGTCATTGTAATATATAGGGTAGTAAATGCAGCTTGAATGCCAAAGTGGGTTAGAAAGGTCTGGCATTTCTGAAAATTGTGTGATCAATGCCGATTTGACATAAATGTATCTCAAATGAACAATAGGTCTCTTAAAGGACCTGGGAATAGGTCACACCAGACATGTGAATTGAAACACTAAATGTAGTGGGGTATTCAAATAATCGGTAGCATAATCAGTTCAGTCCACCAAGCCTATATATATGCATTAAAGTGGCATAATCACTGAGAATTCCCTGTTCACAATTCTAGTACTGCTCTAGTCTACTATGGGGTAGCACCGCGAGTGGTGATATTGCTCCTTGAATCTCCAGTGGATGTTTGATGCAGACTAAAAGTCAACTGCATAATCAGTAAATTGAGAGCAGACATTACCCACTGGTGCATGGATAAAGGTGGCATCAGGCACATAGAGTAGCGGGAACAGACAATTTTGAAAGAATGGTGTTGCCCTGATGCATGCGTTGTTGAGGTGACTGTAAAGCTTAACAGTTTTGTTGATTCAAACCCGGGGATTGGTAACATTAAACGCCCAAACTTGGGTAAAGCAAACAGATAGCCATCATGGCCTATTCCTGAAAAGGAATGATCAGGGTGAGACTGCGACGAACTTAGCTTTTTCTTTATTTGTCAGATTTTTGCCCATGTGCACATGGGGTGGTTGCTTATTTACCTAATGATTATACTTGTATCATAGACAACAATTGTTGTAAAGAATATACAGCAAGGTTTATACCATTAGAAGCAAGGCTTCTACGTCTCACTGTATTTATATTTTGTGTGCTAGTAAGTATATGTATTTAAACGAAGCTACCTCGTCTTGTGTATCTACAAATACTAGTCTTAACATCCGTCCACAAGTGTTGCGCGATGAAACTTTATTTACAACTTAGTGATCAGCATGTACCACTGACATGTACGAGGTAAGACAGCCCCAATAGGAGCTAATCTCTTACACCTGATTTTACACCGTAGTTTACAGGTCTCTTGAGTATATAAATACAAGGAGCACTAATGTCTCTAAGTATACATTTATACATGCACTATGCAGTACATCTATAAAACATTTATATGACACGTTGAAAAATTGTACAGGTCTTGACCACACCTGGATTGCCGAAGGTGGATAGTATTTACATTAAGAAGCAATAAAACATATTAAACTTGAAACTTGAAACTTGCGGGCTATAGCTAGAGCCCGGCGGGTCATTGCTCCCTCTGGAGGACTGCCAACAGCCCACCGAGGTGGTGCCCCCTACCATAAAACTCATACACCTCTCCTACCACAACAACCCCTCTACCTCAGTCTTCCTTCCTCTCCTCCGGTATCAACACCCTTCCAAGTTCCTTGGGGCCATGCAGGGCCCATTCAACGCCCCACCCTTTGCTCCCTGGGCCCACGTGTCCCCACTGATGTCCAGGGAGAAGGCCACACCAGAAGAGAGGAGAGTGATCACCGATCTCACATTCCCCCATTCCCATTCTGTGAACGCATACATATTTAAAAATTGCCTCATGGGTGTGGAAAGGGACCACTCCCTCCCAACCGTGAGACAGTTCGTCAACATCCTCCAGGGCATGGGGGAAGGCTCCTGGATGGCCACACTCGACATTTCTCGGGCCTATAAGAACTTCTACAGCTGTCCAATGTCGTGGCCACTCCTGTGTGTGGGCTGGGAGGACAAATTATATTGTGACCTCACCATGCCTTTTGGAACTCGAGCTAGCTCGGCCCACATGCAGAGAGTGGCCAACTCAATAGTCGCCATGCTCCAGACGCGCGGGGTAACAGCGGTCATGTACCTTGACGACCTCATCCTGGTGGCCCCCACCAAGGTCAAGGCCACAAAGGACTTCCAGCTGGCCAGAGGTATAATAAAGGAGCTAGGCCTACCCGAGGCCAAAGAGAAGGCGCAGCCCCCAGCCACGACCATAAAATGGCTCGGGATAATAATAGACTCAGTAGACATGACCCTCTCAATCCCGGCAGAAAAGCTCACAGAAGTGAAGAAGAAGGTCAAGAAGGCCAGCACCAAGCGCTCCATGACTGTCAAATCCCTCCAGAGCCTAGTGGGAAGCTTACTCCACATCGCGAAGTGCATTGCACCAGCCCGCCTGTTTGTGGGAAGGTTGCTGGATGCACTGAGGGCCAACAGAGGAAAGTACATCAATGTCAGCAGCGACATGAAGAAGGACATGACCTGGTTCCTTCAGTTCTCCACCGACTGGAACGGCATAGGCCTTATCCCCACAACCCAGTTCAGCTCTGAGATATATGTTGACGCCTCAGGCACAGGCATAGGCGCACACAACGGCACGTACACGTACACCAGCAGGGTCGCCCCAGACGCCGACCCCGTTGACAACATAGCCTACCTGGAGGCCATCAATATAGTGATGGCCCTCCACACATTCATCAAGCAGACCAATCGGGGAACAGCAATCAGGATCCACTGTGACAATGAGGCGGCGGTTGCTGTCCTCACATCCGGCAGGGGACGGGATCCCGTACTACTAGATGTGGCAAGGGCGGCATGGATGGTTGAGGCACTAGTGTATGTTCATATCCCGGGGTGTCTAAACATCCTGGCTGACAGGCTCAGCAGAGCACATAACTCATCTTCTGCAGGGGCGGAGGCCCAGCAGATGCTCTATGACCTCTCAATTACCGAGATTACCCCCTGCATGTACGCCCTAGATAATGTGACACCCTCTATTCTTTCCAGACATGGAGTACCGTTCTCTACAACAACGTGCGGGGCTCAGACAAGTGAAGGCACTTGCGCAGGGCACAGAGAGAGGATGCAAGTCCACAGTCCGCCAGTACCTGCACTTCACCCAGAGGATGTCACTCAACCCCCACACCCCGGACTACCAGGACATCTGTGCGTGGATAGAGGACAGGGCACTCAAAGGCGACATGCCCCTCACTCTAAAGAACAAGATATCCCACATAAGGATGCATATGGTGCTGGTGGGTGTCGACCCTGCCCCGCTGTACCACAGGAGAGTGGAAAGAGCACTAGACGCCCTACTCAGGGACAAGTCCTACACTCACAAGGAAAAGAAGGCCATAAGAATGAAGCATTTGAGGTCGGTGGTATGCGCCACGGAAAAGAACCCACCTGGAAGGGTCCTCAGGGCGGCCACCCTCCTCATGTTTCATGGAGCCCTCAGACAGTCAGAGGTCGCCCCTCCCTCAGTCAGAGGCATGGACCCCCTCAGACATCCGACCAGAGCAGACATCACCATCTCCAAGAAAGGAATCAAGCTGAGGGTCAAGTGGGCAAAGAACATGCAGCAGTATACAAAGTCCAAGAGCGTGTTCATGGCCAGGGCCCCCAACCCGACATACTGCCCGGTGGCGGCCGTGGGGGCCCACATCAAGGACTCACCCACAATACACCCAGACCAGCCACTACTGACATTCCAGGCGTCGATCCGCCCAGTCCCAGTGTCATACATAAGGAAGACATGGAACTCAACCCTGGAGGTGTGCAACTTGAAGCACATGGGCTATACCCTGCACAGCCTACACCGGGCTGCACCAACTCAGGCCCACCTCCTTGGGTGCACAGAATTGGACATCCAGAACTACGGCGGCTAGGCCAGCAACGCCCACAGAGTGTACATCAAAGAGACTCACAGTCGAGGGGTTAACAGGGCCATCATATCCGCCCTCTCTCACAAATAACTCTCAATTTTAAATGGTCATTTTATACATCAATAATATACACACCTTCTCATAGTATTGTATAAAACCTTCCACCCTCCCTCCCTTCATATTTATACATTATTCCTTGGCAGGTTTGGGCTCTGTACATTTTACCGGTATAAAATATACAATAATAATGTTATAAATCTCATACAACCTACTATTGTTATAAGGTTATATACTACTACATAAAATTTAATAAATTTTATATTCCCAAATCCTGCAGTTTGGTTTTCCTCCAGGGATCGAAGTAATGATGTCAAAATCATGTGCAATATACTATTGGAAAGCAGATAATATTTGAAACAATGATATATAACTCACAAACTAATACATGGAATATCAACATTTTAGTGGGGTTTATATAAAAAAGTCCATGTTTTTGCCCAAGAAAGTATAACAGCTGTCAAAGTATAGATTGCTATGTAAAAAGTCTGAATGTATTTGTTGAAATTCCCATAACTATGATATCATCAAACAGTATTTAAGGTGAAATAATGCATCCAGCTTAGCACCCAACTTGCCCCAAGTCGATCAACAACGCTAACAGTACCTCACCTGGGCAGTGTCTATGATTACCCATTCAAGTGGAACAGCCCTGCCCAGGGTCAATGGGTAGCAGTATGCAAATGACCCTATCATATGACATAGATCCAGGTAGGAAGAATTTGCCTGACCTGAACTGACAAACATGCTAAAATACATCTTTCATAGTCACCAAAATCATATGAATATGATAGTATTTGATCTAATCCCCATCCTCAGGACAATAGTGTATGAGACATGTATCATAGTTTAAACTTATTGCATCCCTTCTAGATATATCCAGACTGATGTCTAAATAAAACATATGGTAATATTAGGGTCCATACACAAAGTTTAGACTGTCTTGATACCTGGTTTTTGCCAGAGAAGAACATTGATTTCCATGTAATTTCCCAGCTGTAAAATTACACCTCACTGTCAATCACTTTCTGAGATCTGGCCCAGCCTTGACTGACCTGCCACCTAGTGTACATTGTGCCTGCTACAAAGAGATATTATTTACCAACTGTAACAGGTGGCGCCCTCTCTTGGATTGGTATTCACAGAGGAGGAACGCACTGCACAGACGCCATCTATACGAGGGGGGGTGGGGGGGTGCAGAGGGGTCGCCCCTCAGGTCAGAAAGTCAAAGTCGGTTTTTAGACCATTTTTACTATAGCCAATTTTGTTCAAAAGTCACCAGGTCGTTTAAATTATTGTGTCAGGTCGCCAGGTCGACTGGAAAAAAAGCCCAGGTCGCACCATCATGACCATCTTGTGAAACTCCACATCTCAGCTTAGCATGTATGAGGGAAAAGTCCCCATGGATACTGAAATACTACCACATGTGGCAATTACATAGTGTTACAGTCACATCAGATACATGTTTCTCTTTGTGACTGATGCATTTTAAAAATATTTTAATTTATGAGAATTGTGAAACCTATGAAACAAGGTAGATAAAACAAACAAATAAAACTCTGGCTTTGGCAAAGCCCTTTAAAGGCGCACTCAACCCAGGACCTAACCCTGCCGAGTTTTGTACGCAAATGACGTCGTGGGTTCTCATCTCACAACATTTATAAGCGTTCTTGGGTGGTTTATCTGATGCTGGCCCGGGATTGGCATTGACACTTTAATTCTAGATTAATCAGACCTGGCACCTTTGTTATAGGACATACAAAGCAGTCAGTACCACCCATGCACTGACAGGTGCACTCATTCGTAAAATTAAGAGTTTTATAGTGCAGGCATTAGGCCAGATCTTAAAATCAAAACAGAAAGGATTTGACTGCTGCTGTCCTTACAATAGACGCAGAGGTCAGCGA
The DNA here is from genome assembly GCA_947462335.1 of Harmothoe impar. Classification (NCBI taxonomy): domain Eukaryota; kingdom Metazoa; phylum Annelida; class Polychaeta; order Phyllodocida; family Polynoidae; genus Harmothoe; species Harmothoe impar. The sequence goes on along the minus strand of OX381707.1, from coordinate 16,017,140 downwards.
GGGATACTAAGGTAATGGTCTGCATATTGATTGTAGGACCAACGTGGAGACGGTAAAAATCATGCGCACCAACTTACCTTTGTCTCCAAGCAGAGTCCTAGTCCTGCCGTAGGGTAGGACAGTATGGGCCACTCTGGCTGCTACACTGACTACCTGTGCTACCTGTTGACAGACACCTGTCCTTACCTTGCTCCCCACAGTGTTGTAGGTATGCAGGCCATCCCAGCTAACAAAAAAACGTTATTTTATGTCAAAATAACGTTATAAAATTTCATTTAACGTTATGCAATAGTAAGGAGTCTTAGAGAAACGTTATTTAACGTTATATAACGTTAAAAAATGTTGTATAACGTTTTTTGTTTACTGGGATGTGCTTTAAGGACCGCAGCAATGTTGACACAAAGCAGAGGGGGGACTTTGCTAAATGTGGGCATATCTCCAGTTTGATGCAAAATTGTGTGTTCTGCATCCCAGTAATATTATTTATTATGCAAATTCATGAGATTATGGCATTTTAATGCATCCAAATGCATGCATTTTCACCAGAATGCGATGCTCAACGCAGAGGGGGAACTTGGAGTTGACTACCCTGTTTCTGTAAACAGAAACACCTGACCTCCTCCCAGAGGTTTAGCTCAGTTGTGGCCCATGGTAAAAAAGGAGGGGCAGTGACTGCCATACAATGGGGACTTGATGATAGGAAAGTTTTCCCTGAGTGTATGCGGCATTGTTCGGGCTGATTGGCTTTCCTGATTCTTAGAAAGTTTGACATTGTCATGTCCGGAGCTTGGATTGTAAGGAATGCTCAGTGGTGCCATCTGCAGTTAAACTGAAAATCATATCCTAAATCTAAATCTCTACTCATATGCGTTGATCTATCTTCGCATCTTTGCATTATGGGAGCAATATCAATATTAATGTGGTCCTAACAAAACAGCTAAGATGCGTTTATCAAAAATATGAAACGATTGATTTAACTTAAAGAGAAGTGACTTAATTTGATCCTATCATGTGCAAAGACATATATAATATATATATATATATACATGTAATATGGTCTTTGACATAAGTCACATTGAATACTAGGTAATGCATGAAGCATATAACCTCTACTAGTATTAACAATGAAAGGTAGTGCATATTTATACCCTTACATGCATGAAGGGTACCCACACTGATATCTCTCAGTCACTAGTACCTAACCTAGTTAGTCATTTGTTGGCTCCCTATACGACTAACCTAGGTAAGTTGTTATTGTCAGGTTGGTCAGTACTGACCAACCCACCGTAGTCTTTTAATTTCCATGGGGAGCCACTGAGTGGTCATCAATGTATCTTACAGGTGGCACGAACTAGTGATATACAAATACAACACACCAATGATGAACCTATAGGTTAGCCACTACTGACTGACCCCTCAGTCATTTTTGAATATAACTTTGCCATTGTGACTAACACACATAAGATGAACCTAGGATGGTCTGTACTGACTAACCCTTTCAGCCCATGGATTTTCAGTGAACAGGAGAGGGAGGGCTCATAGGTTTATTAGTGTTGTGTACCATTAAGCCAACTTTACACCTTACTAACTTACCACTCCACACCTAAAGTACCTTTACTGGTCAGCTCCTGAATTTACCTCCTCGACCATAGCTAACCATGGACATCCATCACAATCAGGTTCCTGTACCCTTAGTCTACATGAGCCTGCTCAACCAATCTATAAGCTGGAGATCGCATTTGTCGGCCAGTGATCAGACCGGCCACACGCACCACTCATCGAGCAGCTTCCAGGTTTAGCGACTAGTCGTAGCTCGTTTGTTGACGAGAAAAGCACTCTTGAAGGAGATTCCACGACAGGACAAACCGTTGAGATCCCAATGTCGCTTGCACTATCCTACTTTTGGTCTTTTGGTCCCCCACCCCCTCATCCCACGGCTTAGGTAAGGCCCCAAGAAGTAAGCAGCACCTTATATGCAGGTAACCCCCCTGCCCCCTGTCCTCCTGCCTCCTGTGACCTAAGTAGCCTTTTCTCTGGGGTGCTCCTGTACATGCTGTAAGACTTGTAGTGCAGCAGTCAGAGTTGAGCAGCCAGCCAGACAACATGCCACGTACAACAAGAAGGGAGAGCACCAAGCCTAAGGCTGAGGCAGCCAAAGCCAAACCTCAGGTGAGTGGTAAAATGGGGCCCCTGATGGGGGGTCCTCATTTTGCATCTCAATTTTAAGAAATGCCCATGTCGCATGTCTATGTAGCTTAATAATGCTCATGTCCCATGTCGATTTTATGAACTGTCCATGTCCCCTGTCACTTTCTCATTAAGCCTCATGTTGCATGTCACTGGGCCTCATGTCTCATGTCGATTTTAAGAAATCGCCATATCAAATTTAGGGGTACAAAGCCATTAAAGTGATGTATTACAAGTGTACATGGTGTACTACAAGGCCCACAACCCCAATGTGTATGTGTGGTGGACTCATACAGGAGACGTATACAGACAATATTGACCTACCTGGACAGAGACAACACAACGCTAATGGCTTTAAGTTGTGCACCACCAAATACACCCAGGATAAGTGAGTGGTCATTTGTTATTAACAGCAGTGGGGCGCTATTGGAAAAATGCTTCCTCCCCAACATTTCAGCCAGATTTTACATTTAAAGAATGTAAATTTTGCCCGAAAAAACGGGAGGGGTGCCCCCTCTAAATTCAAATTCGCCATTTAATAGGGAGAGGGTTGGGGTGTGTTCTACAATATTCTGACTATTTTGGTGCCGCAGGTACCGCATCTAATTTTTTTTTTTTTTTTTTTTTTTTGGGGGGGGAGTGTAAAATATGCCATGCTTTCACACAAAGATGTACCGGCTCTCTAGTTATTCAACAATGACCACTCCTTACCAGAATTCAAAGCAGGATTTTAGCCTAAACACAACTTCACTCTGCTAAACTACTTTCACAAACCCTGCTGAGTCATAACAACTTTCATACACTTAGGAAACTTTCCACAACATGTCGAGGTTTAGAAGAAAAAGGACTTCATGGTCAATACAATATTTCAAGAAGGTAAAGAAGCTGTCGGGGTAACATAACACAATAAAGGTCTACATGTGACTAGGATTAATGCCAATGTAAAGAACCGGACATAACTGTTATGCATCCTTTCCAATTAGTGGAGGTTTCAGTTTGTATCAAGGAATCTTTCTTATAGAAGACTTAGTTTATGGCACTAGATTCGTGGCAGTTATACTAAGGGGTTATAGATAAGGGGTGGGGGTTCCCATGTTGCATGTCGATTTAAAAAATGGCCATGTCAATGTCGCTTAATAATCCACACGTCCCATGCCGAGTTTAAGAAATGGCCATGGTGCCTGTCAGTAACTTTTCAAGCCTTATGTCACATGTCACTAGGTCTCATGTCGCATGTCGATTTTAAGAAAAGGCCATGTCTCAGTTTTCAAATTTAGGGGCCTACCCCCATGTTATAACTTTTTTTTAAATAGCTTTATTAACACTTCTCATGTAATGTACACACTTCTCCGAGGATGTCAGTTGATGAAAACTTATCATACAAAGGAAATACAGTTCTACCAAATAAACTTGAAATTTGTCCTGCTTAATTAGGATGCGTTTATGCATCATAACTACCTTTGGACCACCATATGATGGGCATCTCTTGTAGATAAGACACCGCATCAGCATCTTAGAGTCCTTTTAGTGGAGGCCCTTTTACGGATGTTATTCATTTACAAGTTAAACAACATTTAATAAAGCATGAGATAATGAACGGGTCAGTTCATTTGTAGTTATCATCTTGTGGATTTACCGACACAATAAGTTGACATAAGAGTACAAGTATTTAAAGTTATCATTATCCAAATTGAGAAAAAGGGTTCTTTTAGTGTCATAAGGGCAAATCCCACAACACGAGAATTGGGTCTAAAACTGTTGCATATTGAGCTTCTGACAGGGGGGAAAGGCTGCCAATTTTGTAAATCGCAACACCTCTGCCACATAACTAGTGTACTCCAAATCCCACTGTGGTCAATAATAAGCAAGCAGGTGTTGCCTATAGGATTGGTTAATGGATCTAGTTGAGGGGAGTTACTTCATGGTATGATTTGTCCCCCCCCTGAGTGTGCCCCCTGTATAAACCAAATCATTGGCCTATTCTAATGAGCAACATATTTGAGCATAATCAGAGCAAAATATCTAAATGTTTTGATATCTTATTTATCATAATCACAAGACTTAGACAAGGGTTATGACCAACATTGGGCTTGTTTTAGCCAATATAGCCAACCAATATTGTCTAAGTGATCAGGATTTTACAATAAACTACATTTTTCAGCCCTCATTCGTGTTGCGGGATTTGACCTATAGAGAGGAGTAATATTTCACACGGGAAGTGTGAAATATCGATATTGAACTTCATGATCTACATTCGAAAACCAAGGCCCAAGTCTTTCCCCTCATTTGAACCTTCTAGATTTTACTAGGATATATAAATGTATTGAGTTATAGGATCATAAACCAACTAAATGGTCAAATACAGGTTTATTGGTATAGGTAAAAGCTTTATTGGCAAAACCCAATGTTTGCCTATAGCTGTGGGGTACATTGAAGGCCTATTGCCCTTACGATATTACTTTACATAGGGCGATGTTGGCATTAGAAGTCAGGGTATGATACTCAGGGCACTATGTCATGTACTTTAATATAGGTGAGGTACACGGGTATTAACATACCAAGTCAGAGCTACTTTAGCCTAGACCTGTGAGAACCACATTAGTAGTATAGTATGTATCGGAACGGGACTATAGTTAAGTACTGTTTATTACTCAATCGACCTGCAGCCAATCAGAGGCCTCCCTTTTGGCGGGAAATTCAAAAGCAGCCAATGAGAGGCCTCCCTTTTGGCGGGAAATTCAAATAGGTCACGTGACCGGAAGTGACCTACTTCCGGTCACGTGACCTTTGGGCGGGAAATTCAAATAGGTCACGTGACCGGAAGTGACCTACTTAAGAGGGTCACGTGACCACCATGTTGGCGGGAAATTCAAATAGGTCACGTGACGGGAAGTGACCTACTTAAGGGGGTCACGTGACTACTAGGTTGGCTTTCAAAATAAGTCACTTGAGATTTTGATGGATAAAATAAATTTAAAAAAAGCAAAAAAAAAGCAAGCTGAAAAAGCTTGCTAAAAAATAATTTAAAAATGCGGCTCTTTTTTTCTAGGAGGGGGAGAGAGGGGCACTCTGGGGGGCACTCTTTAAGATGCATGGGGGGGGGAGGGGGGGAGGGGGGGAGGGGAGGGGCAAGGTTTTTTAAGAGTGAGACTCGCTTCTCTGCCCTCTCTAAAAGAGAGGGCAGAGAGGCGAGTCTACTTACCATGAAAGGTATCATGATCGCGTTTATGATGATGTGCATCTCTTGCTGGCTAGACTTTCAAGCAAATTTGCCAAAGTCCAGCCCGTTATTGAATGTCCGGCCTAGCCTGACCCATCTATTATAGTCTAGCAGCGCCTGACCTTTGTATGAGAGTAGTATTGGCGACATTGGCTGACTCTGATATTTACCTGTGTGTACGGAGAGAGGAGAGGGTTCACAGCCACAGCTCTCTTAAGGCAAAGCTTGCGCTTATAGAGCGCTACTAGTGGAGGTCTGGATAAGAAAGCTATGGCGGTTGTCTTCAAAAAAAATAAAAAATAGTCATGGCGCATGTCGATGTCGCTTAATTATGCTCATATCTCATGTCGATTTTAAGAATTGCTCATGTCACCTGTCACTATGTTTTTCAAGCTTCATGTCAAATGTCACTAGACCTCATGTCGAATGTCGATTCTAAGAAACAGATATGTCACCATCTCGAATTTAGCGGTCCACATTGCCGCTGCTGCTGCTGCTGCTGCTGCTGCTGCTGCTGCTGATTTGCTGTTGCTGCTGCTGTCGGTGCTGCTGCTTGTGCTGCTCGTGCAGCTGCTGCAGCTGCTGACAGCTGCTGCTGCTTGTACTGCTCGTGCAGCTGCTGCAGTTGCTGACGATGTCACGGATGCTGTTGACAGATGCTGCTGCTTGTGCTACTCGTGCAGCTGCTGCTGCTGCTGCTGCTGCTGCTGCTGACGATGTCACGGATGCTGCTGACAGATGCTGCTGCTTGTGCTGCTTGTGCAGCTGCTGCAGCAGCTGCTGCTTGTGCTGATCGTGCTGCTGCTGCAGCAGCTGCTGCTGACAGATGCTGCTGCTTGTGCTGCACGAGACCGAGTAGCCGCTATTACTAATGCCACTAATACTAGTATGAGAAAATACATTTAGTCAGTCGACTAAATCAAGGATGTTTTCTGACTTCAGTGGATCGTTTAGCCATCGGCCACAGGCAAAACTTGAAACCATTTTATACATGGGACAATTGGCAGAGTCGAAACATGTTGGTACGACGGGGTCGATCATGTTCATCATCAGTTCAGGCAAAGGAAGTGTGTCGACAGCCCGCGAAAACTTCATGTCCGGATGTTTCAACACAACACTTTTTATCACACTCACACAGCTGCTTTGAAGAGTGAATCCTTGACCAAACTTGAGCTTTTCCAACACAGCTTTGGCCTCCTTCTGTGCAGTAAGGGATCTCTCTTTCGGGGTCATCGCAGTGCTGGCTAGCATGTCCTCAAAGTCTTTAACATAATGTTCCAACGGGCTACAAATGATGTACTCCAGATCATCGTCCGCATATGTCGTCTCCTCGCACCATACTTCTTTTGTTTCGAATTCCGTCATTTTCTGAACAATCTCCTCGTGAGTGCGTTGCATATATCGAAGCTTCTTCAAAGACCAGATAACTTGTATGCCGAACGCTGAAAAACCTGAAGGAATTTCACCACTACAGTCACGCCAACTATACGGAGCTAAGAAAAATAGCTCCAACAAAATTTTCTCCCTCTGTCCAAATGAAACTACTTCCGTTCCGATGAAGTTGAAGCATGCTTCTATCCATTGCTCCTTGGTGACGTCCTTCCAATGTTTCTTTACCTCACATGCATCATAGGGCACTGTTTCTCTTCTTGCTTCTAGTGGGAGTTGCTTTTTCTTTCTTGGACTCATTTGGAGAGTTTCGATGCTCTGTAGCGTCGACACTTCGATAAGAAAAGAAGCTGTAAAGGTAGAAATAACCCTCATAACATGCTGAGCGAGCGTGGAGTGGACAATGCTACGATGAGTGAGAGCAGCGTTTCACTCCTTATGTACCCTGTCCTAGATAATCCTCTTAAACAGCTGAAAAGACTCTCTCAGTACAGAGTCTCTACTCAATTAAGTGATCTGTTAAGTAAGTTTTCACATGCTACTTGACTACTGCAGGAGGGTTTAGACTTAAGCAGCTTAGTGCACACACGTGTCTGTTAGAAAGCTACCTGCACACCTGTCTTCCTTTTTCACTAGTATTTACCCCTTGCCGACTAATAAGGCACCTATACACGTGTCAGCCTCCTTATATACGTCATTCTTCCTCTCGAGAGGAAGAAGTGTGTCTCTTCGTTTTTTTGTTTAAGAAGTGAGGGTCTTTAAGATCACGTGCCTGGAAGCGACTTGATGAAGCAAGTGACTAGAAGCGACGACGTCACATGCTTTTTAATGAGGTGATCAGCTGTGACTGGCGGCGGCGGCGGCGGTGGCAGCGACGGTGGTGCTGGTGGTGGTGGTAGTAGACGTTACTGTGGTCAAAGGTGCTATGGTTTTTTTTCCAACAGAAATCAGAGCTTTTATACAGAGGGAGTTTAATCCTATTTCCAACAGCACCCCAGCTGTCCAGCAGCCGCTCCGCTCCGTAAGAGCTTCTTAAGAGCTTAGATGACGAGGAGCGTGTCATCATCATCTTTGGTGGCCAGCTGAAAATGGTGTTTTTTCTTTATCCATTAGCCTTACCTCCTACCCCCTACCTGAGGACGACTCTCTCCCCCTTTAGCATTCATTGTAACAAACGTCAGAGGTCAGGTGAAAATCTGATTTTCATGCACAGCCTTAGTCAGCTGTCACTCCTATTGAACTAGCTAGCCGCCGCCGACCTGTCTACTCACCCCAGCTGTCCAGCAGCCGCTCCGCTCCGTGAGAGCTTCTTAAGAGCTTAGATGCCGAGGGGTATGTCATCGCCGTCTGTGGTGGCCAGCTGAAAATGGTGTTTTTTTTCCTTAGCCATTAGCCTTACCTCCTACCCCCTACCTGAGGACAACTCTCTCCCCCTTTGGCATTCATTGTAACAAACGTCAGAGGTCAGGTGAAAATCGGATTTTCATGCACAGCCTTAGTCAGCTGTCACCCCTATTGAACTAGCCGGCCGCCGCCGGCCAGTCTACTCACCACGGCAGGAGGCGGTGATTTTTTTTGTTTTACACTTAAGTCGCTCACCACATGCACACGACTCTACTCACAGACAGACACTCCCGTCTTAGGGGGTCCTGCTTCACACTACACGCCTCCTGTAGTTTTTTGTATACACACTCTAAGCTCATGACTGCTTAATCCTTTATACAGCTAATGCGCGTTGAATTAGTACAGTCGGTACACCGCCCGCTCATGGCAGTCCATCTCTCAAAAAAAAGAGGGAGGGGGGAAAGAGATCCAGCTGAAAACGTCATGACTTATGTCTTTTGTTTCTCTTTGGGAATGTCCGCCGGTCAGCTGGCGGCAGCAACTGCTTAATCCTTTATACAGCTAACTCACGTTGAATTGCTGAACAAGGTAGTAAGTAGCTTAGCTCGTGTCAGTCGATCTCTCAAAGGGGAGGGGGAAAGGGGTCCAGCTGAAAACGTCATGCCTTATGACTTTTTGTTTCTCTTTGTGAATGGTCACCGGTCAGCCGGCGGGCAGCTGAAGAGAGCTGTAAGTAGCTTAGCTCTAGAAGCGAGAAGGAGTATATAAGAGGCCTGGAAACACCCGTTCAATCACTCAGTCTTTTGCTGCTCTCTACAGGCACCACCATGAGCAAAACACAACAACTACTGTCGTCCAAGGATCTAATCGAGTTCAAGAACAAGAAGAATACGCAGAACGGTGATCGTTTACTGTCAGCGTCTCCTCTTGCTACTGAAATTGAGACTACCGCCGCAACCGCTTGGGCTTATCACCCTCCCGCTGTAGCGAGCGCACACAGCAGTAGTAGCGACGTTGTTACACTCGCGACGGTTGTTGCTGCTGAGCACACTGCTGCCGCTACTGCTGCGCCTGCTGCGGCTGCTAGTGATCCTCGTGCTGCTAGTGCTGCTGCTACTGCTGCTGCTGCTGCTGTTGCTGCTGCCGCGCCTGTTACTGCTGTGCCTGCTGCTGCTGCTGCTGCTGCTGCTGCCACGCCTGTTACTGCTGCGCTTGCTGAGGCGGCTGTGCCTGCTGCTGCTGTGCCTGCTACTGCTGCGCCTGCTACTGCTGCACTTGCTAGCGCTGCGCTTGCTCCTGCTGCTACTGCTGCTGCTGCTGCTGCTGCTGCTGCTGCTACTACTGCTGCTGCTGCTACACCTCTTGCTGCGACTACCGCTACTAGTACTGACACGCAGTACGTTGCACAGAACTTCTCCACCGCTTCATCAACCGACGCCATCAACGCTGCTCGCGCTGAGACTTACAGCTATTCGGACACTCAGCCTCAGCAGCGCGTAGTAGACATACATGTCCTAAAGCAACAGGGTGAAACAGAGAACGACGCTGACGACGAGGCGTACGAGGAACCCGAAGGGTCACGGGCGCACAGTCCGTTTTTCGACCTCATTTCCACTGGTAGTGCGTCCGGTCCGTGTCGCCTGCCCTCACCAATACCTTACGAAGTCATGTGGTTGCCCTGTTCCGACAACGAGTCGTCTGATACCAGCGCAGACGCTGCTCCTGTTATTGGTTCTGCTGCAGCGGTACCTGTATCATCATACTTCAAAGCAGAGCCGTTAGGATACTTGTCAGACGCTATGCTACTGAAAATAAGTGGTAAGTTGCCGACATCAGATTACATACGGTTAGGTTCATTCCTTGAAGTGAACTTGAAGGATATGGGATATCTCAGTTGTGAGACAAGTGTCATAACTCAAGCTAGAGAAATGTTCACTACTTGGTACCAGAAAAGTTGTACTAGTAGGTGGAAGGACCTAGCCACCGCCTTGGAAGAATCTTACCGTATGGACCTCATCAAATTCTCACGTGAGTACATGGACAAGCATGACATGTGGGATGGCTTAGAGAGTGGAGACATGGAGTGGAAAGTGCAGAAATATTTCTCTCTTTTAGCTGAGCTCTGCCCTAGAGACTGGAAGACCATAGGGATCTACTTAGGGTTGACTTCTCATGAAGTAACTTCCATCTCTCAACCTGTGCCTTCTGACAGGACTGTGAAGAACCCTGTGTATGAAGTGCTGAAAGCTTGGAAGTACAACGAGACGTCTGAGCCTATGGCTCTGATGAAAGTGTTGGAAGACTACATGGGACGCGGCGACGTCGCAATGTATGTTCAAGGGTTGTATGCAGCTGTACCCAAAGAAATAAAAGTGAGCTGTGACACTCCAGTGTTGACGACTCTCGTCTGATCCCTGCAGTAAGATGGACATCTGTTGAAATCGATCCTACACTACAGACGTCTTTCACTATGCTAATAGCATCGTGTGGTAAGAGGCGTCTAGTATTCGAAGTGATAAACAACGTTTATTTTTTTAATATTTGGTAAATAAGTGAAAAAACAAAAAAAAGAAAAACATGCCGCAGGACGTTTGCGAAAAGTGTTTCAAAATTTTTAAAAGACCGTACAATCACGAGTGACCCGTAGAAAAATTAAGAACGATACCTAAGTTTTGCCCTCTATGCAGCGATGTCGGCTAGCGTCGCATACGACTTTCCGGGGTAGGAGGGGCAGCGTACGTCAGAGAATCCGACGCAGATTCCGACCCCTTGTTAGACCGAGTTTAAAAATCACATAAACGAGAACGTCAAAGTCATCGAGAAAGCTGTGCTAGAAGTTTACCGACCAACCTTAGCGAAGTTACATGTAGCGATAGGTGAAGCTCTCCTGCTAGAGGAAGCGACATTCACCCCTTCTCCAGGCGGCTTCGCTGCAGCTCACACCAGACAACCGTTAGTTCAACTGAAGAAGCGGCTTCTGAGATACATCCGTCAAGCTCCAGTCGTACGCTTCAACTCGGAGAGTTACGACTTGAACCTGATCAAAAAATACGCCTTCACTCGTTATTTGCCTCCGGAGACCGAAGAAACCAACAATTCAGCGTCATAAAGAGAAGCAATCAATAGTTGACGTAGTAGTCAACTTTTTTAGCACTTGGTTACAGCTACGCGAATTATTTGCGAGCTTTCACTACAAACGAAAAGAAAGGTTGCTTTACTTACGAATGGATGACGTATACCAAGAAACTAGTAAACAAAAAACCCCTGCCACCGAGATCGACTTTTTGACAGCGACCTGACGGGCGTCAAAATGGCCGAAATCCGACTACGTCACATGTCAGAAAGTTTAGTATGACAAGAAGAAGCAAACTATGACAGATTACTCGATCCACTACAACAACGAAGACGTCAAATCTTTCATAGAAGCTTTTTGAAAAAATCACGCTATTTTTTTCCAACATAGCAGCATTGTCATTGTCATGTTGAAAGACGCCATCTCTCTCGCCAGTTTGACTTTACAAGACCTCTTCCAAAAAACCTATAAGCTGTGTTCACAACGTTCCCTCCGTTCGACGCCGTCCTCCACGCTCTGATCAAAGAAAATGTAGTCAGTGGTCCTTCCATCATCTTCCATAGATTTCACGAGAAAGAGTGTATAGGTGTCTTATAAGTCGGCAGAAGGTGAATACTAGTGAAAAAAAAAAGAAAGCGCGTGTGCAAGTAGCTTTTTCTAACAGACACGTGTGTGAACTAAGCTGCTTAAGTCTAAACCCACCTGCGGTAGAAGCTCTGTACTTAGAGAGTCTTTTCAGCCGTTTAAGAGGCTTATCTAGGACAGGGTACATAAGGAGTGAAACACCCCTGTCACCAGTCACACTTTCTCCACCCGCCCTTCATCTTCGTAGCATCGTCCACTCTACGCTCCCTCAGCACGTTACGATGGTTAGTTCTGCTATTTTCTTTGTTTATGAAAGTGTTGACGCTACAGAGCATCGAAACCCTCTCGAAATGAGTCCAAGAAAGAAAAAGCAACTCCCAGTTGAAGCAAGAAGAGAAACGGTGCCCTATGATGCCTGTGAGGTAAAGAAACATTGGAAGGACGTCACCAAGGAGCAATGGATAGAAGCATGCTTCAACTTCATCGGAACAGTAGTTTCATTTGGACAGAGGGAGAAGATTTTGTTGGAGCTATTTTTCTTAGCTCCGTATACTTGGCCTGACTGTGGTGAAATTCCTTCAAGTTTGTCAGTCTTCGCCATACAAGTTATCAACTCCTTGAAGGAGCTTCGATATATGCAAGGCACTCAGGAGGAGATTGTCAAGAAAATGACGGAATTCGAAACAGGCGAAGACACAATATGGTGCGAGGAGACGACATATGCGGACGATGATCTGGAGTCCATCATTTGTAGTCCGTTGGAACATTATGTTAAAGACTTTGAGGACATGCTAGACAGCACTGAGATGAACCCGAAAGAGAGATCCCTTACTGCACAGAAAGAGGCCAAAGCTGTGTTGGAAAAGCACAAGTTTGGTCAAGGATTCACTCTTCAAAGCAGCTGTGTGAGTGTGATAAAAAGTCTTGTGTTGAAACATTCAGACATGAAGTTTTCGCGTGCTGTCGACACACTTCCTTTGCCTGAACTGATGATGAACATGATCGACCCTATGGTACCAACACGTTTCGAGTCTGCCAATTGTCCCATGTATAAAATGGTTTCAAGTTTTGCCCGTGGCCGATGGCTAAACGATCCACTGAAGTCAGAAAACCTCCTTGATTTAATCAATTGACTAAATGTATTTTCTCATACTAGTATTAGTAGCATTAGTAATAGCGGCTACTCAGTCTCGTGCAGCACAAGCAGCAGTATCTGTCAGCGGCATCCGTGACATCGTCAGCAGCAGCAGCAGCAGCAGCTGCACAAGCAAAAGACAAACACCGTAGTCTCCTCATCCAGACCTCCGCTAGTAGCGCTCTATAAGCGCAAGCAGTGGCTGTGAACCCCCTCCTCCCGCCGTACACACGGGTAAATATCAGAGTCGGCCAATGTCGCCAATACTACTCTCATACAAGGGTCAGGCGCTGCTGACCTATAATAGATGAGTCAAGGACTATTCTACTGAGGGTCAGGCTACGCCGGAAATTCAATAACAAGCTGGACTTTGGCAAATTTGCTTGAAAGTCTGGCCAGCAAGAGTCCGGCATACTCTCCCAAGAGTTCAGCATTGCCAGACTATGGCATGAGGATCCCGCATGGTCAGACTTTCAAAAGCAAGTTTGCCAAACTCCAGCTTTTTATTGAATGTCCTGCGTAGCCTGACCCTCACTAGAATAGCCCTTGACCCGTCTATTATAGGCCAGCCGTGCCTGACCTTTGTCTGAAGGTAGAATTAGCGCTATTGGGTGCCTCTGATGTTTGCCTGTGTGTAGTCAAACCTCGCCTGAGAGAGACATACTTCAGAAAGAAAAGAAAAAGCGGCGTGAGAAGGTGACGGGATCCCAAGTGTCAACCCTAAGACTTACATTTGCTACGATCAAATCAGCGGAACCGGTGAAAGAAAATCTTAAAAAAAGTGTACAGAAGTAGTCGTCTTCTTAAATGTTTTCGAAAACGAAAAACTCTCCTTGCGGTAAATATAAATTTCAAAAGTGGTACGAACCAAAAATGGCCACTTACACCATAGAGAAAGATGACGTGCGCTACTTGTATTATAAGCGTCGCGTGCATTCTAACGGTGTGACAACGAGTCCTTTAAAATATGAAAAAAGTGTGTTATTGATTGATTGAGCGCATCTTTTCAAAAATAGAGTGTTATTAGAATTGAAAAAAAGAAAATAAAAAAATAAAATAAAATTATTGTTGTGTTTATTTTCATACGTCTTCTTTTATTAGTAAGTAAAACAATTATAACAATTAACTAGCGTGTCCTCTTAAAGTGACACTTCCTCCGGTCGCTGCTGAATCGTCTAATTAAGGTATGTGTCGTCGTCACTTCTAGTCACGTGACTCATCAGGTCACTTCCGGTCGCGTGATCCTAAAATCGATCACTTCCTAAACAAAATTAAATTAAGAGACACATTTCTTCATGACCCAACCAATCAGAGGTCTCCATTTGACCAGAAGTAGGCCCCTCATTTGCATAAATGGGTCACTTCCGGTGTACCAGCCAATCAGAAGCCTCTAACTAAGTCAAGGTCGCTTGACGTCACTTCCGGTATGCCCTTATATGTACATGTGAAGGTCACATGACGTCACTTCCGGTATGCCCTTATATGGGCGTGTGACGTCACATGACGTCACTTCCGGTATGCCCTTATATGGGCGTGTGACATCACTTCCGGGCAAATGGAAGCCTCTGATTGGCTGAGTCATGACCTTGACCTCTAACTAGGTCAAGGTCACGTGACGTCACTTCCGGTATGCCCTTATATGGGCATGTGACGTCACTTCCGGTCAAATGGAGGCCTCTGATTGGCTGCATGTCGATTGAGTAATAAACAGTACTTAACTATAGTCCCGTTCCGATACATACTATACTACTCACATTGAATCAAACAACATCAAACATTATCAGCTTATACTGTTGACAGTACAACAATATTGCCCCTCAATTTCAAAGAAATTGTAACTCAATGGTGCCAATTGACACTTTACCTAGAACTATTTTCTAAATGTCAACTAGACCTATAGCCCTATACACCCACTCCTATACAGCGTGAATTGGCCACACAGAAGCCATTATATGGTCATGGTATAAGTGGTTGTTCTGCCATGGCTTTGGTCAACACGTGGCGCCTAAGTATGGGTAGGTCTGTCACCCTAGCACTTTATGGGCTGCATAATACTTATAAGGACTTTGGCCTTTGTTGTCATCATGCATGAATGCAGCCTTGGCGAGTAACTCGCCAGGGTTGCATTCCTGTTTCATACCAACCTTCCGGGAGTGTATCAACCTTGTAGAGTAAGCATGATGCCTGAATGCAGCCGTGGCGAGTTACTCACCAGGGCTGCATTCATACATCATGACAAAGGGCATAACGCCATACAGAACTATGCCTCCCCTAAAGGGTTAATACCCTCCTGCTTGCCTCCTGAGCGGGCTGGTGGTAGGCCGTACACCACCACACTGGAGGAGCTTGTAATCAGTGCTGTAAGGGAGGGAGGATTAGACACCACACAACATAGGTATACAGCTCAACTGTTAACCATTGATGCAGCCATGACACCTTAATGCATCATACCCTTGGTCGTCATGATGCATGAATGCAGCCCTGGCGAGTAACTCGCCAGGGCTGCATTCAAGCATCATGCTGACCCTATGGGTTGAGACACTTCCGTATGGAAGTTAGTCGCTGGGGCTGTATTCATGCATCATGACGACAAATGTCATCTTTTAGTGATATGCCGTCCTCAAAGTGTCAAGAAGTAACCAATGTTAGCACATTACACTACACATCTTTGCCCTTCACAAAGAAGGGGCTCAAAGACGATTGCTATTAGGCTCTAACACGTTAAGGGGTGGTGCCACCCGGTGGCACACAGCAGATCTAAATGGTAGGACAAGATGGCACTGAGCCTCTTTGTATAGTCTACTTGGGACACTTCTTACTGTGTATTTCTGATTACTCAATTTATGGTTTATGCATACATGAAAACTGTATATCATCCTGTATATATCTACCAATTCTTTCTTTTTAAATTTCTTATCAGGCCAAAAAAAAAAGGTGTGTTTCAGGCAACCCGACCCTAGTTTCAAAAAAGGGCCGACCCTAGCATTTTTTTCTGATTTTGGAGAATTTTTTTTTTTTTTCTTTTTGCAAAATATTCATATTTTTTCGGAAATTTTAGCAATTTTTTGGTCAGGAAGAACAGATCACATGCCTAATTAACTGTCCAGCCTCAGGAAATTGCTTTTTAACAAGAATGTTCAATAATTTCATGATATTCCTATTCATAGTAAGGCCGTTTTATTTTGATAACTTGGATTACGGATCCGCCGCCGAGATTTCTGGCATTTTGCAAAAAAAAAGAAGTTTATTTTATTTTTTAACTTTCCCCTCCGAGATTTTTTGAGAATTTTACCAAAAAAAAAAGTACATGTTGACCAGCAAGAGGTAGAACGAGGCCTTTCAGATTAGGGATAATTATCAATATATATTCATTAAATTGCCCAGAAATGAGATTTTCCATGCCTTTTCTTTTTTTTTTGCCTCTGCCCTTCGGTAAATTTTGTGAACTGGTGCCCCCTGTAGGGCAGCTTTTTTTTTTTTTGCCTCTGCCCTTCCAAAAAACATTTGAAAAAAAAAAAAAAAAAAAGAATTAAAAAATAAATAAGAATTAAAAAACTAAATTCTGTTTGGAGAGTGACCAAATAAATGTATGGAGAGTGCAGCCATGTAGGTAGGACAGAGCCAGTGAGTCTAGCCTCATTGTTGGTAGTACACTGAGTGGGTGCTGTTACTACAGACAGGGTGTGCATTTATCAGGTGTGGTCACTCAGGAGGACCCCTAAAACAATGGCTATCCCATTAACACTTGGGCTCAGAGGTGTGTACAGTGGTCAGCTGCTGGTAGGTCTGAGTGCTCAACACACACACCCCTACCATGCTAAGAAAGCTGCGAAATCTCGCCAAAGGAGCGAGAAATCTTGCCAAATAAGCGAGATTTCATGTCCTACAAGATGGCTGCCCCCATCCAGAGGCTCCACTGGACCATCGTGTTAGAGCCTAATACACGATAGGGTTTTGTGGCTTTTTATTTCATTTAGCATAAATGTCTCTATTAAGATAAAGCCAGGTATTAAACCTTCTTCACAGAGGACACAGTATCCCTTCCGTTCAACTCAAGATTATCTCTATGTTGACGAGTAGTACATGTTTTAACTCTCCAATAATACATTTGGAGCTGCTTCCAGATGAGGTGGTGGTAGAAGGTGCATGTATATTTAGGGAAGGGTTTTAGCAGGATCAGTTGGGTTGTGTGCATGCATCATGTCGACCCTACTGGGTTTATACACTCCTGAAGGATCGGCATGATGCCCCAACTACTTGCTGGCACTGCATTGGTGTATCAAATTTAAATCTAGAAATTTTCGCGCTGTAGGCTGTGTCTCATGAGATCGGGCCATTGTTGTCGTCTATGACCGGGTGCAATCTATGACCGGGTGCAATCTATGACCAGGTGCAATCTATGACCGGCTTGGAAAAAAAACGCTTTATTAAGGGCAGATGAAGATATGAATGGCGGAAAATGTTAATGGGTGTTTTAAGACTTTATATGCCTCATTTTATTTCAATTTGTATCTACAACTGCCCCGAATAAACCATTTTCTTTCAAGCCGGTCATAGATTGCACCCAGTCATAGATTGAACCCGGTCATAGATTGCACCCGGTCATAGACAAAAACATTGGCCCATGTTTGTGAGACACAGCTTGTACATATTTTCGCGATTTTCGCGGAATTGAGAAATCCGTGGAAATATGTACAGAGCGAATATTTTTACAGTAATGAATTAAAGAGCTAAATCTCGGAAATCCGCGAATTTTGATATTAAAACGCGAAATTGTACATTTTAGCAAATTCGCGAAAATTTGTACACGTGAAAATATGTACGTTTACAATTCGTATCATGAACACAAATCTTTTGTTAAGACAAGATGCTATCATTGAAGAGTTAATACAGAAGATTAGATAGCTATGATTATACCATCGTTAACATATATCCTCTTTTGGCACTTAGAATCAGTTTCCAAAGTGGATAACCACCGTGCATTATCAGTAGAGCAATGCTATGAGGTCAAAAATGACCACTCCTTCACTCCGGGGGGACTTGGGAGAGAGGATTGAATTCAATGCGGGAAATTAACTAGAAATTGATATAAAAAGAGGAGGATTGAACCCTTCAAACACTATGCGGCCCTTATATGGTTATTGGTATAGCTTATAATACTGTAATACAGAAGATTAGATGTGATTATACCATTGTTAACATATATGGCTCAGTCTCACGACTTTGTAACAGTTGGATCGTCTTTGACCGGGTAACGTCTTTGACCAGGTGACGTCTTTGACCGGGTGACGTCTTTGATCTGGAGGCTAGAAAAGGCAATTTCTTTATTTTTATATTTTTTTTCCATACCTCCACTGTTGGAAAAAAGTTATGCTGATGGTTATTGCATAATATCAAATTGGACAGTGCAGCTCTTCAAATCCATGTGATATAGAAAGTGACATATTTGACCGGGCAGAGGAAATAATATAAGATAATGCTATAATGCACATAATAGAGCCTACATATATATATATAACAAACTTTAAATAAATTTCCTTTTATATAGTGTTAAAATATCCTTTGAATTTTTCCACCAATTTCTTACTATATATATATATCCTTTGAATTTTCCCACCAATTTCTTACTATATAGGCCTAATTTATGCTATAATAATGCTTCCTGGTCAAAGACGTCACCCGGTCAAAGACGTCACCCTAATAAAAATTGTAAAAAAAAATCACAGTAAAAACGTTTTTAGATAGCCGGTCATAGACGACACCTGGTCATAGACGGCACCGGTCATAGACGGCACCCGGTCATAGACAAACACATTGGCCCAAGTTCGTGAGACACAGCCGGCCTATAGTGAATAACATGCCAGTACTGGACCCTGCAGGGTTAATACATCCCAACCCAGTCAACATTGCTCAATGGGGCCCATATGTGTTTTTACTTCGGCAAGCTAATTTGCCCACCCTGGGTTTTGGTCCTTTCTGTCCAGGACTACCAGTGGGAACCCAGATGGGTCAGCCCAGATTCAAAGTGCCCAGCCCTAGCCCAGATTTAGCACATACTATAAAAATATTGGCGGGTTACTTGCCCGTGCTCTATGGACATGGTTATGATCTTTTCACTTCACATTGAACTGTATAAGTTGGGAGGAGGCCTAGCTCATTATATCAAAGAGTCTTATGTTGAGCTCTTAATTTGAGGATGGATATTACGTCTCCCATGTAGATGTACTTTCACTATTCACATGTCTCAATCATAACATTATAGACCAATGCAGCAAGAAAGGGTGATTTTTCAGAAAAGTTGTTGATAACGTTTTTGAACATTTCTGAAGCTTGACTGACAAATTTACAAATATAACCTTAAAATTCTCCATTTTGATATATCCTTTTTAAGAGATAATTGTCCTGTGAATCTCCTGACATGAGATGTTTGCAAACATACCCATTACAGACAATGTTATGAGGATTCTGCTAAAACTAACGAAAGCACAACTTTATTTTGAAAAAGTCACCCTTTCTTAATGCGTTGGACTATAGCCTTCATAGTTTGGTGCGGCATGTATTTACTGTGGTTAGGCAAACCACATACATTGAGTTTTTTCACATTTATTTCCATAGTGTTCAAATTACACCAATCAGAAATTGCAGGTCTATCAAGTCGATCTGCACAGCTCACTCTGCTAGTCTATTATTGGAATTATTATTATAACGATGTTCTCTGAATACATAATTAGCTTTGAATTTGTGACACAAGGAACTATAGATCATTAATTTTATAAACAATATAAATAACAATGGTCCTAGGACTGAACCTTGAGGTACTCCAAAATGGATAGGCTTTATCATCAACTTTAGTTTATCTGATAGATAAGACTGATATTTTAGAAACTTGTAATTAATACCAATATTTGTAATTTCTTGTAATGATACACCATGATGTATTCTGTCAGAAGCTTTACGCATGTCTATGTACGTCACTGCTGTATAATGATTTTTATATTTGAACCTGAATAAATCATTAACCAAATTGCAAACAGCTTCACCCATACCACATGTTCTTCTATATCCAAATTGGTAGTTATGCAAAATCTCATTAGTTTCCAGATAGTTCATGAACATTTTGTAAGCAATTTTAATTGAGTAATATGCTCCTTTTGAATTCTTTGTGTGGAGGGCATTTTTCAAATTCATTTTTATTGGGCCTCTAATGGCTTATCACCTGTGGGGTTGGGGTAAAATCTGCTGTGACTCTTTATGATATTGTATCTAACCCATACATGTGTCTTATTTCTAAACAGTGTGAAGCCATGAAACAATTATCAGCGTCACAAATACAAGGTAAGTTACCTGTTACATTTGTTGGTCCTATGTTGACATTTTTTTTAAAGTAAGTTTATTGACATAGCTCATGTAACGAAAACATGTTCTTCCGAAATTGTCAGGTGGAAACAATGAAAGGAAATATGATAAAGTACAACAGTATATCTACAATAAGGTTCTAGTTTGGTAATCATCCTTTCCCCAGAGGGGAGTGTCCAGGCCCGGCGTCCAGGTCATTCAGACATGAATTCCATAAGTCTATGCAGTGGATTGATTATGGCTGTCTATTCCCTAATCATTAACTTGGACATCGAATATTGAACGTCCAACCCTCTATACATATTAGTAAGCCGGCCCTATGTTTTTATGCAATTTTGAAGAAATATTTGTATTTTAGCCCTTTTGGGTCAATTTTAGGGTCTTCGGAGAGACTGGTTAGTACTTTCATGTTTTAAAAAAAAAAAGTAAAAAAAGAAATCCCACCTACCGACCCTATATTTTCTCCCATGTTTCATGAAAGAAACCTTTTTTTTGGCCTTATTATACCTACAGTATACGGAAGAGGATTATTAGTGTTTGTTGAATCAGTTCTGGATTTACTTAACATGTGTGAAAGGGCATGAAGTGCACCATGTATTAATATTATAGATTATTGTCTTGCGTAATCAAACATATTGTTATGTTGGTTTATTACTTACCGTGATGTTACCTAGATATGATGAACGGTCTGGTATTCTTGGAAGTAGGCTCTTAAATAAAGCCTCTTGTAAATCAACAAGACGTAAAGGCTGTGTCTCACGACCTTGGGCCAATGTTTTTGTCTCTGACTGGGTGCCAGCTCTGACCGGGTGCCAGCTCTGACCGGGTGCCAGCTCTGACCGGCCTGAATAAAAACGGGTTATTTAGGTCAGATGATTATAAAAATGGACAACTAATGACTAGTTTAGAGCGTTATAACATCCATTAACCTTTTCAGACAAATTCTATCTACATCTGCCCTAAATAACCCGATTTTATTCAGGCCAGTCAGAGCTGGCACCCGGTCAGAGCTGGCACCCAGTCAGAGCTGGCACCCGGTCAGAGACAAAAACATTGGCCCAAGGTCGTGAGACACAGCCAATGATTCCGGTGCAAACTGGAATCAAGCGTGAACAAACTGCAACGAGCCAGACTATACAAACAACATTTTGTATAGATTTCCTTAGGGTTATAGGGAGCCTCAGATAACAAAAATGTTTTCATTACTAAAATAGGGTGGAATATAACTATGCTGATATCCCATCCTTACTTGTTTGGCGCAGTATATAAATACTGTATCTTCAAATGTTAAATTCTAGGGGGGAAAAAGTGATACCGGTAATCCATAACACAAAATGTATTTAGGAATCTCTTTCATGTAAATCGATGAGAAAATAGAATCTGTGATAATATATGAACCCTTGACCATTGTTCAAATACAAAAAGTAACCTTACTCTACATATAACATATATACATGGATACCCAATATGAAATATCGAAGGAATGACTGTAATTGTAAATTTACAAAACGCCAAATAAAGTTAAATTGTTCTAAAAAAAATTGTTCTAAAAAAAACAGTATGAAATGGTGATACGAGTCAGGAAGGATCAGGAAACGTCAAAAATAAAATTCATTTTTTAGAAATTCACCAGAATGTAGCATTCGACTTTAAAATTATAGAAATTCTCCCAAGGGGCAAACTGCTAGAATTTGCTAGAACCTACAGAAAATAAAGAAAGAGAAACGCATAAATAGAAATGTGTTATGACAATGTGGTTCTTCTCTCTCAGAGTTTGAGGATGCCTTTAAGTTCTTTGACAAGAACGGTGACGGGACAGTAAACAGGGAGGAACTGGTCATATCGATGCGGCAGTTCGGCGGCAACCCGACCGACAAGGAGATAGACGCCATCATGTTGGGCCTCGACAAGGACGGTCAGTCTATGTTTTTTCTATATTAAATTTAATTTACTATTTTGTAATTTCATTCACTTCGTCAGTCTAGTAGCTGGCAACCTTGCAGAAATACCCGAGCAGGATGTGACTGATATTTGTACAGGAAGTCATGTACTTTCCGAATTCTGATGATGTCCAGCTTACATCGTTTTGAAAAACGGTCACCATGGTAACCAACCAAGGTCCAAACTTACCTAAGATCCAGGCAGGAGGGTGCCCCTCTCTATTTCTATGATCAAGGGTCTGTGAAATACGCTTAATGATATCTGCTTGACGTCATCCAGATTCTGAAAGTGTGTGACTACCTGTATCAGTGTGTATATACCCAGAGATATCCTTGCTTAACAACACCTCAACATTATTGTTCCCATTTTCAAATATTTCTTTAAAATATTCTTCATTCATTCATCACGACGACATAGACCACATAAAAAACGCTAAGCTCCCCGTAAAAGGTTAATTTCTCAATCATTTCACTCTTAAAATCATAGGTTACATTTAATATTCATTATTCCAGGTCAATTAATAGAGGGTATGTCATCATTATATAAAACCACTAAACTTTATAGTAATAACCTTATTGTGAAGTCCCACTTCATATAATATTTGTAATTTAAGTGCACAATATAGGATATTTGCAAAGATGACTTAAAGCTGGGCCGTCAGGGAATAAGTTCAGCATTTTCCATACATGGACTAAAATAACAGTTCCACCAGAGGGCAGCAGTGTTTGGACAGGGGACACTGTCCAGCTACAAGTTAACATATTCACCCTATCTTGTGCCTGTAAGTGCTCAGCTCCTAGCCCTTAAGAGCCCTCTTGTGAATGAAAACTGAACTATATCCAAAAGTGCTTTTGGCCTCACTTCAACTATGACGGTCAAGCTTTAAGGAACACATGATGCACTCCCGGAGGGTCGGCATGATACCTTGATGCAGCCCTGGTGAGTCTACTTGCCAGGGCTGCATTCATGCATCATACCGAACCTCAAACATGTATCAATTTCTAATAAGATGGCCACTACCTAAATGATTAACAGTTGGGAACAAGGAGAATACCAAACTAAATGATTAACAGGTGGGAACGAGGAGAATACCAAACTAAATGATTAACAGTTGGGAACGAGGAGAATACCAAACTAAATGATTAACAGTTGGGAACGAGGAGAATACCAAACTAAATGATTAACAGTTGGGAACGAGGAGAATACCAAACTAAATGATTAACAGTTGGGAACGAGGAGAATACCAAACTAAATGATTAACAGTTGGGAACAAGGAGAACACCAAACTGCCTATGCACTTGTCGACGAATCAATGCCATAATTGAGAATCAAATAAGCCTGTTTCCATGAATATGTTGACTCGGAATGATTTAATCATAATAAATTGTACTCAACCACGTCATATAACACTGGTGGCATTTTTTTAATGGATTTATTGACCAAAACTCATGACAGAACTCATGCTCCTCCGGTTCAGTCAGATGGAAGACACAATATAAAATATATACAACATGTACAAGTAGATAATATCCCAAAGAGTTCATGGATTTGGTTCGATAAGTATTCATTTTACATAGTAAATACAATCACCATAGAATTTGGGACGCTAAGTGAATTTAGTATTCAGAGTCTCATCATTTTGCACTTAACGTGCCGTCCATGTAAGGTCATTGATGCCATTTTCTGTTACATAATAAGTAAACAGGTAGAGATAATAACAGTAATACTATCTCCTTACTACATGCACACAGCGACATAGACAACATTGGGCCGTATTCCACTGGCCCACTGACGCAATAACTATAGTCTGCTGTGCAACAAGTGAAATAATCACTCAGCAGACTAAAAACGAGCACCCCTTTGTGTTTATCTTTTAGAAATACAAGATTTACTATGCTTAAGTACTAGAATGGCCGTATTCAATGCCCCCCCCCCCTTGAATGCAATGTGGCTGTATTCAATGGGCTAAAAAAAGTTCATTAAACGGCTTCAAATGAAAAAATAAACACAAATGCCAACTACATTGATACTGCTCTGATGTATTTCACTCACTCAGTATCCCAATCAGCCTGCGGCTTCGTGGGATACTGCCCCAGCCCCCACTCGTGAAATACAACAGAGACGGCATCAATGGGCATTGGCATTTGTCTATTTATTTTTTTAATTTTAGGGGTTCAGAGAATGCCTTTTCTAAGCTGTAGGAAGGTAGAGAAACCTCTGCACAGCACCATCTTGTCTTTCTGTATCCAGAACAGGGCTTCTCTTGATGAAGTCACAGGGCAGTACACTGAAAAAGTAAACTTGTCTCCAGACTCGTTGAAGTGACTATCATAAAATAAACGAGTCAAAAGTTGTCTATCCTATCAGGTTACCATCCCACAAATAGAATTTGGAGCTGGCAAATGTTAGGTTTTGGGCTAGCACATGCCAAGTGGGTCTTCTATCTCCAGCTAGAAGACCTGCTGCCTTGTCACTTAGACAAGTTTTTGACTCGTTTATTTTATGACCGTCACTTGGAAGAGTCTGGAGACAAGTTTACTTTTTGAGTGTAAAGTATATATCATACGGGCTATCAAATTGTAGGAAAAAGTATAGTATTGCATGATATTAAAGTATCATGTTATTGGCCGTATTGCCTTTCTTTAAAGTGGCATAGTCCGATGATTAGGGCTCAAAAATTAATTTTGTTAAAAATGAACCAGAATGTTCAAAATGACCATACTTCATATCCTAACTACTTTATTAAACATTATTCCCCAGATTTCAGCTTAGATTTCAGCTAATTATCAGTTTTAGGCTCGATTTGAGACTTTTGGAGTGCACGCTATAAGTCCAACCATTGAAAAATGCACTGTAAAATGCTATACCTGTGTTCATGGGACCCTCTTAATTGCCTCTTATTGCCCATGAATAATATTCTATTGTGCCCCATCTTCCAAATATTATATTATAATGACATTTTGAACTCATTCAAGTAGAATTTAAAATATTGAAAAAATCGGACCATGCCACTTTAAGGCAGTATGGATCTTTTCATGCTGAAGCATTATCATTACATCAACATTCTTCACCTTCAGACAGTGACAGCATAGACTTTGAGGAGTTCGTGACCATTATGGTCAACTACCTAAAGGATCCAGAGGAAGAGGAAAAGGAACTTTTGGAAGCCTTTCAGGTAGGTTTCATACACTGATGACTATTACATATTTTGCACTAAAGATCTGTCTCACTTTGTTAGGCCAAAGAAAGAAAAGGTGTGTTTCAGGTTACATGGTCTGAAAATCTAGGGTAGGTAGTTCGTTTTTGTTTGGGTTTTTTAAGATTTTTTTAAAACTTTGGCCTGAAAAGTACCCAGAAATCGACTCACAAACTTCAATGCCGATTCGCCGACGAGCGCCTCGACTTGTGAACTATCAGATTGACCCTTGAATAGCCCCAAAATGACCTAAAATATAAATATTTTCTCAAAATTGCACAAAGATTTTTCGGCTCGGCCCTGTTTTGCTAGGTAGGGTCGGGTAACCTGAAACACTTTTTAAAAAAAAATTTGGCCTTAGGCCAAAAAAAAAAAGGTGTGTTTCAGGCAACCCGGCCCTAGATTCAAAAAAGGGCCGACCCTAGCATTTTTTTCCCAATTTTGGAGATTTTTTTATTTATTTTATATTTTTATTGTTATTTTTCTCAATTTTTACAAATTCTTTCAAGAAAAACAAGCTCCCAGTGACCTCAGAGGCCTGAATAATTGATTAACTTCAGAAAATGGCTTTTTAAGAGGAATATGCAATAACTTCTTGATATTCCTAGTCAATAGAGGAATTATTGAATCATTCTGGTGAGTCGCGAGTTGATTTGTTGATTCGCGACTCATTCCTGGTTCTCTCTATGTTAAAAAAAAAAAAAATAAATAAAAAATCCGACCTACCTACCCTAGAAATTCTGACCATGTTGCCTGACACACACCTTTTTTTTTTGGCCTTATGAAATGTATCGTATAAGCTCGGACATCCCGAGAGTGGCGTTGTGTTGTAGCTCTATATAAAATATGTAATGTTTTGATTCTATAAGAGTATTTATGTGTTCAAAATACAATTACAATCTCAAGTGTAGGCCTATATAGAGTTTGATTCACTCTCATGGATAACACGAATGGGAATACAAATACAATGTAATTGCATTACATATATAAAATACATGACATAAAGTTCAGTATTGATTTGACATCTGCATTTTTAGTGTATCCAGAAATGATCAATTTTCATCAATTTTCAAATTCACTTTTCTCAACATACCTCGATTTATTGCCTTGTGACAGACACCTAATGCAAAGGTACCTAAAAGCAACATCAATTTTCTCTCCATGATACACAGCTGCAGACGCAGAGGGCTGTGTCTCACCAAATTGATCCATGTCGAAAGTCTATGACCGGGTGCATTAGTAATATAAACTCATAGCTAGTCATAGATTGCACCAGGTCATAGAGTTTCAACTTGGATTGATCTTGTGAGACACGTCCAGTGACAGTGAGGCATTGCATTAGTGCATCATGCCGACCCTTTGGTAGCAGAGTTTCCATATCACAAGGTCAGAATGATTGCAGCTCCCTGCCAAGGCTCCATGAATGCAACATAACGGCATAAGTTATTCACAGAGAGAAGAAATAGCGTCAAAAGCGAGTCCAGGTTTTGACGCTGTTTCTTCTCTCTGTGTTGTTAAACTTTCTCTTGTGTGGACTCAAGTTGATGTGGTACTTGCAGGTGTTTGACCGTAACGGGGACGGTGTGGTCTCCACGTCTGAGATCAAACAGGTGCTGAAAAGTATCGGCAAAAAGATGTCTACCAAGGAAATTGAGGAAATTATGAAAAAGGCCGATATCAACTGTGACGGCGAGCTCAACTATGAAGGTACATGTAACATTTTTAATATCTGCTCCTTATCTTAACCCTGTAAGGGCCGCATAGTGCGTTAATCCAGTGTGCATTTTATCATCCTACACACTCAGAAAAGTGAGCGTCGTTGTCGCTAAAACCACTCTCACCTGAAAGTCAGGCACCAATACTGCCTGACTTTCAGGTGAGAGTGGTTTTGGCGACAATGACGCTCACTTTTCTGAGTGGGTGATGCATAAATGTAGCCCTAACAAGTAACTTCCCAGCGCTGCATTCAAGAATCATGCTGAGCATATATATGGTTTATAATCTCCTAATGCATGAATCATCAATGCTGCCCCTGTGAGTATAGACATGCCAGAGCTGCATAACTTTCATTCATCATGCCAACAAAGGGCACATGTACATTAAAGAATTATTCGACCTATACAGGGTTAAGATTGTTGGGACAAAATAGTCGAATACGCCCATAGAGGTCTGTCCTAATTGTGTGGTTTGGCATTTTGGCCTTGATGTATTGCTCGGTACATGTTATCCAATACAATAAAGCTATACCTTAACTCAAATTCTATGCAATGCATTTTCTATAATCATAGATCAGATATGTATATATGATAAATTCATAATATATTCCTTGGAGCCACTTGATTCTCAAACATAACATATCTCAGCTGTATTCTAGTCTATTAGTAGGGTAATGAAACAATTTAGATTAATACTAATGCCTAACATTTCCTTCATCTTTCAGAATTTGTCAAATTGATGACATCGAACTCGTTTGGATCATGATACCTGGTATCAGTTCTGCAATACACATGTACATGTAATTTAAGATGAACCCAAAGCATTATAATCAAAACTGTCCCCATGGAGGGAGTGCCACTGGAGCCACCTGGTGTGGAGATCTGTAGACAACCATGACTTTGTATAAACACTGCTGCTATTTCCTAATTTAGAAATGCCAAATTTAGCCTCCATAATACCTTATAAGGCATCTCACTCCACCTGGACCTTTAAGTGTGTTGGCTTTTACTTTTGCAAACCTCAGAGTAATACTCCATTATGCACTTTGGTCTCATTTATGGTCCTTGGTTTAAATATGTTGCATTCATATAACATCATCAGCCGGAACAATAGGCCTATTACCACGAAGTACCTATGACATAATGACGTCTAGAGCTAGCGATACTGAACTTTTGGAGGAACTGAGTAAAATGTTTTCATGAACTGTTTAAACAAGCTATCATTATTTTTCTTTCTTAGCAAGTGAGAGATGCTCTTGCCCCACAACCTAATGTATTCATGAAAACATATAGTTAGATACATATATTTATGAATGTATTCATAAAAATATATAGTTAGATACATATACCGTATTTGAATTTGTCACTATTGTTGTACTTCTATTGGGGATAGAATTTAGTTACTTTTCACTTTTGTAAATTTCAACTTCACAATGCATGCTTGAACATTATGATCAAGGAAATAAAATGTATTTATTGTATCAAATATGGCCTTGTTGAGTGTTTGGGTTTGTAATATGAAATTTATCAATCGGAGATTTTCAAGTACAATAGAAAAGATTCTAAGACTATTTGTGTTCACACAGGTGATGGATATATTGAAATACATTTGCTGGGTTTGGATAATGCGTCTTGTCATCTAAAAACAAGCAAACCACCACACTTTAAGGTCCCTACGTATTTGTCAATAAAGGACTTCTAGTGATAATGTATTCCTAATACACGCACAGGATAGCTCTCCCAGGTGAGAGGACAAATGTTTAGAGCGTTATCTTAATCAGACTATTAAGATGATCTTGTTTAACTTTAATGGCGGGCTCTGCCCCCCCCCCCCCCCGCAACCCCCGTTTTCTCTTCTTTTTCTTCTATTTCAATCCTATGTTAAACTATCTTAATTCCTTTTCTTCTATTTCAATCCTATCTTAAACTATCTTAATCCCATCTTATCTTAGACTATCTTAAAAGTATTTTTTGTATGGCTTTTCTTGTAAGCCGAGGGGATATACTGACAGTGTCTCAATACAAAACACCACTGCCCCAAAAAAAGACACTGAATTAATTAATATACTAAGATTACGCTCTAGATAAAGCTCTAAACCTTTGTCCTCTCACCTGGGAGAGCTATCCCGTATTTGCATTCCTAATGCCATTGCTAGTTGATGCTCTCACTCCCCCCCCCCCCCCCCCACCGCCCCAGAAAAGAGAAGAAATTGAGTGCTTTGATTACCTCTCAATCCATCTGTTACGATAATCAATGAAGACTTTCTGTATGAATCATGATTCAAAAAAAATTCCAAAGTGCTTTATCTAAATACAAATAATGTTTTATTAACATGTTTTATTAACATAAGAACATATAGACTCAAAAGAATTCACATCACAATATCACATTGATATATGACTTAGCTCAAAAGTGTGCCCATCCCCTCCGCATTTTATAGTCAGGTGTCCCTGAATGAGGTCTCAAGAGGGATATGAGAACTATTTTCTTTTTTTTAAATGTTATGTGATAGTGTTTTTATCCTTCCCCAGCAACATACAATAATACATGTACGGTAGTTCTCTAACCATGCAATGTCCTGTGCCACCATGCGACCATGACGCCACCTGGTGAGATCGAGTGTAAACATCGCCTACAAGGCCTATATAATTATACAACCAAAGATTAAACCAGATTATATTTACTGGAATACATAACAATATCTCAAAATATTTGGGTTGGAACTCTAGATTGTACCCCAGAGGAGGTAAACAGCACCCTTAAGGCCTATTGGAAATCAGAGGAACTAATGGTTCCCTGTGCCTTCTGTGGCATGGCAAAAGTTAGCAAAAAGCTTTGCTAACAGCCCTGGGATGCCACCCTGTGGAGGTCATAGAAACTAAATAGTGTATAGGACCTCCTCAAAAATAGCTAACTGTGGGCTTTTAGAAGACCGATTTCCACATACAATTCCTGTATATCCCACATGTATATCTATTTAAAGTGTATCAGACACATAGAGGATAGTTAACTCAATGTCTTTCCATAGACTAGTTGATTATCAGATGTGGTATTATTGCAGTGTGGTGAAATGTATGTTTGTATTGACATAAACATATTTTAGTCCACAAGACTAACTTTAGTTCACATGTTCCTCACCCCATGTCCTCGCAGAAAACTTAAAGCTTGACTGTCATGGTTGAAGTGAAGCCAAACGCACTTTTGGATACAGTTCAGTTTTGATTCACAAGAGGGCTCTTAGTCTTAAGGGCTGGGAGCTCAGCTCTTGCAGGCACAAGATAGGGTGAATATGTTGTAGCTGGACAATGCTCATGGTCCCCTGTCCAAACACTGCTGCCCTCTGGTGGAACTGTTATTTTATTCTATGTATGGAAAATGCTGAACTTATTTCCTGATGGCGCAGCTTTAACCTAATGGCAGTCTGGCAGTAACTTGCCCTACGAACGTTAAACATACCTTTTTAACTTGTGAAAAACTAAAACCTTAGGAAGTCTCCTCTGCAAAGTCAATGTAGGGCGTTCAGGCCATTTTTATTGAGTGCAGAAAAGTTGCGTTTTTTGTACAGGATAGATAGACGGGATCTTAACTAAGAGAATGCTAAAAGAATTGTAAATCTACCATCACTAGAACATAGTTAAATTGGGTTTTCTTTGCAAAAAGTAAGGGGTTTTGGGAGGACAAGAGAGCCCTGTCTAACCATGCAGTGGATTGGTCCTGAAATAGCACTCCTCTGCTACAGTGTGAGTGGCAGGGATCCAGTTGCAGTGGAGGGTGACTTACATAGGGAATGTACTACTCCTAAGAAAAGGTAGATCCACATAAGTGTAAATCTGGTGGCTAATTCTTTTCCAATCACTTTGTTCTTCAGACAGGAGATAGTAAACATAATTGGAAACTAAATGTATGCCCCCACATTTTTATGCTCCTCTATTTTAAAGGTGATTCCATGACTTTTAGGAAATATTTTGCTGTAGCTCTGGATCTGGTAGTCCATATAACATGTGGGATATATGTAAATGTAGGCCTATATCTTAGCATTGCAATCCAATCAATTAGGAATTGACTGCACAAATACCCTCTGCCAGAAATCTATTGTAGTACAGGGCAGTTGCTGGGCAGCTATCAATTACTAGTGCCAAAATGTGGGCCTGCACAGGGAGCACACACTTCCCACTTTCTACTTACTCACTCATATAAAACCACAAGTGGAAATGTACAAATATTTGCAGAAACCACACATTGTGTAGAATGAAACCATAGCTTTCAGATAGTGGGAACATAACTGTGTGTTTTTGGAGTCAAATAGCCATAAATGAGACATGAGTGTAAATAGAGGGGAAAACTGCTGGTTGTCTGTGCCATGGCAGGCCGCTCTGAACACCCTAGTCAATGGGACGTTAAACTACACAAACAAACAAACCATGTCCTCGCGCTGTTTACCTCCTCTAATTGTTCCCTTTGTACCCTCCGCCAACCAGTCTATGAGTCCACGAGGGGGCGCCACATGCCATGCAGGACCAGGCTCTACAGTATACTCCCTCAGGAAAACCCCTTTTTTTGCAATCTACAGTAACACACAGCTACAACGAGGTACCTGTGTTTAGAGCATCTGATTGCCTCGTTATTATAATGGAGTGCTCATTGTAACAGTTTATTATAATGCAGGGAAGGATAATTATGCTTGTTATAAACAAGTTTGTTTTAGCCACTGACCAACCTGACAATAATAACTTACCTATGTTGGTCCTATAGGGCTATACCGGGATCGGACTTGTTCTCGCAACCACTCTGTATACACTGACACCAGCAATCTCGTGAGACCTTGGTTCTGCTCTCGTATTGCAGCTTGTTCCCCGGAAGCTATGGTGTGTGAGTGTCTGGTCACTGCCTAAATCTCACGATACATTGCGAGCTCAGAACTAATATGGCCGCCCATACGGAGAAACCAGAGTCATCGCTATAAGGAGCCAACAAATGACTAACTAGGTTAGGTACTCGTGACTGAGCTATTGGTTGTATAGGGAGCCTAGGAATATCAGTGTACGCTCCTCACCAGGCAGTATGATGGCTGTACCCTGAACACCTGGCATCTACTGGTCGTGGTTTGACACATGACTACAACCTAGGTTATATGACTTGAGTTTGAGTTTATATTTTTATTGGCATTAAAAGTTCGTAAACAATACAGACGTTTTTCAAAAAATGTCAAGATGGTACTAATTATTCCAGATCATAGTCTGGTGATCAGATCAAAGTCATGCACCCAGTAAACAAATAACGTTATACACCGTTTTGTAACGTTATATGTCAACGTTTTTCTAAGGCTTTTAGTATGCCATAATGTTATGTAAAGTTAAAAACGTTGGGGCTCTGGATGGGGGGTCCCCATGTCGAATGTCGATCTTAGAAAATGGCCATGTCGCATGTCAATGTCGCTTAATGATGCTCATATCCCATGTCGATTTTAATAATTGCTTATGTCGCCTGTCATTAAGATTTTTGGGCCTCATGTCACATGTCACTAGGCCTCATGTCTTTGTCGATTATAAGAAATGTCCATGTCGCCATGTCGAATTTGGTGGTCCACACCCATAACGTTATTTTGACGTAAAATAACGTTTTTTGTTAGCTGGGTAGTCCATTGGAGTTTAGCAATAAGAGTTCCTCTACTCTATGCAACAATGATTGATGATGCTTTGTCTTTAGCATGGATACTACAATAGTTTAGCCTTAGATAACCAGGCGGTCTAGATAATCAGATGCTCTAATGGTCTTAGGTCTGCAGGGGTCAGGCTATTGGTGAAGATGCCTTTTGTGGCACTCTTCTGTTGGACTGCCGTCAGCCTATCCCAGAGCCTCGAGCCTCTGTATTCAGGGCTGTTTACATAGCAGCTCTTGATGGGACGTCTTAATTTGAACTTTGCCTTGTCGTTCCCTCGAAGCACTCTAGTAGGCTGCAGCAAGTTCTCACCATCCGCTGTACGTCGGTACATAAAGTTCAGTATTTGGCTATTCCTCCTGACATGAAGTTTCTTCAGATCTGAATCCTCATGTAGATTATCCAAATCCGCCTAGCTCACATCATGGATGTTGTTGACTATCCGTAGGCAGTTATTCTGTATGACTTGTAGCTTTTTTACCGTCCAAGCAGGGCCACTGTCCAGCAGGAGAGGTCAATATACAAGACAGGGTAAGACCATGAGGCAAGTTACTAAGACCATGTCTTGCCCTTGGTGAGTTTGACACATGATTATAACCATGGATACATAAGGCAGGTTACTGAAGTCATATCTTGTGTGTGACTTTGGCACATGGCTGTAACCATGGTTACATGAGGCAGGTCACAGAGGTCTTGTGTGTGTTACGTTGACACATGACTGTAACCATGGATACATAGAGTAGGTCACAAAGGTCATGTCCTTGATTGGTTTGACACATAACCATGGATACACAAGACACCTCACAGCTGTCATGTCTTGTGTGTGTGACCTTGGCAAGTCTTTCCCTTGGTGAGTTTAGATGGGCTACGTTCCAGGTCCTGGGCACGGATAGGTTCCTCTTGCATCATCATTCGGTGAAACTCTGCCAAACATAAAAGCAGAAGTAGCTGTACATTAATGTTTGTTGGTTGAGACCTCAAACATGTTAAAGGGGCATTCTCACCACTCACACTTACCACATAGCAGACTAGAACAGTACTAGAATTGTGAGTGGGAAACGCTCTGTGAGAATGCCACTTTAAAGGTAATGTTTTAATACTGTTTTGGAATTATGTATATACTTCAACAAATATCCTCCAGATATATAATCCTCATGATCAGTTTAGCAGAACCAATTAAAGGATCAATTTGATAAATTAAGATATAATTCATAATGCCATGGAGATAATTTATGACATTGAGCTAGGGTATTTCATGTGTATATACCGTTGAGTGAAATACCACACATTTACAGTAAAAAAGTACTGTGAGACTCATAGCAAAAAATAAGTAAATAATTTCAAAAAATATTTCTTTCATCATTTTGCTTTGACAATTCACATCTAAAGTAACCTAGTGAACAAAAAACCGTATATGGCTGTGTCTCACGACCTTGGGCCAATGTTTTTGTCTCTGACTGGGTGCCAGCTCTGACCGGGTGCCATCTCTGACCGGGTCAGAGCTGGCACCCGGTCAGAGCTGGCACCCAACGGCTAACTACCACAGACTGACTGAGCGGTGGGCGGATATGAACAGGTGGGGCCAGCTTGGGCGCCCCCTGGTATGTACCTTAGGAACTACCATTTGCCGCTGCTCCCAATATATTAATGTTATCCGGTCGGACTGATATCATACATATATACATATATACATATATATATAATCTTAACAACGTTATTTTGACATAAAATTATGTATTTTTGTTTGTTTCAAATTGCCAACAATTAAAGATGGGTTAGGAGCTAATTTGGAGTAGATTTCTATTTTGCATTTAAACTAAGTTGTGTTTGTAGTGTCCATATAAAGATGTGTGTGGCTTTACAAATCATTCTGATGACACTTAATGCATAAAATATACCAGGTCAGCGGACCCCTCGCTGTAATAGTGACGGGTCCCCTGACATATTCTGACCATGGTTTGCTCTATGTTTATGGGTTATAAGTGTCAGAATGATTTAAAAAGCTACATACATTCTTATATGGACACAATGAACACATCTAAGTTGTAAGTGGGTATATCCTATTTTTCTTCAAATTCTAAATATTGCTTGAATGTATCCCAAACACTCTAAAAGTATAGTATTTAGAGACTAGAGGCCAATTAAATGTCATTGTGGGGTGTTAATAGGTCACAATGGAATCCAATATCCCCCAAACATGGGCTTTTCTAGTGTATTTTCAATGGGGTGAATCCAAAATGACCATATTTTGGGCAATAAAATCTAATTAGAGCAAAATCAGAGGGAATTAGGGGAAATGGAATAGATAGGAAGTCAAATATATTATTTGTGAACATTCTGACTCAATTTTAGGGAATTATATTTTTTTGTCCCACACATCGGATGTACTAACTTTGAATGAAAAATAAAAATCGCCCCAAAATAGCTCCTAACCCATCTTTAAGTATCTCCTTACCATCAAAGTCGATCTTCCCATCCTTGTTGACATCAGCCTCCTTCATCATTTCACGTAGCTCCTCCTCCGACAGCTCCACCCCAAGACGCAGCATGAGCTGCCGCAGGTCTCCAGGGCGCAGGAAGCCGTCCCTGTCTGTGTCAAACTTGTTGAACGTCTCCAGGATGTCCTCCTGTTCGTTCTCATCCCTCTCCTTCTTACCATCGTCCAGCACGAAGCTCATGGTGAGGGGTGGGGCCTGTGGTGGGGGACAGGAGAAAGTGGTGGTTAAAGCTGGGCCGTCAGGGATTAAGTTTAGCATTTTCCATACATAGACTAAAATAACAGTTCCACCAGAAGGCAGCAGTGTCTGGACAGGGGACCATGGACACTGTCCAGCTACAACATATTCACCCTATCTGGTGCCTGTAAGAGCTGAGCTCCTAACCCTTAAGAGCCCTCTTGTGAATGAAAACTGAACTATATGCAAAAGTGCTTTTGGCCTCACCTCAACCAATATGGTCAAGCTTTAACAGTGAGGCAGTCTCAGGCCCCGACTCTATAATAGTAGAGTCTGGGCAAACTCATATAAAAACTTGTTTCACTAACTTTTCCTCAGGAGTCGACCAATCAAGTCCTGTACACCGGTTCCTATGCACACGCTGACAGGAAGTAACACTCTAAGTATAGCAGTCCCACCAGTCCCATTTGGAGCCCTTGTGGTGGAAAGGGTACTGGTTGAGCGAGTCTAACAGTGAGGTGGACTGATATGCTGTGGGGGTATACAGTTTACAGGTACTTGGGCCACAGGCTCCTACTGGTGGCTTGTTCCAAAGTTAGTCAGTAGCTATTAGGAACAGGGTAAGTCCATCCATACCCCCTGATCTAGGTGCACTGGCCCACATGCTTCAGACCCCTAGTTATACATGTAGCCACTAAAGGTCATGTCATTTCACCCTGGTGCCTATAGTTGGAACTACAGGTCTGAAGCATGTGGGCCAGGGCTGCTCGGTGGAGGGGGCAAGGGGGATACGGACTGTCAGGCCTCTACCCTATTCCTAATAGCTATACTGACTAACTCTAGAACAGGCAGCCAGTTGGAGCCTATGGCTGGGGCAGTCTAACCCTTTAGAGAAGACAGTGTCCCTTATTCATGA
This sequence comes from Harmothoe impar, assembly GCA_947462335.1. Lineage (NCBI taxonomy): Eukaryota > Metazoa > Annelida > Polychaeta > Phyllodocida > Polynoidae > Harmothoe > Harmothoe impar. The sequence continues at coordinate 15,980,748 of OX381707.1, read as the reverse complement.
CAACTCATAGGAATCGAGACAATGCAGAAGGGGGATATGATGCATGAATGCAGCCCTGGTGAGTAGATTTGCCAGAGCTGTATTCATGCATAATGACGACCAATGACATTGTCTACCCATACACTGTGCGGCCCTTAAATGGTTATGAATAGCGTACAGCGCTATATTTTGGCTAGATGTATCATCGGCTTTCGTGAAAGTAATATTGAACAAATAAACATCTCACGCTTCATCAGATCAGATAAGTTCACGTTAAGTTCACCCCAAGACTCTAAAGCCTACTAAAGGACTATTTACGTGCATTTCCGCTGCCAAACAGACGGATAAACATACCACATAAGAGGATCGGGTATTTTGGTATTTAATCTGATAAGGTTAATTGACCTGTCAAACAGATTGTCCCGAAATCATGGCATGCGAGTTGTATAGCAGTGCTAAACATTTTATAAATTATATATATAATTATATATATGCCATCCCCTTGGCATGATACATTCCTGCATCATTCGGATCCCTCTGGAGTGTATCAAATGCACGATGCCGACATGATGGATGAAAGCAGCCCTGGCAAATAGACTCACCAAGGCTGCATTTATGCATCATGACGACAAAGCGCACAGCACATTAAAGCAATCTGCGGCCCTTAAAGGGTTAAGGTGGTTGGACTTTACTTCATGTACAAGAGGAAAGCCGTTTCCATTATGTACATTGGGTACGAGCTGGACGATTGTGCCAACAAAAACATGCCTTTTAGAGACCAGTTGGCATTATATGTAACGGAAATAACATGATAGGATCAACTAATCAGCATCACCTACAGATGAATTAGCCGCAATAAGGACCCCTCATGCATGGACAACTCACTGACTCACACACACTGGCTAGAAGCTCTCAGATATTGGCTACAACCTCAGAGACACTGATTACAACCTCAGAGACACTGATTACAACCTCAGAGACACTGGCTACAACCCCACACACACTCACTACAACCTCACACACACCCATTCCCAGCTAACAAAAAAACGTTATTTTACGTCAAAATAACGTTATAAAATTTCATTTAACGTTATGCAATAGTAAGGAGCCTTAGATAAACGTTATTTAACGTTATATAACATTATAAAATGTTGTATAACGTTTTTTGTTCACTGGGTTACAACCTCAGAAACACTGGCTATAACCTCACAAAAATTACAAGAACCTCACAGATACTGACTATTCAGACATGTTTGATTCAAAATGCGTCCAAGCATGCATTGGGTTCTTTCTATAAAGACCAATGTCAATTCACAATATTTTCTCTTGTAAACGACATATTATATCTGGCTCCGCCTCTTTACCCTCAGGTAAACGGCCAAAGCTGGAGGCACAATGTGAGTGCCAACGCCGAAAAAAAGGTTTGTTTCAGGTAACATGGCAAGAAGATCTAGTTTCGGTAGGTCGGATTAAAAAAAAGATTTTACTGTTTTTTTTAAACATGAAAGTACTAGCCAGCGTCTCCAAAGACCCTAGAATCGACCCAAAAAGGGTAAAAATACAAAAATGTCTTCAAAATTGCATAAAAAAACGTATGGTCAGCCTTATTTTGATAGGGTCGGTCGGGTGACCTGAAACAAACCTTCTTTTTTTTTGCCCAACCTACCTGAGCACATAGATAAACACTAGAAGTCACTGCACACAGTGATTGCAGGTTGCCATGCCACATTGTCAAAACTGATAAGAGAATTGCTTCAGGCTGATTGCAGAATTCTCAGTCCTGTCCATGCAATATTATTTCCAAAAATATTTTTCAAAAATATCCAAATGGACCTATGGTATTGTTATGGTAGGCCCTGTGTACGATGTGTGGAATACTAAGAGCTATAATTTGATTCAAAGATATATTTATATTTGTCAAGACTTGAGCAAATGGGCCATAATTTTAGTTTTGACACCCCCTCCCCTAGAGTATAGAGGGCCTCTTTTCAGAAATGGGATTCCCTTAGGGAGTGGTCATCTTTTAACAACAGGGGGGTTGGTGGATTTTCGCGCATGGGAGGGATCGACATTTTTTTGTTCCCCCCTCTCAGGCAAGTTGAAATTCAGCGTGGCTGACCCCTTTGAGCTATAGTAACATGCGGGCTTTTTCATTAAAAGGGGTGCAATTTTTTTGGTCCCCCCTCAAGAGGAATCCAAATCTTTCTGGTCCCCTCCTTCAAAGGGCCCAAATCCCCCCCCCCCAAAATCCACCAACCCCCCCCCCCCCCCTGTTGTTAAAAAATGACCACTCCCTTAGAATATCCCGAAGCTGCATGTGTACTAATAAATGTATGCCTGGTCCCTTCTACCACGTGTAACCCCACACGTCGTTGTATGTGTTGGTAGTAGGGGTGCTATGATCAATAAGTTTATCTTGGTGGGGAGTGTGCCTTGTCTATGCCCCATGTTTACACATGTGTCGATAATCTATAGCACTGTACAACTAACAAACTGCCGTAGGGTGGGGGTTGTAGGAGGGGACGTTGCACCTGTTGCAGCCAGTGCCGCTAGACTATAGGTGGGGCTCCACTAACCGATTTTGTTCTCGGATCGGGGCTATTCTCACGAATCTGGCTCAGTTACATACCATGACAATGATATACAGTAGACAGGAACTATGTTCACAAATCATGTCTTTGTTTATAAACAATGTGGAAAATAGAATTGCCAAGGCTACGTAACAAAATTTAGGTCCCGATTTAAGACCCGATTTTGCATCTGAGGCCGACCTAGGCATCAGATCTCATATCAGACTGGATTTTCATTTATCTGATGCTCCCCCATTCAAAGGGCTCTAATCGGCCGATTTATGCACAATAACAGATAGGAAATATGTGTTTGTTCAGACTGTAAAGACCTTTATGATCGGTTCATGAGAATGACCCAAAAAATCGGATAGTGGAGTCCCAGCTATTCATTGTGCATTCATATTGGGTTGTGTAGTGAGCCCCATCTCCCAAGACCAAAATATTCATTGAGAGGAGAAAATAATTATACCAAAGGAAGGGCAAGGATGACAACAACAACAACAACAACAACAACAACAACAACAACAACAACGGAGATGAGAGACATTTTCTTGATATTATTATGCTTATCGTGTGGGATATTAATTTCAATTAGGCTTTAACGTTGTGTTCAGTTAAACTGACCAAGCCTATGTGTTGGCCCTACCAAATATATTTTTCTTATGGGGTGGCGCGAATTATGGTAAATAATAGAGCTATCGGCGTTTATAATCTGGTTGAAATTTATCAAACATTACCATATTTTAAAAAAAGGTTGAAAAACACACAGAATGGATTTACCCTTCCCCATTTATTTTTGTGCCATTCTACCATAGGCAGCCAGTGTTTCACTTCTGTAGGTTCAGGGGTACTGACAGTATTGTCATGGCTATTGTCCACTGTGGCATCATTTAAATTTGATTTAAATTACCCATTAACAACATAACATAGTACAGCGATACACTCTAAACTCCCCCTAACTGCAGTTTCGTCAAGAGTTATGTAGTTGTTATAGGACGTGTACCAATCTGTATGCGAAATACAGTGAAGGAGCCTTATAGGCTCCTTCACTGAATACCCCTACAGATTGGTACTAGGCCTATAACTACTTTATACCACTAGCAGTTAATCTAGCCGTGTGCAGAATACAAGAGGTGTGAAATGCTTTGTTCTCCGTGCCCGCTGTGGTATAAATAGGGCTTAGGTGGCACACACACACTGAGAAAAAATAAACAGAGTCAAAAGGGAGGCCAGGCTGCTTCCAGAATGACTCATTTCTCTAGGGGACCCCTAAGGAAGCCTAGGTGACTCTATCCCTGACTGACCTATAGTAGGAGAATAAGCCAAAACGGCATGGCGGTTGCATACGAGTGGTTTTAGCCAACGAGTGTACGCCACGGTCCCCACGAGTCGGCTTCATAAGCCGACGAGTGGGGACCGTGGCGTACACGAGTTGGCTAAAAACACGAGTATGCAAACCGCGTGCCGTTTTGGATTTATTATACCTACTTTCAGCATTAATAAACCCCTAAAACCCTGTTAAATAAAGAAAAACAACCGTTTACTTAGCTGAAAATCAACAAACGATCGCCATCTTGTCTCCTTGTTCCCGCATACTCCGAGGGTGGCGCTGACGGTGGTTCGTCAAATCTACACTGGCTACCTGTGCAAAACCTTAGCTATGAATAAGTACTGCGTAGAAAGAGCAAAGAACCAGCCCCTTTACACCCCCAATACCCATGCGCGATGGGACTATTTTGCTATTTTTTTTACTTTTTAGATTTATTAACCATTTTTATGTTTTATTGCATGTAATTACTTAATTTCCATGTAATTAACAAAAGTTATATCAAAAGAGACCATTTTTTCAACTCAATCAAGCCAAAAAGGCTAATTTTATTTCATATCACTACGCCCGCTCAGTCGCGCGGGAGAATTCGGAGAGTGCGGAGCCTTCATGGCCAACGTTGGACATCCATTTGGATTTACGAGTGGAAAATGTCTTAATTCAAGGTAAATTCTTTATAACTATGTCATGAAAATGTGTCTATAACCTAGAACTGAGAATTGTTGATCACGTCCATGTCATTTTTTGTGTTGACAGAGGTGAAACTTCCGTAATTGAAGTTAAAAACGATTCCGGCGGAGATGTCGGAAAAGGCTGAAGCTACCCCGGCCCCGGGTTGAGTTGGGGCGGGCACCATGGCAGGTCTGGCTGATGGGACTTCTAGGGCCTCTTCTAAATTTGCAGGCGGGGGGATGGGGGCATAGGCGGCCCCAATGGCCAGGGCACTGGTTTCTGAATTTTCCGGAACAGAATCCACATGTGGCGGTGTGAACATGGCAGGGGGGGGGGGGCTGAGACGGTGCACGAGGCTCCCTCAATCTCAGAAGTAGCTTTACGCTTTTGACCGGTGGCTATTAATGCCATGGCCTTTTGCTGATCCCTTGTCGCACTCGAGTAATGAATGAGGCTTTCGACCGACTTATGACCGGTGAGTTGAATAGCAGCCACACTTGGTATGTTAGAAGCTAACAGGTTTTGGCAGGTGGTTTTTCTGATCGAGTGGTTGGTAATGTGCCCATCTAGCGATGCAGCCTTAGAGATAGTCGGCATAATGGCGGAAAGCTTGTTGATGCCCATAGGTTGAGCCTTGTACCACACTGTATCGGTTGGTGAAGCTCCCTGCTTTGGTGTAAGATAGAAGGGGGAATCTGGTCGTCTCATCTCAGCGGGTCTCCTCTCAGTGTACAGCCAGTACAGCTGTACAGGGCAGCGTGTATCATCTGGATCACTGTACAGGCGCGGGTTATAGCTGCGGACATGTCCCCCTGCTTGGCCATGTCTTGTTTTGGTCATGCGCTCGCATTGCAGCTCCAAAAAATTACACCCCTCCTCATCCCTCCCCACGACAACATCCCCCCATTTCAACTGCCTTGCCTCATGGCACCCCCGGAAACCAAACGCTGACCCCATGTTAAAAAAAAAGTGTGTCTTGTAGGGATCTTGCATTTGCCCCACCGAATAGACCTGTCGCCCATAACTTGTCGACGTGATTTTCGGTAACTGCATCAGACCGATTGGGCCTATTCCCCTTCCCCTGACCCTTCAGTTCCTTCCTTCTACCTTGTAACACAGCCCGGCTGGAGTGGAACATTTCATCTGTCAAGATGCAAAAGGTGTAGTTTTTCTCCTTGAGGTGCCTAAAAAAATATAAAAACGAGAGGAAAAAAATAAAATTCAATTTTTTAATTTTTTACGCCATTTTTTCAATGTTTAAAATTTTTTTTAAGCATTTTAAATTTTTTTTATTCATTTTTTACACCATTTTTTCATTTGTTTATTTTTTATTTGATTTATAATCAATAATTTCAACTCAATTTACATTTCATTTACCTGTCAATGGCCCTGTGAATGCTTGTAAGGGTGTCAGGCTCAAACTCCTTCCCATCAGCCCTTCTAGTAGTGAGCAGGTAGTTTGCAACGTAGTTATTCAATGTCCCCGGGTCCAACGTATGCATGGGCCTAGCATCCAGGTGCGTGTTCAACATGTAGTTCTTGAATTTCTTGATCACCTGCCAAAAAAGGGAAATAAATTAATTTTTAAAGCCCAATTTTTATTACATTTTTTAAACATTTTTTAGCAATTTTCCCTCGATTTTTGGGAATTTTTTCTAAATTTTTAAAATATTTATTTTACTTTAAAAAATTATTTTTAAAATTAATTCAATTTTACAAATTTTTTTGGCCCTTTTTTCTTATTTCTTTACCTGTTTGGTTCTTCTCACAGTGTTGGCTGAACGTTGACCATCGGTATACTCCTTCAGTTCTGCATCTGACAGGGCTCTGGAGGTGGGGGGGGGGGTTGAATCTCATCCGTAAGCTCCCTCACTGTCCAAGGGTTAGGTCTCTTTAGCTTCAGTTTACTTCTGCAGGAAGGATTGGGGGCAAGTTCAGCCCCTACTTCGGTGGGCTGAGCATTGGTCAAGAAATCAACTTCCTCCTCTAAATTGACCTGTTCGATTTTCTCTTCAAATTTATCTCGATTTTCGATGCTGGATATTAAGGCATCAATATCAGCAGACACAACCGTATCATCCACTACCATATCCATCTTCTTTTCCTCCTCCAGCACCTGCAGCGCTTCAAACTCGGATATGTCCAGCGCGATTTCTTCATGCATAGCTTCAGAAACTGCTTCCAAATTGAAGCAACTAACGTCCTCGCCAGCTTCTATGTGTAATTCGTTCATTATGGCCACGACATTGTCCACAACAAACTCATCAACCTCTCCAGAAGCAAGCACGGCCTCAAGGTACGTCTTCTCCATCTTGATTTTCAGCTCGGAATGATCAAATTGTCGGCTGCCCCTCCCCCTTTTGCCGACAAATTCCGCTAGGGGCGCTTCTATTTGCCGCGCTTTGTTTACATTTGTCGGCTGCTGGCGCTGGGAGCGCCAGAAACAAGCGAAATCGCTTCTAATTCCCCTCAAAACCGACAGGGGACGCTGCAGCGCTCGCTTCTATTAGTACATTTGTTGGCCACTGAGGGCGCCACCGCTGGAACTACTTTCCGCTCTGTACGCAACTCTCAGGGCTTGTACGCAACTCTCAGGGTCTGTACGCCACTCTCAGGGTCTGTACGCCACTCTCAGGGTCTGTACGCCACTCTCAGGCCATGAGAGTGGCGTACACCCGGCTTTATGCCATAAATACGCCGTCGGTAGCTTCTATAGTTAAGAGATAGGGATCCTGTATGCATTGTTGCACTAGGTATAATAATAACATAACTCCCTGGCTCACCTAAGGGAGTCACACAAGAGAGGAAGTCATTCTGAAAGCAGCCTGGACTCCCAGCAAACAAAAAAACGTTTACATTACCAGGATTTAACGTTCTTAGAAGGTTTGCAAACGTTTGCAAAAACGTCAATAGAACGTTTTTTTTACGTAAAAACGTTGACACTAAATAACGTTTTTATAACGTTATAGCCAAACGTTTGTATGTGACGTTATTTGCACGTTTTTTTAACCTCTTTCACATAAAAAACAAACCATAACTGAGGGTATGAACCCAGGTAACAAGTTAAACTTGTTTAAACGTTCTTTTAACGGCATTTAATAAGTGAAATAACGTTCCCAAAATGTTAATTACACTTTACATTACCTCATTACGTTTTATCCAAATGTACATACCCATTGCCAAATAAAAATATGCTGCACCACTGGGGATCGATCCACCAACCCTTGAATGCCCTTGCATTGAGAGTCCCATGCTCTACCACCTGAGCTAACCAGGCAATTAGGTAAATGGACTATAGAGAATGAAATAATTGGAGTCCATTAAATGAGATCCAGGGTAAGCAATGGTCTCTAGTACATATCCCACAAACAATTTTTGAAGAATAGCAACCATGTAAAACTCATTAAGGCTACTACATGATCGGGCCAGCTCTTGTGGGAAAGTGAGCCTGGTTCTACCCTCAGCCTCATTAGCCCATGTAGGAGAGCCTGGGACAGCCAATCTAAAGGACCTGGGTTCGATCCTCAGGGTGACTTTTAGTGTACATGTTACTGCAATGCCATCTAAATCCTGTCCAAACCTTTTGCAAACCCTTTGCAAACCTTTTGCAAACGTTTTCTAGCCGTTTGAAAAACGTTCTACAAAAACGTTTCAAACTCGGATATGTCCAGCGCGATTTCTTCATGCATAGCTTCAGAAACTGCTTCCAAATTGAAGCAACTAACGTCCTCGCCAGCTTCTATGTGTAATTCGTTCATTATGGCCACGACATTGTCCACAACAAACTCATCAACCTCTCCAGAAGCAAGCACGGCCTCAAGGTACGTCTTCTCCATCTTGATTTTCAGCTCGGAATGATCAAATTGTCGGCTGCCCCTCCCCCTTTTGCCGACAAATTCCGCTAGGGGCGCTTCTATTTGCCGCGCTTTGTTTACATTTGTCGGCTGCTGGCGCTGGGAGCGCCAGAAACAAGCGAAATCGCTTCTAATTCCCCTCAAAACCGACAGGGGACGCTGCAGCGCTCGCTTCTATTAGTACATTTGTTGGCCACTGAGGGCGCCACCGCTGGAACTACTTTCCGCTCTGTACGCAACTCTCAGGGCTTGTACGCAACTCTCAGGGTCTGTACGCCACTCTCAGGGTCTGTACGCCACTCTCAGGGTCTGTACGCCACTCTCAGGCCATGAGAGTGGCGTACACCCGGCTTTATGCCATAAATACGCCGTCGGTAGCTTCTATAGTTAAGAGATAGGGATCCTGTATGCATTGTTGCACTAGGTATAATAATAACATAACTCCCTGGCTCACCTAAGGGAGTCACACAAGAGAGGAAGTCATTCTGAAAGCAGCCTGGACTCCCAGCAAACAAAAAAACGTTTACATTACCAGGATTTAACGTTCTTAGAAGGTTTGCAAACGTTTGCAAAAACGTCAATAGAACGTTTTTTTTACGTAAAAACGTTGACACTAAATAACGTTTTTATAACGTTATAGCCAAACGTTTGTATGTGACGTTATTTGCACGTTTTTTTAACCTCTTTCACATAAAAAACAAACCATAACTGAGGGTATGAACCCAGGTAACAAGTTAAACTTGTTTAAACGTTCTTTTAACGGCATTTAATAAGTGAAATAACGTTCCCAAAATGTTAATTACACTTTACATTACCTCATTACGTTTTATCCAAATGTACATACCCATTGCCAAATAAAAATATGCTGCACCACTGGGGATCGATCCACCAACCCTTGAATGCCCTTGCATTGAGAGTCCCACGCTCTACCACCTGAGCTAACCAGGCAATTAGGTAAATGGACTATAGAGAATGAAATAATTGGAGTCCATTAAATGAGATCCAGGGTAAGCAATGGTCTCTAGTACATATCCCACAAACAATTTTTGAAGAATAGCAACCATGTAAAACTCATTAAGGCTACTACATGATCGGGCCAGCTCTTGTGGGAAAGTGAGCCTGGTTCTACCCTCAGCCTCATTAGCCCATGTAGGAGAGCCTGGGACAGCCAATCTAAAGGACCTGGGTTCGATCCTCAGGGTGACTTTTAGTGTACATGTTACTGCAATGCCATCTAAATCCTGTCCAAACCTTTTGCAAACCCTTTGCAAACCTTTTGCAAACGTTTTCTAGCCGTTTGAAAAACGTTCTACAAAAACGTTTTGGTGTAACTTTTTCCAAAAGTTTTCTTCCAAACCAAGTAGAAACGTTTGCAAACGTTTGGAAAACGTTTGTTGTTAGCTGGGCTCCTTTTGACTCTGTTTCCTTTCTCTGTGAAGGCATCTTCTCGGCTCCGCCTATGGGATATATATATATATAACCTGATCACAGCTCGTGAAGAAAGAAGCAGTGCAAACGGATTCTCGTAGATATCGGTTTAGCTCTTTTAGGGCCATAACCCAATAGCCGATTTGGATGCATAATCGGCCAATACACCGTCGAAAAAAAGGCTCAATGTAGTACTTTGTAGTATAATTTTGTGGATGTATCGGCTGATAATGCATCCAAATCGGCTAATGGGTTATGGCCCTAAGGACGGCAGATCTTTAAACGATTACATTTGGCGTCATAATTTACTTGCAAGGGCTGCATTCATGCATTATGACGACCAAGGGCATGGTACATAAATGCATAACACCGTCCTGAAAGGGCTAAGAAAACATGACGTCCTTAATCATCCAAAATGCTATTAGGATCATGCCATCCGAATAACAACTTAATGCATTAAGAGCAGTGGTGAATCCAGGATTTTCCAGAAGGGGGGGGGGCAAACCTGGCCAACTATGGTATGACTGTCTGCTCCCACGCGCAGCGCAAGCGCAGCGCAATGCAAGTAAACCGCAACGCAATCAAAGCGCAGCAGCCATACTAGGGGGGTTTGGGGGCATGCCCTTCCTCAAGGAAATGCTGATGGTCTAGACTTGGTGCCTTATCGCACATTTTGGGACATAGTATCTTAAGACTCAGGTCTGTCTATATGGTATTGTCTCCTTCTCTCTTTTTTTCCCTCTTTTCTCCTCTCTTCTTCCCCTCTTTTTTCTCTTTTTTTTTTTTGGGGGGGGGGGGGGAAGGCCCGTCGCCCCCCCCCCCTGGATCCGCCAGTGTAGAGTATGCCCAGATCAAATCCAGAACTGATTAATCGGTAATACATTAACCATTTAAGGGCCGCATAGTGTTTTCATGTGGCGGTATTATCCCGTTACTAACACGATGCATGAATGCAGTGCTGAATTAATGTATTAGGCCGACCATACAGGGTTAAAACACCCCCAAAAGGCTTCAGTGGCGTAGGGAAAGGCCCCCCCCCCCCAATCACTGAGGAGAGGGGGCTGAATAAGTTTGCCCCCCCCCAATATTTGTCAAGACCTGTAACATAATACATGTACACATGGACCCCAAATCAGAACTAGGGGGGGGGGCTCAATTACTTCTTTTCCATACAATATAATATAAGTGTGTATATGATACATCATGCATAAAAATCTAAAATTAAAGTTGGTTGGAATGGCCCCCCCCCCCTGCCCCCCCCCCCCCCCCATTGAAGATTTGCTTCCTACGCCTCTGAAAGGGATGCATGAATATAGCTCGAGTGAGGCTGTATTCATGCATGCATCATCAGGACAAAGGGTATATAGCATTGAAGCAGACCCTTAATGGCCATTTTCCATTGGCCGATGAGGGGGTAATCGGCAGGCAATCGTTAAAGAATCGGTAGGTAATCGGCAGGAAGAGCCACAACAAACCACTGGAAGGTACACTCTGTGCAGTGTAATTGTTGTGGCTCTCCCTGACGATTGCCTGCCGATCACCTCCAAATCGGCTGATGGAAAATGACCCTTAAAGTGGCATTCTCACCAAGCGTTTCCCACTCACAATTCTAGTACTGTTCTAGTCTGCTATGTGGTTAAGTGCGAGTGGTGAGAATGCCCCTTTAAAGGGTCAAGAGGCCTTACATCAAATTAACATCCATGACAATTTAACCTGTATAAAGCAGTGGTTGTTGAGCTGTATGTAAAGGCCTACCTTGTGTGTTGTGTGGCGTGTAGAGGCTGGTACTCCCCAATGTCTGCATACAACCAACTACCTCCTGTACTGTGGTCAGTCCTATCAGGGACAAGTCATTTAATGCCAGGTAGGATGAGGTGGGGAGGGGGGGGGGAGAGCGTTGAACATGGGGGGGGGGGGACTAAAATAGGCCAAAAAATGATATGCATGTGCCTCCATACTGTTAAAACGAAATGTAGTTAGGCCAAAAAAAAGGAGTTGTGTTCAGGTAACATGGCCCCAAATTAATAGGGTAGGTAGGTTGATTTATTCTTGAAGAATTTTGAAACAAAATTCCTCCAATTTTCGTATAATTTTCAGAAAAAAAGGATTTTAGTAAAAAATGCCTTCCAAAAAAAATTAAAAAAAAAAAAGTAGGGCCAAAATATAGGATCGCTAGGGATACCTGAACACAACATTTTTTTTGGCGTTTTTGGTGCGGATCAAGGTTAGTTAAAGCTTATCGACGAGGGGAGAGGGTGATCGGAAACAATTGCTTGTGAGAAGAGCCCCCACTCCCCTCCTAATCTAGTAATGGCTGGCCCCTTTATATGGCGGTGTGTTTTCATTTGGCACCTCCACGTCCAATATTGAGTGGGGTGGGGTGCAGAGAATGGTTTGTGTTATGGGTGTCAACATGTCGGAGGGCCACAGTATACAGCCGTGTTTTTATATTTGGCCTGTAGCGGTGAATGGCTATACCGTGATAGGGCACTTATCTCTACACCGTGGGTCAACATAAAACATATTAACTTTTTTTAAATTTGCAATGTGTATTATATTGAATATGTTTGCCCCCCCCCCCAATTTACCAGGACCCTATGATGTAATACACACACTTTCCAAAACGTACCTTTCCCACATACGGAAAAGTGGGGACATTGGGGCCTGGCACCCAATCATAACTAGCACTAACTAAAGGGGGCTCAAATACTACTTTTCTATACAATTCCAATATGGGCGTGTATATGCACTTTCATGATTGAAAGCCAATTTTTAGGGCCGGTTGGGTTGGCCCCCCCTGCCCCCCCCCCCCCCAATGAAGATTTGCTTCCTACGCCTCTGTTAAATGTGATAACATATAGTATATGATAAACAAGAATACAGTTGGCACAGCCACATAATCAGTGACTAGTTGGTTTCATCATAGCAGGTGCAGTGTGTCCTTGCTCATTTTGTATCATTTAGTTTTGTTAGCTATTGCCTTGTGATTATTGTAAGTAAAGCATGCCTTCATTATACCCTCGGTTTATTTCATAATGGATACGACGTTCACTATTGTGCCTCTACATGGGTAAAAATCGACACGTGCGACACAGCGACACGGGTGTTTTAAAATCCGACACGTGCGACACGGGGGTTTTAAAAATCGACGGACATGAAAGAATTGAGAAGAGCTTATAGCTATGTATGGGATAAAAATCGACACAGCGACACAGCCTTTTCACTTAAATTCGACACGGCGACACGGTCACAATTGTGTGTACCCATGTAGAGGCACACTATTCGTTAGTACTAAAAACCTCGTATCCTATCTGTGCCCTTCATGGGGTACTGTGTTCCTGCATCACATGGCCTGTGATGTTATGATTTGTTTAGATTTGTTTGATTTGTTGAGATGGCCATTTAAATGCATTTTAACATATTTTGCACAAAAAAATGAAATAAAGGCAAAAGCCACTAGTGGGAGTCAATTGTGTACCGTTCTTCCCTCCTTTCTGGCGACTATTTACCTATTTCTCTATTCGTGCTTTAAAAAGGTCTATCATTGTTATCAAATCCAGGGTCTCTTTCTAGAAATTAAAGTTCACTTAAGGTCACTCACCTAGGCAAGAACGGTACAAAATGACCCCCTAGCCAAGGGCCTTTGTCTATATATTTTTGCAAATATACCCATCCTTGCTTATGCCCGTAACTCATGTGCACTGAAACCGAGACACATAGTTTTTACTTTTTTTTTTAATTTCAGAAATTTTTGGGGCAGGTAGTTAATACAAAATCCTACTCATATAATTATACGAGTCGGCTTTTGTATTACTTCCCCCAAAATCAAGTCTTTGCGAAAACATGCAGGACAGTGGCAATGTCCTCCTAAAATGCCACCGGTCCAGCAGATTGACAAGTGTAGCAGGACTGCATGTCCAGTCCCATGTTGGCCTTTTCCAAAATAAAACAATTGCTGGGTGTCTAATGCTGAAATGTGTTTGACAATATATACTGTGTAAAACTATGTATATATCCTGATTTGGCCATAAATGATTGCTAATATATTAAATGTACTTTTAATGGAGAATACCAATTTATACTCAGAATGCATATAATCAGATATGCTGGAATCCGGTCCTTCAAATTAACACTTGCAGGACCAAATGTCCTGTGGGATGAAAAAGTTTTCGCAAAGACTGAAAGTTTGTGCCACCCTGTAGTTAGCCTTACTGTGCCGCTGAGTACCATTATATGGTTGATACATGAGACCTTACAACCCGTATACACTCAACAGGTCACTCTCTCCTTCACTAAGCCGCGTCTCTGCCACTAATCCACTCTAATCTAGGATTAGCCTAATCCCAATCCTCGGCTATAGGAACTAACGATACTGACTTTTAGGCCACTGTATATCATGAATCGTACACTAACACCTTTCCCTTTTCAGACATTTCTGGCCACTATTTTCATATGTCTCTAGTATTCGTACTTTCATTTTTATCGAATCCAGGGTGAATTTATACAAATTAAATTTGAAATTGGCCTGACTGATATGTGTGTGTGTGTGTGAGGGGGGGGGGGTATTATCATCATTATAGGGGATTAAACACACAAAATATTCAGATTTGGAGTGACCTGAAGTGGTCTCCTTATGGCCTAGTCCTACTGTGTCCAACAAAGAGCAGCATTGGACTAGTGGGAAAACCCAATAGGATTTGTGCACAGAGCGCCACAGAGGGTCAGCACTGGCCATGGTACATTGGTACTTTTCAAGTGGGAGTATTTAATTTTGGTTTAATAGTGTTTGAAATACTTCTTGAAACAACACTTAGAAATGTAGAGTTCTCTGAGTTTAGCTCTAACATGAAATACATATCATTGTTGTTTAAGTAAACTTTGAAAAAAAAAGATTGAAATGGTCTACAGAACGATGCAAATAAATTATTTCTAATGGACCTGTATAGAAATTGGGGGGCTCATGTTAGAAACAACCGCAGCCACTTCTCAGTCAGCATTGCTGCTGATCTTGAAAAAGGTAATTTGGGCTTCAACCACCGGCTCTATGCCATGAGAATATGAAATTGGAATACAGGTGCTGCCCTTGGCCCGTGGATGACGAGTGGAATATGATGTACACTGTAAAAAATGTGTTTCGTTTCTAAACATATTTTTCTAAACACTAGTAAATTTGAAACACATTTATTTTTTCTAAACACATTTTCAAAAACAAAACACTTTTTTCTAAACACTTCAACACTTTTTCTTCAAAAGCGTTTAGTTTTATAATGTGTTTTAAAACTAAACACTTTTTTATAAAAAGTGTTTATAAATGTTGTTATCTAATATCTTACAAAAATAAAGGATTCTAGTCTAATATGACTGAAAATAATGTGTGGGGCTGGGTGTGGGGTGTGTGGGGCAGTGGGGCTTGGTGTGGGAAAATCAATCTCTCATTGCCAGTGTGAACTGTCAATAAGAAAATTCTTATGGCTATTGACAGTTCAAAGTGTCAACAGGGGAAAACGTTCTTGTTATTGACAGTCAATAGTGATAAATTATATATCCTTATTGACAGTCCTTCACCAAACTTTGGTGGGGGGGGGGGGGGGGGAATCGATTTTGGTGGAAAATTCGATTTTGATGCAAATGTCAATTTCTAGTACAAAAAACCGAGTTTTAGTGCAGAACCGAGTTTTAGTGCAGAACCGATTTTGGCAGCAAAACCGATTTTGGGGGCAAAACCGATTTTGAAGGCAAACCCGATTTTGAGGGCAAACCGATTTTGAAGGCGAAACCGACTCTGACTCTGAGGGCAAAACTACAAAACCGATTTTGGTGACAAAATCACTTTTGCCAAAAAAAAAAAAGCTTTTGTCAAAAATAACCCACTATTTGACTCCAATGAGTCAGTAATATTCCACTATTGACAGTTAGCATGAGGAACTGTCAATGACAGGAATAATTTCCACTGTTGACAGTGTGAACTGTCAATAGCCGAAATATTTTCCACTATTGACAGTTCGAACTGTCAATAGCATTTTCATTTAATGGCATGCAAATACCCTGTGTAAAGGCTATGTTAAACGTATTATAGGAGCCTAAATGTTCCACCAACAGTCGGATTGCGATCCATGTGTAAGGATCCTGGTGGAGGGGGGGGGGGTTGTGATTGTATACAATAGAAAGTGCTGTGTACAAAGCTAATTGTGAATGATACATTCCCTATTATAAGGCTCCGTTTGAACATCCAATATATTGGATGTTCAATTTTCAATTTTTCAACAAGGAGACATATCATCTATGTAGAAATATTTTTGGATTGCTTCAAAAATATTTAATATTTGATTTTTAGGGATAGCAGTGATTTGATTGTAATGCTGTCCGAGGCAGCACAGCTGCTTCCCAGTGGCAGCAGCTGACTGTGTCTCACGAATTTGGGCCAATGTTTCGTCTATGACCGGGTGCAATCTATGACTGGGTGCAATCTATGACTGGGTGCAATCTATGACTGGGTGCAATCTATGACCGGGTGCAATCTATGACTGGGTGCAATCTATGACCGGGTGCAATCTATGACCGGGTGCAATCTATGACTGGGTGCAATCTATGACCGGGTGCAATCTATGACCGACTTGAATAAAAATACTTTATTTAGGCCAGATGAAGATGTAAATGGTGGAAAATGTTAATGGGTGTTTTAAGACATTGTATCACTTATTTTATTTCAATTTCTATCTACATCTGCCCTAAATAAACCGTTTTCTTTCAAGTCGGTCATAGATTGCACCCGGTCATAGATTGCACCCGGTCATAGATTGCACCCGGTCATAGACTTTCAACTTGGCCCAAATTCGTGAGACACAGTCAGCGGCTGAGAGGCAGTTGCATCTGGGACCTAGGGGGGGTGCTGCCAGATGGGCCTCAAATTCATACCCACGTATCCAACCCACTTTATGTAACATCATATGGAAACCCCCAGGAAATATTTTACAGGTATTTTGGTTTGATATGTTTGCGATATATTAAGGAATATTGTGTCAGTGGGCTCAACTGAGCCAATTAGACTTAACTCATCTATGTTGCACTTGCCAACCTAATAAAGTAACGACCAAATACCAGATTTGGGCAAGCCAGATAAACCTCACATAGGACCGAATAAAACCAATGGTGTCTGGATTAAAGTGCCATGGTCTGGTAATTTTCATAATTCGAATCCCAGCTTAATTTGTATTTGAAGAATAGAGCACAATGAAATGCCCCCAATTATACCCTAAAAAGAGGGTAACCTATCGCCCATGTAGAGTTTTCACAGTGCATTTTCAATAGGTGGAATTATAGAATGCACTCCAAAAATAGTCAAATGAGCCTAAATTTGATGATTTGTTGAATTTCCAGCTGAATTCTATGGAAGTAATAAAGCACATAAAGTATGGCCACAGGGGATATTTTGCTAGTTATAAATGAGATTGATATTTGAGCCTTATCGGACCATGGCACTTTAAGATTAATAGAATAACACTAACAACGTGTTTATAATACTCATGCTGTAGTGTGTTGTTTGTTTTTATTGCAAAGAGTTATGTACACAACGGTGAAAATGTTGAGAACAACCTTAACGATCTGTCTGCAATTAACGCATGGTCTAACTTCATGATATTAACAATAATCAGAATAGGTGTACCAATAACTACATTATGTCTTTAACTTGATAGTAATTGTTAGAACACAGTAACTTAGTATATATATATATATATATATATATATAATATATATATATATATATATATATATAAATATATATATATGTATATATATATATATATATATTATATATGTATACATATATATATATGTATATATATATATATATATATATATATATATATATATATATATATATATATATATATATATAAACAAGGTTATGCAATTGTTGTGATATTAAATTCATGATGCTAAACTGTGTTTGGCTTAATAACATTTTGGGCTGTTGGTATTAATTGGGAAAACTTTGGAAACACTGATAGTCATTTACCAGGACATGTCCTAGTAATGTATGAGCAACTATACATATCAAAATCAGGTCCCTTAATCAAGAATAAGGTTGTAGGGTGAGCCACTAACCGAGGGATCTCAATGATCCCGGAATTAACAGATGTATCATGCTTCATTTATATTTATGCTTATCTTGTTCACCCCTTTTTCAAAATCTTTAAACAGAAATCACTCTGTCCATTTTTGTTATTCATTTAGATCATAGATTGACTGGTCATTTCAGTGCCTTTATTCTTTACACGTTAGAATCAATGGTGTTTTGACTTTTGCATATCGTAGTTCTGAAGAGAACTATACCAGTTTCCATACGTGAGAAATGAGAACAGTACTTAGGTCGTAGACTCTTAAAACAAGAATATATATTGTATCATATTTCTCGATGAATATAACAACAGTCTTCCTTTAAGTTGTATATAATATATGCTGCATATACATTGGCTATTTTGGCGAAGGAGTTGAATAAGAAAAAGGTAAATTGCAAGAAATAATTATACCATTGTAAGGACAAACATACATTCTAGACGCTAACAATCACAATTATGATCGCAGCAGAATGCCCTATACGTTTGGAACATTGCCATATCTTCACTGTTATATCTAATAACATTATTATTTTTAGTTAACTACAGAAAAACGTTTTTCAAATGTTCCCATTACCCATACTCTCAGAAATGATTATTTCATTACGTCCTGTCACGAATGAATTTCTAATGCTTACTCTCAATGACATAATTATGATCTATTATGGACTTGTTGATTTTGTTTGCTGTTATTATTTCATAATAATGCTTAATACATGTTATGCTGAGAGCCCAATTTATTCAATAAACAATTTAGCAGTATCCTTTATGTGATCAGTTCAGCTTCAAAGTTGGTATTTCCATCAACAGTCATAGGATCTTGTATATAACAATTCAGAAAGATACATAATGATGTTATGAATCGCATCATTGCCAATAAAATAGAAAATAAAGACAAGTGTACTATTTACAATATCGCCTCCGTTATACACGAAAATATTTATCGCACAAACTTAAGTCCACAAGTAATAGAGAAGAAAATTTTGACATTTTCATTTTTATCCTCAATTAGCTGGAATACTGTTTGGGAAATCCTCCCTAGTATTATATATGAACTTGTCTATGTTGGGCATGGACAATAGTTGCTACAATGAGACGGTGTAATTCATTTCTAAATAAATGATGAGCACAATCTATGTACATGCGATTCATTTCTGTACATATTCCTTCCCAAAATAATGTATAACAACATAATGAGATCTTGTCTCGAGGCCTAGGCCAAACAACCAAATCATAAGATGGTAATGGGCTGTGCCTCACGACCTTGGGTCAATGTTTTTGTCTCTGACCGAGTGCCGTCTCTGACCAGGTGCCGTATCTGACCAGGTGCCGTCTCTGACCGGCTTGGCTTGATATGGTCAAAATACCAACAGCAGGAGGCTAATTATGATTATATAAGAACCGCTATAACGTTTTTACAAATCCTTATATATCTGAGTATAATTCTTTTCAAAACACCTTTTTTTCTGACACCTGGTCAGAGACGGCGCCTGGCCAGAGACGGCACCTGGTCAGAGACGGCACCTGGTCAGAGACGACACCCGGTCAGAGACAAAAACATTGGCCCAAGGTCGTGAGACACAGCCAGTGTCTTGTTCTTGCACAGCAATACCGGGACTCCATTTCTCAGGTGTCACATGGAGTCTTAACACGGTTCTGCATTTTTAATCCTGTAAGGACGACATAGTGGCATATCATATTAAAGCACTGTGTGGCCCTTAATGGTAAACTTTATGATGTACACGTTTCTTGTTTCTTGTGTATTGTTTATCATAAGATTCTTTGGGGTAGAAGGAATGCAAATCACAACTTTGCTATACGAAGAGGAAAGGCTGTGTATATACTTTAGTATGTACATTGTCGGGGGGGAGGTACAAGAAGGGGTACCCCCTAACATAGGGGCACATAACCGGATCATCCACTGCACAGGGGAAGAAAAACAGAGTCAGATGACTCACTTCCCAGAGTCTGCAATGTCGACAAAATTACTCTCTTTTGAAAGTAAGCAACACTCCTTGAGAATCCAGTCTTGCCTGACTCCCTTACTATAAAGTGGCCAGTCATGGTTGGACTCTAAAAAGGGAGTACTTTTGGCGACATTGCCCAAATCACTTATATCTCTTGGTGTGCTAATCGCCATAGAGCGCCATATAGCACTGCGTACATTGGTTGCGTACATTGGTTGCGTACCTTGGCTGCGTACTGTTGTGTAATGTTTTCAACAAAGACCACTGTAGATGGTATGTTCTATACCTGGAGACCACCACGGACCACTGTAGAACTTAGATGTTATTTCTATAATTGGCACATCACCAAGGCCCGCTGTATAGACTCATAATTGGGATATCCTTAGAGAGCTTTACTTTCATGCAGCCTTAAAAGACTGTAGTACACTTGGTACTGGGACTCTTGCCAGGCCTCAATACTAACTTCAAGTAATAACATATTCTTCTAATGCACAGGCCTTCACTGAGCTGTGGTGGAGATTGTCTGCAGTGGGTTGGTAGTATTAGTATAAAGGCCTGACACTGTTGTGGTTCGGTCATCCAGGTGACCATGTGACCAAACTCTACATACCAGGCCTATACTAGTGACATCTATTGATACTTGTGAGAACTACCTGGTATGTAGAGTTTGGTCACATGGTCACCTGGATGACCGAACCACAACAGTGTCAGGCCTTTATACTAATACTACCAACCCACAGCAGACAATCTCCACCACAGCTCAGTGAAAGCCTGTGTTCTAATGCTGCTATTTAACAAGGCTAACAAAAAAAGCTGCCCTATACATGGATAGAAAAGTACTTCTGCTTTGACATTGATTCAGAGCAGTAAATGAACAAGGAGCCTGGTCATATATACATAATTATTAAGGTTTTCACAGACCTATCTATGGCATTATCTCAGGGCTTAATCACAAGCCAAGACAAAATATTTGAAAGAATCCCTCAGAAGTCATGTGTATGTAGGTGTGTTTGAACTGTTGTAGTTTAATGTAGAGGAAACATATATTTGTGTTTGAAGGCAGAAAATGGATTCACATTTGTGGAAAGATATCACACAAGCATGTTTTATAGTTAGATAGGTGCATGGCTATAATTATTGCCAAAGGTTAATACAGCCCACAATCATTGTTCTGTCACCTTTCCATCTGGAGAATCCTCAAACAGATCAATTTTCCACATTGCTTGCAGTGGCTTTTTTTTAGTATGACATGTAGTCATGATTTGGTCTGATCTATGCCATGGTACATGGTAGTGGATGAGGGCGATGGTTCATGTACCTGCTATGTCACACTAGGTACGACTAGATGTGGTCACACCAGCCCCAGAACCACCGTCCTCTGAGAGACAAGAAACAAGCCCTGGAGTTACAGAAAATGAAAATTCACATGATTCTGTGACAAATCCCTGATGTTCCACCAAATTCGGTGGTACACCCAGGAAGATATTTTGAAGTTTTTGGTTCTTTCCTTTTCTGGATGGCATGTCATGGGTACCCATTGTGTCATTTGAAGTGCATCACCTTTTATTTCAATTCCCCTCTACATTTACAGGAATCGGGCCAATCCTCCAAAAGCTTTCGATGGAATTTATTCTCAAAGAATACTGCTAGTTGTGATGTGCCTCTACATGTAATTTAGTCGGTCCTTTTCCACCTCTATAAATACATATATACGTATATAGTTATCATCAACATCTCAAATGCCTATCAAAAGTTTCTCGGGAATTCTACAGTTCTATATCATAGGGATGTGTTGCTATGCTATCTCTGCAGTGTATAAGAAGCAATCAATAGAAGACTTGACAGTGTCATGATAATATTACGTGTGCACCGATAATTACGCGTTGAGGCGACGAGATATCATCCACAAGGGAACATTCACAAATGACTTTTTTAAGACCCCCATAGCCTTTCGTCATTAGTTTGGGTGAATCAGGCTATATAAGTTATACATGACCCAGGTCATGTGACGTCACTAAACCCAAAGACACGTCCCATCCCTCAGCCCCCTTGTGACGTCATGTGTGAACATTCCCCAATTTTGAAGGATCGAAAATTCAGGCTTCCTCAGGTTTTTTTTCAATCCCTTTGAGCGAGTTCCCTCACTGCAAGGGATTTCAGGGTTCTGAGTTTCAAGAGTGTTTAAAAATGTTGCCCTACTCACACAGGCACCCGTTGGTCACAATACCGATATCATCCTTATCATCATCTCTACGCGACTCCAAATTCCACATACACACAAACACGGAACAAAAAAAATGGTTGATAATTCTGTTTTCACTACTTGTCTGCTATCGCAAAGCCACGTCAAAAACCCAGTTTCGGATGGCATAAAGAAACATCAGTGCCACCGGAAGTATTACACAATAGTTGCTTATATGGGCACCAGGAGGTGCTGCATTACATCCGTCGGTGTTACATGCTAGTACACATCCATGCATGTATTGGTCATCGTACTTGATCTTGTTTACGAACCAGCAGTGACTTTCACGACCTATCTCGGTTTCGGTGTTGGTTTCGCCATTGTCGACAACGCACGTGCGGACCAGAACGGTGTAACCATTGTCATCTGAAGAGAAACATGGGGTTTGAGTTCTTCATCTTGATACACTGAGTACTTACTTAGTTTAGCCTTCGTCTTGATACAGTACTTACTTAGTTTAGCCTTCATCTTGATACACCCAGTACTTACTTAGTTTAGCCTTCATCTTGATACGCTCAGTACTTACTTAGTTTAGCCTTCATTGTGATACGCTCAGTACTTACTTAGTTTAGCCTCCATCTTGATACACTCAGTACTTACTTAGTTTAGCCTCCATCTTGATACACTCAGTACTTACTTAATCTAGCCTTGATTGTGATACACTCAGGCCAATAAAAATAAAAGGTATGTTTCAGGTAACATGGGAAGAAAGGCTGGGGTTGGTAGGTCAGATATTTATTTTATTTTATAAACTTTTTTTAAACATGGAAGTACTAGCCATCCTCAGTGTAAACCCTAAAAATTACCCAAAAAGTGTAAAAATATGAAATTTTACTCAGAATTGCAAAAAAAAAGTAGGGTCGGCCCTGCTTTTCTAGGGTGGGTAGGGTGACTTGAAACAAACTTTTTTTTAAAATTTGGCCTCAGTACTTACTTAGTTCAGCCTTCATCGTGATACACTCAGTACTTACTTAGTTTAGCTTTCATCTTGATACACTCAGTACTTACTTAGTTTATCCTTCATCTTGATACACTCTGTACTTACTTAGTTTAGCCTCCGTCTTGATACAGTACTTACTTAGTTTAGCCTGCATCTTGATACGCTCAGCACTTACTTAGTTTAGCCTTCATCTTGATACATTCAGTACTTACTTAGTTTAGCCTTCATCGTGATACACTCAGTACTTACTTAGTTTAGCTTTCATCTTCATACACACAGTACTTACTTAGTTTAGCCTTCATCTTCATACACTCAGTACTTACTTAGTTTAGCCTTCATCTTGATACACTCTGTACTTACTTAGTTTAGCCTCCGTCTTGATACAGTACTTACTTAGTTTAGCCTTCATCTTGATACGCTCAGCACTTACTTAGTTTAGCCTTCATCTTGATACATTCAGTACTTACTTAGTTTAGCCTTCATCGTGATACACTCAGTACTTACTTAGTTTAGCTTTCATCTTCATACACACAGTACTTACTTAGTTTAGCCTTCATCTTCATACACTCAGTACTTACTTAGTTTAGCCTTCATCTTGATACACTCTGTACTTACTTAGTTTAGCCTTCATCTTGATACAGTACTTACTTAGTTTAGCCTTCATCTTGATACAGTACTTACTTAGTTTAGCCTTCATCTTCATACACTCAGTACTTACTTAGTTTAGCCTTCATCTTGATACACTCTGTACTTACTTAGTTTAGCCTCCGTCTTGATACAGTACTTACTTAGTTTAGCCTTCATCTTGATACGCTCAGCACTTACTTAGTTTAGCCTTCATCTTGATACATTCAGTACTTACTTAGTTTAGCCTTCATCTTGATACAGTACTTACTTAGTTTAGCCTTCATCTTGATACAGTACTTACTTAGTTTAGCCTTCATCTTAATACACTCAGTACTTACTTAGTTTAGCCTTCATCTTGATACAGTACTTACTTAGTTTAGCCTTCATCTTGATACACTCAGTACTTACTTAGTTTAGCCTTCATCTTGATACACTCAGTACTTACTTAGTTTAGCCTTCATCTTGATACAGTACTTACTTAGTTTAGCCTTCATCTTGATACACTCAGTAGCTGGGAAGAGCCCCATGCGCTCCTTCCTGCCAGCGTAACACGTGGGGATGTAGTACTTGTTGGTGTTATTGAAGGTATCCTCACAGCCTGGTTCACTCCCGTTAACAGAAGAACAGACAAAACACCCGATTGCCACCGCTGTCAACAATGAGAAAATAGAGAATTATTACATGGTTAATAGTGTTGTTTTACAGCTTAGAAGAAGCAATCAATAGTTGACTTCATAAGGTAATGGTAATTTAACATAATATTATGCACCAATAGATACACATTAAGGTTAGGTGATATCATCCACAATGAATGGTTCACAATATTTGTCACCAACTTGGGGACCTTTTTCAGAAACCCCACCCCTTGTCACTATGTTAGGCAAATCAGAATTTACAAATTGTATGGCCTGGGTCATGCTTCATTACTTGACTTAAAGACCCTCACCCTCCTCCTTTACACCTAGCTGGTGACGTTATTTGTGAACGTTCCCCGAATGTGAAAGATTACGAATTCAGGCTTCTGCAGTTCTCTTCAACCCCTTTGTGCAAGTTGTGAGTTTCCAGAGTTCTTCAGAGTTACCCTCACACTTCCTGACAATCTGATATCAACAATACTTGACTACCTCAATACCGTAAAATATGCATAGAAATACGCTTTCCATTTTCTAATGTTGTACCTAACACATTTAGTCTATTAGGAGGTGTGCCCATTAAATGCAGCTGTTACATCCAAATACAGAATAGCCACATCAACTCTATTGTACACAGTTTACTGTATATCATATAGCCTTAGGCATTCTTGAATACACTCTGCACTGGTGTCAAAGTTCAGCCTTGGGCAACACATTGAAATCGGATCTAACTCTCTGACTGTCTAGCTCAGGTGACCCTCTGGGTTGAATTGATTATGCAGCTGATGAAAGGTTCTAATAACATGTAGTAGCATAACAGGAAGTCCTTGAATAATAATAGTATCTGCCTTTGCTCTCTGTAGACGTGATTTTACGGAAAATTGTCAGTGTCCGGGGTGACATTAGATTATTCTAAGAGGTTTAAGCCATTTGGTGTGATGCATGAGAGTCGGTGTATCCACCTTCTTTCCTCTAGATTCAATTCTAGGATGCCGGCTAGGCTCCTAGGTGGGTTCTTCATAAAGCTAAGTATAGTTATGTCGAACCCTGCCCATCTGGAGGGTCTATCTGGAGGAGGGGGACAAGAATTGAAGTGGCAGGCTACTGTAGTGTTCCGATTGTTGTCTATGTCCCCGCTGTGCCCATTGAAACGATCCATCAGTCATTGCAATGTTTGGTCAACATATTGTACACCACAGTGTTTACACATTATGGCGTAGATTAGGTTGGACGTTTGGCAGTTTACTGCAATGAGTGTTTTGAATTTTTTGTACTGGTAGTGGTAGAGGCTAATACATGAAATGACTGTTTTCCAAAAGTGAGTCAATTTATATGCAATAGATACCATATATCAGCTAGTAATAAATAAAAACTGATGAAGATATATTAATATATCGAAACGTCGATCATTGAAATGCTACAAACCTAACCACATTCTATCAACTTTATTGTTGTATTTGATGTAACTGTTTTTACCATGAATAAATTGTCAACCTAAGCTGAAATCGTCTGGTTATGTGTGACCATACCACATATCAAATAAATAAAAACGGGTCTGCCGAACTCTGCATTGACATTGTTGCACATGATTTCACTGCCTCCCACACGGATTCCAAGGACTTTCTTTCCAGATCTCCTGAAAGCATTTATACTGACACCCTTGTCTCTATACAGTGAATATTATAGTGTTTATTTGCAACATATTAGGGAGTGATCATTTTTTAACAACAGGGGGGGGGGTGGTGGGTTTCCGTGCGGAGCACACGAAATTTTTTACAAAACCCCCCCCAGTCGAGGGGTCAACATTTTTTACACCCCCCCCCCCTTACAGCCGAAAATCGGCTCGCACGCGGGCCCTTTGAAGCATAGTAACGCGCCAGTACCAGTTTCCAACAGCTGCTCCTCCACATTTCTGTCGTAGCTATTTGCCTCTACAAAACGTCATGCTCTGATCGATCTACTCACTTTGAATCACGATAACATTTGATAATTTCTTTTAAAGTATTCAATGGGCTATTTCTCTTGGCATAAATATGATACAGAATCTACACACTTTTGATATTTTATATCCAAGTGCCTAATGAAGCATGCTAACTGCTGGCTATCAAAAATAATGTAATGAACTTATTACTTTGACAATTGCCAATATGCCAATAACAGTATCAATATAGATATGATGCCAATAATCACCAGATATCACACTTTAACCCTTTTGAGGTCGGTAATATGTCCTAATGCATTTAGCGTCTCTGGTGAGTAACTCGCCAGCACTACACTAGTTCATCATGCTTACCCCTTTGAGGTATCAACCCAATAGGGTCGGCATGATAGATAAATGCAGTACTGGCGAGTTACTTATTGGTAATGTTCTACAAAGCCTTCTGTTTTGATATCAAACTTAAAGCAATTTCTTATCTATTACCCGCATTAAATTGGGAAAAATCCATGATTTCACAAATGAATGCATTTTAAGTTACAGCGGTGCATTTTTACACCATCCCAACAAATGGCACACTGATATTCCTACGCTATCTATACAACCAATCTCTTAGTCACTAGTACCTAACCCAGTTAGTCATTTGTTGGCTCCCTATACAACCAACCTAGGTATGTTATTATTGTCAGGTTGGTCAGTACTGACCAACTCATCTTAGTCTTTTAATTTCCAGGGCGAGTCACTGAGTGGTCATCAAAGTATCTTACAGGTGGCACCAACTAGTGGTATACAAATACAACACACCAATGATGAACATAGATTAGCCACTACTGACTGACCCCTCAGTCATTTTTGAATAAGACTTTGCCATTGTGCCTAACACACATATGACGAACCTAGGATAGTCTGTACTGACTAACCCTTTCAACCTATGGATTTTCAGTGTGGTGCATTAAAGGTTACAGGGTTAGATAAGAAGTACTTACCTTGGTGAACGTAGATCAGGAGCAAGTACGGCAGACACAGAGTTAGGCAGGAGAGCCAGATGGACGCCATTTTAGCTAATCTGTAACCATGGAAACATAGTGATTAGTAGGAGAAACATTGGAGTGGGAGTGGGAGTGTGGAAACAGCAGTAGGTGGGGGAGGTTACATTAACACATGGGGAGACTGTGGGTAATGTTTGCTAACCTGCTAACGACATGATATGGGTAGCACTTGTTCTGTGACTCCCCGACCACTTCTTCCTCTTAACAGGTGTGTGTATGGGGTAGATTCACCACTTTCAACCGGTCTGATCCATTTTTCTTATGAGCTACCTTTAAGGTCTAATTGCTTCTAGAGTATATTGTGCATAGCCTTCAGAGTTGAACCAAATTTTAGATATTGCTCTGGAGAATACCTTTCATGATATCTTATAATGCAATATATCAGTTTATAGTATTTAATTCCATGATCTATCAGAGCATTCAGAATTGTCCCTCTTCACCCTAAGTCAGCCAAACTGTACCTTGAGTCAGCCATATCACAGCCACCAAAAATATGTGGAATAAACCAGTAATTTTGAGATTTTCTTCAATGGTTTGACGGACATGAATGCCTGTATCATAAATCAATATGTTACAACTAACAATAGAGAAGAAATTGATTCAGAAAGTCAGTACAGTACCTCAGGTGAATACCACTGCATTATGAGCTATCAAAACAAGTAAATATTACTTTTATGAGCAGTGAGGACTAAAAATGATATAATAGACATGCAGTATTGAGTTCTATAACGCATAATGAATATATCAGGGGCTCTGCCTGCTCACCCCCTCCCTCCCCCCTCTTTTTGCATTTCACCCTTGCCTTCTATACACTGCACAAGTAAGCCTGCTATCCTTAACCCTCTAGTAGAAGAGGGTATTCTGGGAGGAAGGGGTAGTCACAAGGGTAGGTTGAGAGTTCTTAGACAAGGATTCTGGATGAAAGAATTCCAGGGGGGATTCCAGAGAAGAAAATCCCATGGTTGACTTAAGGTATGAGGTGGCTGACTTAGGGTGAATTCATGACTGACTCAAGGTGAAATGGGTATACCTTACAAAATTAGTTCTAAATATGATCTAGGATATTAATTTTGCTAAATAAAGTGATGATTTGAGTAATTCAGATACATATCCAGCTCACAAAACTGATCGACATTGTGTATGAAAGGGACAAATACTTCAAATCAACTACCAAAGAGAATGAACAGTGGAGAGATTTTCATTCTCTGTTTGTCAAAACAGCTCAAACAGGGATACTTCTGACTGATTTTACATTATGAAAAAGAGTGATAATATGGATGCAATGTGCAGTATATATTTGTAAAACACTTCAATTTTAAAATCAGTGGGAGTTTATTGTTATCAGATTTATAGTAAACTGGTAATTTCATGTCAAATGTGGTTGACTCAAGGTATGAGTTTGACTTACTCTACATGTGTGTGTGTGTGCATGTGTGTGCATGTACCAGGTGTGTGATGGTGAAACGATTTGCTAGTTCAAGCCCCGTCCCCGCCAAAGTTCAGGCTGGTAGCTCTCTGAACTAGCTTCAATTTGCACCCACTCCCATGTCTCTAAGAGCCACGATTCAGGAGATAAAATTTAATGTGTTCTAAACGAATCAGATCCGGGAAGAACTTTTCGAAAATATTCAATATGAGATTTCTAAGCAAGGTTCTTGTTCCGCTGGTCTGATTGACTTGATTTTCAAAGCGTTTGAAAGCTTGAGAGGAACTCTTCTCTCCAATGATGTACCTGACATTAAGAAACTTCATGTCCTAGTCATGTCAACAGATACTGCCTTTGGGAATTTCATGTATCCAAGAGGCAATGGAATAACCATATGGAAATTTCAACTTTTAACCTAGCACAGCTAAATTGCCTTCCCTCCGCCCCCCCTTCTCATCTTCCTCTGCCCCCCGCCGCCCCCACAACTATAGTCTGGAGCTCCTTTAAAAATAATATGTGAAAGGTTCAAGCATTTTTGAGTAGAATTGTATTCTGAGTTGGAGTAGGGTAATTTGGGCGTGCTGAATTCAAAGCTGCCAAATGTTAAGATGTCAGTCTTTCATATATGCCTCAAATCGAAGATGGCCACCACCTGGGCATAATACTTGATTAAAATGCCAAATTTCATCTGGCATAATGCCCTTTTGGCAGCCATCTTAGATTTGGGACGTATGGCAAGACTGACGTCTTAACATATGGCAGATTTGAATTTGGCACGTCCGAATTACCCTATTCCAATACAGAATGCAATTCTACTCGAAAACGCCTAGCACCTTTTTATCAAGTGTCTTTTAGAGATTTGGCCCCTGACTAGCTATATGGAGGACATATCTTCAATTTATTCCAGTCAATGAAACATTGGATGAATGCAGGTCATCCATGCATGTTTGCCTGTGATAGTGTGTGTGCTTTTGCCCATAACTGGGGACTCGAATTAGATAAAATGACCTTGGAGCTGGGGACTTGAAGCTTAACTGGGGACTTGACCGAGTCCCCACTTAATTGAGACCTGTTTTGGGCAGGAAATAGCTTTGTGATGCCTGAAAATTGGTTTTCGCTTAAGTCCCTAGTTGCAGGAAAAAATCAATCTCTTTTCATACTCACACACTGCCACACACCAAAGGCTGCCGGGTACCCAGTTCCAGGTGGAATTCCCAGCTAAAAATAAAACCATTATTTTACGTCAAAATAACGTTTTAAAACGTTATATAACGTTATACCATACGTTATATAAAGTTACAAAATGTTGTATGACGTTTTTGTTTACTGGGCCAGTCTCACCTCGGGAGGAACGGTTCAAAAATGACTCATTTGTCATGGGCCTCTGTCTGTTATAGATGTCTCTGTATCAGATCTGTCTGTCTCTATCCATCTCCGTCTGTCATCACCTTCCTATCCGCCTTGCTGTCCACATCCCTGTCTGACTCTATCGCTGTCTCTCACTCTCTCTGTTTACTGTCCCACTCTCTCTTTCCCCCATCCTGGCCCTCTCTCTGCTATTTTTATTTTTATTGATGGAAGAGGCACTAAAACAATAAGTCCTCTGGCTGTTTGGCAGTGACTATCTGCACCCAAGCACCTGTAGGGTACACTGAAAACCCAATCGAATGGGCAGGTCATCAGTGATGATGACCTTAGGGTCATCAATCGTTGATGACGACCCAAAGTAATCACATTGATTACCTATAGTTGTCACATTGATTGCCTATAGTTTTCATTTTTGGGTCTGAATTTAGATAGGAGTTAACATTTCCAAAGTATAGACACCTCTTCCGTGTACTCAGCTGTAGCTCAAAGTGTCAGAAGGCACTGTCATTGGTATTACATACATACATGCCTTATTGGGACTGATGGCCGGTAAACATGTCCCAGATAAAGGAGTTTAATGGATGAAGGGGTATTAAGTACTTGCATTTTCTTATGAGAAATATGGCAAAAAAACAAA
Organism: Harmothoe impar; assembly: GCA_947462335.1. NCBI lineage: Eukaryota > Metazoa > Annelida > Polychaeta > Phyllodocida > Polynoidae > Harmothoe > Harmothoe impar. The sequence continues at coordinate 15,949,977 of OX381707.1, read as the reverse complement.
AATACAAAGGTAATCAATAGTGATGACCTATGGTGATCATAATGACTTGTGCTGCAATCCAAGAAAATGTGATCAATATGATTACCAGGGGTCATCACATATGATGACTATAAAGAGCACCAGGTACTCCGCCAGGCCACAATCAAAATGATCACCCAAAGGTCATCATCACTGATCACATTTTGCGCCATAGGGTTGTCAGTGTAGGCTAGTATATACATGTAGCAGGCCCTGTACATGTATGTAGACTTTGGCCTGCCAACAGTAAACGTTTACTGCAGCCTGCCATGGTGGGTTTAATTAATCGATCACATGCTACATTGGTGCTTAGTTACCCCTCAGCAGCTAGGGAGTGGCCATAAGGTAATAACGAGGGGGGGGGGATTGGTAACATTTTATAAGCCCCTTCCCTTCGCGATAGACTCGAGTGTATTGAATATTTTGCCCCCCCCCCCCTCTCCGAATGGCGCGTAAATTTGTTCCCCCTTTGAACTATATATGGGCTCATTTGCTTAAAAAGAGGCACACCTTTACCCCCCCCCCCCTCAGAAGGGGTTGGATATTTTAACGCCCCTCCCCCGCCAAACCTACCACCTCTGCAAACAATAAATGACCATTCCTTCATGCCACAAACAGTTTGGGGACCAACGGCAGCCATGCAGACATGTTCTCCTACACGGGGTGAGAGGCTGCAACACCTCAGCAAACCTGCCAGACACCGGCTATAGCCGGCAAAATGTCTGCCCTAATTTGTACTTGAATGTGGTTTGTCTTTGATGAACACAATGCATAAATGCAGCCTGGGCAGGTACCGTAACTCTAGAAGTATATATTCCTGCATCATGCCGACATCACATCACAGTGATGTTAAAACCCACAGCTGGTTTACAATAAATGTCACTTGGATCTTGTATTAGTTATGCATTTAATCATCATAATACATGAATAGAGTGGTAGCAGGTAACTCCACAGGAATGTATTCAAGTATAATGCGGACCCCATGTGGTTGGTACATTCCCCAAGCATCAGCATCATGAATGGATGCAGCCCTGATATCCGAGTAGATTCACAAGGGCTGCATTCATGTATCATAATGGAAAAGGTATATGACATTAAAGCCATACGCAACCTTTAAATGGTTACCACATAATATGTGCCCGTGGCTACCACCTGGGCTAATATCACCAACAGCATGTGAGTTATAGCCTCTATCCCTATGGGATCAATATTTAGAGCACACATCATAATGCCACTACCCTGCACTGTTAGAAGTAAGTACTGTAGCTGTACAGTATAAAAGGAGATATTTTTCGTTTCCAGTATCACATACTGTACAGCTACACTCACCTACTGTAGAACACCACACACAGGAGATCGTGGGTTCGAATCCCACTTTTTTTTACAGACCCCAAAAAGTGTAAAAATATTAAAAAAATCTCCAAAATTGCATAACAAAAAGTAGGGTGCTTTGGTGTACCATGTTAACCCATACTATAGGAAGAGTGACAACCCTGCTTGATGCGCATGATGCTTGATTACAGCATTGTCAAATAGAGTCCCCAGGACTGCATTTTGATGGCCAAAGGCACAACATATATACCATGCAGCCGTTAAAGGGTTTACAGAACCACACTACTGTTGTTTTTATCAATATAAAATCTAAATTACACACATGTACATATTCAAATATCAACGAGCTAACATTTCTATGTCAATATAGGTGGAAATGCATGTCAACTGGGCTAAAGAAAAATTAAAAGAAAAACATAGTTTTCATTGTGCCAAGGTTAGACTACAGTAGGTGAGTGTAGCTGTACAGTATGTGATACTGGAAAAATACCTCCTTTTATACTGTGCAGCTACAGTATATATCGCTGTGCAGATACAATAACTTCTGACAGTGTGTATATACCACTACATTTGATGTACCAGCATGTACCATGTGTTCATGCAGCAGAGATTCAGGATATATACATGGAGTATGCTACATAATTACATGTGCTAATTTCGTCAGATGATTGCTTTCTCCTCTTGTCAACAAGTATGTCATGTTGTGTAAGTTTTTGAGACCCTTTTTTGACACTAGGGGCCTCGATAATGAAATATCTTGTCTATTAATGCTGCAATACCCATTAAAACATTATGAATATTTTTCATATTGTTATACTTTTAACCAGAGTACCAGGTATTCTTAAATAAGTCGTGGGCAAAACTATGAACAGTGCACTTATATATATGCATATACATCTTTTTTATATCTGAATTAAACCTCTCGGCTAAACCTACAAGTGTGGAATAAACACACTTATTGTTTGCTATGCCTATTATGAGGCTAGAATGATTCCTGATACAAAGCTTGATTATAAGATTGGGAATGGGTTCTCCTAACAATATTTCTAAATACCATTTCCTTTTATAAAGAAAGAAAAAGGAATATGACAGTTATCAGAGCCCATAGTTGATAATTGATCTAGCCTTCTCTTAAATTAGTTAAAAAGGTGATCAATATGAGGGCTCTGTGTCCTTACAAACCTCATCAGGTTCTAGATCTATGGCAGGCTCCAAGCATTATGATTTAATACCCCAAAATTGTCACCAGTGAGGACTTCTTTTACTCATAATGTTTTCAGTGTTAATTGTTATATGTTGTGCATCATGCTTAGCCTGTACCTACTCTCCCGGTGGGAACATAGTCAATTGGCAATTGCTTGATCAACGTTGATCAACGGTTTGCCAATGTTGATTTAACCTTCATCTTATTTTAGTGCCCACTACCCCCTGGTGTAATGTTTGTCTCAGAAATGATTTGAGAACCAGCAAAGCTACAAGGTTTATATGGTGAATACTATGGCAGGTACACTGAAAAAGTAAACTTGTCTCCAGACTCGTCGAAGTGACTATCATAAAATAAATGAGTCAAAAGTTGTCTAACCCATCCCACAAATAGAATCTGGAGCTGGCAAATGTCGGGTTTTGGGCTGGCACATGCCAAGTGGGCCTTCTATCTCCAGCTAGAAGACCCACTTCCTTGTCACTTAGAAATTTTTTTGACTCATTTATTTAATGACCGTCACTTGGAAGATTCTAGAGACAAGTTTACTTTTTGAGTGTACGTCAGGTAAGTGCTGTGGTTGTTACATAAAGACCTGAGTGGGACCCCCCCCCCCATACACACAGGTATACAGAGATGGCTGCAGGCTAGTTACCTGCAGCCTGTGATCAACCTCATTCTGAAGGTTACCATGGCAACAGGCCGCCATGATCGATACCAGCGTCCTTAGGGTTGTGGGTGTTGTCGGACATACAGGCCTCTGGGACTGCTGCTGTGTTGTCAATCAGTTACACAGCGCTATTGGGGTAATTCACAGTTAGTCTGTAACAGATGATTGAACTTTAGGCCACTCAAACAAAAATTGTTTCTCATCACCAAGCAGTGTAAAATATGACGGGGGCCTTTTTTTTTTTATTACTGTTTTAAAAAAAAAGTTTACATAAATACATAGAGAGATTTGGATTTCCGTGATCAATTTTCACATTTTAGTAATTCCAAGTTTATTGATCAGCAAGAGTTATTATAATGTAACTTATTCCTAGCTGACTGCATTACTGACACCATAAGCTTTAATTTGATACCAAATTTGCCTATATTTCTTCAATTTTAACATATTTTTCATCAAAAATGTAAAAGAAAAGTGGCCTTAGGGCGACGTTTTTGTGCTACATTGTCATTGGTAATTCAATAGTCACACATAGGACCTCAGCCTCTTGAGTAGGCCCTAAATGTAGTAACCCCGTCCCCTGGAACAGCCCTACAAACTACCATTATTTAAAACTCCATAACAAAAGGGATAGAAGGAAACGGAGAGAAGAGATATATTGCATGCTAAGCCTAATGTGATTAAACATAAGTCACAGCATATCTTTTGTCTTGTATACATAATACAACTAGATCCGATCTCTTCCATGCTAATACACCTCATTATAGGACAGCATTGGCATAAACGATAACGATAACCATGAGCTCTATAGGCTGGGATCGCTTTACATAGCTACATTAATATTGTTGTAGCTAACTCCTTAGTGATGGCATGTTGCCTTAAAGTATAGGATGTGTCATCATGATACACTAATGCAGTACTTTGGTGTACCATGTTAACCTATACTACAGGAAGAGTGACGACCCTGCTTGATGCGCATGATGCTTGAGTACAGCACTGTCAAATAGATTCCCCAGGGCTGCATTTTGATGGCCAAAGGCACAACATATTGAAGTACCATGCAGCCCTTAAAGGGTTTACAGAACCACACCCGCATACATACAAACACCAGCAAACAGTTTGCACATATATCACAGCGACTCGCCTGCAATAATCTCATAACCAGTGAATGTGGCATAGATCTAACTCAAGGTCGATGCCCTCATCGTTTTTATTATAGATAAAGGAAATTTCTTTCCAACATAATTCCCCTCTGTGTCAGTTTGTGTAGGTTTTGTCGATGTTATATTATTTTATTTGATTGGCAATTATAATGACTTTATATTATGCCAATCCAAATGGATTCATGACGAAATCAGGTAAATTCATATCATTATTATTATTATTATTATTGTTATTAATGTAAGCACTTGTTTTGTCAGCTGAAATCAGTAAATGGTTGTCATCGGCGCCTAACATTTATGGCTGATTTGTTGTTTTCAATATTTCCTAAGAGTTCATTAACCTTTCCCGAAATAATACCTGGGATTGCACCTGTTGGTGGCCAGGGTCTCCTTCATACTCCTCCATGACCCGTTCATCTTTAACCCTCTAAGGATGGCTTGATGCCTTTAAGCTTGACCGTCATAGTTGAAGTGAGGCCAAAAACACTTTTGGATTTAGTTCAGTTTTCATTCACAAGAGAGCTCTTTAATAAGGGCTAGGAGCTGAGCACTTGCAGGCACAAGATAGGGTGAATATGTTAACTTGTAGCTGGACAGTGTTCAAGGTCCCCTGTCCAAACACTGCTGCCCTCTGGTGGAACTGTTATTTTAGTCCATGTATGGAAAATGCTGAACTTATTCCCTGACAGCCCAGCTTTAATGAATGATGCCCTTGGTAGGGAGTTGCATCGAAAATTAATTATTTGTCCTAGAGAATATTTATTTATTTGTGTTGAGAGAGGGGGTATGTACAAAAACAATGCAAAAATCAGAATAATGATATCTTCATTAGTAAACGCTTGAGTGGAGTGGGAAGTTGAAAAAGTCCTTATATTATTACCCCTGCTGCTCTACAGCTAACCCGTGAGCTGAGTGGCACTCATACTCAGTGTACAGCGGGACCAGCAGTGTGGTGAGTTATCACCCTGCGGGCAGCAGGGCACTTAGAGGCTGAAAATACATGATATTCAGTGACTATATAGATCCCTAATCATACAGATTAGGAACTAAATTCCTTTACCATTAAAATGTATAATCCAATACCTTTCTATTGATATACTTTTTATAACTTTGCTGTAAAGCATTAACTACTTTACCATGACTGTCACAATGACTAATTTCCGGGGGAGATATGAATAATTATGTCAAATTTTAAAAAGTCCATTCCATTTATGAATATGGGTCATTTAAAATCACGAAATACCATTTTTTATAATTTGAAATTATCTTAGCCTGGTGCGAGTTCGAAGTTTTGTTTCAATCATATCTCTTAAATCATGCGACATATCAAAAATGGTATCTGCGGAAAATATGCCCCAATATGTCTATATTATGTCCACTGAAAGAGATTTAATCTGAAAAGCATAGTCTAGCCCGGAAATAATAAGTAGTGAAAGGTAGAGAATGCTCCCATACTGTACAGTAGGTGCCATGGTAGACCTGTCAACACAGTGCCCATGCTGGGGACACGCAGGGCTGACTGGAGTGAACGCCCTACCCTTGGTCGTCACGATGCTGCATGAATGCAGCTCTAGCGAGTGAAAAAGTGTGGTTAAAGGAGAGGTGCTTTATGGGGAATATGGCAAGAGTTATAAGAAACATCCCCGTCTTATTTTCCAGCTAGTGCTTGGTGAGAAACCATGTTATCATTGAGTGGTGGCTGAATACCCCGATTGTGACAGCTGCACAAGCCTGCAAGCTGTCCTGTCAGACAGGTTAACACAGCTAATCTGCTGATCAATATCCTGTCAATTATGGACCATAGAAGCCTGCAAATAGTGGCGATAAAATGGGATGCAGAGAGAAGAAGTAGAATCACTTTAACTCTCAAATGGGAGTCCAGCCCCGATCACTAAGGTAACTCTCCCCAGGACTCTAAAGTGACTCCCAATCATTAGGGAGTCTTAGAATAGGAGTCATTATAGAGTCATTATAGTGCTGCTAATGTTAGGGAGTCACTTCAGAATTCTGGGGAGAATTACCTCAGTGATCAAGTCGGGAGCCACAGTGATTCTACTTCTTTTCTCAGTGTGGTAAGGCCAGTGAAGAAAGTAAATGGTTTCTCATCACCACGCTCGTAATCAAGAAATCCTGATTTGGTGAAAACCTTTTTTTTAAATACATTTTTGATATGTATGTGAATATGTTCAAAACGGATAGATATTGGCATATTTGGTATCAAACCAAAGCTTAAATTGCTTCTAATGCAGTCGACTATGCATTGCATACATTTCGTTGATCAATAAACTCTTTGCTATTAAAGTGTGAAATTTGTTTGTGAAAAATATATATTTTCCATACATTTTGACCTCTTGGTATTAGAATTTAAAAAATACAAATTAAAGAAAACTCGTCGTATTTTTCAGTGTTTGATGATGGGTGGTGATATTATGAGTGGCCTAAGGTAATAACACATGAATAAGCCAGCCTGTGGTGGCTTGAGTGGTGACCCGATTGTGACAGCCATGGACACAACCCTGTAAGCGTTGCTGTCAGATTTGTCAACACAACTAATTTGCAAATCAACATACTGTCGCCCAGTAGTGTCAATGGAATGAGGTATACTCGATTATATAAACTTCAATTACAGACACATTTTTATATCATACGGGCATCTAAGTATAACACTACACTACGGCCTATGCAATAATAAACACCCTTATATATATATTCATCTATAAGAAATCACAAATCTCAGCCAATGCTGTCAATGGATCAAATCACTTGTACTATACTACGATTGCCCTTTTAACGCCCGCATAGTTCTTTAATACGGTATACCCTTTGTCGTATTGATGCATTACCCATATGCAGCCCTGGTTAATAACTCGCCAGTACTGCATACAAGCATCATGCCGACCCTGCGCTGTCGGTACACCCCCGGAGGATCGGCATGAAGCATTAGGCCAGAAAAAGAAGGTTTATTTCAGGTCACCTGACCGACCCTATCAAAACAGGGCCGACCCTACATATTTTATGCAATTTTGAGCAAAAAATCCATATTCTTAACCTTTTTTGGTCAATTTTAGGGTCTTCGGAATGGCCGGCTAGTACTTTCATGTTTAAAAAAAAACAGAAAAAAAAACAACCGACCTACCAACCCTACGTTTTCTGCCCATGTTACCTGAAACAAACCCTTTTTTTTGGCCTAACGAGTAAACTTATTAAGGCCACATGTAACATGCGTCATGACGACCAAGGGCATACAGCACATTATTGCAGTGTGCGGGCAGTAAAGGGCTAAGGGGGTGATCATTTTTTAACAAACGGGGGGATGGGTTGGGGGGGGGGGCAAAAAAAATTGGACCCCTTAACCGGGGGAGGGCAAAAGAATTTGGACCCCTCTTGGGGGGGGGGGGCAAAAAAAATTAACCTGTTTTGAGCCAAAAAGCCCACGCGTTAGGAGGGGGGCGTAAAAGATCTTGACCCCTTGACTGGGGGGTGTAAAAAATTTTGCACGCTCCGCGCGGAAACCCACCACCCCCCCCCCATGTTGTTAAAAATATGATCATTCCCTAAGGGCTCTTGAGTGTCCACTCTACACACTATGTACACCATATAGCAGATACTCACGTAGGTTAGTGCTGAGGGTGGGCAGAGAAGAGCAGGAGGAGGAGCAGCAGAGAGGTGGTCTAGCGGAGATGAGGTTGGCAGATCAGTAGTGGCATGTTAGGGGAGGGGAGGCAGTGGGGGCCAGGCAGTACCTAGTACCACCATATGCACTGACCACTCCACGTAATGGTGGCACAACAACTACTCCTCCTGGTGCTCCACGCTTAATGAGCAGGAGGAGGAGGGACAGGAGGAGGAGGGAGCCAGTGTAGTATTGAGCTGCTCCCTATTGCTGCCGTGGCCCACCCTCCCCTCCTACACTCACACCACGAGCTGCTCCCACAACAAAGCCTCCGCAATCACAGCCTAGGGCAGCCAGCCCTGCTGGGGTGAGCTGCTCGGGGGTGCTGATTCCTCCTGGTGGTATATCCCAACCTCACCGACTCTATCTCTCCAGGGTGTTGGGCAGCTATGGACGCAGGCGGTTCCTCCTGTGGCTCCTCCAGGGCGCCATTTTCACCCTTTGGTGGTAGTGGTGGTGGTAGGGGAGAAGCTGTGGTGTTCACGTCCGTATGTTTCCAGTGCTACTGCCTCCACTGCTGCTGCTAGTGCTGTTTCTGCTGCTGTTGATTCTACTACTACTGCTGCTGGTGCTGCTGCTGCTGCTGCTGCTGCTGCTGCTGCTGGTACTGCTGCTGCTGCTGCTTCTACTGCTGCTGCTGCTGCTGCTACTGCTGCTGCTGCTGCATTCTCCAAGCAAAGCCATCCCCTTCCACTAACGCCACTTTCATCTCTGGCAAAACGTGTCAGTTCACCCCCATAACTTGTGTGTGTACACCTTCTTGTACTTGTACAAGTTATGGTGGTGAACTGCCATGCTTGTTCAGATAACCATAATTATTTGCAACAATTTGAAATTAAAGCTGGGCCATCAGGGAATAAGTTCAGCATTTTCCATACATGGACTAAAATAACACCAGAGGGCAGCAGTGTTTGGACAGGGGACCATGAACACTGTCCAGCTACAACATATTCACCCTATCTTGTGCCTGTAAGAGCTGAGCTCCTAGCCCTTAAGAGCCCTCTTGTGAATGAAAACTGAACTATATCCAAAAGTGCTTTTGGCCTCACTTCAACCATGACGGTCAAGCATTCATTTATTGATAACTAATTCCTTGAATTTCTTTGAAGTGAGAAATCTCAGGCAATGACCAGAGGCAGAGATTGAATTTTCCTGGGAACGGGCAGAGAGAAAGTAGAGATAAGGTTGGGGCACAGATAAGATACGAGCTACTGCTATGGAGACTGCAGCACAGCTGCTGCTGCTGGTACTGCTGCTGTTGCTACAGATTCGGCTGCTGCTGCTGCTACCTACGGCTACTACACTCTCCCAGCAAACTCATCATCTGCTTCTTTATCTTAGCCAAAACGCGATTCATCACCAAAACTCGTATTTGCCACGCTTGTCAAGATGCCATAGTTACAACAATTGAATTTTTCCAGCAGCATGTCAAGGAATATCTCGAGAATACATTCTTTGAATCACAGAGGTATCGGCAATGATCTTGGGTAGAAATTGAATATAGTCCTGGGAACCATTTTTAATGTAGGGAGACTGACAGTGTGTGATGTGAATGGGAGAGCGGAAAAATAGTATCATTTTCTCACCAATCTAATCCACTCCAGAACAAGGTTTGAGCAGAGGTATGAGCAGGGATGAGACGCGAGTCTCTGCTGGGGAGAGTGCTGCTACTGCTGCTGCTGCAACCCCAGGCCCTGAGCTGCTCAGAACCGACTCGGCTCTAGTGGTGGATACCAGGCATTATGTCGGCCATAGACTTGCTCGAGTATCTGATTATTTGTTAGAATATTTATTTCACAATATTGGACCAATACGTTCAGCTAGTCTACCTGTATCAAATACTCTATGCTGTGTACCTATAGAGTTAATAAGAGTTGAATATATGGTCTTATATAAGTGCACTGTGCTGGTGTCATGAGCGAGTAACCCCTCGTCATTAGGGTCGTCATATTGACTACATTTTGCCCCAAAATCAGGTTGTCATTATGACGACCTATGGTCATCACCAGTGATCACATTCAAGTTTATTGTATAATTCTTACAGCAATAGAGCATAATTAGAATGTTAGAATTACCCCACCACCGCCTCCACTCCATCATTAACCCATACTTGGTAATTACCACTGTTCAATAGTAGACCTAGGCACTTTGTGTGTGTATTGAAGTCAACCCGCACCCTTTAATATACTAATGATTTCAGGTGCACAAGAGGTGTCTATGCCCTGCATAAATCAAATATGTTTTTACATGATAATCTCAATTTTCTAGGTGTTGCCATGCCACTGCTTAAATTCAAGGGTAGTTTTGATTGATACATGGCTTGGTGGGATAGTAGATACCCCATCATTGCATTTATAGTAGAGACCTCTTGTGGCAGAAATATAGTGATCAACATGACCTTTGCACATCTCCATGCCATGAAGACCCTAAAGTCATCTGCAGTGACGACCTTCACATAGGGCTAGGTTTTCAGTGCATGGAGTATTTTGTAACTCATATAATAGAGGAAATCAGCTAGCAAACCAATTTGGGAAGACTTATTATCCATCCAACATTGAGCTCTGATAGACCAGGGGCTGCGGAAACATTGTTGTTTTCAGACAGGATGTTTCAACAGCTATTAATGAAGTATATAGATGCCTAGTTAAAATATGTTCTTTCAAATGGTGGAAGATGGCTTTTATGATACCTGGTAGCTCCCTAATAGGCCGCATTATTCTAACAACTGGAAATGAATGAATGCAGAGACTCATGTTGTTACGGTGTCACAGTACAAATTCGCCCCCAGAATGTTGTACTCGTAAATAGTGCCAATGAAAAACGGTACTACTGTGCATATAATCAGTGGTAGGAGGCCTTAAATTTGTCACAGAAACATAATCTGCAGCCCAAATTGTTCCCAAAGGCCTTGGCAAAAGAAATATAAAAAGTTGGTTGTTGCCATGGTAACCCTGGGTGGTGATTGGAGGGGTCAAAGGTCAAGGTCAAAGGTCGCTGGGCACCTGTAAAATTTCTCCAGTTTGGGTAAGTCAGTTTCCATGGCAACTAGCACAAAATCGGAACACACTTTTTTATGCGGGATGCAAATAAAAAAATCAGATATGTGTTAAGCTTTAATTTAAGGGGTCATTCATTACTGCACACTCAAAAGAACCCAACCTTTTGCCTGTCTGAAGGAGAAAAATAGGGTCAGAACCAGACATTTTGACGGCTATTTGTACCGTGACACCTTAAACGTTAGAGCTCAGACTCTTGTGGGTTCAGACAGGTATACAACTGCATTTCCCGCCTACGCTCAAAAAGTAAACTTGTCTCCAGACTCTTCCAAGTAATGGTCATAAAATAAATGAGTCAAAAACTTGTCTAAGTGACAAGGAAGTGGGTCTTCTAGCTGGAGATAGAAGACCCACTTGGCATGTGTCAGCCCAAATCTGACATTTGCCAGCGCCAGATTCTATTTGTGGGATGGTAACCTGATAGGTTGGATAACTTTTGACTCGTTTATTTTATGGTTGTCACTTGGACGAGTCTGGAGACAAGTCTACTTTTTTCAGTGTATGCCTAAATAAAAAGGACTAATGAGGGAGCTAACAACTGGCTATCACCCTGAACCAGCTTTATGTCTACCATGTTGACAAGTCACCAAGGGCCTAGTGCGGGAGGGGAGTGGTTTTCCGCAAAGATGGAGAGAAGTGGGGAACAAGAAGAGCAGGGGATGAGGAGGAAAAGCTGTGTTATTGACTGTTGGCAATTTAGAACCTGTGCCATATTGGTACTAGGCTTGGAGCTAGTCTACTATTGCTTTTACTGCTGCTGCTGCTGCTGCTGCTACTGCTGTTGGTGCTTTTGCTGCTGCTGCTGCTGTTGATGATGGGTTCGCAGATGGGGGTTCCTCCTCACTTATGCAGAGCCTGGCTGCAGTGCGCATGTGCGTGTCAGCTGGAGGGTTGAGTAACTAGGTACAAGCAGGGACAGCCATTCTGTGTAACCTGGTAACCAGGGTTACATCATGACGCCTTCACACCAGCAGTAGCAGCAGGTTGGGAGGGGGGGGGTGGAGATAGCGTCTCTGCACCTTAACACCTGGCTGTAAACCCTGGGTGTAAGGGAGTGGTCATTTTTTAACAACAGGGGGGGGGGGGTCGGTGGATTCTCCCGTGAGGGGGTCAAAATAATTTTGGTCCCTCCATGGGAGGGGTCGAAATTTTTTGGTCCCCAACCTAGCCAGGTTGAAATTAAGCATGGCCAACCCCTTGAAGCTATAGTAATGCGCAGGCTTTTTCGCTAAAAGGCATGCAATTTTTTTGGTCCCCCCTCAAGAGGGTCCAAATTAGTTTGGTCCCCCCCTTCAAGGGATCCAAATTCTTTGGTCGCCCCCCCCCCCCCAAATCCACCAACCCCCTCCCCCCCTGTTGTTAATAAATGACCACTCCCTAACCCCTGGGTGTCTACACACATTAGTTGATGCCTCCAGCTGATAAGGGACCTGCTCTATGATGCCCTGTGTTATAAGACATTATAGCTCATATCGCACCTTAGGGACCAGCCATGTGTTGGAAGTGGCTGTGTCTCATGAGATCGGGCCTTTGTTGTTGTCTATGACCGGGTGCAATCTATGACCGGGTGCAATCTATGACCGGGTGCAATCTATGACCGGCTTGGAAAAAACCTGCTTTATTTAGGGCAGATGAAGATATAAATGGTGGAAAATGTTAATGGTTGTTTTAAGTCCTTATATCACTCATTTTATTTCAATTTATATCTACATCTGCCCTAAATAAACCGTTTTCTTTCTAGCCTGTCATAGATTGCACCCGGTCATAGATTAAAACATTGGCACATGTTCGTGAGACACAACCAAGTGCTTTAGGGATACAAGGGGTAAGGTGAAAAAAAAAGGAGGCTCATGTGGAAAGGGTTTACCACTTAATGAATTAACATTACTATAAGTGGCCAAAATTAGAACTAAAAATCCTGCCTGAAGGGGTCTTTTCCCAAGATGGGTCACTTATATTCAAATAATGAATAGGGTTGAAATTGGAAAATGTTGAGTGGCCATCATGTACAACTTTTAGGAGAAGCCATCAGTCGAGACAGCATGGCACAATGGTTTCTTAGACTGAATCTGAAGATCTGTAGATTTCAGTAAGGGAAATCCTGCAGTAAACTGAAAGTCATGTACGATTGTGGTCAGAAATGAATACTGTAGGACTGAATGGTAAATAATTTAGTTGAAAATGATGCCAATGTTGTAAAAATAGGTACACATGCTGCTAAATGTTTGCCAAGTTGAATCAAATAATAGGAAAGGGATTATTAATGAATTTACATTGTCGTCAAAGGCTAGGTTATTCAGTACAAATTTCATTATCAGTACCTAATTTTGGTTGGATATGTTTAGTATCGAAAGTATAATGTATCTTTGAGGTCTGAGGTGATTACCAAAAATTGTAATTGTCCCAATCACCGCAGTTGTGATTGTGTGTTATGCTATATGAAAGTGTATAGCAGAACCATTTCCTTCACTGAGATTTAAAGTCCTGACCAGACTGCTTCAGTCAATTTGACCAACTTGCTCCGACCACGTGTCAATCTCAGACAGATATCCCCTGGTGTTGTGTCACTTAACTACCACCTTGAACATACTCAATAGCAACCTGACAAATGTCTCGTAGGCAATGTAGGGCAAATATGCACCAACATTGGCACATCTGGCAGCAAGCATGAAAGTTTATCTCAATGTGCTGAATCCAATTGTAAGTGGAAACATAATTTTTGAAACGTTTCTACTTCTAAATTGGCATTGAAAATAAAAAGTATTAATCAATTGAATAATTCCGTGAAAGATTACAAATATATTCTAAAAGAAGATGAAAACTCCCAAAAACCTAGATTATATGATGTCCATGTATAGTTATCATGTAGAGTCCAGAACAGCAATTTCATAATTTTCCTTAAGGCCTAATTAGCATAATTTATGCAAAAATTGAGAAATATATCTGCTCTTCCAATCAACTTAGAAGCATGATTCCAAATGCTAAATGCACACTCTGGGATCAAAGAATATAATGGTATTAGTTTAAGGAGATTGATGGCAGCCATCTTGGATTTTGACCAGGTTATCCTTTGAAATCATATCAATTGGGGAGTGGTCATTTTTTACCAACAAGGGAGGGGGGGTTAGTGGATTTAGGGGGGGAACCAAAAGAATTTGGACCCCTTCACAGTACAGATCTAGAGGCATTCCAAACAATTTCTGTACACTAGACCTTATTGTTGCAAGCAAGATAGTGGAGTGTTCATAGTTGCCATCAGCTATATTCAAACAATGCCACTAGGGGGGGGGGGAGGGTTCACTCTAATTGTATCAATAAACAACAGTTTAGTATTACCATACAAGCATCAATTCCATCACTGTTCCCTGGGTACCTGGGTCCTGTATGTCCTATTGCTTGAAGACCTGGTGCGGTGGAGCCCACCTGGAGGTCAGGCTGGTTAGCAGTTCTATACAGGGTCTCAGTGTGATCAGATTTTCACCTGAGCTCGACCCCTCACTCATTTACAAAGTGAATTTTGCTATCTGAATAAAATCAGATCGGGATTTGACATATACGCTATGCCTGCTTATTTCAGGTCTGTTATATGTATTTATTAGAACAGTTTTGGACCTACCTTCACTGTGCCTTTTGTCAACAGGTAGTACCAGTGATGACAGGAGGTATGTAAATAGGTGTGTGGTATAGTCGTAGTGCAACAACCTGAGATTAGGTCTTAGGTTCGAACTCCAGTGGAACCAAATCACCTTGTTGTCTATTACAGCATATAATTATGTGAAAATACTTTGTTGGGCCCAACCATTATTATCTTCTCTTTTTTTATATTATTACTTGTCTGATTTAAACACATCCAGATAATACTTTGGAATGTGTCTGGGGAACTTAGCCCAATGCTTTTAGAAAAAAAAGACCAGAGGCTGGCGTTTTAGGACCATGAGGCAAAGCATGAACTCTCCATGGAGAGGGTAAAACTGGGGAGCTACAATATGTACAACCTTCTAATGCTGTGGTGTAATTACTTGCCACCTACTTGCCACCTATTTGGTATAGTGCAACCATAAGAAATTCAAGATGACTACCATATCTGAGACATCATCAAAGGTAATATAGGGTTCCAGCTACACTGTAAAAAATATCCCGTAAAATTACGGTGAATCACTGGCATCACTGAATGCTGATCGTTTCCCTTTTTTTTACGGTCACAGTATTTTGCTTTTCCCCGTAAATTTTACAGGCCTTTCCTGTTGTTATATTACGGTGATTCATCATTATTATACGATGATTCTCTGCTATTCAATGATAATTATAATTGTTTCTGGATTCATTGATGTATATTTCATGATATTATTTTAATTCTAGGCCTGCATATATTAGGCCTGAGAAGCATAATTGAATGCCTCATAGCGATATACAATTACAATCCATGAGCCGACGGTACTCTAGGATTGTTACAAATAAACTCTGACAACAGTTTCAATATGTATAATTCTAATTACCACAACATGGGTGTTTATACTATTCGTACTAGTGCCCAGGGTCTCAAAAAAAGAAATTATATATTTTTTGTCCTTAATATGCCAAAGGCTTCAATTTTGATTGTGTAATTAATGAGATAGTTGGATATCTTTATAAATTCAACACAGTTATGTATGTTTTTAGTTGATAGCTTCCACTAAAGTCTCTCTATCAAACCAAGCTGCCACCTGGTGGGTAAACCTTTAACGTGAGATTCACCGTAAATGAAAAAACATTGTTTCACTGTACTGGTTTACGGATGTTCAATGTAAAAGTAATAAGTTTTACAGTGTCTCACCGTAAATCACAATTATGGTGATACACCATCAAATTTAGCATTGATTCTCCGTAATTTCAACAGAAAATTTGTACAGTGTAGGTTTTTGTTTTAATTAATGCAGTTGGCAGAATGATGATCGGTAGCTACCAATCGATTTGAATTGGAAAAGTAGCTAATAGATATATTTTCATAGGACAACCTGATCAATATCCCAGATGGCTGTCATCAATATCTTCAAAAGTATCACCATTGTATTTCTTGACCTCAAAAATGTATATTTAGCATTTGGAATCATGATTCTAAGTTCATTAGAAGAGGAGATAAATGATTTAGAGATATATTCTTGAAAGATGGCTGCCATTATGGCTACATACTATATTTACAATATCTCTGTATTTATGATATATTTCTATGGTCTGAAGGTAGTGTGTGGCAACATTCAGGCTGTTTCCTGCAGTGTTTTTACCACTTGGTAATTTAAAAGTGAGATTATACATATACATTTTTGTACATGTACCTTCATTCTCGCATAATTTACGCTAAGTAGGCCTTAATGAAAATTATGAAATTGCTTTTATGGACTTTACATGATAACTTTACATGGGCATCATATAACCTAGGTGTTTTTGTAGCTTTACCACTTCTTTTAAAATATATTTTAAAAAATTATGGAATTATTTAATTAATTAATACTTTTTATTTTCAACGCCGATTTAGAAGTAGAAACGTTACTTTAAAATCATGGTTCCACTTAGAAATGGGTTCAGCACGTTGAAAAACTAACTTTCATACTCGCTGCCAATCTTTTCCCTCTATTGCCAACACTAATGGTTGGGGCCGAGTCAATTATTGCCTACTGTGTGTATAGGAGGACAGTAGGAGTACTTAACCTATGGGTTAAGGAGTATTTTATACGATTTATGCTGTACATATCTTGAATACACCTAAACAAAATTAGTATAATCTAGTAACACTCACTCCAGTCATAATTGCATTGTACCAACCATTATATTTTATGACTAGAACTTTAATATGAGCTCATCTATGCATTGAGGTTCATTATCCATAGGGTTTTCTTCTAGGCCAAAGAAAAAATTGTTTGTTTCAGGCAACATGACCCTAGCTCATTTTTTTCCAATTTTGGGGAATCTTTCACTTTTATTTTCTTGCACCATATAGTTGACTAAAACAGTAGTAGATATGTGGCCGCTAGACCCTTGGTGATTGTGTTCGCACAGACATGCTAAATATGATGGTACAAAGTAGTGGGGGACGTTACAGTGGCCCTTTAATATTCATATTTTGCTAGAATTTAGCAAACTTTTGGTCAGGAAGAACAAACTCCCACTGAATGTAGTGGCTTAATTAATTATCTGAGCTCGGGAAATTACTTTTAATTAATATATCCAGCAATTTTGTGATCTTTCTTGTTACTGGGGGATTAAGTGAATCATCCTGATGACCAGCGAGTTGATGTGGCAATTCAGGGCTCATAGGGCCTACCTGGTAATTTGAAAAAAAGGAATCATGATTCCAAAAGGAATTGACCTACCTACCATGATTCATTAGACCATGTTGCCTGGATTACACTCATTTTCTGGCTTAATTACAAAGTAATGTCCTCATACACATTCTCTTTCCTAGATACATTTTATTCTCATCTCCGTCAGATAACGGATACATCCTGAAAAGAACCACTATGATGCCCAGTCCCAACCTTAGCCACTCACTTTAAACTTGCTATGGGGAATTGGTAGATCTAAATCTCTTGTATTGCTACTTTAAAAGGTATGGCTACTCTCAGTGATATAACATACCGGCATTGTTCTTCCAACGTCTTAAAACCCAACCACCCTATATAAGGCCAGGGTATCTCGTTCTTGCTCCACTTTGTCTTGAGGTGCACTATTAAAGATTTGGGGCTCTCCTGGGCCCGAAATTGAGCGCGGCAAAGTGTGGTTACACAGAGTCTCAAAGGGCGGCGCTACAAACTGCACAAGCCTGACATCTAGCGGATAGTTGGCAGCTGACCGATTGCTGCGGCCACTATAGTCCCCGGGACTATGCGCCGGCGCGCGCGTAATTTAGTGGCTCCAGAGGGGTCAAAAGCGACCTGGCGACCTGGGCCGTTTTGGAGGCGACTTTCGACCTAATGCAATAATAAAAGTGACCTGGCGACCTTTAGACAAAATTTACAATACTTAAGGGGGTCCAAAAAAGCGACTTTGTGACCTGGACCCCTTAATTTCGGCGACTTTCCGACCTCAGGGGGGGACCCCTCTGCACCCCCAATTTACGCGTCTGCCACGGGCGTCCTCGCCCCTGCGCCCCCCCCCCCCTGCCCGCCTGCTGCTGCCCCCCCCCCTGCCTTACACACACCCCTGCATGTGGCTGGCTCTAATGGACTGGATATGAACAGTAACTATATATAGTCCCCAGGACTATGTCTGTAGTCCCTAGGACTATGTCTGCAGTCCCCAGGACTATGATTACAGTCCCCAGGACTACCGTTGTAGTCCTCAGGACTATAACTTAGGGAGTGGTCATTTTTTAACAACAGGGGGGGGGTCGGTGGATTTCCGCGCGAGCGTGTCGAAATTTTTTTGGCCCCCCCCGCGAGAGGGGTCTAAATTATTTTGGTCCCCCCCCTCCAGCAGGTTGAAATTGAGCGCGGCCGAACCCTTTGAGCTATAGTAATGCGCAGGCTTTTCCGCTAAAAAGGGGTGTAATTTTTTTGGTCCCCCCCTCAAGAGGGATCCAAATTTTTTTGGTCCCCCCCCTTCAAGGGGTCCAAATTTTTTTGGTCCCCCCCCCAAATCCACCAACCCCCCCCTGTTGTTAAAAAATGACCACTCCCTTAGTATAGAGCTACTTACTGCCCCCCTTATCATATCATATAGGGCCTATATGCCTCTGGTGCATAGTCCTGGGGACTAAATATGTAGTCCCCAGGACTACGGAGGAAGTCCTTAGGACTACAAGTATTAAACTTGTAGTCCTGGGGACTGATAAAATGATAGTCCTGAGGACTACAGGCATAGTGCTGGGGACAACTTTGGCCAGCTGTATAGTCCTAAGGACTACAGTTACAGGGCTACGTAGTGCTGGGGACTACAGACATAGTCCTGGGGACTAAAGACATCCACCCTGTAGTCCTTAGGACTACAATTGTAGTCCCCAGGACTATGGTTGTAGTCCTCAGGACTACAATTATTGAACGTGCATTCCTGGGGACTAATAAAATGGTAGTCCTTGGGACCATAAGCATAGAGCTGGGGACTACAGATATAGTCCTGAGGACTAAAAACGTTCAATATGTAGTCCTGAGGACTATGCCTCTGTAGTCCGCAGCACTATGTAGGCCTGCCTTATCTACCTCTCTGGTAGTAGCAGTCTTGGGTAGTCCCTAGGACGATACACGCAGTCCCCAGGACTACACCTTTAGTCTCCAGGACTACACCTATAGTCCTCAGGACTACACCTGTAGTCCTCAGGACTGTGCAGGTCATACATTCAAATATTTGGAAGGACTATGCATAATGGTATATGATCTCAGTTCTAGAAATAATAGTCCCTAGGACTAGATATATAGTCTCTAGGACTAGATGTATAGTCCCTAGGAATACACATGTAGTCCCTGGGACTACACGTGTAGTCCCCAGGACTTTAAATCTAGCCCCCAGGACTATGCTATAGCTTGCAGTATATGTTAATCCTGAGCACCCCCTCCCCCTTCCCCCTCAAAGACGCAAAAGGGACGCGGCAGAAAAGGGACGCGTAGGGGCCGGGGGCGCGTCCGCGCGGCAACGTCGTAGTCCTAGGGACTACAGTGGCCGCAGCAATCGGTCAGCTGCGGATAGTTGCCATACTAATTAACCCTACACTGCTCCCTGTGCCCTCATATTTTCATGCTGTTCAGTTACACATGCGTAAGACAGGCGACTATTACAGCTTTCACAATGTTTGGGCCAAGTTCTCCCAAGCGATCTCGGAAAAATGACTCCTGTCAGCAAGATGTATCCGTTTTCTATACGACACAAAAGATTGTGAAGCAGATTATAAACCCCATGAAGAAGGCGATGAGAAAACTGGGCGTCAAAGTCGTTGATGATGCAAGGTGTTTCAATAGTCATAATTGTCCAGAATGAGCAGGTTAACTTTGAATAAGATTGGATGTTTATTCTCGATGTCCGCATCGCCATGCGGTCCGCGCCAGAGTAGCGATTCTGCTAAACCCGTACAACCATACATTGTCACATCCTCTCCTGATACAGAAACAAAGAGTAACACAATAGTGACTGAACATGTCAACACAATACGTATATAATCTAAAAGCCAAATGTCAATGGGCTAAATGAAGTCTTTCTTAGGTGAAGGGGTCTCACTGATGTTTGTGATTTAAAACATAGTCATGAAGATGATGGGGTGTCACAGATGTTCTGCCAGAGCGTCGTACTGATCGGTTTCGAGGTGATTCTGGTGTTTGAGTGGCTACAGGCAGATCCCCTGTCGGGATCTGATTGGTGTTAAGAGGCTCATCCACTGGGGGTGCTGTTGGTGGTGTCTCAGTGTGTTCAATATTATCACCAGCAGTGACTTTCTCCAAGTCATGTGATGCCCGTAGCTGAACACGGTTTCTCCTGAGTGACTGGCCTGCATCTGTGTGGATCTCATATGACCTATCATCCAGTCTCTGTGATATGGTCGCAGTCTTCCATGACTTGTCTCCAAGCTGGTAGGGTTTGGCTCTTACCCTATCACCCTCCTCAAGAGCTTTGAGAGGCTTGGCTGTCCTATCATGGTAGAATTTCTGTTTAGCTTGGTTGAATTTCAGCTTCTCAGTAATGTCAGGGGGTTGACTTGGCCTCAGTAGCGAAGCTGTTGTCGGGAGTAGAGTCTTCGTCCGGCGACCCATAAGCCGCTGTGCAGGGCTTAGGCCGATACCTTGCTGAGGGGTATTACGTAGGCTCAGGATGGCCAGGTATGGATCCTCGCCAGTCCTGTTTGTTCTTTTGAGTAGTCTCTTGGCAGCCTTTACCGCGGACTCTGCCTTTCCATTAGATTGAGCATGATGTGGGGAGCTGGTGACATGTGTCACCCTCCACTTCTTAATGAATCTTACAAATTCGGACCCGATGAATTGTGGGCCGTTGTCCGTAACGATCTCGTCTGGGCTTCCATAGCTCGCACAACGGGCTTTTATCTTTTGGGTGACCACCTTTGATGTGGTGTCATACAGTCTGTCAATTTCCCAAAAGTTTGAGTAGTAATCTACCGTTACGAGGAAATCCTTACCCTTGAGCGTAAACAAGTCCGCCCCGATCCTCTGCCATGGGCGCGTCGGGATCTCGTGGGGCATGAGCGGCTCCTTCTGCTGTGCCCGCTCATATTCCTGACACACGTCACAGTTCTGGGTGGACTTTTTTACATCCTCATTCATGCCAGGCCAGTATACTGCCTCACGGGCTCTGCGTAGTGAACTCTCCACGCCCGTATGTCCCGTGTGTAGCTCAGTCAGCATTTCCCCACGCAGCTCGTTGGGAATGACCAGTCTTTCACCACGAAAAACCAGTCCATCAGTCACAGCAAGTTCATCCCGGAAGCCATAGTATCCGCCGATCAGAAGCGGGACATCTTCCTTGCTAGGCCAACCATTCTGAATAGTAGCCTTGAGAAGAGAGAGAATTGGATCACTGCTCGTCGCTGCTCTAATCCTTGTCACATGATAGTCATTCATTGCCAGGTGTGTGACAGCATTGACTGATTCAAATTCAGCCTCATTCAGGTTCTCTGTGCCTTTCAAGTAGGCACGACTTAAGGTGTCGGCTATCAGCATCTTCTTACCTTCCAGGTATTGTACATCTGCATCATATGCCAGAGCACGGATGAGCATGCTCTGTAACCTCTTTGGGGCTCTATCTAAGGGTTTCTTCGAGATAGAGAACAGCGGCTTGTGATCTGAGTGGACAATCACAGGACGCCCATAGGTGAATTGATGCCATTTCTCCAGCGAATAGACTATAGCAAGCATCTCCTTCTCGATTGTGGCATATCTAGTCTCAGTGGGAGTGAGGGCCCTACTTGCATATGCCAGAGGTCTGCCTTCCTGCATCAGGGCAGCCCCCAGCCCACTACCACTAGCGTCACATTGTATGATCAGGTCACAATCCTTGTTGTAGAAGGCGAGCACTGGAGCCTCAGTGAGCAGCTTCTTCAGAGTGTTGAATGCCTCCTCCTGCGGAGCACTCCAACACCATTCAGTGTCCTTGTGAGTCAGCATTGTGATAGGCTTCATCACGTCTGCCAGGTTTGGAACATATCTGGCAAGGTACGTGACAGTGCCTTTCAGTCGTTGCACAGCTGCAACATCAGTGGGTCTTTCCATTTTTGTGATGGCCTCGACTTTCTCAGGATCCACTTTCAAGCCAGAGGCAGAAATAATATGTCCAAGGAACTTGATCTCAGAAACGTTGAACTGACATTTGTCCTTGTTGAGCTTTATGCCATGCAGTTGGCATCGTGTCAAGAGACTGCGCAGATTACAGTCGTGCTCCTCTTGGCTACTTCCGTAGACAATGACGTCGTCAGCCACACACTGGATGCCTTGTAGGCCCTCCAGTGCCAGGAACAGTCTCTTTTGGAATATTTCGGAGCTCACATTCAGACCAAAGGGCAGTCTCAGCCACCTGTAGCGGCCGAAGGGTGTAGCAAATGTTGTCAGGTAGCTTGACTCCTCGTCTAACTCAACGTGATGGTATCCTTGTTTGAGATCACACACAGAGAACACCTTTGCACCAGCCAGCTTCGGGAGCACATCATCCAAGACAGGTAATCTGTAATGCTCCCGTTTCAGTGCAGTATTTAAGGACCGTGGATCCACACACACTCGAATATCACCTGACTTCTTCTTTACAATGGACATTTGGTTGACCCAGTCAGTTGGTCTATCAACCTTACACATAGTACCCTCATTGATATGTCTTTCTAGCCCCTTGCACACATCATCATTAAGAGACTCAGGTAGAGTGCGAGCATGCCGGATGACGGGGTCAATATCATTGTTCACAGTCAGATGAACAGGACCACCAGGCAGGCAGCCCAATTTGTCGTCGAACACACTTGAGAATTCAGACAGGATGTCAGATTTGACGGTACATACCTCAAATGTGTCATAATTCACAGTGATCAGACCCATGCTTTCAGCGGCATTGCGACTAAGTAGAGGCATGAATGTATCGTCCTTAACTACTACGTAGTCCACATTCCAGTACTTTTTGGTTTTGGGGTTCTTCACCTTGATCTTTACCCGGCCCAAGGCAGCCTCACAGGTGCCGTTCCACATTCGCAGTGTTACTGATTCATTTCTGATAGGCCTACCCCCAACATATTTGACAGGAAGGATACAAACAGTTGCACCAGGATCGATTTGATGGATGACCTCAGTAGAATCTATGACCATCTTACAATAAATTGCCTTAGACTTATTCACGGCAGACACATCGGCAACAACACTTACAGAACCTTCAGTTGACGACCCATCAGAATCAGGTTGTACTTGATGAACCTTTTTATGAGAGTGATATTTCTTCTTGCTTTTACCATGAGAACCTTTGTGTACTGGATTAAGTCTATTACACTCTTTAGAACCAGCAAAGTGGTTCTCCTTTTGACAAGCATTACATATCTTGCCCCATGAGGGACAGTGTGATCGCCCCATTATGTGAGAGTTCCCACAGAAGTTACACTGTTTTATATCCTTATCACCACCTCTATTGTCAGATCGAGGGACGAGTGACAACTTCGCCACTCCGGCCTCCATGTCACCGTCAACTACTTTCTGTGTCTCATCATCGAGCTCTTCAGATCTACATATGATCAGGACCGCAGCAAGGTCCAATGTCTTTTTCGATCGCATTTTGTCTCTCACTTTCGAACTCCTGTGCCCACCGATAATCCTGTCCATGATACGTGCATCCCTACATGCGGGATTACAAAAGTTACATGTGCTTGCCAGAAACCGCAATGCAGACAGAAATTGCTCAAATGTCTCCTGTGGCTCCTGCTTGCGACGTGAGAAGACAAGTCGCTCGATAAAGTCCCTTGTTTCACTTACAAAGTACTCATCATACTTCTCAATAAGCACCTTTGGGTCAGTTTTATCCTCATTGGCGGAGTAAACAAATCCCTTATAGATTTTCCGGGCTTCAAACCCAATGGATTGGAGTAGAGCAGAAGACTGGAATAGCAGAGACTGCTGGCCAGCACCAGACAGAAGCAGGTATCTCTCAAAGTCTTCTCTCCAATCCAGCCATCTTTCCCTCATGCCAGTAGAGTCCATGTCAAGTTCATGAGGCAGCTGAATATTTGGGAGGTATGGAGGAGGAGCAACCACATTCTGATTGGGAGGAGCTTGGTCACCATCACCAGGCATGATGCACACTTGTGTAAAAGCAGATTTCCAAGATATATGGGCCTATATAGATATCACACAGTGACCAAGTTATTTAGGTCTAGGCCTACTATCCAGTTTCCTTTGACAATGGAGCAGTTGAATATAGATGAGGAGTGACAGCACACTGATATAGGCCTACTATCCAGTTTCCTTTGACAATGGAGCAGTTGAATATAGATGAGGAGCGACAACACACTGATATAGGCCTACTTCAGGTAAGTGGACTTGAATTCAGGGCAGACACAATATCACAGTGATAATGTTGTCATTGACAGTTCAGTAGATCTCAGTAGATCTATACTCTGGGCAGATTCACAGTACTCACAGTAGGCCTAGACAGTCTGTTACACATAGGCCTACAATGTTCAGGGTACTTCTTGATGACAGGACTAAACAATCATAGTTGACAGAGGCAGGGGTCATAGGTTACACTGACTTGACAGTTCAGTTTTTTGACTTTGTGATTTTTGTTTGTTTTGGGAATGACACAGTTTCAATTCACATCACTTGACAGAATAACAGTGGGTCATCATTTCCAATACTCACAAGTCTACAGTGTATCCCAGCGCTTATCACCATGTTTCAATAGTCATAATTGTCCAGAATGAGCAGGTTAACTTTGAATAAGATTGGATGTTTATTCTCGATGTCCGCATCGCCATGCGGTCCGCGCCAGAGTAGCGATTCTGCTAAACCCGTACAACCATACATTGTCACACAAGGTAGACATGTTTTTTAGCTTGATGATCGTGTTTTTCTCTGATTATCGCCCATCACTATTATGTCGGCTGCTAAATCTCAGGGCCCCAGACAGGGGTAGGTTAATAACTTACCTGAAATAGAAAGGTGTTCCTGTAAGTTACTGCTCAGTGGCAAGATGTTTAGAACACCATAATGTGGCATATAAAGGGTTAGTAGAGGTGAGTTAGGATAGGCCCTATGTACAAGAGAGAAATATGATTTCATCATGATTAATATAGGTAGTTTCTTTTTTTTTTGGCTTAATTTCCCACCAGGTGCCGTATGCATAGACCCTGGCTTCTACCTTTAAATCAACAATTTTGATGATTTGACAAGCCATGAGATATGGGCGAGGGTTATTTCACGGGAGGTGTTAAATACGGCCTTCCTTGGTTAAGTGAATGGGAGTACCATAATTACCATGAAATACATAGACAAATGCCAACGCCCATTGATACCGTCTCTGTTGTATTTCACGAGTGAGGGCCGGGGCAGTATCCCACGAAGCCGCAGGCTGAGTGAGATTCGCCCCAGCCCCCACGAGTGAAATACATCAGAGCGGTATCAATGTAGTTGGCATTTGTGTTAATTTTTTTATTTGAAGCCATTTATTAAATATTAAATATGGCCACATTGTATTCATTGGGGGCATTGAATACTTGTATTTCCAAAAAATAAAAGTATGTTGTCTGTGCCCTCAGGGAGGGCTACAGCCACCTTGTGACAGGGTTTGACTGTGAGGAGGACGTGTGGAAGAAGTTGGAGCAGCCGTCTCACACGGTGACCGTGGTGTCGGCCACCTGGCATGCCGACAGTATCAAGGCAGGCAGACTGCTGCCCACCCAGGGCTACTTGCTACCCACAACTAAACCCCAGACACAGGTATGGACACCACTATTACCTTAAAACCTCGCGTATAAGCCGCGGCTAGTATGCGAGTCAGATCGGCGGTGCGGCTCATAGGATCAGCCCAGGCTCAGGGTGCGGCTTATACGCGAGTTTTTGCTACTATGGTACAGTACTGAAAGTTACCAAACTCAGATTGCTATTGCGGCTTATAGGATCGACCCAAACTCTAGGTGCGGCTTTTTTTTGTTTTTTGTTTTTATTTAACCGATCATCACATACAACAAGTGATACATGAAGGTCTTCCCGGTTAATTCTGCGGGGGTAATCCATCCAGTTAAGTAGATACTCATAGTTTAACATACGCTTTAACAATTTTAGATAGATAACTTATACGCGAGTTAGGCTAATACGCGAGGTTTTACAGTACTGCTATTTTTTATCATAAAAAAAACTTTTGAAATGGCATAGTCAGGGTTGCCACCCGTCAGTTAAATGTCAGTTAATTTTTATTTGCTTTAAAAGTCAGTTGAATGTCAGTTGGAAAATAAATTGTCATATTTTCAATTGTCAATTATTTTCTACATTTGAAGAAGATGTCAGTTAAAATATTAGTTTAAAAAGATGAAAAAAATGTTTGAGCAAAGTTTTGAAAATGCTACAAGAGACACCACAATGCATTAAGGACCTCTAGATTTTCTACATTTCTGGGTGCGGTTATTGTGAAATGCGGGTTAAATGCGCGAATTTACAGTGCCAAACTTGTCAGTTGAGAGAGTTAATCATTTGTCAGTTAAAAGTCAGTTATGCCAGTTAAAACCATGACTGAAATATAGTCGGAAACCTGATAGTAGTTTAATGTGATATTATTACCTCAGTTACACATAAGTAGACAGATGTCCCAGGTATTGGCAGCAGTATTACCTCTATTAATATTAACCCTGTAAGGAGGGCATCGTTCTTTGATTTGCCCTTTGTAATCATGATGCATGAATACAGCCCCAGAAAGTAACTCACCAAGGCACAGTGCGTTTAAAAAACCATTATTGACACCTTTCAGTAGTTAAGGGTTTAATTGTAAAAAATTGAGATATTTTTGGTTATTCATCGTCTAAAAATCGGCCAAAAACGGGGGTGTGCGCTTATTAGGGGGTGTGCGCTTATTACGTTGAATACGGTATTTTTACTAAGATTATATCAAAATGGGAGGAATCTTGTCTCCAAATCCTTCAAATAATTTGGTAAAAAAAAGAAAGTCGACGTATCTACCCTAATTTTTGGGTGCCATGTTACCTAACCACAACTCTTTTTTTTGGGCTTAAACATATGTAACGTTTGTAGACCCTATGAGTTAATGTAGATTATCAATATGCTAATCTGATTAAATAACTGTTCACCCGTATCTACATTATAACAGGTGGTGTCTGACGGGGTCACGAGGGGTTGTATCGATGAGTATCGGCACGAGTGCGTAGCACGAGTGACGATACTCATCTTTTTTTGTCTCCAAATCCTTCAAAAAATTTAGTAAAAAAAAGAAAATCGACGTATCTACCCTATTTTTTGGGGGCTATGTTACCTGACTACAACTTTTTTTTTTGGGCTTAACCATATGTGACGTTTGTAGACCCTATGAGTTCATGTAGATTATCAATATGCTAATCTGATAGAATAACTGTTCACCCGTATCTACATTATAACATTATAACAGGTGGTGCCTGAGGTCATAGCTGAGGAAGAGCCCATTGAGGATTATGGCTGTCAGAGGAAAACGCCATTAACTCATTTCAATAAAGATCTTGCGGTAAGTTAACAAACGAATTTATGAATATTCCCATGTAGATCTGTGTTTCTCTTTGTGAGACCTTCATTGTTATGCAGATGATTTAAAATATTCATATACCGTATTCAACGTATTAAGCGCACATCCCCTAATAAGCACACACACACCCCTTTTTGGGCCAATTTTAGACAATAACACCCCCAACATATATCAAATTGTGAGCCCAAATAGATTCCTAACTACTAAAATTGTATCCAGGATAAATAGTTAAATCGACTGTGTGCTTATTACAACATTGAATACGGTACTCCAACAACAAAATAATCGGGAAAAATGGGTGGGGGGTGTGTGCTTATGAGGATTAAATATATATATATTTTTTTTTAGTTTAAAATATTTTTTAAGCGCACTATGTGCTTATTACGTCGAATACGGTACTACTTTTATTAGTTAAGAAACACCCAAGATATATCAAGGAGGTGGTCATATTTTAACAACTAGGAGGGGGTGGGCCGCATATTACTAATAATAAAGTTTATAGCTTAAAGGGTTCGGCTACGTATTTTTCTTCCATTTCTGTTTCTTCACTAGGACGCTTTGGAGATTCTAGAAGAGGAGGCCAATCTACGTGACTCTGAGGCTGACTACTCGCGGGCTTTGGCCTTCAGGAATGCCTCGTGTGTGCTGAAAAGTCTGACCTTCACCGTGACCCGCCCCGATCAGGTCCAGAACAAAAAGGACATCGGTGGTGGCCATTGTCTACGAGTCATAAAGGTAAACTCAAATTTGAAAAGAGTGATCATTTTTCAATTTTATGAATTTTTCCAATTTTCAAAGCCCTATAGATCTTAATGATAGGATTATCTATTAACAACACGACTGTTTCCTGATGAAGCATGACTATATTACGCTACCTTCATAATGTTAATTATAAAAACAAAAATATTAATTGATGATATTCCATCCCATGGGGTTGTTCAAAAAGGTATTACTCAGTAAAGAATTTTTTGTTTCATTCCCATGCCAACCCTAGCAACCGTCTGTCTAAACCAAGAGATTTGAAAGGGGAATGGTTATATTGATGTATAATAAGTATTGCTTGGACAAAAACTCTTCAAGTTATAGGTCATTTAATGTGTATTTTTGCCTGGAAAGAGGAAGGTAGTGAGTATCCTTAACCCCTCAGCCGTATTGTACACTGTAAAAAGTATCCCATAAAAATTACGGCGAATCACTGGCATCACTGAATGCCAACCTTTTCCCATTTTTTTGTGGTCACCGTATTTTGCTTTCCCCCGTAAATTTTACAGGCCTTTCCTATTGTATTTTTACGGTGATTCATCATTATTATGCGATTATTCTCTGCTATTCAATGATGATTATAATTGTTGCTGGATTCATTGATGTATATTTAATAACATCTTAATTCCAGTGATACACCGTCAAATTTAGCATTGATTCTCCGTAATTTCAAACGGAAATTTTTTACAGTGCACTCTATCCAAATGACTGAACATGTACTTTGCTCCATGACAGGAGGTGTTGAGCACCGGTTTCAGCACTGAGGTGGAGGCTATCCGTGACAGTGAGTGGTTTCAGACCGTGAGGACCTTTGTCGCTGTGTTCGGTGTCGGGCCCAGCACCGCGGACAAATGGTTCCAGCAGGGCTATCGGACGATGACCGATGTGATGACGAGTGAAGAGGTTCTAAACAAGCGGAAACCTCAACTTGCAATAGGTAAGGTATGATTGTTGGACATGAAGAAGTCCAACTATTATGTAAAAAAAAAAGTCTTGTTGTGAGTTCTTATAATTTCTCTGAAATGTAGCTGTATTTGGCGTAATCAGCACACAATGCGCAAAACAAATATCAATAGAGTATACGCGCTTATTACCGAGTACTTTGAAAACAGTAAAACCTAAACCCCTATTTTGTGCACTGCCCAACCCTATAGTCCTTTCCTATTTACCATAAAACCATGCATACAAGTCTACCCCTCTCATAAGCTAAACCTAGACTTTGACACAATCTATTCCGCATTAGCAAGATGTCCTGTGTACAGCGCCATGTTGATTGGTACCAGTCTAACCAGTCTAACCTCCAGCAACCAGCTCAGCCAAATCTCAGGTCCGAAATTAGGGTACAAACAGGGTGTGAGTATTGTGAGTGGGTTGTACCTGGGCATTACTTATGTCACCTGTCCCTCATAGAGTAGCGGTTAGCATGGTGGATTCATGATGCAGAGAACCCAAGCTCAAATCCCTCCCAGGCCACATCTTATCACCATACCATTAACAACCAACACCTTTTCTTATTTATATACATATAATTCCTTTGAAGAAATAGGAATAAAAAAAATTGTTCAAAGACTTGATATTTCTTTGATATCATTTCAAGGTTGTTACTCACTTCTACCTATCAAAGCAAAATATATTTGATATATAAGAATGTAAATTCATGGTATGGTCACCAAGATATGACTTGACAGGGATTTGAGCTTAGGTCCTCTATCATGAATCCACCATGCTAACCATTACCGTAAAACCTCGCGTATAAGCCTAACTCGCGTATAAGCCGCACCCCGAGTTTGGGGCGATCCTATAAGCCGCACTGGCATTCTGAATGACCCTGGGAAAAACTCGCGTATAAGCCGCACCCCTTACTTTGGCCTGAGGCTATAAATTTCTCCCAACCCAGACCTATTAAATGTACATTGTGTGTACAAAATGTAGTACAGTTAGCTGGCTGACACCCCCCTCTCCCATTGGCACATTTACTGTTAGTGTTAGGATGCTAGTAGGGTTTAGCGGTGGTGTGCATTGTCTTAGGGCTGAGGTGCGAGTGCCCTTCATTGTCTTAGGGCTAAGGTGCGAGTTGGCTTTATTGTCTTAGGGCTGAGGTGCGAGTTGGCTTTATTGTCTTAGGGCTGAGGTGCGAATATCAGACACTGCCCACTCACATTTACACCCCCCACCCCCTGCAGTCCATGTGACTCTTGAAGCTGTGTTAAGGCCATTTTATAGTCAATTTGGAAATCACAATTTGGAAAAACTCTCGTATAAGCCGCACCCCGACTTTGGCCCGATCCTATAGGCCGCACCGGAGATCTGACTCGCGTATTAGCCGCGGCTTCTACGCGAGGTTTTACGGTACTCTATGAGGGACAGGTGACATAAGGAATGCCCAGGTACAACCCACTGACAATACTCACACCCTGTTTGTACCCTAATCTCGGACCTGAGATTGGCTGAGCTGGTTGCTGGTGACAAGGGGGATACAATTGGTACCAGAGCAACACCTGGTGGCAGCACCAGTATCTCGCTAGTGCCTAATAAGCCTATAGGCCGCACCTAGGGTATGAGAATTGCTACCTTAGTGTTGTACTATAATTAAACCCTCTTATAAGCCGCACCTAACCTTTGGGTAAATACTATAAGCTGCACTGGGGTTCTGATACGTACAAGGCTGTGTCTCATGAGATCGGGCCATTATTGTTGTCTATGACCGGGTGCAATCTATGACCGGGTGCAATCTATGACCGGGTGTAATCTATGACCGGCTTGGAAAAAAAACCGGTTTATTATGGGCAGACGAAGATATAAATAGTGGAAAATGGTAATGGGTGTTTGAAGACTTTATATCACTCTTTTTTTCAATTCATATCTACATCTGCCCTAAATAAACTGTTTTCTTTCAAGTCGGTCATAGATTGCACCCGGTCATAGACGAAAACTTTGGCCCATGCTCGTGAGACACAACCACAAGTTGCAGCTTCTATGTGGAAGTTTACGGTAACACCAATACCATGTGTTGTACCTGCAGGTCTGGCCTACCACGGTGACCTGACCATGCCGGTACAGCGCCATGAGGCAGACGCATGGAGACGGCTGATACACACACAACTACAGACAATCACCCCGGGGTCAACTGTGGAGATCACTGGGGGGTTCAGAAGGTAAGCCAGCTACACTGATATTCCTAGGCTCCCTATACAACCAATCTCTCAGTCACTTGTACCTAACCTAGTTAGTCATTTGTTGGCTCCCTATACGACTAACACAGGTAAGTTAATATTGTCAGGTTGGTCAGTACTGGCCAAGCCACCTTAGTCTTTTAATTTCCAGGAGGAGCCACTGAGTGGTCATCAAAGTATCTTACAGGTGGCACCAACTAGTGGCATATAAATACAACACACCAATGATGAACCTAGGTTAGCCACTACTGACTGACCCCTCAGTCATTTTTGAATATAACTTTGCCATTGTGACTAACACACATATGATGAACCTAGGATAGTCTGTACTGACTAACCCTTTCAACCTATGGATTTTCAGTGTAGGACCTAAGTGGAAATTCACAATGTATAATTATTCGCTGAAAAAAAACGCACTTTTATTGTGTTAAAACGCATGATTTGTCACAGAACTATAACGGGCCTTTTTTTTTAGTCTAAGCCCAAGTGCAGCATAGTGCTTTAAATGCACTATACCCATTTTCGTCAAGTTGTATCAATGCAGTTCTGGCAAGTAACTCGTCAATGCAGGATTTATGCATCTTGCCGACCCTACCGGGTTGAGGCAGTCGCGAAGGGTAGTCATGCGCTATGCATGCATCGCTTGGGACTTAAACATCCGCCAGGGTTTCATTAATATAGCATGACAACAAAGGGAATAATGCATAAAAACATTTTGCAGCCCATAACACTTTGAGGACTGAATAAAGCAATGATGCATCATGCCCTTTGTCATCATGATGCATGAATGCAGCCCTAGTGAATAACTCACCAGTGGTGCATTCAAGTATGATGCCGACCCTACGGGGTTAATACATTCTCGAAAGGTCAGCATGATGCACTAATGCAGCACTGGTGAGTTACTCGCCAGCACTGCATTGGTGCATCATCAATGACGAAAACTGTCACATTTTAGTGAGATGCCGACCTTAAAGGGTTAAAGGGTTAACCTGTGTACTCTCCTCATGCTGCAGAGGTAAAGCTGATGGGCATGACATCGACCTGCTGATCAGTCACCCCGATGCGGGTAGAGAGAGCGGCCTCCTCCCCCGCCTCATGGCCAGACTACAACAACTGGGCATCGTCATCTACGGTAAATATGAGCGGTCCAGCTACAACGACAAAGTCCTACGGGACCCCACCAAACACACTCCGCTGAAAAGCACATTGGACCACTTTGAGAAATGGATCGGTGTTGTACGAATGAACTCCAAACTGGTGGAACCGCAATCAAATAAATCAAATAATTCATCGGATAGTTGCAGCGCTGAGTTCCTCCCTTGTAGTCTCCGACCGGGGGCACCACATGAGGCGGTGGTACATGCCGAGAGTTTGGAGGAGGTTTCAGCAGCGTCGCCGAGTAGTGTGAGGGAGACGGTGCAGTCGGTGCCTGCTGACCGGGACTGGGTGGCTCGCCGGGTGGATCTGATCATCGCTCCGGCCGCTCAGTACTACTACGCACTGGTCGGCTGGACAGGCAGTAAACACTTCAACCGGTCAGCCAGGAAGTATGCATGGAGCGAAGTCGAGTTAAAATTAACAAGTCATGGACTGTGGGACCCATCACTGGTAGGTACCTTCATAATGTCCTGAATTTTCTTACAATATTATAACCTTATGGATCTTCTGGAGGTAATTTTGATGCTTTTCACGTAAAAGTAAGCGAAGGAATCTGAACCCGATAAGTGCAGCACAGTGCTTTGATTTATTATGCCCATCGTCATGATACATGAATGCAGCACTGACGTGAAAATTTACCATGGATGCAGTCATACATCAGGATGGGGCCCTTGATGGGGGGGTCCCCATGTCGCATGTCGGTTTTAAGAAATGGCCATGTCGCATGTCTATGTCGCTAAAAAATGCTCATGTCCCATGTCGATTTTAAGAACTGTCCATGTCCCATGTCACTATGATTTTAAGCCTCATGTCGCATGTCACTAGGCCTCATGTCGCATGTCGAATTTAAGAAATGGCCATGTCGCCATGTCGAATTTAGGGGTCTAGGGCCATCAGGATGTCAAAAAAGACTATGTTGGAGTGATAAGGCCCAAAAAAAAGTTTGTTTCAGGTCACCCGACCGACCCTATCAAAATCAGGCCGACCCTACGTTTTTTTATGCAATTTTGAAGACATTTTTGTAGAGGCTGGCTAGTACTTTCATGTTTAAAAAAAAAAGTAAAAAAAAAAAGATCTAACCTACCGACCCTAGATTTCCTTGCCATGTTACCTGAAACCAAGCTTCTTTATTTTTTGGCCTAATGTTAAACATGTAACATAAAATGTAAACCCTTGGCCACCGCGAAATGCCCAACCCCATCCAGGCGGGTTCTTAGAAAATGATCACTCTATAAAGTGTTAAAGAAATGGTCAACACAGACCTCCAGTATCAGAAGTAAAATTGAAGGACTAGGATTTTTTTGTCAAGAATTTCTTCCCCCCCCCCTTTTGTTTTCTTATTTATTTGGGATTTAACCTGAGTGTCTCTCCTCTTTCCCCACAGCACCGCGCCCTTCCTGCATCCAGTGAGAGGGAAGTCTTCGAGAACCTGAAACTACGGTACCGAGAGCCGTGGGAGAGGAACTGTTAATGGTCGACTTTATTGGTAATTAGTGTTTTAACAGAATGAACTGTTGCAGGCCCCTATTGCCTATAACCTTATGTATAGAGATACAGGGATGCCAGGTGTTACGATTGTTTAGTAATTTTACGATTTTTGACCCCAATTACGACCATCAAGATTTCTGCTGACAAATTACGATTTTTAAGAATTTTTGAAGTGTCTATTAAAAAGATCATACCTTAAATGTTGCAGGGGGGATATAACCCTCCACTTTGGAGCAAGGGTTAAGAAAATGGGTAGGGGAAAGAAAGAGAAAGAAAAAAACCTCTTCTTCTGAAACTGCTAGCCACACCCAATTAATTATCATATTATATATGGAGCATAAAGTACAATCCTATGTGCAAGAGCATTCAACAAGACATATACTATTGTTACGATTTATGTTACGATTTCAAGCAAATATTGTTAGGATTTTGGGGGTCTAAAAATAGTAACAAATACGATTTTGGGGGTGGGGTAACGTGGCATCCCTGGAGATATATGCCGTCCGTGGGAGGGGTGATTCATGCCTGTGAAGCAGGGCCCAGAACTAGGGCATGATACCAGTTCTGTTGGATAGTGACTGTTGTACATGCAGGAGAGCCTGCCTGAATCACCTCCCAAAGGTCACACGAGATTCATACCTGATAAGTCAAGAAATATCCATGGATGTATCTGTATGTACTGCTATAAATTAATGATGCGCTATGTCACAACCTTTGTCGCCATGATGCATGAATGCAGCCCTGGTGAGTTTACTAGGTGCAGCATATTTGCATTGGGAGTGAATCAACCCCGCAGAATCGCACGCCCGGGATAGCTCTCTCAGGTGCGTGGACAAATGTTAACAGCGCAATCTTGATACAGAATAGAGATATTCTTGATTATCTTAAAATTAGTCTTAATCTTATCTTAACCTATCTTAATCCTATCTTAAACTATACACAGTCCATTGTAGGATAGGCTAGTCGACTAGTACATGTATGTAATGGGGGGCTCTGCCCCGCAACCCCTGTTTTTTTTTACTTTTTTCTTTCTGCTTAGATTAAAACATTTTAAGATGTAAGATAAAGAATGCGCTATTAACGATTGTCCGCCCACCTGGGAGCGCTATCCCGTATTTGCCGTAGGATCGGCATTATGCAAAATTGCGACATGGCCGAGTTAGCTTCCAGGGTTGTGTTAATGCATCACGATGAAAAAGGTCACAAGGCATTAAAGCCCTCTGCTGCCCTCTATGAGATATATTGTAGATTCCACTGCATTCATCGCAGCAATATAAAAATTGAATTACAGCACTGTTATAACTGTGGATTTACCTGCCATTTTATACTACAAATACATTGCATGGACCCATCGCTGTTAAGGATGTGTTCATTTCTTAACAACGGGGGGGGGGGGGAGGGGGTTGGTGGATTTTCGTGTAAGCGGGTCCCCCCCCCCCCCATGGGAGGGGTCAAAATTTATTTGGTCTCCCCCCCCCCCAGGCAAGTTGAAATTGAGCGCAGGGACCCCTTTGAGCTACATTTGTATAGTAATGTGCAGGCTTTTTCACTAAAAAAGGGTGCAATTCTTTTGGTCCCCCCCCTCAAGAGGGGTCCATTTTTTTTTTTTCCCCTTCAAGGGGTCCAAATTTTTCTGGTCTCCCCCCCCCCCCCCCAAAAAAAATCCACCAAGCCCCCCTGTTGTTAAAAAATGACCTCTCTCTCTCTCATACAAATTATTTCTGTAAGTCTGCTAGTTCTACAGGAAAATTAATTTACATTAATAACATCAATTCTCCCACCGCCAGATGTGTGTCTCTTAATACTTCACTCCATCTCCAAAGAATCATTATGATTGTTGAACTTGTGATTTATAACATTCATCATTAATCATCATGGCGAGTAAGGCGAGTAACTCGCTAGTGCTGTCTTCATGTATTACGCTATTGTTACACTTTCGAAGGATCGGCATGATGCACCAATGCAGCACCAGCGAGTTGCTCTTCAACTGTACCATCTTATCATTTTCATTCCTAATTGAATCTCATCATGTATCACTGTTAATTTTGTATTATCATGACATCACTGTCACCATTCCATGTAAAAGCATGTGTTATATTCTGTTATAAAGAATATACAGCAGTCCAACATTATAGCACTCCAATGCACTATATGGATATATATCTAAAACTGGACATCGACATCCATGTAACAGAATCCTTCTAACAGAAAGCTATATTTAGTAGAAGTAGAAATCCATGAATATCTATAATGAAGGAGAACACCATGTTCATGCCTATGAATATGTCTGTGTGTATGTTCATTTCAAAATTCAAGATTGCAACCATTCATTGAATGCCACCATGCTTTTAATGTAATCTCGAATTGCAGTTGCAGTAATTTGATACTAATAAAAAAAAATCTATTCTATTTTTTTTCATGAGCAGTTGGCATCCCATAGATTCAAGATGGCTATCACTCATTGAATGTTCCGATGCTTGAAATGCAATCTTGACTTGTAGTTGCATTAATTTGATCAAAAAAACAAATCCTATTTGATTTTTCCTTCATTCAACCCATTCAAGATGGCTACCATTTACTAAATGCCACAATGCTTTCAGTGCAATGAAGAATTGTAGTTGCATTAATTTGATATCTATTATAAGAAAATGTCTATTTGATACCTTTTTCAAACACAGTTGGCACCCCATAGGTTTAGGATGGCCACCATTCATTGAATGCCACAATGCTTTAAATGCAATCTTGAAATGTAGTTGCATTAATTTTACACTGTTAAAAAAATCCAATTTAGTTGTTTTTTTGCATGAAGAGTTGGCACCCCATAGGTTCAAGATGGCCACCAGTCATTGAATGCCATAGTGCTTAAATGCAATCTTGAATTGCAGTTGAATTAATTTGATTCTAAAAAAAAAACTTTCTTTTTTTTCTTTCATGAACAGTTGGCACCCCATACATTCAAGGTGGTTACCAGTCACTGCATGCCACAATGCTTTAAGTGCAATCACAAATTGTAGTTGCATTAATCTGATACTAATAAAAAAACTAATTCTATTCTTTTTTTTTAATTCATGAACAGTTGGCACCCTATATATTTAAGATGACTACCATTCATTGAATGCCCCGATGCTTGAAATGCAATCTCGAATTGTAGT
This sequence comes from Harmothoe impar, assembly GCA_947462335.1. NCBI lineage: Eukaryota > Metazoa > Annelida > Polychaeta > Phyllodocida > Polynoidae > Harmothoe > Harmothoe impar. Next base: position 15,912,478 of record OX381707.1, on the reverse strand, counting down.
TGCATTAATCTGATACAAAAAAAAAAAAAAATTCTATTTGATTTTTCTTTCATGAACAGTTGGCACCCCATAAATTGAAAATGCACCCAACAAGCAGGTCAACAGCTATATACGGACAAGTGTACCTCCCCTGCCTGTTCTCCTTCAATGCAGAGTGAAGAGGGTGGGAGGGGGTGACCATCAACAGTGCATAAACACTTTGATTGGATGACAATGCAGTTTTTATATTACAACCCTAAATTTGTGCAACGAAAATCATCAAGAAATACTAAGTATTTTTTCCAAAGAATAGCTTTTCTAGAATGGCTCGATACTCAGAAATCCTACTGCGAATAAAAAAAAGTCAAATTCTGATTCTAAACACCTGAAAAGTGAGAAATGCTGGCGTTCACGGTTTATGTAGGAAATGTACTAAAAACACCAAAAATATGCAACAAAACCCTAATTTTCTCAAAAACTGTTCAGTAGGATTTTTTCTCACTGAGGTTCCAGTGTTTTCTACCCTCATATTACACATTGGCATAGAGAATATATTTGCACCTAGTCAGGATTTTGCCCTAGAAGCAATCTGTGAGGCAAAAAACAGCCAAAATGAGCCACTGGTCTGAAGTATAAAACTGGGCATCGATCACTATAGAGCTACAAAGAGAGAGAATCGATGTCCAGTAATAATGCAATTGGTGCTCATTAAACAACTCTAAAAAGTAGTATTTCAATTGTAGATGATCAACAAAGTATCTCTACTTGAATTGGTATATTCATGAAACTTGATGAAGCTCATCTGGAATATTGACAGTGTATATTTCTGGATGACGCAACATGCAAAGCTAGAATAAACCTTTTAGAAATACAAATGGGTAGATTATTAATTAATCATTTTATTTTCTCAAGAAATGGAATAACATATTCGATGTACGTAGTCGACAACCCCTGCTGAGCAAACAATCCCCTTTTTTTGGGCCAGTTCTAGATAGAAAAAATAACCCAAAATGTTGTACTTTTTGGCACAATTATATTCTTAACTACCTAGATTTGTTTTTAAACCACTTAAAAAAAAGCATGCAGTGTGCATTAAACATGTGGAAAACAATTACGCAGTAGGCGATTTTCTACTGAATTCAACAATATGGTAAAGGGACATTGTAATAGTGCGTATGATGCATAGAGCTCATTCATCATTTTTACTTTCAGCAGCTAAAACATGTGCCATTACATATAATCTCTAGGAGGTTTAAATGACGATATCCTATCACTACTGTTTCGTCTCTAGGAGATGTAAATTTCTCAGAATGAATATAATAGAATATATGACATCAAAAGATTAAGTCTTTTTAGACATTTCATCTCTAGGAGATGCTATAATAGATAAGCAATAATAATTGCGTAATTATGTTTCTAAAGTTACAAGTATATCTAGGCCTAGATGTGAGTGATCTATCTTCTAGAACATATCATATTACACGTGTATGGAGATGGCCGCAAAACTTGAAACTGGAATGAGGCTCATTCTAAAAAAAAAAATATTAAAAGTTCAAAGTACTCTCCATATCTACTCAACATTAAAAACTTTTATTGTTTGAAAAGGTTTTTTATTCTCAGTCTCATAATTCACTGAAATAGTGGAAAACAAAACACGACGATACTGAAATAATCTTTTAATATCCGTATGAGTCTGTATCACTTAATATACAAAATAAACAAGTTAGGTCAGTATTTAATTGAGTATATAACCAGGTGTGTCTGTTTCACAAACGAATTAAAACAATTGACAAATATTAAGTACAAACATTTAAGACAATTTGACAAACATTTAAGACATTGCCAGGACAAGATAAACACCATTGTCACAATAGTTGCACACACTCAGATACTACAATTACCCTACTTCTCTGAACTTTTTAGAAAAATAGATCAGTCACTACTTCTGGTCCCTTACATCACTCCAATTCCATCTGGAGTCCTCCTAAGTTAGGCCACTCCAAATAATACACTTGTGACGAAAATGACGAGGGCTTTTTTTTTTTTTTCGCTGGTGACCGAATGGGTGGATCTTTGGCAAACTAAATTCTATGATATGATAGATCAGCAAACGTAATATTCTCCCTGGCCAATTGATACCAAAATATGCCAATTTTTCCCCCATTTTTAATCATGTTTTCCACTGAAAATTCAAAAAAAAAATCAAAAAAAATCCCAAAGGACGTTTTTGGAGATATGCGGTGATAAGGAACAAGTATGTTATTTGCAGTGGCTTTACTTAGACACTTAAAAAAAAAAAAGTTTTTGACATAACATATAAACGATGTTGTGCGCCTGGCTAACTCTAGGTTGGGTTTTAAAATGTATCATCACACTCTGTTTGTTTACAAACACCACCAAATCGATGCTCTGCATGGACCATCCAATTTTAGCAACTTTAAGCAAACATTTTAGTTAATCAATGGCCTTCATTAAAGAGCTTGGAGCAACTTGAAGCAACCTTTAATCCAAGAAAAGTCAAGGTTTCTTAAAGCTGCTTAATTTTTTATTTTTTTTATTTGGTCCTCATCAATACAGATGGTCTAGGGATGTCATCGATACCCCCTAAATCGATACGTCGACATTTTTTAAATTCCGATTATCGCATCGACAAAAGTGTTATATCGATAAAGTATTTATAGCATGAATAGCCATGCATTTTACCTTCCTAAAACTGCAACATTTGTCTAAATATCCCGTCTAAAAGTTCCTTTTTATTCAGTTTAAAAAGTGTGCCCTTATTAGACCAACTATATTGATGGAAAAAAACTTCAGATTGTGTTTAAAGCGCTACCAAATGTGTATTATTATGGACTAAAGTAATAGGAAAGAAAACAAACAGATGGAAATATGCCTTTTCAAAAATAGTGATAATCGAAATCGAAATAATTTGGATGTCAATGACATCCCTACAGATGGTCTTCCTGACCAAGACGCACAGTTTCACCGAGCAAGTAAAGCTACATTCAAGTAGTCAATGTGTTAGTATATACAGGTGTGAAGATGATGATATAATACAGTGGATGTGACAAGAGCAAATACGTTGGAATCAGTGTAGGAGATATGATTATTCCTATTTTAAAGACATAAAGTGAATATCAGTTTAAAAAGTGGTGAGTAGGATTCTAATATGTTGATATGGTACCAATATGTGAGGGGACTCGGGAGAGAGGAATCCAGGGTCAGTGCAGTTGTCTTTAGCAAAAAGCAAAGAAGGCTTTAATCGGATAGTTCATGCATATGCTCTGTTCAACCAGCATAAAGCTCATGGCCCCTCTTATTTGTATTAGATACTATATATGATATAATATATAATGTGTATGACATGTACCACCTGTGAAACACCAGGAACCTATTGTACAACTGTATAGTCTTTACAAAGGAATGGTGTATACAACATGCCCTTTATATGAAATATTTATGTATTCAATATGGCTGCAATTTATTCAAGATGGCCACTTCTATTAGTTTTCCCATGATGCATCATTATCCATTATGCCTATGGATATTTCCTAAGAATTCTTAGAATCCCTCAGTGAAATGAATATGACCATTTACTTTAGGTTCCTCAGAGACAAGTTTGACAAATTCTAACTATATCAATCGGCAGTCGTTTAGTTTGTGGTGTCTACACCTAAAGCACAATAAATATACGTTTGTAAAGCTTTTTCACCATTTCACTAAGGAAGTGATAATTTTTTATCAACAGGGGGCGGGGGGTCAAAAAAATTTGGACCCCTTGACCGGGGGGAGTGTAAAAAATTTAGACCCCTGTTGGGGGGGCTCAGAAATTTTTGAAAAGCCCGCGCGTAACTATGCTTCAAAGGGCCCGCGCGCGCGCCGATTTTGACCCTCGGGGGGGGGGGGGTAAAAAATTTCCCGTTGACCGTTGACTCATTATTTGAGATCATGGCATGTTATCATAGTTGGGATTTGAAAACTCCACAAGTTCAGTTTTCATATCGTCTGCTGACCTTCTGTGAGCTTTTCTCACAACAACCATAATAACGACCCCCAGCAGCACACCGATCAACAGCATACCGACAGCCAGACCGGTGATGGCACCTGAAAAAAAAGAACAGATGTAGCCATCGCTGTGCCTCTACATGGGTCCTTCAAATTTTGAGCGTGTCACTGCGTCATTTTTCATGTATATAGGAACTTAAAGAAAAATCTCTGTAGGTCGATTTGTATCCCAAAGTTTTCTGTCTCCGTCGATTTTTTAAAAGGCCTAAAACAGCTGTGTTGCTGTCGGCCGTGTCAATTTCGCCACGGCGACATGGGCATTTCTTAAAATCGACATGCGACATGGAGCTTAGTGACATGAAGAAAAAAATAAGTGACATGACATAGGGTGTTTCTTAAAATCGACATGGGACAGGGCAGTTTCTTAATGGCGACATGGGACATGGGCATTTAAGTGACAGGTGACATGGCCATTTCTTAAAATCGACATGCGACATGGGGACCCCCCCCATCTATACCCCCATGTAGAGGCACAGCTTTGATTCTTTACACTGTAAGGAGACATAAACTGTATCGTCCCATTTAAGCGTCGGGTTTTGAATAAGCACTGGTCTTGTATAAGTGCTGCAGTATACAGGGCTCCAAATAAATAAGCGCTGGGGCACTTAAACACAACAATACAGTAGATAAATATCAGGCCCTGCACATTGAGAAAGTTCTGTCAGCCACTGACTCATTCTTCTTATATAGGGGGCTCTGGATGGGGGGTCCCATGTTCCCTGTCGATTATAAGAAATACCCATGTCACTAAGCAAAAACCGGTGTCACTTATGTCACTAACCTAATTCAATCGTTGGATATTCTATATAGATAAAGACACCTAAACCCACTAACATTTTGGACATCCTACTATTTGATGAACAAAAAATGAGCAAATTATATGAATAGGAATCGTAACGCACATAGGAAACACTTCCAGATTTCAATTAGAATTATTTCCTTGTCGCTAAGCTTGATGTCATGTCACTAGGCTTCATGTCACATGTCGATTTTAAGGTTTGGCCATGTCATATGTCGCTTAGGTTGCCATGTCACATGTTGATTTTAAGAAATTGCCATGTCAAATGTCGATTTTAAGAAATGCCCATGTCGCCATGTTGAATTTGGTGGTCCCGCACACAGCTTGACATCAATCAGAATATGCAAGTCATGCACAGATAAATCCTGAATGGTCTGCTTTAAGTGAAAAATCTTTTTCACAAATGTTGATTATGAATATTTCATGACTCAAATCAGAGACTTTAATATGTGGTGGTCCAAATCTATGTAAAACTGCTGTCCACAACTTGATTCAACTAATTGAGTAGGCTATATCTACATGCAGACCTACATGAATAAAAGCCACCGCAGATAGGGCTGATCTGATCCACCAGCTCGATAGGCCAATCAGATCAGGCAATATCAAACATGTTTGATCATACAAATTTGATCCGCAGGACGTCTCATAGACAGAGGTTTTCCCTAGTTACCGACCCAGTTGACAGATTGGATCGACCCGTTTGCGGCAGCCTTAAAAAGAATATCTGGTTGTGTCTCACAAACATGGGCCAATGTTTTCATCTATGATCGGGTGCAATCTATAACTGGGTGCAATCTATGACTGGGTGCAATCTATGACCGGCTAGCAAGGAAAAGGCAAATATAGTGCGGAAGGAGACAAATAAGGATAAAAGGAGACAGATTAATACTGAGACTTTATGATACTAATTAAATTTTCATAGTTTCTATAATTAAATCTCTATTTTAATACATATAAAATCGAAAATTCCATCTTATAAGGTCATAGACGTCACTTTATATAGTAGCATCGATTTTAAACACCTACATTGTCGAAGGGAAGGGGAAATAATGACAGCCATCCACGTTAATTTGTGCATCACATATTGTAGACAACTTTGTTTAAAAATCTAAATCTGCCCTAAATAAACTTTTTTCTGTCATGCCGATCATAGATTGCAGCAGATCATAGATTGCACCCAGTCATAGATTGCACCCAATCATAAACTATCAACTTGGCCCAATTTCGTGAGACACAGCCATCTCCTGGCTGTGTCTCATGAGTTTGTGACAATTGAAACGTCTTTGACCGGGTGTCGTCTTTGACCGGGTGTCGTCTTTGACCGGGTGTCGTCTTTGACCTGTGTCGCCTTTGACCGGTGTAGTCTTTGACCAGCAAGTTTTAAAATGGCTGAAATGGGAGCTATGTACCCAGAAATGCCGGGAAGTTTGTAGTATATAGTGGTAAAATATCCATTAACCTATTCCCCCCATTTCTGTGTACATAGCTACACCGGTCAAAGACGACACAGGTCAAAGACGACACCCGGTCAAAGACGTTTCAATTGTTACAAACTCATAAGACACGACCTCCTGTTGCGTACTCACCTTGTGATAGTGAATAGTTGGTTAAAGGTACACCAGTTATTTCACTGCAAAGTGGAACACGACAATATTCCCACCGCACGTCAGGATCAGTCGTGTAACACCACGGGCCCCCATCATGGTCATCTGAGTATGGGTTCCTGCAGTAGTTAGCAGCATCTCTAATGGTGCTATCAGGGAAGTCACTGGAATTGTAGTTCTTGTGTGTGTGGGGTACTTGTGTATGCCATGCTTGGCATGTACGATTGTTGCGCGTCACTGACTGATGACCAATGTACTGCAAGCCTCGTTGTGATACAAGGCACTCTGCATTGAGAAAATATCATATATTAAGGAACACATATATGATGATGTTAGCACAAATGTATATAATGGTGGTAAAAAGAGCAATTTATTTATTTTAAGTAAGAGTAGAGATACATTCAGCTATTCACCCTTCAAGTGTGGTTCAGTTCCATACTGTTCTAAGCCCCTCTTCTCTGCCCCATAATTTTGAACCACCCAATCTGCTCAGGTTAAATGATATTTCAGAAGATATACCTCACAATATCATAATAATTAGCAAAGAAGATCAGAAATCAAGCCCTCGAAAGACCAAGCTATTGTGCAAACATTATAAGCACATTGCTCCTTTGTGATAGTTTGAGTTGACAAATTAGTTGCTGATCACTAACCTTGTGGTAGCGATACGCTGGCTGCATGGTTAGCAGTTGTCTTCAAGCAAAGTGCAATTTTACAATACTCCCACTGAATGTCAGGATCAGTCGTGAAACACCACGGTCCTCCGTCATGGTCATCCGAGTCTGGGTTCCTGCAATTAGGGATGCCATTGGTATCGAATTTTATGAGTTATCAGTTATTCACTATTTTGGTATCGATTTAGACAATATATTAGTTATTCATTATATTAAAAAAAAAGGTATATTAGGCCAGATTTTCTAAGCTTTAGGTTACAGACACTGTAACAAATTACAGCACAGACAATGGAATAAAATTTTAATTTTTGTTTTTTTTGTGATAAAGATAACACAGTTACACTAGAATTTGTACAATTTAGAATAACGTTTTGTCTTTCACTTTTACTACCTGAATACCTTAATAATAGTCTGATTTACATGCGGTAAAACTGACATAAAGCACAAAAAGAAGCAAAGATGGTGGTGTATCGATACCCGTCGATTGTCGATTCAGTTATCCAATACATAAAAAAAAAGCAATGTATCGATACCTATGATGCTAATGACATCCCTACCTGCAATAGTTTGCAGCTTCTCTGATGGTGCTGTCAGGGAAGTCCTCTGGCTTGTAGAACTTGTGATCATGAGGTACTTGTGCATACCAAGCCTGACACTTGAGGTTGTTGTGTGTCACTGATTGATGACCTAGGTAGTCCAAGCCTTGTGGTGACATAAGGCATTCTGTATAGATAAAGAATGCGGTGTGTATATATTTTTTCCCCACACTGAAATTCTCTGTCCAAGGACTTTTAAATAATGGGTTAATAGAGGAATGACAATTCCAACAAGATGTGGATGCCGTCCAAGGGGGACCGGCAGACGAGGACAGGTGTGGGTGGAAAGCCACTCAACTCCATAAGAGAGGGCTTGATGCATGGCCCCCCGGTACATGGTACCACACAGGGGAGGTCAGACATTAGGCTAGGGAGAGTGAGAAATTTTCACCAAAAAATAATACCCAGTGAATTCCAACAATATTAGCATACCAATTAAAAGTAACCTGCAGTCTGTAACAACACTAAGGGAGAAATAATTTATAAATTCTATATTAGGGTTAAAATCATTTATAACTATTAATGCAGCTGGCTTCTAAGTTTTAAGGTCCTGGTTTACTTCCAAAGATATTTTCAACTCTCTTTACAAAAAGGAATAATATACTTTCATTGAGAGCTTCTGACATACATCCAGCTATTCATTGTTCAAATATGTCTGACTATAAAGCAGCTACAAATTTATTCAGATCTGTAACTAATAGGTATAGAATAATATCTTTGATTGACACTTTACCTTGTGGCTCAGCAGTAGTACAAAGAGGTATGTCACAATGTCCCCACACCACGTAATCGTCAGTCGTGTAACACCACGGGCCTCCTGGATGTCCATCTGGGTTTCTACAGTAGTTAGAAGCATCTCGTATTGTCGCGTCCGGGAAATGGTAGTTTGTGTCATCATGAATATGTGGCACCTGTGCAGCCCATGCCTGGCAGGTGAGGCCATCAGCTGTCACTGAAGTCTGTCCATGGTATTCTAACCCAAGCTTAGACATCAAGCATTCAGGGCCTGAATGAGAGGGATGATGAAGGAAGGAACTAGGTGAAAGTCATTTAACCAATTCATATCAATGATGATTTAAAGCTTGACCATCATGGTTGAAGTGAGGCCAAAAGCACTTTTGGATATAGTTCAGTTTTCATTCACAAGAGGGCTCTTAAGGGCTGGGAGCTCAGCTCTTACAGGCACACGATAGGGTGAATATGTTGTGGCTGGACAATGCTCATGGTCCCCTGTCCAAACACTGCTGCCCTCTGGTGGAACTGTTATTTTAGCCCATGTATGGAAAATGCTGAACTTATTCCCTGACGGCCCAGCTTTAAAGTCTAAGCATGCACTGTTATTACACATTTTTATATATCAGAATTTATAATATACCTGAAAAAAATATCTAAGGTAGTCATTCCCTTCATACTATCCGTCCAACTACTTATTTAATAGTACCAATAAATATCATCACACAATCGATGTACACCGATGTATCACACCTCGGTCTGTGGTCTTTAAGGAATTTCAATACCTTGTAAACGCTTATATATGAACCAGTATTGCTATGCCATAGGCTCACCTTTGGGGTTGTTGCTGCTGCCAGTTGAGCAGAGCGGGATGTTGCAATATTCATACTTTACATCAGGATCGGTCGTGAAACACCACGGGCCCCCATCATGACGATCTGAGTCTGGATTTCTGCAATAGTTGGCAGCGTCTTGGACAGTGCTGTCGGGGAAGTCTTCTGGCTTGTAGAAATTGTGTGCATGAGGTACTTGTGCACGCCATACCTGACACTTGTGGTTGTTGAGTGTCACTGACTGATGACCAACATACTCCAAGCCTTGTGGTGACACCAGGCACTCTGTACAGATCAAAGTGACATGGTCTGATGATTAGGGCTCAAAAATCAATTTAGTTAAAAATGAACAAGAATGTTCAAAATAACAATACTGCATGTCCTACCTATTTCATTTAACATTATAACTTAGAATTCAGTCAATTCTCAGTTTTACGCTCAATTTTTGGAGTGCACGCTATAATTGCCCCATTGAAAATAGACTGCAAAATACTTTACCTGGGCCACATTGGACCCTCTAAATCGGCTCCTATTATCCATGGATGACATTGTATTGTTCCCTATCCGCCGAATATGATATTGTACTAACATTTCGAACACATTTAAATAGGATAAAAAGTATGGAAAAAATCGGACCATGTCACTTTAAGTAAATATAAATAACACCAAACTAACTGACTTTAATTTGTTACATACTCTCTGTCATAGACTACTAGGTGATAAGATAAGAAATTATTAGAATTCTCTGGCTTTAGTGTAGTATGTTTATTTCTATTCGTCCAAAATCTTGAAAATATTAATCTGACCTCAATGCATTTAAAATAGCCCCCTCTGTACTGAGAAAGAGCACCTGCCATTATGAGAGTGATAGATGCAATACACTATGTGTCAATGAGAAATGAGCAACTGAGCAGCCAAGAAGAGAGAATCAACAGATACAGATTGCAAAAGATATCCATTATGTTTCACTAATTGGGCTTATCTAGATTAGTAGATGTTTAAACTAAATCTTCTGTTGACATTTTACCTTGTGGTTGTGCGGGGTTAGTTGGAGGTTCAGCCGTTGTACAAAGAGGTATGTCACAATGTCCCCACTCTACGTCAGGGTTAGTCGTGTAACACCACGGGCCTCCTTCGTGTCCATCTGGATTCCTGCAGTGGTTTGCAGCATCTTGTATTGTCGCATCTGGAAAATGGTAGTCTGCAACGTAATGTTCGTGAGGTACCTGTGAAGCCCATGCCTGGCAGCTCAGGCCATCGAGAGTCACTGAAGTCCTTCCTCGATAGTCTAATCCCTCATATGACTTCAAACATTCATCTCCTGATAAATAGGGTTAAAGCAAAAACAGACTAAGTGAAAGTTTTTTTAACTAATACATATCACTGAACGTTTAAAGTTGCACCTGTATGACCTGATAATTGATCACTCCTTGTTTATTTAGGGTATATCCCATAAACATAAGATGATATTTGTCGCTTCCATGAAAGGATACAATGTACATTAATGAAATTGGTGAAGAAAATGTGTCTTTATTACTACTGGAGTTCAAACAGAGGGGTATGTGTTGACTTTGTCTGCCACAGTACTATTAGTTGACTTCCACATCAGAGAGGCAATTGCTTACACCCTGGAACTCATGAAGACCAAGAAACGACATCACACAGTATATGTACAGTAAGCTATAACACCTCTGTCTATAGCTTTAGGAGAGTAAATCCCATCCTTTGGAAATACTTATAAAGATGGACCAGTATTTCTATGCCAGATGATTACCTTTGAGGTTGTTGCTGTGACCTTTTGCACAGAGTGGGATGCTACAATACTCCCACTGAATGTCAGGATCAGTCGTGAAACACCACAGGCCTCCATCATGGTCGTCTGGGTTCCTGCAATAGTTGGCAGCGTCTTGGACAGTCCTGTCGGGGAATTCTTCTGGTTTGTAGAACTTGTGTCTATGAGGTACTTGTGCACGCCATACCTGACATGTATGGTTGGTGCTTGTCACTGATTGATGACCTACATACTCCAAGCCTTGCGCTGATACCAAGCACTCTATAACAGATATAGAAAGTATGAATGATAACTAACTGACCATGGATGACTACTGTAAATTCTCGTGTATAAGCCTAACTCTCGTTTAAGCTGCACCCAGACTTTAGGCCGATCCTATAAGCAGCACCAGCGATCTGACTTTTGTGACTTTTAGTACTGTATCATAGTAGCAAAAACTCCCGTATAAGCCGCACCCTCACTCTGAGCCACAGCTATTAGCTGCATTGGCGATCTGACCCTCGTACAAGCCGCGGCTTCTACGCAAGAATTTACGGTAGGTATCTTTGAGAGGTTACCAGTTGGGGTATTTATGTCCATTCATTGACATCTTGAAATCTGACTTAATTGCACATATCCCTCCAAACAAAACTCAAGAATGACACAAGTTAGTAATGTGTGTATTTCTCGGGAAAAACACAAACTGTACACACAAGATAGACACAGGATATTCTTGAGAATACCATACCAGAGTACCTAGTGGCATGTTCAATGGTGATGTGTATTTCCTGAGTTTGACTCGTGCAAATAACAAGAATGTAGAAAGATGGCATGTTTTTCTCATGATTTGGCTGTTCAAAAAAAACTAGAAATTCCAGGGAATATGACACAAAACGTCCAGGAAACGTTTTCAGAAACGTTTGGTAACACTTTACCTTGTGGTGGTGAGGAGTTAGCAGGAGGTTCAGCCGTTGTACAAAGAGGGATGTCACAATGTCCCCACTTTACGTCAGGGTTAGTCGTGTAACACCACGGGCCTCCTTCGTGTCCATTAGGGTTCCTGCAGTGGTTGGCAGCATCTTGTAATGTCGCGTCCGGGAAATGGTAGTCTGAGTTGTCATGTCTGTGAGGCACCTGTGAAGCCCATGCCTGGCAGCTCAGGCCGTCGAGGGTGACAGAATTCTTTCCCCGATACTCTAACCCGAGGTATGAGGTCAAGCATTCAGCTCCTGAAAAAGCAGATTATAGCAGAAATAATTTTGTAGTGCCGCTGTAGCTGAAAACCATGCGTTTAACAAGTCTGCACTGTTATTTTGCCTCCAGTTCTGAAAGTTAATGCCGGTGCTGATATCGGCCTCTGATGTTAATCCCTGCTAAACTACTCCCCACACAAATACGGGATAGCTCTCCCAGGTGCACGGACCAACGTTAAAAGTGCAATCTTAATCTGACATCTTAAAATGTCTTATTCTATTTTCCTAAATCTTAATACATAATCTGATAGTTCCCCTTGTGTCTGTTACCTAGTTTTACATACCCAAACTATGTTACCTGAAGTCTGCCTTATAGTATGTATGCCCTACACCCAAATGGGACAACATAAACATCCTAAAGAAAAGAAAAGAAAAAGGAGAAATAACGGGGGTTTGGGGGCAGAGGCCCCCATTACATACTAGCTAGCAAGCCTATCCTACTATGGACTGTGTAGGCTTACCAATACCAGTTTGGTAAGTTAGAAGATTGTCTAAGCTCATTTCCTCAACATTAAGACAAAATTAAGACTAATCTTAAGATAATTAAGACGATCTTAATTCTGTGTTAAGATTGCGCTGCTAACATTTGTCTGCGCACCTAGGAGAGCTATCCCCGGCGTGAACTCCCTACAGTTGGACCTCCACCCGCACAGACTAATAAAGGGATTTCAAGTTAGAGCAGGATACTCACCAAGGGTCTACCAATCACATGTCTACCCAGTAAACAAAAAACTTTATACAATATTATATAACGTTATATAAGGTTTCTCTAAGGCTCCTTACTATGGCATAACGTTATAATAGCGTCTTAAACATTTTGACGTAAAATTGTGTTTTTTTTGTTAGCTAAGTAGTACTGTTCTAGTCTACTATGTATTGAAACCTTAGTGATGAGGGTGGAACTTTAAGCTCATCCACAGGAAACTAAGATTGTGCACTTAGACGTCACAAAGGCATCACACAATTTATGCAATGGGTGGAAGTTCTGTCTGTCTTGTTGTGGAACGTGTGGAGCTGTGGATCCAGAAAATAAAGTCAAGATCAACACTTTACCTTGTGGTTTTGATGAGTTAACTGAAGGTTCAGCAGTTGATTTTATACAGAGAGGTATGCTGCAATATTCCCACCGGACGTCCGGGTCAGTCGTGTAACACCATGGGCCCTCTATTGAGTCTGGGTTCCTGCAGTAATTATCAGCTTCTCTGATGGTGCTGTCAGGGAAGTCTTCTGACTTGTAGAACTTGTGATCATGAGGTATCCGTGCACGCCATGCCTGACAGGGGTGGTTGTTGCGTGTCACTGACCGGTGACCAGTGTAGTCCTTGCCTTTTGGTGACATGAGGCACTCTGTACAAGTAAAGAACACATGAAGTACAGCAATTTCTGATGTTCATGTAAATATGGAATATCGTATTCGATGTAATAGGCACCCTGGGCGCTTACAAAAATATTTTTGTTAATTGTAGGGCGCTTATTACGTCAAAAACGGTACATTGAATGTGCAAAGGAATAATTGACTCTTTAGGAAAGATTAGATACAGTCAACTACTCATTCTTTAAATGTGTTTTGGTATAAAGTTCTGGATACAATATCATCAAATTAAAACCAACTTGCTGCAGTTCTTCAGAGTGATTTACTAAATTCCGCAATATAGGTATATGGATATCGATGAGATTGAAATGAAATCTTTCATCAAGACTAACCTTGTGGTGGTGAGGAGTTGACTGGAGGTTCAGCACTTGGATTTGTACAAAGAGATATGTCACAATGTCCCCACCGAACGTCAGGGTCAGTTGTGAAACACCAAGGACCTTCAGGGTGGTTATCTGGGTTTCTGCAATAGTTGGAAGCCTTTTCCCGTGTACGGTCAGGGAATTGGTAGTTTTTAAAACTATGGCGGTGAGGTTCCATTGCTGCCCATGCCTGGCAGGTCAGTCCTTCAACAGTCACAGAATGATTTCCCTGGTACTCTAATCCCTGGTATGACATCAAGCATTCGACTCCTGAAAGAAAGTTGTTTAGGGGGAATACAATTAACTGTCAATATTTGATTAAAGCTTCAGAGTGCTCTCTCTGTGCCTCTAGGTATTAATGTATATCTCTTGAAACCAAGGAAAGAATCCTCAAATCAAACAATGTTTAACAAAGGGTGTCTTTCTAACCAATGGGTTTCTAATAAATGATTAGTACATTAAATTAACAACTATTAAATTATGGTTTGGCATTATATTTTCAGTGTACACTCAAAATCAAATGACATTGGCAATGATCTCTAGTCATTAAATCAAAAGTCGTCTGTAGTTGTCGATAGGATTACAATGTCAAATCAATTCCAGTTTCAGACTAAATTGCTCACTGTCATCACATCAAAAGCTCACAATACCTGTCTCAACAGTTTTTCTATATAGTTCTACCATTCTGAAATGGGGATAGCCATTCAAAAAGTAAAAAGTTTGGGGAAAAAACTCAGATGAATCGACAATATTTTTTAAATTTCACTTCTGCTGTGTGGACGTTATGCCAGCCCTGCTAGAGACTGGAACTGACTAACTTGCTCCCACCTCTGAGCGGTAGGTATTGTAGGGAAGAGATGGGTTTCTCAGACTAGTGATTCCTCTGCTACTCATTAAAAATGCATTTATGAAACATACTTCTAAAAATCATTTATTCTCTGAATGCTCGCTGCATTCAAAGAACCAATAGTAATGCAATATATGAAACAAAATTACAAATTATTTTTTTTGAAACCATCCCTTTTTGTTACCTCGTATATGTGATGTGTTGGCTTTTGGTCGATTATCTGAAGTTTTGCAGGGTAGTATGTCACAATATGCCCAGGCAACGTTAGGGTCAGTCGTGTAACACCAGGGGCCCCCATCATGTTGGTTCGAGTTCCTACAGTAGTTGGCAGCATCCTGCAGGGTCTCGCTAGGGAAGGTTTGGTTGTGGGTGTGGGGCACCTGTGCAGCCCATGCCTGGCAGGTCAGGCCATCAATAGTCACCGAAGTGCTTCCACGATACTCCAACCACTGGTTTCTTACCGCACAGTCAGCAGCTGAGATATAAAAAAACGGGATTAAAGCTGTCATTATTTTTTAGTGATTTTATGCCAGTCAAGCCGGCATGTGTCTAAAGTTGCAGTGGTATCTACTATCTATTTTAACAGTTACTGTTCTCAATACAGCAACATTTCGGCCATTTGATATTAGAGAATTTCATATTTGAAAATCAACATATATGCTCCATCTTTTAGGATGTAAAAAGTAATTCTACTGTATTGATTGTGATAAACTGATGAGTTGTATACTCTCTAATGAATGATTCACATGATAGAGATCCTAGCGGCAGAGATGCAATTCGCACATGCTAAGTTTAATGCATTTACTTTATTTATTATTGTAACTGTATTTTTTTCCTGAAATGAAACACTTAAAAGAAGAAAAAGTAAGAGGTGGATTAACCCTCCCTCTCCTATAGTATATAAGTCTCGATTCAAGCTTTACACAACCCAAGCAGGGGTGGCTGGGTCATTAATCACCTTTTCTACTTTTTTAAAAATCTCCGTAGACTTTTGGATAGATGCAAACAAGTTATCACTCAAGATACCCCTTTTCAAATATATTACTACCATTGACTCTGAATCACATTGAGGTCCCCTAATTTCCGGAAAAGTTACATGTTCATCTGCTACAAAGAACACAGGCCTCCACCTGCACAGACTAATAAAGGGATTTCAAGTTAGAGCGGGATACTCAACAAGCACACTGATATTCCTAGGCTCCCTATACGACCAATCTCCCAGTCACTAGTACCTAACCTAGTTAGTCATTTGTTGGCTCCCTATACAACCAACCTAGGTAGGTTATTATTGTCAGGTTGGTCAGTACTGACCAACCCACCTTAGTCTTTTAATTTCCAGGGGGAGCCACTGAGTGATCATCAAAGTAGTTTACAGGTGGCACCAACTAGTGGTATACAAATACAACACACCAATGAGGAACCTAGGTTAGCCACTACTGACTGACACCTCAGTCATTGTTGAATATAACTTTGATTATGCACTAAAACAGCACAAAGGCATCACACAATGTATGCAATGGGTGGAAGCTCTGTCTGTCTTGTAGTGGCACATGTGGAGCTTTGGATCCAGAAACTAAAGTCAAGATAATACCTTAAATCAACACTTTACCTTGTGGTTTTGATGAGTTAACTGAAGGTTCAGCAGTTGATTTTACACAGAGAGGTATGCTGCAATATTCCCACCGTACGTCCGGGTCAGTCGTGTAACACCACGGGCCCTCTATTGAGTCTGGGTTCCTGCAATAATTATCAGCTTCTCTGATGTTGCTGTCGGGGAATTCATCTGACCTGTAGAACTTGTGATCATGAGGTACCCGTGCACGCCATGCCTGACAGGGGTGGTTGTTGCGTGTCACTGACCGGTGACCAGTGTAGTCCTTGCCTTTTGGTGACGTGAGGCACTCTGTACAAGTAAAGAACACATGAAATACAGCAGTTTCTAGACCATTGTACAGTCCACTGCTCTGGCTATCTGCTGGAGCTGAGGACCATTACAGAGTAACGTCTGTACAACCCCTGATTGGCCGCAAATTTTGGCGCCATTATGACGTCATATAAGAAATGTATGGCGCGCGGGGCACCCTGGGTAGGCTAAGAACGTGAAGTTTCCCCGGGCTGTAATGGGCCCTCGCTCCAGCCAGATATCGAGAGGGGGGCACTTCTATGGGCTACAGCAGGTTCTGACGTTCATGTAAGTATGGAATACATTGAATGTACAAAGGAATAGTTGACATTCATTAAGAAAAACTAGGTGCAGTCTGCTTCTTATTCTTCAAAAGTTCTAGCTACAATTTTATCAGATTGGAAACCAATTTGATGGAATTCTGCCGAGTAATTTACTAAATTAATAACATAGGGATATTGATATGAATGGGCCTAAAATTAGATCTTTCATCAAGACTAACCTCGTGGTGGTGAGGAGTTGACTGGAGGTTCAGCAGTTGTACAACGAGGTATGTCACAATGTCCCCACCGAACGTCAGGGTCAGTTGTGAAACACCAAGGGCCTTCACGGTAGTTCTCTGGGTTTCTGCAATAGTTGGAAGCCTTTTCCCGTGTACGGTCAGGGAATTGGTAGTTTTTAAAACTATGGCGGTGAGGTTCCATTGCTGCCCATGCCTGGCAGGTCAGTCCTTCAACAGTCACAGAATGATTTCCCTGGTACTCTAATCCCAGGTACGACATCAAGCATTCTGAAAAAAGTCATTCAAGGAGAATAGTAACTAACTGTCGTCAACTGATCAAACATTCAGAGTGCTCTTACCTTGCCTCCAAGATACATTTCCATCCCTCAGTGTATCCCAGATATACTTCCTCTCCTAGTGTATCTCAGATACACTTCCAGATCAGCCATCTTGGAAAGCAACAGAAACTTCTGATGAGCAGCAGGTGCTGGCTCCTGATTGGTCAGATT
Source organism: Harmothoe impar (assembly GCA_947462335.1). NCBI lineage: Eukaryota > Metazoa > Annelida > Polychaeta > Phyllodocida > Polynoidae > Harmothoe > Harmothoe impar. The sequence goes on along the minus strand of OX381707.1, from coordinate 15,894,677 downwards.
GCTGTGTATTTCAGGTACACTTCTGAGCATCTGCCCCTATTGTGGTCCTCACCAGCGAGTGGTGGGTATTGTAGGGAAGAGGTGGTCTTCTCAGCCTAGTGATTTCTCTGCTACTAATCTTTTACTACTACCGTTTTTCCATGTCCTTAAAAATACATTTACGAAACATGCTTCTAAAAATCATTTATTCTCTGAATGCTCCCCGCATTAAAAGAATCATTAGTAATGCAATATATCAAACAAATTGACAAAAAGAGGAGTAAAACAATCCCTTTACCTTGTGTATGTGATGTGTTGGCTTTTGCTCGATTATTTGCAATTTTGCAGGGTAGTATGTCACAGTATGCCCAGTCAACGTTAGGGTCAGTCGTGTAACACCAGGGGCCCCCATCATGTTGGTCTGAATTCCTACAGTAGTTGGCAGCATCCTGCAGGGTCTCGTTAGGGAAGGTTTGGTTATGGGTGTGGGGCACCTGTGTAGCCCATGCCTGGCAGGTCAGTCCACCAATAGTCACTGAAGTGCTTCCACGATACTCCAACCACTGATTTTTTATCACGCAGTCAGCAGCTGAGATATAAAAAAGGGGATTAAAGCTATGATTATTCAGGGGCGTGGCAAGCAGTTTCAAAGTAGGGGGGACTGAGGGGTATTTGACCCTTTTTGGCCCCTTTTCACTTGACCTTTTTGGTTTGACCATTTTTTGGGGTTGGTCAAAAGTGGGGGGGACATGTGCCCCCCGTCCCCGCGGTTGGCACGCCCCTGTTATTTTTAGTGATTTTATGCCAGTCAAACCTGCATGTGTCTAAAGTTGCAATGATCTACTAGCATATAGTTGTTGTTAGTTATAGATTCTATTTTACAGATATTCATTACTAGTCCATACACTATCTCAATCTGATATGCCATCATTTTTATAGCATTTTAACAGTTATTGTTTTCAATATAGCAACATTTCGGTCATTTGATATTAAAAATGTAAGAGGTGGATTAACCCTCCCCCTCACATAGTATCACAGGCGTCTACTGAGCCGTGCTCTGGTGGAGATGGTCTGCAGTGGGTTGGTAGTATTAGAGTAAAGGCCCGACACTCTAGTGGACCGGTCATCTAAGTGACCACGTGACCAAACTCTACATACAGCTAATGTACACAGCAGACAGTAGAGGGCTCCAGTATAGGCCTGGTGATACTTGTGGGAACTACCTGTATGTAGAGTTTGGTCACGTGGTCACTTAGATGACCGGTCCACTAGAGTGTCGGGCCTTTACTCTAATACTACCAACCCACTGCAGACTATCTCCACCAGAACACGGCTCAGTGGACGCCTGTGCATAGTATATAAGCCTGGATTCAAGCTTTACACAACCCAAGTGGGAATGGATGGGCCATTGACCACCATTTCCACAGTTTCCTATGAATCTACATAGGCTTTTGGATAGGTGCAAACAACTTGTCACTCAAAATATCCCTTCTGAAATATATTACTACCATTGACCATAAAAATGACATTGAGGAGAGGTCAAAGGTCCCCAAATTTGAAGGAAAGTAACATTTTCAACTGCTATAAAAAACAGAGGCTGCTATCGAACATTCAAGTTATTTTATTCTCGCTCAACATATTAGATGACCAGCCATTGTTAAGTATGACAAAACACAAAGGGTAGATTCACCGTAAGTCGGACACATACCCTGAGACTAACACTGATATTTCTAATCATTAATGTATGATAGTACTTCTTGTGGGGACTTACACTAATAGTTCACCATTATTCACAGAAATAGAAATTAAAATATTTGAATTAGAGCACAAATTTAGGTGTCTGATTCAAGGTATGTGTCCGACTCAAGGTGAATCTACCCTATCGTGTTGGACCTTGTTGTTATACACTGAAAACCCATAGGTTGAAAGGGTTAGTCAGTACAGACTATCCTAGGTTCATCATGTATGTGTGTTAGTCACAATGGCAAAGTTATTTTCAAAAATGACTGAGGGGTCAGTCAATAGTGGCTAACCTAGGTTCATCATTGGTGTGTTGTATTTGTATACCACTAGTTGGTGCCACCTGTAAGATACTTTGATGACCACTCAGTGGCTCCCCCTGGAAATTAAAAGACTGAGGTAGGTTGGTCAGTACTGACCAACCTGACAATAATAACTTACCTAGGTTGGTCGTATAGAGACAACAAATGAGTAACTAGGTTAGGTACTAGTGACTGAGAGATTGGTCGTAAAGGGAGCCTAGGAATATCAGTGTACTCACCGGTAGGTGCCACAGTACTAGTTGCGGTAGGTGCCACAGTACTAGTTGCGTTAGGTGCCACAGTACTAGTAGGGAGGGTCAGGACTGGGTGTATGGCCACATACTGCACTGTGAACATGTAAAGGCAAAACATCACTCAACTTGACATAATCTGGTATATATTATTAAAAATCGGTACAATTATCAATAAAATAAAGGAACTGTGCCCGGGAAAATAAAACCTAGATCGGTTTACAATTATTGGATCTGAGAATTATATATATGTGACTTAAAGAGAATTATATATATGTCACATAAAGAAAAAGAAACATTATAAAAAAAAATTGTTTCATTTACATGGCTTGTAAATTTCAAATAATGGAAGGAAGTTGAGGACATAATATATGTCTAAAATGTGTGAAATATTTTGAGATTTAACTCTTTGTTTGCTATTAAATTATCCATAACAAAGTGCTTCATAAGATCCTACTATTACGATAGATCATAGAATACAGCGTGGGTTATCTAAGCTATTACAACCATTTACGACCCCTTAACCCTTTAAGGACGGCATGCTGCTTACTCGCCGAGCTGTAAGGCCATATGGTCCGAATGGTATTTGAATACATTCATTCATTATAACGACCAAGGGCATGATACGTTAAGGTGTCGTGGTACTAATTCGCCCAGAAAACCTAGGACAGCCAAATAGTCCCTACTAGAAACAGACTTCTAGTGGATATAATGAGTGCTAGGAGACCTTATTTTTGACTGGGAGTAACAATAGGCATGCCAGAACATGGGCAATGCTTGGTTTAAAAAAGTTTTAAAAAGTTTGTGGTATCCATGGTAGCCAAGGGGTCACGCTTGGAGGTCAAGGTCACAGGTCGGCGGGGCACTTGAAAAATTGATCATGTTTAGACTATGCTTTTTCCATGGCGACTCCGGTATTGACGGACATTTAAAAAAAAATCCGAAATGATATCAGCCTTTGATAAAGGCGTCATTTATGCATTACTATGGCAATTAGTACCGTACCTTAACCCAGATAACCCTACTGTCCTACATGTAGGACGCCTATATGACATATAATATTAGATTGTATACTAAAGATAAAATCCATAGATTTTAAATTGTGTTTTTGGTTCATGAAGCTCAAGTCTCCAAGTTCCCAGCAATTTTTGTCGAGGGTTGCCATGGTTACTGCTATGATGTCAGACTGAGGTCCCAAAATCCATACATCTTGGAAAATAGTAACAAGGAAAATGCTGGAATTAATTCCTGTGTTATCTAGAACATTTTCCAAGCCACATTTATCAAAATGTCATAACATGTGAAAAAAACATGTCTGAGGATGTGTGTCTTTTTTTGTGAACATGATGTTAAGCAATAAAGGCGTAATTAGCTCATATTCCCAGCCGTCCTTACAGAAGGACAGTAGGGCTATGGGCTACTGAGTGTTACGCAATTGTTGGCCAACTGGTCAAAGAGTCAATATTATAATTCAGTGTGAGTGGATTGATATAGTTACTTTGAAAATGGGTTTACCCTAATTTTAGTATTCTGATTTTGAATTTGGTGTGTGTAGTATGATGTAGGGGTCAGGGAAAGGTCAAAACTGAGGTCAAAGGTCAGGAAAATGTACTCATAGTGAGTGCTTCATTAATGTGAAGTAACTCATAACTCAGTAAGCCAAATATTGTTAGTCTGTACCATTGCGAGGCACCAAGCTTTCTTTTGGAAAGGTATAATTTATGCCTGAAAATAATATTTTTGTAGTGTAGCAGTCTGGTATGTTAGCCATCTTTGTGTAATCAGAGGTCAAAGGTCAAGGTCATGCCTAAATTTTAGTTACCAAGAAATTTCAATGAAATTTCAATGAATTGAGTATATCTTAGAAGAAAAGTTACATAGAGCTCTAATATGTTGTTGGTGTTTTGAACTAAATTAGTCCTCCAGTTCATATTCATAAGATGACCTTGGGCCAAGGTCAAGGTCATCTTTTCAAGGTCAAATATCAAAATATTGGTCAGAATTAGAGTTAGACCTTATGTAGTTTGTCCATATTCACTCAATATACATACATTGTAGAAGGAATATGGTCAATTTCTTAAGAGACGCCATATTGTAGCTCAAGACTTGACCCTTTATGAAGGTGTGTAGATACCATCTACCAGACTGAAAGGTCAAGGTCAACCCTAGTTACCATGACATTTCATTAAATTGGGTATATTTGAAAGGAAAAACTAGCTAGATCTTTGATTTGTTGTGGGTTTTTGGAAATAGCATAGTTCAACAGTTCATGTTAAAAAGATGACCTTGGGTCAAGGTCAAGGTCATATTTTTAAAGGTCATACATCCACATATTGGTCGAAGTTAAAGTTGTACCTAATACAGTTTGTCAATATTCATCTTCTCCAAGGTCAACCATGAAAACATTGGCAAAAAATCCATAGATAGGCAAATAAACAAAAAGAACGGCTGTTGCTAAGCAACTAGTTACCTTAGCAACAAACCAATGAGATAAATGTATCCCTTGGATGCAATATAGGAGGGCAGATGTACTTAAAACTGTTCTGGCAGCAACATTTTTAGAGTGGGAGACAATATTCAGTGACTATGGATAACTATCTATGGGTTTACAATAACATAGGCCCAGGCAGAGGCCACAGGACAGTAGGGCATAACCCTACTGTCCTACATGTAGGACGGTAAAGAACGCTAATTATCTCCGCAACCGCTAAAGATAGAGCTTAGAAATTTTGTACAGGGCATACATGGCCATATATGGGTCCACGTATCAATTTTCAGTGCTCTCTGATAATAACTGCCACTTTAGGTGTAAGTGGGTTAAGGCATGGTGTAGATCTTAAAGGGTCCATGTATAACTTGACAGGAGGCACACTGGGTAATTGGAGAAAACCCTTGTGTTAACCCTCACAGGGCCACATAATGCTTTAACGCGCAAAGCTTGTTGTCGTCATGCCATGCATCCTGGCGAGTCTATTCTCGTCAGAGCTGCATTTGTGTACCATGTAGGGTCGGCATGGTGCTTGAATGCAGCCCCGGCCAGTTACACACCAGGGTTGCATTCATGAATCATGACGACAAAGGACATGGTGCACTAAAGCACTGTACGGCTTAAGTTTTGTACATTATGGTTGAACATGAATTGTTATGACACCCAAATTGGTTGTTCTTGACATGTAGATTGGAAAATCACCAGTATATTGCTGAAGTAAAGACTCTTTAATTTAATGGATGAAAGGGGCGAGACATTTATTGTCAACGGGCTTGGTGGATATCGAGCCAGAACTAACTATAACCCTTTAGGGACAACCCTTTAGGGACGGCATGTTGCTAAAAGATTACATTTATTGTCAGGCAGGGCTGCATTCATGCATCATGACAACAAAGGACGTGATGCATTATTAATACAATATGCCGTCCTTAAAGAGTTATGAAGTTCCATACTGAGACTAGGAGAAATTCAATAAGGTCCATTTAATGTTGCGACCACACATTATTTCACCCGTTTGTATTCCGCACTAGCGAGATGCAGTAATTCTACCTGGTTTACAGAGGAATAAGCATGAAAGTAGTAGCCAACCTCTGTCCAGCCTAAAATTGCCCCAAATCTTTTTTGAATATGAACATTTCTTCAAAATTGCAATAAATAAACGTAGGGTCGGCCCTGTTTTCATAGGCACGGTCGGGTGACTTGAAACCAAAATTTGGCCTTATTCAACCAACCAATCAAGTTTAAGGACAAGTCATCTAATACTACTTACTAACTCGGGGTTGGGGCCTTGGTAGTTTTCTCACAATACCCCTAATAACTTAAATCTTTGGTTATGAGCCAGCCGGTACACGGAATTTAGGCACCCGGTCTTTAGGCACCCTGCCTTCAGGCCCCCCTGACCACAGGCACCCTGCCCTTAGGCCCTCCGGATCTTAGGCCCCCGGTCTTTTGGCACCCTGGCCATAGGCCCCCTGGCTATAGGCCACAACCTCCTCACGTCCATTACCACTTCCTCACGTCCACTACCACTTCCTCACGTCCATTACCACGTCCTCACATCCACAACCCCTCCTCACGTCCACTACCACGTCCTCACGTCCACTACCACGTCCTCACGTCCACTACCACGTCCTCACGTCCACTACCACCTCCTCACGTCCACTACCCCCTCCTCACGTCCACTACCCCCTCCTCACGTCCACTACCCCCTCCTCACGTCCACTACCCCATCCTCACGTCCACTACCACTTCCTCACGTCCACTACCACTTCCTCACGTCCACTACCCCCTCCTCACGTCCATTACCCCCATGCTCACGTCCACTGCCTCCTCCTCACGTCCATTACCACCTCCTCACGTCCACTACTAATTAATTAAGGTGGTAGTGGACGTGAGGAGCAGGTAGTGGACGTGAGGAGCAGGTAGTGGACGTGAGGAGCAGGTAGTGGATTGAGGAAGGGGTAGTGGACGTGAGGAAGAGGTAGTGGACGTGAGGAAAAGGTAGTGGACGTGAGGAAAAGGTAGTGGACGTGAGGAAGAAGTAGTGGACGTGAGGAAGAGGTAATGGACGTGAGGAAGAAGTAGTGGACGTAAGGAAGAGGCTAAAAGAGGGGGTTGGACGTGAGGAAGAGGTAGTGGACGTGAGGAAGAGGTAGTGCACGTGAGGAAAGGGTAGTCGACGTGAGGAAGAAGTAGTGGACGTGAGGAAGAGGTAATGAACGTGAGGAAGAAGTAGTGGACGTGAGGAAGAGGCTAAAAGAGGGGGTTGGACGTGAGGAAGAGGTAGTGGACGTGAGGAAGAGGTAGTGGACGTGAGGAAGGGGTAGTGGACGTGAGGAAGAAGTAGTGGACTTGAGGAAGAGGTAGTGGACGTGAGGAAGAGGTAGTGGACGTGAGACTTAAAAGAGAGGGTTGGACGTGAGATTTGTGCCTACAGACAGGGGGGCCTGTAGTCAGGGTGGCCTAAAGGCAGGGGGCTGCAAAACCGGAGGGCCTGTGGGCAGGGGGCCTGTGTTCCGGGGGCCTACAGGCTGGGGGCCTACAGTCAGGAGGGCCTGTATTCCGGATACCGAGCCAAAATTACTGGCCATTTTCCACTCTTATGACCCAATGTTTTGTCCTTAAGTTCACATTCGGCTTATATTTGAGGTTTTATCAGATTATAGAGAAAACCCCTTTTAACTTTTCTTAGAGTTCGACTTTTTTCTTTCAAACTGGCATTCACCTTGTCTGTAGGTGAGGTAGGGTTATAACCCAGGTTTATAACCGATTTTGATAAATGCCCCACGCATATACCGCATTAGCGAGATGATCACTGTACAGTGCCATTTTGTCTGGTACCAGTGCTGTATGGGGGTGCAGAGGGGTCCCCCCCCCCCCCCCCCGAGGTCGGAAAGTCGCCGAAATTAAGGGGGGTGCAGGTCGAAAAGTCGCTTTTTTGGGCCCTTTGATCTATAGTAAATTTTACTCAAAGGTCGCCAGGTCACTTATATTATCGGAAGTCGCCTCCAAAACAGCCCAGGTCGCCAGGTCGCTTTTGACCCATCTAGAGCTATACCTGTATGTATGCATCATGACTATGCTAGTTCGACACTTCTACCCCTGTAACAGGGGTAGAAACCATGTGCCTTTGGGCTAACCAAGTCACTCTGCCAATCTGGCAGAGTAGCTATTTTGATGGAAGTTTTTACTCTACAGTCTAGTGCTTTCAACCACATGTCCCTCAATGTATTTCCACCTATTCACTATCAACAAGACATTCCTAATACATAAATAGATATGTAATTTTGGCTTGGTTTGATGTCAACTCTACTCCTTTTGGACACTCCTCCCACCACTTCTCCCTGCTGCTGAAATCAAAATGTGTGACATACACTAACATTTGCATGTTTGCAGCAGTATAAGTTTGCTGGACATGTAGAGTTCCTTTTGGGGAACAGGATTGACCATTTTGAGGGACTGACAATGAGTACATTGATGAGAATAACACCCTGTTTATCCCCACTATAGGATCCCTATGTAGCTGCAGTCTGGCGCAGTAGCGCCAGATGTGTCGGACTAGACTATGCAGCCCTTAAAGGGTTAGGAAGTGAAGTTAAACAGCAGAATGCGTGTACTTACCGTCTGTACATGGTTAGGGCCTATTTAGATGTACTAAGTATACTCACCAATGATGATAACAACCGGCCACTTCATCACGCTCCGTGTACCTGGAGGTCCAAGCTGAAGGAAAGGGGAATAGATATCCGCTGTATACAATGCATTGTAAAGAGCATACTTTATGTAACGAGATTTACTGCCCATAAGGCACCAACCAACTGACGGGTTCAGATTTATGCCTGACCCCCTGAGTTGGTCTAATACATCACGTCATGATGACTGTGATTAGTTATATACATTAACATAGAAATAAGAAACATACAACCCACAAGATCAGGGTTAAGAACTGGGATATACATAGTACGGGCCCGCGGCCTTCCTGTATTTTTTTCTCAGTATAAATAAAAGAATACTCACTTACTTATCTATACAATAGCCACATGCGATTAGAGGAAAGTCAACCCTTTAACCCAAAGGGACGGCATAATACATTTAAGCGGCATAATCACCGAGCGTGTCACTCACAATTCTAGTACTGTCTACTACGTGGTAGTTGCGCGAGTGGTGATATTGCTCCTTTTAATGCATCATGCCATGGTCGCATGAATGCAGCCCTGTCGAGTAACTTGCCAGGGCTGCATTCATGCATCATGGCGACCCTGTGGGGATAGACGTACTCCCGAATGGTAGGCATATGCTCGCCGGGGCTGCATTGGTGCATCTTGACGACAAATGTCATCTTTTAGTGACATGCCGTCCTTAAGAAGGGTTAAAGTGACATGGTATGATTTTCTTTCTCCAGATTCTAAATTCTACTTAAATGTGTTCCAAATGTTATTACAGTATCATATTTGGAGGATGGGCCACTATAAAACACCTTTGATGATCAATAAGAGGCAAATTAGAGTGTCCAATGAGTCCAGGTAAATAGTATTTTCCAGTGTATTTTCAATGGTTGGCCTTATAGCATGCACTCCACTAGTCTTAACTTGAGAAATTGGTTGAATTCTGGGGAATAATGCAAAATAAAGTAAGTCGGACATCAAGTCTGGCCACATTGAACAGTCTTGCTCATTTTTCACGAATTGATTTTTTTACAGGCCCATTTAATATCATCATAATGCATCAATGTAGCTCTGGTGAGTAACTCGCCAGGGCTATACATTCACGTACCATGACCCTTTATGAAGCTAGCAACCTTTCAGGGGTGGATCCAAGGGGCGGGGTCCAGGGTCCCCTTTCGGAATTTTCATTAACGTTTTCTATAATGATATTTTGATCCGCAACGACTCATGCACGCAATGCGGGTTTTTTTACTACGTTGGTGTTTGTTTCACCCCGACCTTGCAAAATTGCTGGGTCCGTCCCTGCCACCGTGTATTATACATTGCATATCATGCTTAAAGAGACAGGACCGCTGGGTTGAGCTGTATGCGCATTTTACAAGGTCTCAGCAGACAAGCCACACTCTGATACCTATTGTAATGAGCAGTTTTATACATGTATCCTGGGAATAAACGACCATGACAGCAATCCCAGTTGGCACTCCTGGCATATGTATGTATATATATAATATGTATATATATAATTATAACTATATATATATATATATAATTATATATATATATATATATATATATATATATATATATATATATATATATATATGTATATATATATATATATATATATATATATATATATATATATATATATATGTGTGTGTGTGTGTGTGTGTGTGTGTGTGTGTATCCTACTTTCACATACAAGATCTCGAGCGGGAACTTCTGCATTCTTGTATCATGACTCGTGATCCCTACAAGATTTGAGAAAATTTCTGGAACGAGAAAATATGGACAATTTCCCAAAAAGTACACATGACATTTTTTTATGTGTTATATTCCCATGCATTTCTCGTTATTTGAACAAGTGAAACCTAGGAAATGCACATCATCATTCTACTATTTATAGGCTTATTACGTTTGTAAGTATAGCTAAATTCTGTAAACTCAATTCTGGTTTGTATACATGCGTGTATGAAAACTTAAATGAGAAGCGAACCCATGACCAGATAAGGGATATTTTATGATTTCTGATTCCCTGCGCACCCCCTTTCCTTGTTAAAACGGGATATACCCCCAAGTTCTAGGATAAATTTGCGTCTAGAAATGACAAATAAAATATTTACTACAGACTAAAAGGGGTATCAGGGGCCCTACAGACAAAGCGCCCATGACAATTGGCCCTCAGGAATATTGGCCGCATATGGCTGTCAGCCCTGTGGAAGATCAGCCCCATGACCAATGGCACCCTGATTGTAGTCCTTACGGACTATAGGCCATTTGCCTAACGTCCGAGCATAGATCAAACTAACCTCCAAGAACATGTTATACTAACGTCCGAGCACATGTCATACTAAGGGAGTGGTCATTTTTTAACAACAGGGGTGGGGGGGTGGTGGATTTGGGGGAAGGACCAAAGAAATTTGGACCCCTTGAAGGGGGGGGGGACCAAACAAATTTGGACCCCTCTTGAGGGGGGGACCAAAAAAATTGCACCCCTTTTTAGTGAAAAAGCCAGCGCGTTACTATAGCTCAAAGGGGTCGGCCGCACTCAATTTCAACTTGCCTGAGGGGGGGGACCAAAAATATTTCGGCCCCTCTCGTGGGGGGGGGGGGGGGACCAAAATATTTTCGCCCCGCTCGCGCGAAAATCCACCGACCCCCCCCCCCCTGTTGTTAAAAAATGACCACTCCCTAACATCAGAGTATATGCCATACTGATGTCCAAGTATGCAGCAAACTGACGCTAGAGTATACAGCAAACTATTAAATGCCCGAGTATAATATTCATGATGGGGCATCAAAGGCAATACACAGAAATCAGTGATTATCGGTCAGGGTTAAATGATGTCGGCTTTGGGGTACCCCAAGGTTCAGTTTTGGGCCCGTTGTTGTTTATTATATATGTGAATGACATTGCGAGCCATATCAAAAATTGTAAGTTTATGACGCATGCGGTGGCTCCAGATGGGTCAAAAGCGACCTGGCGACCTGGGCTGTTTTCCAGGCGACCTGGCGACCTGGTACAATAATAAAAGCGACCTGGCGACTTTTGGTAAAGTTTGACTTTAGCAAATATGGTCTAAAAAAGCGACTTTGTGACCTGGGGCCCTTAATTTCGGGGAATTTCCGACCTGAGGGGGGGACCCCTCTGCACCCCCCATGCGGACGACCTGGTGTTTTATACATCCAGCAATAAGCCTGACACTGTATCGAAACAGTTACAAAAAGATATAAATTCTGTCATGTCTTGATGTCGAGAGAAGTGTTTGACTGTGAACATTCAAAAAACCAAGATTTGTTAAAGTTTATCTACCGGTACCAAGAAAATAATACTCACCAAAGGGATAAAATTCTGGATGAATGGACAGGAGTTAAGCATAGAAGAATATTATAAGTGCCTTGGCTTGAGTATAAACAGGGGTTTAGCCTTTGAACAGGCTTATAGTGACGTAAATCAGAAAGTAAATAATAGACTTTTTAGGTTCTCCAACATGACACACAATGTCATCCTTCTGTATAAAAGAATGATTATGTCACTGTTTGACTATGCATGTTTTGCTCATGAAGAAATGAATAACGATAATCTGCTGAAGCTACAGCGCTTACAGAATCGAGGCCTGGGGATATGCTATCGTAAGAAGAATGGAGTGAAGACCAAGACCTACATACTCAGAAAAGTCAGCGTCTGACTTTCATATGAGAGTGGTTCTAGCAACAATGACGCTGACTTTTCTGTGTATGTATGTAATGCACACTAGCTCTGGTGTCCCAAAGCTCGAGAGAAGGCGTCAAGAATTTATTGTCACTGATGTATAAGAACTCCCATAAAGCTAATCGGGTGGATCAAACTCCAGCAGCATAAGATTGGATTTACTACCCGGAGACATAATTTCGGCTCTTTATGTGAAATCCCCATTTTATAGGGGTTGTGTTTTTTGGGATCGGCTAGGAGACTAGTATAGCACAAAAATAGTGAGAGTAAGCTGAGGTTTAAGCAGCGTATAAGAAGCAACTAGGGATGAACCTGCGGAGTCACTAGACGCCGCCCATTCTGTGCGTAATCTTAAATCGCCACTTCTGGCGTAATCTTAAAGTCTTATTCTTAGTCTTAAAGTCTTAATAGTACTCACCATTACTAAAGAAGGGGAAAAAAGAAAATAAGAATGGGGGTTGGGGGGCAGAGCCCCCCATATCAACATAAGACGCCATCGATAATTACAGGATCGTGGGTTCGAGACTCAGAGGCACCCTGCTGCTTGGGCTGCAACCTCCCCCCTGATGTGGTAGACATATCAAAGGCCTGGATTTGTTTCCTGAAATAATATTATATTTTTGGCGTATTTGCCCAAGATAAGTTAGAATTACTAGCTTGGCTTTTTCTTCCTGTGTGGCTTATATTTTTATATTATGAGCAAGTTGGATAAAACCTGTTTACAGTATGGCTGGTATTTGAACTGTGTGTGTCCTTATGATATTTCTTTTATATCTCTGATTACCGGTATACCAAGGTACGTAGCAGGACATAATGCGGGCATCCATTGCTTTATCTGGTACTAGCGAGATAACACTGATAACAGTCATCACAATGGGTACCAGCTACAACATAATGCACCCTAACAACTCCGTAATCTCATTGGTTAATAATTCATCCAGCTACACTGAACATCCATAGGTTGAAAGGGTTAGTCAGTAAGACTATCCTAGGTTGATCATATGTGTGTTAGTCACAATGGCAAAGTTATATTCAAAAATGACTGAGAGGTCAGTCAGTGGTGGCTAACCCAAGTTCATCATTGGTGTGTCATATTTGTATACCACTAATTGGTGCCACCTGTAAGATACTTTGATGACCACTAAGTGGCTCCCCCTGGAAATTAAAAGACTAAGGTGGGTAGGTCAGTACTGACCAACCTGACAATAATAACTTACCTAGGTTGGTCGTATAGGGAGCCAACAAATGACTAACTAGGTTAGGTACTAGCACACTGAAAAAGTAAACTTGTCTCCGGACTTGTCTAAGTGACTGTCATAAACTAAACGAGTCAAAAGTTGTCTAACCTATCAGGTGACCATCCCAGAAATAATATCTGGAGCTGGCAAATATCGGGTTTTGGGCTGGCAAATGCCTAGTGGGTCTTCTATCTCCAGCTAAAAGACCCACTTCCTTGTCACTTAGACGAGTTTTTGACTCGTTTATTTTATGATTGTCACCTTGAAGAGTCTGGAGACAAGTTAACTTTTTGAGTGTATCTGAGATATCAATGTACACGCCTTATAACGAGCAATCCTACTCAATTATTAAAGGGCCGCCAAAAGAATCCAAGGCCGGTGTTGTGTACGCGCATCTGTGACTTGTAGAACGTATGCTTTACTTCTTTACAGCCGGATATCTAAGAAACTGTTTATTTCCCTTCTTACTTTATGTTGACAACTTTAAAAGTGCTGCATGTAACTTCAAAAGTGGTACATGTGACTTCACAGACAACTAAGGCATTCTTCAACTCCCCCCATGGTAAGTGGTTTAACCATCAAGGCCGCATAGTGCGTTAATGAATGATGCCCTTTGCGGTCATACGATGCATGAATGCAAGCCTGGCGAGTGTACTCGCCAGGCCTACATTCATGCATCATGCCGACCCTTTGGGGTGTATCAACCACATAATATATATTATGGTACGCGCCAGGGCTGCATTCATGCATCGTGATGACAAAGTAGGGCATAGCGCATTACAGCAATATGCCGCCCATAAAGGGTTAACGCCACTCTGACACCACTTACCTAGGGACTTCCCCGGTCCATATAAGTTGGCAAGTTTGTATAAATAATATCCTTATCAGTGCACATTATATATGATAATGTCAACATTTGGATTGACACCAGCTGAATCGCCATACTTCTAGATATGACTAGACTGACTCTGCGGGTGTAGGACTTTGAGGAATGCCATCACATGACTTCCTAGATGACTCAGGGAACACCACATGATATGTCAGATTAGATAAGGGAGTGGTCATCATTTCTTTACATGGGGGAGGGAGGGGGGGGGGGGTGATGGTTCAAACATCTTCAGGGGGTGGTGGTGATTTGATGCCTTTTCAGCAAAGAAACCACCAACCCCTGTTCTCAAACATTGACCACTCTCTAAATGAGTCTAATGCACTGGTGTATACTATCTTATCATATGGTTTGACAAATCTGATAGAGTAAACAAAGTGAATTCTACAGTCGTGCCCCTGCCCATCTACTATAACCTTGGGCCAAACAGTAATAGAAGGAAGTGAGCATGTTTTACCTAAATGGGACGGACGCAATTCGCGGGGACCCTTTTATGTAGTCCGCCCCCCCCCCCCCCCCCTCCCCCCGCCCGCCATAAAAATATTTCCTCCTATCCCTATCCTATCTATAGTATTGCTCCCGCCCCAAAAACACAACCCCTGCTTATTGTTAAAAACTGAACATTCCTTTGATCAACTAACATATCCAGGGGTTACCCATTCAAATCTAACAGAGTTTTTATAGGATTCACGCCTGAATTGCTTGTCAGATCACCAACCCGACCCTTGTTTGTAATTGGGACATTTATGTTGCAATGCAGTTTCCAAAGCCAGCATATTTTGGCCACCAACCAGGACTGGTTAGAGTAGGTATCCCAGTAGGCATGGCATATTATTTAATCATTAAAGCCAATATGTGAGAACACAGGCCTTCATACCTACACTATGCCCTACTTTGTCATCACGATGCATGAATGCAGCCCTGGCGTACCATAATATATATTATGAAAGTAGGGTCGGTAGGTCGGATCTTTTTTTTAAACTTTTTTTTAAACATGAAAATACCAGCCGGCCAGTCCGAAGACCCGACCAAAAAATGGTAAAAATACGGAAATTTCTTCAAAATTGTATAAAAAAACGTAGGATCGGCCCTGCTTTGGTAGGGTCGGTCGGGTTACCTGAAACAAACCCTTTTTTTTTTGCCCTAACACTATTTTGATATTGTGACTGTGTGCCCTGTGGCATCACTATGATGCATGGATGCAGCCCTGGGGAATCTACTCACCAAGACAGCATTGGGGCCTTTGATGTGGAGTCCCCATGTCGCATGTCGATTTTAAGAAATTACCATGTCGCATGTCTATGTTGCTTATTAATGCTCATGTCCCGTGTCGATTTTAAGAACTGTCCATGTCCCATATCACTATCTTTTTAAGCCTCATGTTGCATGTCACTTGGCCTCATTCCGCATGTCGATTTTAAGAAATGCCTATATCGCCATATCGAATTTAGGGGTCTAGAGCCATAGCATTCGTGCACCATGCCCACTCTGGTTGATGCACTCATGGGTCGGCATGGTGCTTGAATGCAGCCCTGGTGACTAGACTGTCCATACCTATACACGCTTCTACATATCCACCACTAGGAAGTGGTTATGCAGCTGGGGGGCTCATTTTATCTTAACCCTTTAAAGACGCATGTCGCTAAAAGATGACATTTGTCTCCATGATACAACAATGCATCCCGGCGAGTGACTCACTGGAGCTGCATCTGCATTGGTGCATCATGCCGACCCTTTGGGGAGCGTATCAACCCCATAGAGTCAGCATGATGCTTGAATACAGCACTGATGAGTTATTCAGCAGGGCTGCATTCATGCAACATGACGACCAAGGCATGATGCATTAAGACATTATGCCGTCCTAAAAGGGTTGGGTATCCTTTCCTTCCAGCAGGATATGTACCCACATGCTGAGAAATACACTGCTCCTGACAATTATATATAGTTCAGCAGGTCAGGGAGAATTAAAAACCCCTGAGGGAATTGAACTATCATTGGGGCAACGCCAATGAGAACTTCGACTTATACTGAATGATATTGCCTTTCGGCTATCCGGAGTATAATCAGTATACAGTCATGTACACGGTAAAAAATATATGTACTTTTTACAGATTCACTCTGTAAAATTTAACGCTGATTCACTGATTCAATGAAGCATCGTAAATATCACCCATTTCACAGTGGATCCTTGTTAAATGCTAACCTGGTTTGGGTTACAATGATTCAACGTAAATTCATTTTCTAATGTCGAGTCCCAGAGGGATCCACATATACAGGATCCTGCCATAGATAGGTGGCCTGGTTTGTAAGATGATATTTCTGGAGAGTGTGAGCCCTTTAAATGGAGTATACATGTTGAAATAATGGTAATTCTCACTTAATCTATATGTTTGACGATTTAACAATTCAATCTTGTAATAGGTTTGACAAAATACCATGATCACTTGAAAATATCCAGAAGAAAGTAGCTGTATGGATCTATACACCTATTTTGTGGTAACATACTGTGTATATATGCCCACCTCTGGAAACTCTGCCTTGTATCAATCTTATAGAGTAAAACCTCTTGTATAGGCCATGGCTAGTATGCAAGTCAGATCGCCAGTGTGACATATAGGATATTATAGAATAGGATATTCCCAAAGTCTGTAATAGCACTGGCAATAACGCTGAATCTCTGTATATTTGAATACTCTGAATCTATTAATGGTGATTCTACATAAATTTAACAGTGATTCAACGTAAAATAAACAGTGATTCTATGTAAAATGAACAGTGATCCTTCGTAAAATTGACGGTGACCGTCACTGTAAAAAAAACTGTGAAAGTTATGTCCTAAAAGTTGCCGGTGATTCACCGTTATTTTGACGACATTTTTTTTACAGTGTAGGCCACCCCTCGCCCCTGCCCTCCTGGATCCTTCACGTCATATTTGGGCCAGGTTCAGCGTGGGAAGTTGTGTTACATCATTGGGGATGTACAAATGTAGTAAGTTGTCAACACACATGGGGGGATAAACGACTATACAATTACTGCTACTGTTCAGATAGATAGATAGATAGATGGTCCCCATTTCTTTACCTGCTATACATATATATATATATATATATATATATATATATATATATATATATATATATATATATATATATATATATACATACACATGCCACTGTGAACTACATACTTTTTACCTCTTTACATCCCACGTGCCCGACCTGCCCGTGCCTCAGCGCACATCAAGGTCATACTACATGGTACTCTCTTATCATCAGCTTATAATTATGCTGAGTAATCCAACCACCACCCGCTCCGTCCTACTATTATAAAATACCTTGGGTTGCTATTTCTCTTGGGTTGGGGTGGAGAAAATATGTCCATGTTGCCCTTGGAAATGCAATGGGTAGACTTAGGATTATTATTCATATAGCGGTGGGGCAGAGGCAACAAAAATTTAGTTCAACATTGAATCAACATTGAATCAAAATTGACTATATCATTTATTAATGTTGATTCAATGTTCTGTCCCCACAGGGGTTGTCCATGAAACAAAAGGTCGCACTGTGAGTCGCGATCAATTCAACACATCAGTCGATTTTTTTTCCGAAAAAAAGGGGCGACGCCCGCATCACCCCCTCATAAGCCCCCCTTTCTCCGCACCTGTGAAAATAGTGATCAGTTCCCAGTTGCCATAGTAACATGTAACATGTATATATGTGTACTTACCATTGTTAACAGCAGACAAGGCCGTCCCGGGGAGGAGCAGGTCGTACACAGTAGTGGGCTGGTGGTGGCGGAGGGGAGCTGGCACAAGTAAATTGCTGACAGGATCAGGTAAATATAAGTAGCTGGCACTAGACCCTTAAATTCGACACAGCGACACGGGCCATTTTGGGCCTTAGTGACATGGGTCATGTGGATAGTGACATGGGATATGGAGCATTTCTTAAAATCGATATGGTGACATGGGCATTTATTAAAATCGATAAGGCGACATGGGCATTGCTTAAAACTGACATGGGACATGGGGACCCCCCATCAGGGGCCCCACGTAGGCCTCACACTGGAGGAGGTCAGGCAGAACCCTCAGCAGATAGCCACACACTGTCGCACCCCCACCGGGGACTGTACACTGAAAACCCAATAGGGCTCAAAGGTGATCACTGGTGACGACCTTGGGGCACTCACCGTGCTGGGGTCGTGGGTAAGCACCCCCTCGTCATTAGGGTCGTCACTAGTGATGACCTAGGGTCGTCATATTGATCACGTTTTTAAGAGAAGCTGAGCTAGACAATATGATCATCATGGGTAGTCAATATGATCACCATGGGTAGTCATTGATGACTACCTTTGGATTTTAATTTATTCGATTTATTGTAATACATGTACATATACCCCCTCTACCATCCATTCTAGACTCATCTTGGACATCTACCCCCAAGGGTAAACCCAATGAGGCTATATAACATGTAATACACAATGTACCAATGGCAGTGACTTCTCATACTTCTAACTATAGCTTAATACACAAAAGAGGTGTCTATCCTTTAAACACATTAATTTCTACCTAAATGCAACCCAGACTTTCCTTATTTCATTATATTTGATTTTATAACAAAATAAACTTAACAGTTTCAATATTATATATGAGTAATCTGGCATTTATTATAGGAATTGATAAAGTTATTGGTCAAAACTGTTCATAGGAATTACATCAGTGTATAGTAAGGCACTCTAGTGGGTGAATTCGGATGGGAAATTATGACTTAAAGGGATCTTAATGACGACCCTAGGTTGTCCTTAATGCATGACGACCTTCCCATAGGGCTGTGTTTTCAGTGTACAGCACCCGGGGCTGAAACGCTGCTAAATATGGCAGCAGTTACATTTAATTGGGGGCCAGGCTAAAAATGTGAAGGGGGGTTGGTGTGGTGACCAATACTTTGTCTCTAACTTTTATTAGGGTAATTTGAGGGTGCTGATTCCAAATCTGCCCTGTGTAAAGTGATATCTTTGTCGCAACAAGGTCAAATTCAAGGTCAAAGGTCACGATTTGATGTATAAATTAAACTAAAATGGGTACACATATTTTGAGACAAATACAGAGACACTATAGGTGAAGCTGATTCATCTTACATAGTCATTCTCACATGTATGGGACATTATTTGGCAGGATATACTTGACCTTCAAGTGATTGGAAATATAACCAAATGAACTATTGGATTTAACTGCTATTACCCTGCTTAAATTGTTATTTGTTTATTAGTTGATATATTTCATGTTGTAATGCAACCATGATGATTTGACCATGTGTTATTGATGGGGATCAACATGTAATACATGTACAACTTTTTTTTTTAAAACCCACATGATATGCTGTCTTAATACACACACATTTAACAGGTTACACCAAAATCCTGACCTTTGACCTTGAATTTGACCTTGTTGCGACAAAGATATCACTTTACACAGGGCAGATTCGGAATCAGCACCCTCAAGTTACCCTAATACAACATTCAGACAAAGTATTGGTCTCCACACCAACCTAAAGTTAAAAATCAACATTTGGTCGGTCTGGCCCCCCAAGTAATTGGCTACCCTCCTAGGGCCATTTGTGGTAAAAAATGTACATCACATGTGCAATCTTTTCCAACGTCTAATGCCTCTCAAATAGCTGCATTCTTTTCCTGATTACACGATGCCCACAGCAACAAGATTAGCTCATATCCTGCCTTTAACCATTTAACCCTTTAATGATGGCGTGTCGATAAAAGATGACATTTGTTGTTATGATGCACCAATGCAGCCCAGGTGAGTAACTCACCGGTGCTGTATTGGTGTATCATGCCGACCCTTCGGACGGATAATGCTTTTATTTTTTTGAAATACAAGATGTCCTATGCTCTAGCACTGGAGGGCCGTATTCAATGCCCCCATTGAATACAATGTGGCCGTATTCAATGGGCTAAGAAAAAGTTGTTTTTCCTTCATTAAATGGCTTCAAATAAAAAAATTAACACAAATGCCAACTACATTGATACCGCTCTGGTGTATTTTACTCGTGGGGGCTGGGGCGCATCCCACTCAGCCTGCGGCTTCGTGGGATACTGCCCCAGCCCCCACTCGTGAAATACAACGGAGACGGTATCAATGGGCGTTGGCATTTGTCTATGCATGCAACCCGGCATGCAACACTGACGACTAATTCGCCAGGTCTTACTATTAGGCACTATGCCGTCCTTAAAGGGTTGGGCTGCATAGTGCCTAAATGCAGTAGGCCTACCTTTGTTGCCCGGGGGCCCTTAGTACCGGTATATTTTGCATAGACCTACACATGTGTCTGGCTGGCAACTCCAAGGGTACTTTTTCAACAAAATTTCCCTAAGCAATGGCGAGCGCGTGGAACGTTTTGTGCCTTCCATCGCCTCAAGAGGGGTCAGAATTTTTTACGCCCCCCCCCCCCAGGAGGGGGTCGGAAATTCCCCCCCCCCCCTTCCTCATTTCTTGCTGGAAAAGGCTGATAAATCATTGCACAAATAATAATTTTGAACCCTTTTGTAAATTGAAATTAATAAAACTCAGAAAATGTGAACATTTCCCCTGATATTTACCTATTTACCCATATATGAATGAGTGGGCCTTTTACCCTTACCTCCCCTACTTAACTACTACCCGATGGCTTGGGTATCGGGAGCATAAGCAGACGCTTGGATTTGGCGGGAGATTCACCGGGTAACGTCAGACCAAGGTAACGTCACAAATCATGACGTACCGGATATCACCGCAGCTGGTTGCTGACGATCCACAACAGTCACAGAAGGACCAGCGTGAATGTCGGACACTTTGTGCGGAGTTGGTGGTCTGCAGATTTCACCATGAAAGTCCACTCAAAAGTGTTACAGCATCTGCATCTCGATAAAACGTATAGCTTACTAAACGCGAGGAACATCAACATCCTTTTGGAATTCTTCAAGGCGTTTGACATGGGCACAGGAGGATTGAATGGTAAAGTTAGGGAGTGATAATTTTTTATCAACGGGGGGGGGGGGGGGGGGGGGGATTGGTTTGGAGGGGGGGGGGGGTCAAAAAGATTTGGACCCCTTGACCGGAGGGGTGTAAGAAATTTGGACACCACTTAGGGGGGTCAAAAAAATTTAACCTCTTTTGGGCCAAAAAGCCTGCGCGTTACTATGCTTCAAAGGGCCCGCGTGTAGGCCGATTTTCGACCCCTGGGGGGGGGGGGGGGGAATTTCGACCCGTTGATGGGGGGTGGTGAAAAAAATTCCGCGAGCTCCGCGCGGAAACCCCCCCCCCCCCCACGGCCACGTTGTTAAAAAAAAAAGATCACTCCCTTACAGGCACATGCCTACAGGCTACACACATAAGCCTGTGTGCCTCTATCCAAAGATCACTTTTCATCAAACCCCTTCCACAAGGCTCTAGATCTAGCCATGGCAAAGGGGGAGGGGGTGCAATGAGCAAGGTCCATGGGCATATCGCCAAGTCAATTATTTTCTAGTTCAAGTTCAAGTCACGTTAGTCAACATCAACAACAAAATTGGAGGGGGGGAGGGGGGCCTAGGCCTAGGGGTGGGGGGGGGAGAGCGCACAAAAGAAAATCTGATCCCAAAATCAAACATAACTCCCTATAGGGCCTAGGGGAGGGTGGGGTTTATACCCGGGGGTTTATAGTTGTGCCACAATGTAAGTTAAGCAACTCCGTGTAACTACAAACCAGGGTAGGCCTACAAACCTTACTAAAGTAATTTGACGTTGGCCCTAAATATAAGTCAATTTCTTAATTGAAAAATGTCCTGTGTCGAAAAAAACAAGTCAAGATGTCAAATGAGCCCAAAAATGAGATTTTTCCGTTTTTCCACAGAAAAAGTAAATTTGGAGAAAAAAGAAGTTCTGTTGGATCACAACATAGCTTAGCTATCATTGACTTGAGCTCTACTGTGCCACTGAATCGAGAGTATACCTAAGTACTTATGTTTCCTAAAAAAAAAAAAGCTGCCCAATTGGCATAAAAAATTTACATTGCATTTTATAGTGATGGTGACAAGTGAGGTAAGTTGAGTCGGTGCCAACAGCGTAAGTTGAGTTACGTTCCTGGCCACGTTAGACATGGCTCAACTTACCCCAAGATGACTCAACTTACCAAATTTGTTTTATTCTGTGCATTTCTCATCATTTGTTGGCTTGCTATTTCAATCTGTAGGTTCATATTTCTGTTTCCATGACCTACCGTATTCAATGTAATAAGTGCCCTGGGGGCATATAAAATTATTTTTATGGCGTTTTAGTACTTAAGAGTTTACTTATCTCCTAAATCTTGACAATTTATCCTTTCTTCTAGTAGTCCGAAAATGCCCCAAAAAGGGGGGGGCGCTTATTAGGGCGAGGGCGCTTATTACGTCGAATACGATAATTAAGAGATCTTTAGTCCTCTAAATAACATTCTATGGGAAATTAAACTGTTTAAATGACCGGCTCAACTTAGCTCCTTGCGGCTCAACTTACCTCGACACCCGGCTCAACTAACCTTGATAGGATGGTTAGTTGAGTCAAAATTCTTCAAAATGTTAATTGCCATTTTTGTGTACTTCATCAGGGATATTGAGAGGGCCACACCCTGCCCCATTTGACATTCAAATTTATACATTGGTAGTTTTCACAATTCCTTACTTTAATAGTAAATCTATCTACCCTTGATTATCCAAAATGACGCATTGGTAAAAATCCAGTCAATATCCCTGCTTCATTTGTTACAATCCCAACAAAATGCAATTTGTAAATACCTAACATAATTTAGATATATGCGCCAATTAGTCAAAAGTGGCTCAACTAAGGGTAGTTAAAAATTTCACACGCTTTGCGCGAAACCCCCCTACCCCCTGTTGTTGACTCAGGGTCTTAGCCCTGAGGAATATACATTGCCTAATTTTCATTTTAAGACGTTTTTGTGACATGGAAGAATGCATTCAGTGTGTATTAGACATAGACATAAGGTGACAAAAGACATGGATAGCTAAGATCGGGGGACACATGTTTCCTTCAAAAATAAACTGAAATGTCTTTTCTTCCATGTACAAATGACCTGTGATCTTTGACAACTTATTTCTATCTTTTCTTTATATGGCAATGTACTGTTAAATGACTGACTACCGGCAGTAGTGGAGATAGAAATGAGCTTTGTACCTATATTGTCTGATTTCTCTCTTCCTGCATCTAAATTTACCCTCTAGCTTATTTAAAATACCCTCTAGCTTATGTAAAATACCATCCACTTTATTTAAATTAACTTGATGTAGCGCCATTACAGTGGCGGATCCAGGATTTTCTAGAGGGGGGGGGGGGAAATCTTGATCATCTAGACTTGAAATGAGGCATTTTGGCACCTATTAAGATTTGAGTGTCTCTATTATTTGGGTTGAGAAACCGTTTTTTTTATAGAAAATGCTTTGATTATCATAATAATCTGATGAAAATTGTGAAAATTTAGAAGTTAAATGCTGTATTCTGGTGCATTCTCAGGTATTTTGGCATCCAACTCCTTAAAACTTTAGTCTCTATTATTTGGTTTGGGAAATCTTGGATAATCATAATCACTTGAAAGAAATTTAGAAGTTAAATGTTGTATTCTGGTGGATTCTCAGGCATTTTGGCACCCAATTTTTTAAGACTTTAGTCTCGACACTGTACCACTCATATCTTCGCCGTTTATGATCTGACCAACTCGCTTTTTGACAGGGACAGAAGGTGGTACATGCCTGCAGCCCGTGACTGTTACCCACACCCACCTGCTCACCCACACCCACCTGCTTTCCCACACCCACCTGCTCTCCCACACCCACCTGCTCACCCACACCCACCTGCTCACCCACACCCACCTGCTGGCCTGAAATGGAATAACATACATGTATGAGACATGACTTGAGGGTACCTTTTAACAAGGAATTCGTTTCTGCCTCCAGAATTGACCAATAAACGAGTATAAGGGAGTATTATATCTAAATACATGATAAGCTACAGACCCAGCTTACCCTGGATCATCCGTGAGGCCACTCACACGCACTCCCCCTGTGTTAGTGGGGACCTTCATGATGGGGGCATGAAGGAGTAGAATAACTTCATCGGGAGCCTTCCACAATACCAATGGGCATACCGGATTCGTAAAAGGCGACAAAACCTGAGGGATCTCGTGCCTTACTGCTGTGATCAGTCACGTAAGCTGTTTGGCAACCGCTGCCCATATACTATTTGTGGATGACTCCTTGCCAACTTGAGATGTCCCGTGAGGTACTTGATGTACGTCTGGACGTTAAACAAATCAATCAATCAATCAATCAACTCACACGCACAATCTTAAAAGTCTCCCTTTTTTAATTTCTACTGAAATGTGTTCCAAATGTTATGACAGTATCGTATTAGAAGGATAGGGCACAATAAAATATCCTTAATGGTCAAAAAGAGGCAAATTAGGGGTGCCATTAGGACAGATATAGACTTCTACAGTGTATTTTCAATGGATGGACTTATAGCGTGCACTCCAAAAGTCTTAAATCAGATGTAAAACTGATAATTAGCTGAAATTTAAGCTGAATTCTGGGGAATAAAGTTGAAAAATATATAGCAGTCCAACATTATAGCACTCCAATGCACTATATGGGTATATATCTAAAACTGGACATCGACATCCATGTATCAAAGTCCTAACAGAAAGCTACATTCAGTCTCATCAAAGTAGAAATCCATAGGTTGCTATCAGAGGAGGAAGTAAGCGCCCTGACGGCTGGAGGGAAAACGATGCATAACTGGTTCTCTGTGCTGTGTGTGACAAGGCACAGGGAACCAAATGAAGCCTTCAGCAGCACATTACTGACCCCTTTTGATAGTCAGAGGAACTAAATTTCTATACAAGTTCTATGGGGTAGGGCTAGCAGATACTTCATATGTGTAGTTGGATGTATATATGGTTTTCATCTAAATGCAGTGTGTCTCCTCTGAGTCTCCGGTCTGCTTATTGGACATTACACATCTGGCTATTCATTTTCAGCAACATGTTGAATATACCACCATTAATAAGTGTGTAGGACGTGTTCAAAGTTAGCTAACCTTAGGGTTTCAGAAGAGGAAATGTTATATGAGATTTCTGCATCTGTATAAGCTTACACATCTTCAAAACCATACCAAAAAGATGGAAGTGTTGCTAAATAGTGTGACTGTGCCAATACAATAACTGTCATATGTAGTACTGCTGCATTATGAGGTAATTATTCATGACCTGTTATGGTTAGGTCCATGGGACCTAGATGCTTTAGTTACCCTTCTCTCCACCCCTTGTCAGGTCGCTTCCCACCTCCTCTGGGTTGCTATATGAAGGAGAATGCCATCTTCATGCCTATGTGTGTGTCTGTGTAGGTGTACATGAGTCTGTGTCCATGAGTGTCTGCATTCCTGCTACAGGTCATAGGGTGTTTTTAGGCAAATTTCACTTTTTTGTGATTTTGAACTTTTTTCTCGCCAAATCAGGTGTTTTTAAGGCAAATTTCACTTTTTTGCGATTTTGACCTTTCTTCCCGCCAAATTTAGGGTTTTTTTTAGGCAAATTTCACTTTTTTGCGATTTTGACCTTTTTTCTCGCCAAATAGATTTTTTTTTAGGCAAGTTTCACTTTTTTCCGATTTTGAACTTTTTTCTCGCCAAATCAGGTGTTTTTAGGCAAATTTCACTTTTTTTGCGATTTTGAACTTTTTTCTCGCCAAATCAGGTGCTTTAAGGCAAATTTTACTTTTTTGCGATTTTGAACTTTTTTCTCGCCAAATAGGGGTTTTTTAGACAAATTTCATTTTATTGCGATTTTGAACTTTTTTCTCGCGAAAAGCTCCGGAATCTGCCTCCAACGGTGCTCCTATTGATGGACTCCGGATAGACCCATGCATAGTGAAGACCTACATAGTGGACATGAGGTCAAGTTAAAAACTGCAAGTCACTTGTTTTGCAACTTGCACTGAACTGAACCTAATAGCCCTTAACTGGGTTGTCAACAATCAATTAAACTATGACAAAACTCCCTCTATTTCGGAGACCAAATACACTATCAAATGATATATATTTTTTTCAAAATAACACCCTGTGTAGAATGGCCCGATACTCAGGAATCCTACTGTGAATAAGAAAAAGTCAAATTCGAATTATTAATACCTGAAAATTGAGAAATGCTGACGTTCACGGTTTATGTAGGAAATGTACTAAAAACAGCAAAAAAAGGCAACAAAACCCTAATTTTCTCAAAAACTGTTCAGTAGGATTTTTTCTAACTGAGGTTCCAGTGTTTTCTACCCTCATAGTACACATTGGCATAGAGAATATATTGACACCTAGTCAGGATTTTGCGCTAGGAGCAATCTGTGAGGCAAAAAACAGCCAAAATGAGCCACTGGTCTGAAGTATAAAACTGGGCATCGATCACTATAGAGCTACAAAGAGACAGAGAATCGATGTCCAGTAATAAAGTAGATGGAACATGAAATATGGCCATAATGAACATTCTGGTTCATTTTCAACCAAATCAACTTTTCCTAATCATCGGACCATGTCACTTTAAAAAATGATCGCTCCCTAATCTACTTTCAGATATCCAGTTCTACCAGTTTATGAACGTGACCACAGACATGAGCCAATCGCAGGTGTACCGCGCCTTTGACATGCTCGACACAGATGCTTCAGGGGAAATAGAATTTGACGAATTCTGTCTTCTAATCTGCATCTTAATAGCTAATCAGGTAAGCTTGATATGTCTACCGTAAATTCCCGCATATAAGCCTGA
This sequence comes from Harmothoe impar, assembly GCA_947462335.1. Taxonomy (NCBI): domain Eukaryota; kingdom Metazoa; phylum Annelida; class Polychaeta; order Phyllodocida; family Polynoidae; genus Harmothoe; species Harmothoe impar. The sequence continues at coordinate 15,867,583 of OX381707.1, read as the reverse complement.
GGACACACTTTAAAAAAAAGTCTGTTTCCGGTGGAGCGGGTGGGCTAAAAATGACTCACCCGGGCGGCCACAAAATCTTCTTTTTTTTTTCCAAATTTTTTTTTTGTTCAAATTTTTTTTTCTTCAAAATTTCTTTTTTTAATCTTTTTTTCCCAAAAATATTTCCCCCCTTTTGATGGCTGGGATGTGAGGCTTAATGTAATGTATCGGCCTGATATTAAGCTGGTATTGGTATATTTCTCATTCCCTCTCATCAGACCCATATCAGCTCATATTACAGACGTCACCATAGAGCCGGAGACATCAAAGAGACAAATCATCAACAACAAAAAATTTTAATAAAAAAAAAAAAAAAAGATAAATAAAAAAATCCGGCCGGGTTGCTTGGTTAAGCAATGCCACCCAGCCGCTCCACCGGAAACAAACTTTTTTTAAAGTGTGGCCTAACGCTCGTATAAGCCGCACCTGGACTGTATGACATCCTAAAAGCCGCACTGACGTTCTGATCGTGTTGTACTGGAGTTCTTTTAATTATATTAAGTTAAAATGTGTATTAGTATTGCATATTATGATACCGAAAGTATGTAATGCATCTACATGTATAGAAGAACTCGAAGTTGTATATTTACTTATTTCGGTGTAAGATTTTGATTTAACTTTGGTAAATGGTAAAGCCTTGTAAATTTGTTTAAATGGTCTAAAAAATCGACTTTGCGACCATGGGCCTTTAATTTCGGCGACTTTGCGACCCTGGGGGGGGGGGGGGGGCTCTGCACCCCCAATACTCACCGTTCAAGTATGGTAAGTACAAATAGTCGAAATTGCCGACATTTGATTCTTTTAATGCCCTAGTCAAGCTCCTCCAACAACGTCATCAAACCTTGAAAGTTTTTCAAAGCTTGTCCCAAATGTTTGTCTCAAATCAAAACTTTTTATTCTCAAGGATGGTGAAGCAAAACAGTTCATCTTCCATCATTCTCGGACGGTATTTGATCTTCTGGACGAGGACGGGTCCAACACTATGTCGGCGGAGGAGTTTGAAATCTTCGGTTTCCTCTTCAGCTTCAATTTAGACTCTGTCAACCATATCTTTAACGAGTTTGACGTCTCAGGAGACCAGGTATTCACCCCGCCTGTCAATCTTTTCCATTATCAAGGAAAAAATGCCGGCCAAAATTCCTACATTTCTAAATGATTTTTGTGAGTTTAAATTACCGCACCATCCTTGCTTATTAATTCATTCTTTTTCCTGCAACTGAATGTCAAGATTATATTTTCTCACTTTTTGTAATACAACCCTAAAATTTACAAATTTTCACCACCAACTGAAGAATATTGTGAAAACGATTTTTTAACATTTTTGTTTAATACCAGCCGAATTTTCGCCTCAAAACGTACAAATGCCATTTAGGCCACTTACAATTGATTATCAGCTTTGCGGACAGCGCCTGCATCCTTTCAAAAGGGCCGCATGGGTTCTTTTTTTCATCCTTTAAGAAAAAAAATAGACCAAATATAGCGCATGGCGGAAAACCCCAGCAATACAATTGCAATATTATCAATATCTCAGCGGTTAGTTGGAGTAGAAACGTAATTTAAAAGGCATATTAGACCTTTAATATTTCTACATGCAGACCATCAATGTTCTAGAAACAAAAAAGCCCTCCCGCACCTCCAGAAGAAAGTAAAACGAGAAGAAAAAAAAGAGGAAGCGCCCTCCCGCCCCCTTCTTTCTTAAAAAGTGTCTGCAAAGCTGATAATTGACTTTAAGTGGCCTTAGGTGTGTCTTACGTTATCGGTACTTTGCATTTTTAATGACCTTCCCTGTTGTTATTGCAGGAGTTGGATTATAAGGAGTTCCGCATGTTTGCCATGGCCTGCATAGATAAGGATAAGGAGTTACGTGAGCAGAGACGACTCGAGAAACTCCAACCGCCAAAGAGTCTGTCCGGCCGCATGCTACGTTGGCTGCAGCAGTTCGTGGGGAGGGATACATCCCCCGAACTAACCCTCATAGCCGGCAAATAACTCAACCCGGTCATCAGCTACTAGTTAGCCCTTTAAGGCTCGCATTACTACCGGTAGTTAACCCTTTAAGCCCGCATTGTACTCTATGCGCTACTGTGAAAGTACTTTATTTCGCTGGGTATAAATTTTCGCGATTTTCGCGGAAATGAAAAATCCGCGAAATTTTTATATGCTTAAGTACCGAATACATACCCGCGAATTTGCCGATTTTCACTCTTCCGCGAAAATTTACACCCGTGAAAATAAATACTTTCACAGTATTCGCTTTGTTGTCGTGACACATAAATGCAGCACTGGCTAGTCTCCTCGTGAGGGCTGCATGTATGCATCATGCCAACTATTAGGAGCGCATCAGTCCGTAGGTTAAAGCTTGACCGTCATGGTTGAAGTGAGGCCAAAGCACTTTTGGATATAGTTCAGTTTTGATTCACAAGAGGGCTCTTAAGGGCTGGGAGCTCAGCTCTTACAGGCACAAGATAGGGTGAATATGTTGTAGCTGGACAGTGTTCATGGTCCCCTGTCCAAACACTGCTGCCCTCTGGTGGAACTGTTATTTTAGTCCATGTATGGAAAATGCTGAACTTATTCCCTGACGGCCCAGCTTTAATATAACGCACCAGTGCTGCTTCTATGCATCATGCCGATGGAAGGCATACCGCGTTAAAGCACTATCCGCATTTACAGGGTTTAAACTGCTGACACTGTGGAGATATGAACTTACCGGTAAATTGCTATTAACATGTATAGAGAAAATAAATTGATGCGACAATATTGTCTTAATATGAACAATGATTTATTTCATATTTCCCATTGCCCTTCACAAGTGGGTGAACACATCAACGCACATAGAACACTATACAGTAGCCTGGGGCTACATCTTCTTTCTTACAACCAATGTCTGCTCTCTACAACACATCCTTATCAACATGAAATTGGGTCCTAAGCTAAGAAATACAGCTCTTTCAGTACTAGAGTATAAACAGGAAATAGGTGCGCCCAAGTAACCTTCTGAATTCAATGTTTGACAGTTATTGTAAGTTATATATGTGAATATCTAGATGTAATGTTAGTTCTGGTTATAATAATACAAATTTTGCACATTTCTTATAACATTAGACTGAGTGCTGTCTTAACATTATTGACATTTACATATTAAATTTATCTTTTTGTGAACAGAACACATAGCACAATATACAGACGAGTAATCAGCCCATCATTCCTAACTCAACTTAAAACTATCAACAAACTGAGATTACAGGTAAACTACAAAGGTTTGGGGACAGTGGAGGTCTGGGTTACTCCCTTTTGATTTTTATGGAAGATTAATAAAATGAGCCTATGTTAATGTAACACAGGCTGTATACCACTATATACCGATAATACACATTTTATCATTTTTATTATCCTGAAAATTATTTTATCGCCTCAAAATTACCCTGAAAATCATTTCATCGTCTCAAAATTACCCTGAAAATCCCCTTGGTTTATTACTCCGAATTCCCAAATTATCAGGAAATTCCAGCTAATTTAATTTCTGCACTTTTATGTCTCCATCTCTGAAATTATAACCCAATCTGAGACCCAAGAAGTGCATGTTTAGCTATTGGTAAAAGAGGCACCTCGCCCACTGTCTCCTATATATATATATTCTTCTTTTAATTCTTAATAAAAGAAATTATTATTTCACCGTTTAGGCCAAAATTTGAATAGAATGATCAGAATTTCCGAAATGTTCTTACCGTAAAACCTCGCGTATAAGCTGCGGCTTGTACGTGAATCAGATCGCCAGTGCGGCTTATAGGATCGACACAGTCAGGGTACAGCTTATACGAGAGTTTTTGCTCCTATAGTACAGTATAAAAGTCACCAGAATCAGATCGCTGGTGCGGCTTATAGGATCAGCCCAAAGTCGGGGTGCGGCTTATACGCGAGTTAGGCTTATACGCGAGGTTTTACAGTATATAAAAAAATTAGGGTTGGCCCTGTTTAGCTTTGGTTGGTTACTCGAAACATAATTTAATTTGCTACTGAGACTTTAGTTGTATGTAAGCTTTCACACTGTATACCAAGTCCACACCACTTTAGGGTCTTTATATCATACGTCTACACTTTGACACTAGCACACAAGAACCTCGACAATGGTATAAGCTATGAGCTTATGGGCTTTGTAAAAATATATATATATCATTAATATCTACCTACAACATCAGATTTGCCACTCTCTGGTCAACAAAAAGTAGAATATCTTATGAATTAATCTGGTCAATTTTATCGGGAATAAATATAATTCAATCTGGAAATTCCAGCAAAAAAAGTAGGAATTTCTACAAAATCAAGAAAACAGGCCCCCCAGATGTTTAATATCTTCACATGAGCAGCGCTAGTGAATTATCATGAGAACAGTGCGCAAAACTGTTCCCGTTCAACACGCAATGACATTTTGGTTCGGGAGGAGGATTCAAGCAACTGCAGTAGTACCGTATTCAACGTATTTAGCATCGTCAGAGATTCACTTTTAAGACTACCGTAATGGCTTATTTTTTTCAAATCTCTGTCACCCCCTGTGCATGGACCTACGCTTAAATACAAGTCCTTTTAAGGAGAGATCTGTGGCCCCAGGCCTGCGCTTATTTGAGACCCCTGACATTACGGTACCTCATTGCAGCTTTCCTTCAATTTTAAAAGTTATTCAGAGGTCAGGGAAAAGAACAAGGATATGTGGAGTGCTTACTACTGGTGGGTGCCAAATACGTCCAAATACGGTGTACATCGTTATTACCGTAAAACCTTGCGTATAAGCCACGGCTAGTACGTGAATCAGATCGCTGGTATGGCTTATAGGATCGGCACATAGTCCAGGTGCGGCTTATACGCAAGTTTTTGCTCCTATAGTACTAAAGCCACCCTAGATCGCTGGTGCGGCTTATAGGATCGGCCCAAAGTCGGGTGTGGCTTATACGCGAGTTAGGCTTATACGTGAGGTTTTACGGTAGTGGTGAATCTCAACGTACGGTTATAATGACCTGAGTTAGGCCCCTTTAGCCCTTTAAGGGCAGCATACTGCTTTGTTTTGCTTGAATGCAGCCTTGGCGAGTCAGGGCTGCATTTAAGCATCATTCCCACCCTATGGGGATGATCAGACCGCCACTACGTCGGCATGATACATGTTAGCAACTCGAGTTGCGGCCTGACTGCAATCCCTACCAACTCACATACTCTAAAGCTCACTCAAATCATACAATCTTTTAAACGAATCCACGTTACTTAAAAGTCGACGGTGAATGGTAAAATAATGTTTACGATGTGATAATGATAAATGTGATGAATGAACTAGCACCTGAGTTCAGCTCTCTGATGCACGAGGCACCAACATGTGATGATGGGTGAATGATGACACACATATACCACCACCAGCTCCCCCACCCCACCCCCACCCCCCAAAAAAAAGAGTGCTCACTAGTAGCCCTCGAAGGGCCACATAGGCTGATGCCCTTAATCGTAATAATACATGGATGCAAGCTTCGGCGAGTAATCACCAGGGCTGCATTTACGCATCATGCAGACCGTATGGGGTTGATACACCCTGAAGGGTTGGCATGAGGTGCGCGGAGAATTGCCTGCGCTGCATCTATGTATAATGACGACAAAGGCTATATAGCAAATTAACGCACCGTGCAACCATTAAAGGGCTACGGGTAGATGAAACAATAATTTCTAATTATTCATGAAAAGCTTTACACTTTCATCCCTAAATCAATATTCAAATCTTAAGTCCCAGGTACAGTATAACTTTGCAATGATAATAATCCACATACAGACGCTCTTCTATTAAGTTGACATGTTGAAAAGCTTGAGGCCAACTTTGGTTTCAACCTTGTTTTGATGAATATTTACATAAAAATAGTTTGATTAGTTTGCATATTAATTACCTTAAATACTGGTTGTGCCTTTATTCAGTGGCACTTTGGAGGGGGTTGAAAAAATGGCGGCCAGTGAGTACATTCAGATTTCTAGCAGTCACATTCACACACATACATACAGTCTATGATAGGAGGCTAGATGAATATCGGATGAGTCTGTTTTTGCGTCAATTTTTTCCGACACGTGGGGCATTTCTTCTGCGCCTTGATGGCGTCGGTGATACACTCGTTACAGAAGATGTGTCCGCACGTGGTCGAGAAGATCTGTCTGCCGCTCCTCTGGATCTGCGCAAGGAAAGAGACAATATTTCAGTTCACAATTTCCGAATTCAGGGCTCTCGCAGTATAAAAATGTAAAATATATCTTTTAAGATATAATGTAATGTATAGTAATTTACAGCACTAGTAGTTTAAGTGGGCTTAAAATTGAGATATTTTCAGTACTATGTAATCTAAAAATCGAGCCAAAATTATGGACTTGCACTTTTTAGGGTGTGCGCTTATTATGGAATATGATCAACCTAAGGCTACGTAAAAAAGATTATCAGCTTTGCGGACACCGCCCGCATCAGTTAAAAAGGACCGCACAGGTGCTTTTTATTTCATTTTTTCAAAAAAATATGGCCAAAATTCCGCATGCATGAAGGGTAACATATAAAATACAGAACTAACCATATCTCAACCAATAATTGGTGTAGAAACTAGATTTAAAAACCATTTTACTCCCTGTTCTATTCTCAATGTATTTAGATTATTGTCCCCATCATCTATGCTGGTTGCATTGAGGATTATATATCAATTAATGTATCCAAATTCTATTAAACCTAAATAAAAATAAAAATTGGCCGCTCTCATAAAATAGGAATATCAAATAAAATAAAAAGCCTCCCTCCCGCACCTGTCTTTTCCCCAAAGTATCCGCAAAGCTGATAATTGCTTTTATGCGGCCTTAAAGATAATATTGTTGTTCATCTAAATATTATGCAGCAATTAAGCGCTTACCTCCCTTTTCATGAGAGCAACAGGCATTTCCACAAAGACATATTTGAAATGTATTTTTCAAGCGTTTTGCTTTTTATGGTATGTAAGGACAAGGCACAAGATCAAAAAACTACAATTATTTTCCCTTATAATCAAAATCTGGATTCAGATAATTTGGTCTTCAAATTTGTCATTCGTGTGATTCGTCCAGATTCAACGAGAACGCTGTTTCACTTTTATGTAGAGGGGATGGACATGGCGATCTCAACAGACTAGAACACCAAAGTACATAAAATTGCCCCAATTGCCTGCTTGATTTTCAAAATTTACTTGGGGACATGCCCCAAAACTCTGCATCAGATTGCTACAAAAATGTAGTACCGGTTCTGTTTTGCCATGTGATTTGCACCTGGACACTCATTTTGTCTCGGAACCCCTCTTCTGTGCAAATCCTCAGATTATTTGCCTTTTCCCAGTTCACACCCCTGCTTATACAGAAGTACAAGATATTAAAGCTGGGCCGTCAGGGAATAAGTTCAGCATTTTCCATACATGGACTAAAATAACAGTTCCACCAGAGGGTAGCAGTGTTTGGACAGGGGACCATGAGCATTGTCCAGCTACAACATATTCACCCTATCTTGTGCCTGTAAGAGCTGAGCTCCGAGCCCTTAAGAGCCCTCTTGTGAATGAAAACTGAACTATATCCAAAAGTGCTTTTGGCCTCACTTCAACCATGACGGTCAAACTTTAAGTAGTGCTTACCTCTTTAGTACTGTCCAAGCAGACTGGGCAGGATACGGTGCGGTCGGGGGAGAACGGGGTTGGGGGCTCTGCCGCTGCCGGGGCCGGGTTAGGCATCGCTGGGGCTGGGTTCCTGGTCGACGGGAAATACAAAGTCATTTACATGGATCAACAAGACCACGTTGGTCTACCCACTTCTGCTATTTTAATCTCCTATATATAGGTAGTTTAATTTTCAATTGCAAAATTTTGAGAAAGAAAAGGTAAATTGACAAATCTTAGGAAAATGTGGTTGTATGCTATACACTGGTTTCATCAGTGGTCAACAGTAGATGGCGCTAGTGTCGACCTGGGTAGATTCCTCTGTCTACAGGGGCTGATCTGGTTAACCACACTTTCTTGGTCAGCCAAGGGGGGCTGAGACAAGCCCCAGCCACCTTGTGGTGACAGGACCAGACACAGAGGAGGGATACTTGCCCCAGAGATAAGATTTTCAGGCCTGTGATAATGATTAACAACATCCCCTGTGTTGGAGTAAGGTACATTTAATCACCTTGGTGCCCCCTATGGGATGTTTTTGTTTATGTTACCAGTCAACACCCACACCCATTAACCTCCTCCTGTTATGGTTTTACACTCATATTTATCATGATCTGGGGGCAGAAACAAGGCACAAAACCACTTCCATTATTGTGCATGTTTCCAACAAAGTATACATATCTAAACCTATATATCTAGGACCCCAATTGCTGCCCACTTTGCCCCCGCACTGACCTTGGCCTGTCTGGAATGTCAAACGGCGGTAGTTCTAGAAGATCTGAGTCTGAGTCACTCTCTTCAAGGCTTGTCGGGATGTGGGCTCTACGCCTCCGCCGCCGTGGGGGAGAGTCGGGGGAATTTAATATCTGAAGTAAAGATAAATAATCATTATATAAATGCATCGTGATGACAGATCTTTTATTACATTTAAATTTTTGATTTATATTTTTCAATACCCCTCATAAAGACTTGATGTGAAGCCAAATTTAACACGCACAACTTGTGGTCGTAATTCATTAAGCCCTCTAGATTTTAGGGACTATTTTCCCTGTCTCCTATATTTCCCAGTTTTAATGAGATGTCACATACAGCATGTAGGACTGTAATTGGTATCCAATTTATTTCGATTCCGATTATCACTATTTTGGTCTCGAATTTTCGATTATATCTATTTATTTTGATCTTTGCTCAATGGTTAAAATATGCTATAAAATAACGTTTTTAACTTCTGTACAATTTGATTGACATTTGGAAGTAAAGGTTTCCCCAAAATATTAGGCATTTTAATGACATCATTTTTAACCTAATATATAAGCTACCAGTAGTTCTAATTGGAAATCCCACAAAATTCTTTCAGTTTTCGAAAGATAAATTCCTGGACAACCTTTGGATCTAAAGGGATATTGATATATTGCTTTTGTCGATGCGATAATCGGAATTCCGGAAATGTTGGTATATCGATTTAGGGGGTATCAATGACAGTCCTAACAGCATGTCCACGCACAAATTGGCCACATGTCTGGTCTACACAGACATGCATAGGACTGGGATTTAAAGGAAACTCCAAGACAGGGCCAAAATGTCTTCTCCTGATGGGATTTTACTATTTTTAGACGGATTGTATGGGATGGGTCCCCTCAAGAGCCCACCCCATTCTCAATGTGCCTTTCATGGGTCCCCACAGTTTTGACCATGTCACCGTGGCGATTTTTAGCCAAAGGGCCGTGTCATTGTGTCGATTTTTACATATATAGAAATTAGTAGAAAAATCTTTGTAGGTCGAATTTTATCCCTATTTTCTGTGTCTGTCGATTTTTAAAAGGGCCTAAAAGGGCCGTGTAGATTTTTAAAAGGGCCTAAAAGGGCTGTGTCGCCCAGGTCGAATTTTAGCCATGTGGAGGCACCTCAATGGATGTGCACAAATCACAAGGGTGTCCCTTTTCAGCCTTCATTCAAAATTCCAAATTTCTGGAAAATTTCTGAAAAATCCCATGCGTGTCTACACACAATGTATCATAGCCAGGGATTATAGTTACATAAAAAAAAACTTGGCAAGGTTGGTACATACTCCCAAAATCTATCCTCTAATAATTTTGCACAAAAAAAATCTTGAAATATTCACTCATAGTTATTGGTAAGAAGAGGTCCTCGCGACATAAAAAACTTGAAATTAGGGAAAAACTTTCTCCCTAGCTCTCACCACAATTGGACTGTCATTAATGCTGGTGAGGTCTACCACGGGTCGGGCCTGTGGTGTGCCGCCCATCACCACGATGTCGTCGTCTTCACATGTCAGGTCGATACACGTAGACGCGCCTGGGGATGGGAAGGGTGCAACGTATTAAACATGTGCGCACATTAAGTCACACCATTAGATATACACTGAACAGGTCTATAGCTAGGTACCATGGAACATCCCCTATCTGAACCCTTAGAATGTATTTCATTATTTCCTAACCTTTCAATATGATATTGTAACAGCATGTAGAACAAATTTAAGTAGGATTTACAAAAATGGAATTTTCGGACGTACTAACTTTAATCTACCGCTATGGACGTACTAACTTTAATCTACCGCTATGTTTATTGTAAATTCCTAAGTATAACCCGAACTTGCGTATAGACTGTATACCTAACTTTGCAGAATTTTATAAGCAGCACAGGGGATCTGATCATGGCGACTTTAGGGCATCTTAGTTAGTATACATCTAAAAACTCGCCTATAACATAGTATAAGTCGCACTGGTGATCTGACTTGCATACTAGCTGTGGCTTTTAGGCGAGAAATTACGGTATTTGGTTGTCATGATTGTTTGTTTGTGTAGTTTAACGTCCCACAGACTATGCAGGTGAGACTTACTCAAGTTTCAGTTTTTCACAAGTAAGAAGGTAGGCCGAAGGCCTACCTCGGATGATCGTATCCATGATGATCGAATCTATGAGATGAGCCAAAAGATAAAAATCCCGCTCCTACACATTTACCGAAGCAAGGGTTCTTTAACCTCCGACACCACATAGACATGGTGTGAGAGGGACAGGCCTTTGTTATGCTGTAAGTCTACCACAGCATGGGAAACCCCAGCCATAGGTATAGTCGGGAAGCAATGAAAACTCCAAGCTAATACAAACTGTGTGCCATCAGTCTGGAGTGATACATCCCGACTCGCCAAACTAGTCTCCCCCATTTTTTAAATTTTTTTTTTAATTTTTTGTATTTTTTTTTAATTTTCCATTTCATATTTTGTCCCATAGTTGGGTTTCCTTTAAGAATTTTAATACATTTTCGTCATTAGTGGTGTTGAAAACACTGTACATAGATGTTGTGTCTGCAAGATGTTTTCTTCTACTCTCTGCAGTCCTTCTTCAGTGGAGTAGAAGACATCTTGGTTCATATTCCCCATTCAGTCTGTACTCGTGTGTCAGTTTAGTGTGACCGATCTTTAGACGGTTTAATCTCACTTGTTATGCTCGTTTTAGCTTTTTCCTCATTGTCACTCCTTTCAGTTTTGGCTGAACCGAGTACATGGTATTATGGCCCTTTTCTTTGTCATGACAAATTTAATTCCTATTTCCCCGGCTCCCCCTGGGAGGTACGGTACTCTAGTGCATGTTACACAATCAGTAGGAAATAGAAATTACGATAATAACTAATATTAGATAATCACAGATATCAGATTTTTGATAGATACCTGGTCGTGCTTCGACGGCGCCATCGATCACCTCTACCGAGGGGTTCCGGTGACGTAGCCGCCTCCCCGACCGCTTCCTCCTGCGGGTCGATACCTAGTGACAAAATCTTTATTATCTTGCAGTACTGATAATCATGAATGCATGGTGAAATCTTCTGCGAAATCACCCCCTCCCTCCCTAAAAAAAAGGGGGCATAATTTGTTTAAGCCCCCTACAAGAGGGGTCAGAATTGTTATGCTCCTCCCCCCACAAATCATACTTGAACAATCCCTTAAACACAGGCTTTAAAGGGGAGGAAAAAACATTATTCCTTTTACAATTCATCAACAAAGTCTGTGTGATTGTTTCTGAAATCACAATTTGCAAGAGAAATTATACATTTTTGAAACCTCTAGTTTGGGGCCTATGTTGGAAAGTGTAGGTCCTATGGGAGGGGGGGGGGCTTTGCTCTGACTCAGTCTGACTCTTACTTGACTTACTTCGCAAGTCATGCCGCGAACACTCCCTCGTTATTTAACAACATTTTCGCCCCCCCCCCCCCCCCGAGAGGTATCAACATTTTCTTGCCCCCACTCCCTGCGAAAGGGTCAGTTTTTCTTTTTTTCCGCCCCTCCCTCTTTGTCTTTGAACTACAGTATATCTACAGTAAACGTACAGTTTAAACGTACAGGCTTTTTCGTCATAAACTAAGTCTAAACTAACTAAAGAGGTGAAATCCCCCCCCCCCCCCCCCTCTACAGTCTACTAGTCAAACATGTTCCTACTCGAATTATTTGGGACCAAAGCAGCCACACAGTGCTGTCAAACTCTCAGTTCCTAGCAGGGACATTTTTAAATTGAGTTGTTTCGACTTTCGCAATAATTTTGTTTGTGTCTACGCCTTGTGAATGTGTATTGGCCAAAGTAGAACAACTTGATTCCAAGTCGGCCGGGGCCGCCTTTTTGGAAACTGGCAAGTCAAGTGACACAAAAATGAAGTATTTTCACGTTTTTCCGAATTACAACGATTACCCTGTAGTGTCATACATATGCCCCGTATAATAACACACCTTGTTCACACATTCTAATAGAAAATACTTACCGAACTCATTCTAAAATTGTTGTTTTGTTCAAGAGTTTCCGAGAATTTTCTTTTGAATCAACTCTTGAGTCGGCAGGGTACCAAACCCGAGGATCGCTGCGAGCGCCGAGAACTAGACTGGCGCATCCGTCCCCGATCTCTCTACGCTACCGCTGCCCTCCCGTTCGTTCTAGGGACGGGTAAAGAGCTCGGCCTGGACCGCTCCTGGACCGGACAGAACTCTACAACTAAAAGTAATATTATAGTCCGAATTTAATCACAAATTCATATTAAAATGAAACAAGCCTATTTGAATCGATCAGTTTTGTAGTTTCCCCGTCTTTGATTTGTTTACAATTTGTATGTTGATTCACTGCCAAAGGAACAGTTTGTGCGGACGTAGGTCTACCATTCTCCACTGAAAAAGACAGGAAACCTACTAGTGTTGCTTAGTAACAGCAGGGTCAGACGGGGTCAAGGTCACGTCAGAGTCGGGTCAGGGAGCTTTGGACCCGTCTCAATAAACGTAGTGTTGAGGGGGCGTCCATAGGGCGTCCAGTCTAGCCGAGAACCAGCTGCAGTGGCCGCCTGTGGTAGCAGCTACGCTGACGTTGACGCTGACGCAAAGCGGCACAGAGTCACAGGAGGCCAGTGTAGATCGTGGTCACCTAGCGGTCTTTTATGGAACTAGTATAGTTGGTCGTTCTGCCACCAGATGGCAGTAAAGAGTCACTGCCAGTTTTTTTCGCGCCTGTTTCCTGTATCTGCCATGACCATGCAATGGCCCATCTTCTACCAGTGGGTTCTCGAAGTCCAAGTCTAGATCTCTCTGTACTACTGTAGTAAAGCCCCGAGTATAGCAAAGGACGCATAGACCTTACTTTGGCCTAGTTCTGCAGTGCAGGCCTTAGGTGTTTTTTCTTCATCAGCAGCTATCAGTATCAAGGGTGCACTCAGTAAGTTGCACATGTGGCACATTATTATAAAACCTCATTTAATTGTGTTCAGATGAATTATTTTATTAAAATTTATGGACGGCCCCTGTGTTTTGAAACAAAAAGTGTGTGTGTGTGTGGGGGGGGGGGGGGGTTAAAGTCTGTGTGACATCACTAGACATACTATTATAATATAGGGAAGAACCCGGGGGGGGGGGGGCACTCCCTGAGATTTGCTGACTATGTGTGAACAAGATTCCAAGGGAAAGGGTATGTTTTTGGACCCTAGACACGGACCCGCGAGGGCCCTTGGAAAAGGTTGCTTTTTGGGCAATTTTGGAGAAAAGGGGGTACATTTTAAGTCTTAATGACTCAAAAACTGTTCAGACGAAATTCTTATACGAATTTTCTCTACATAAGAAATATTAGGGAACATTTTAATCCTACCTTTAATTGTGAATTCATTTTATTTTCCTTGGTCACCCTTTAAAAGGGTATGTTTTCTGCTTATTTTCCCGTAAAAAGGGTGCTATTTTGTTAATTTGTCCCCCTTGATAAGGGTGTCAAATTTGAGTTGATGTTCACACATAGTTACTATAGAAAAGATAGGGAGTGGCCCCCCTGGGGGGAAGAAACAATATAGGTCATGCATAAATAATGAATAGAAAATTGCTTATTAGGATAATGATGCAATAGCCTATATCCTAATAGTGTGACTTCATTTGTGAATGTTCCTCTAAATAATATTGTACCCAGGATCACAGTAGAATGAAATAATCATTAGGCCAAAAAAACAACAGGTTTGTTTCAGGAAACATGGCAAGAAAATATAGGGTCGGGAGGTCGGATTGTTTTTTTTTAACTTTTTTTTTTCAACATGACAGTACTAGCCCGCCTTTCCGAAGGCCCTTAAAATTGACCAAAAAAGTTAAAATACAAAAATTTCTTCAAAATTCCTGGTCAAAATTGCATTTAAAAAAAACGTAAGGTCGGCCCTGTTTTGATAGGGTCGGTCAGGCGACCTGAAACAAACCTTCTTTTTTTGCCTTATTAGGGAGTGCTCATTTTTTAACAACAGGGGGGGGGGCGGTGAGATTTTGCGCGAAGCGCGCGAAATTTTTTCACCCCCCCCGCTAGAGGGGTCGACATTTTTTACCCCCCCCCCCCGGCAGGCGGCCGAAAATCGCGCGCGTTCGCGCCCCTTTGTAGCATAGTAACACGCGGGCTTTTTCCCTCAAAACAGGTTGAATTTTTTCACCCCCCCCAAGAGGGGTCCAAATTTTTTACCCCCCCCCGGGTCAAGGGGTCCAAATTTTTTACCCCCCCCCCTGTTGTTAAAAAATGAGCACTCCCTTAGACACTCAAAATTGTTAGAGAATGGATAGACGAGATCTTAAATAAGACAATGCTGAAAGAAATTAAGCGCTAGCACCACCAGTGCATCTGGTGGTGATCCAGGTGAAGTGGAGGGTGACTTACATAGGGAATGTACTGCTTATCAGAAAAGTTAACCCCATTCCTTATAGGGGTCAGGCTGGTCGTCCTGTGGGCGGCTCCATTACTTAAGCTTGTACCGGCGAGACAAGCACTGACACAGCAATCACAATGGGTACAAGCTATTACATAATGCCCCCTAAGAATTCCGCAGTGAAGGCCAGGGAATTATCTGATTGGTAGATAATTCATCTAGCTACACGCCTATATGGGACGGATCACCACAATTTGATAACATACTGGTCAGGCGATATGACAGTTGAATCGTGACCTAGGTGCAGAATAATAATATAGACACCTGATATAATTTATAATGTATCATTTCCAATTATTTAGTACACAACAGGTGACACCAAGGCACTGTATAATGATAATAAACAGTTTGTTATAGTGAGTAATACCAGCATAACCTGGTTGTATGCTACATTGCTATTATTTCGTAGTATGACTGGTGCTTTTTAACATGATAGCAATTAAAATAATTTGATTACAATAAATGTTTTCTAAGAATGTCAAGTGAGGTTGGCGGTGACCATTCCCAGGCACTTGACTCCAGTTACATATACCCCATGCCAGATGGACCCCTGGTATTAGGCCGCCATAATACATGTCTACCTTGACACATGGCCGGGCCCACCGACAAATAACCCCAACTGATTTTTTTTAATGCGTCATATATCTACCATGCATGTTCGTCATTCTCTTCAGGGGCGGATCCAGGAATTTGGGAAAGGGGGGGCGCCGCAATACCTACAGCATTGGGGGTGTTGAACCATCTAAATTACAATTTACCAAAAAATAGGGGGGGCGGCGCGCCCCTTGTGCCCCCCCCCTGGATCCGCCCCTGCTCTTATTTTGTTCATCATATATTCACCGTGTGTCCCATGCACTAAGCCTAAGGCTTGGATTTCGGGCTTTTACAGCAATTATTTTGGGTGGAGGGAGGGGAAGAAGGCTGCTATACTCTACAAAGCCGTAATCCAAGTTATCAAAACAAATTAGCCTAACCACGTAAAATCAAATGTGGGGTGTAAGCCAATTAAAAGGGCCCCAGACGGATAAAATCGACAAACAAACAGATCGATAAGAGCCTGTTTCGCCATTATGACAAGTGACAAGACCTCTCAAAATCGAAAAGGGACATTGGGCATTTCTTAAAATCGACAAGTGACATAGCCCCCCGTCCGTTGCCCTATCAACTCCCATTGTAGTATTGTAACGTATTATAGTGAACTTATTATATGACACATAGGTCAATGATGACCTCCTTCTTGTTTTCAATAAAAGCTATTACTATTATTATCATTATTATTAGCATTATTATTAAAAGCCTACACACCTTGTGACGGTCACCACGCTTCCATTGTTCAATCAACGTCATTGCTTCTATCATAACCATTAAGCTATAGAGAAAACCTTTCCCCCACTAATTACCTGATTTAATAGTAGTATGGATAATAAAACCTACAGTCAGTAGTGACTATATACCATCATATTTTGACACCCATAGTCAGATGACCACATACATTAGTCACATATTAGTAAAAAAGATAACTATGAATGATGGGACACACAAATTGATGATCTCACTGGAATTTGTGCACAGCACACAGTTGGGATTGAAGATGTAATGCTCAGCTAACTTCAGGTAGACACATCCTCTCCTATCTAAACCAATCGTCACTTCATTGTGTGTTAAATTTTGTGTTACAGTTGCGTATGCTTACTTAAAATGATTAGGGCTCAAAAATCAATTTTGCTAAAACATGAAGCAGAATGTTCCCTATGGCCATATTTCATGTGCTAGCTACTTTATTTAATCTCATTTCCTGGAATTCAGCTTAGAATTCAACTAATTGTCAGAGTGCTCTTATGAAGGGTCACTCATGGGCATATGGCTCCTGTATGCCCACTCCTTATGTTTTTGCTTATTATGCCCTATGCTGCAAATATGACATAGTGTACTAACATTTGAACTCATTTAAGTAGGATTTAAAATATGGAAAAAGTTGGACCATGTCACTTTGGTTTAAAAGACATCATAGGTTACATGTAATCTCAAGTTTGATTGAAGTATAAGGGGGTTTTGTCTAAATGCTGATCATGTAATTGTGGATCCCTAGGCTTCCAGACCAGGGTAGTCAATGTGGCTAATAGATATAGTCAACCATGAGTAGGCAGGGCACTAAGGGGAGGTAGGTCAAGGGTCAGCCCTGTTCTATTCTACATTGCCCTGCTCTGCCTTACATTATAGTGCTCCACCTTACTCTGCCCTACTCTACATTGCTCTGCTCTGCCTTACATTATAGTGCTCCACCTTACTCTGCCCTACTCTACATTGCTCTGCTCTGCCTTACATTATAGTGCTCCACCTTACTCTGCCCTACTCTACATTGCTCTGCTCTGCCTTATTTTGCTCTGACCTGTTCTGCCTGCTGCACAGCCCTCTGGGTCATAAGACTCCCCCAGATGACTCCCTTAGGTCAGCCAGAGAGTCACCTAGGCTCCCTTAGGCGACCTGGACTCCCCTAAACAGGGGAGTTATTTTGACGCTGTCTGTTCTTTCTGTGCATATTACTTAAGTTAGACATAATTATGAGACAAGGAAGGTATAGTAATTTCTGCTACATTCATGTGACTATAGAATTGGGGTCCGTAGTGACTAACCTTTTTTCAGGTCCATTATTATCAGTGTAAACTTAATAGCTTAAAAACAAATGGCCATATATAGGGATTGCCTTTGGCCGGTATTACCCCACATGATTATGGGGTTTGTGTAATACGGGGCAACACAGATAGTCTTGTTTCCTAGACACTTTACAGAAGCCAGAAGTCAAGCCGTATATAATTTCATAAGCTATTGGGTGGTTTGTCCTTTAGCTTCTGAAACCAGAAAAAAACATTACCATTTTGCTCAAACCAGGGGCTAACAGGAAAAAATGTGTCAAATTATGCAACAACATGTCATTTTCCCTCATAAATAGGTGTGAAAAGGTGGAGCAAAGCTTGCAACACCTGCAGTGTTCTCACCATAGACAACATGGACACTTATATAATAAAAACACACCCTCCACACCGAGAGGCAATAGACAATAATATTTACAAACATTACTACACAACAGGTTAACCCTTTAAGGGCTGCATTATGTGTTTTTTTAATTCATGACGTATTAATGCAGCCCTGGAGAGTATCTAACCAATGCTGCAGTCATGCATCTTATCAGAAACACTGAAAAAGTAAACTTGTCTCCAGACTCGTCGAAGTGACTATCATAAAATAAACGAGTCAAAAGCTGTCTAACCTATAGGTTACCATCCAACAAATGGAATCTGGAGCTGGCAAATGTTGGGTTTTGGGCTGGCACCTGCCAAGTGGGTATTCCATCTCCAGCTAGAAGACCCGCTTCCTTGTCACTTAGACGAGTTTTTGACTTGTTCATTTTATGACCATCACTTGGAAGAGTCTGGAGACAAGCTTACTTTTTGAGTGCATGTGGTTGACCGACTCCAAAAGGGTCGGTAGCCCAGGCGAGTAGACTCACTAGGGCTGTATTCATGCAGCATTACGAGAAGGGCCATAATACTTAAAGGATTATTGCCATCAATGTTCACTTGCATCATATAGACGGAGACAAACTTGATACTAGAAATACATAAAGACACTTCTATACTTCTGTTGTGTTCAGGTAACATGGCCCCAAAAAAGTAGGGCAGGTAGGTCGATTTTCTTCTTTTTTTAAACAATTTTTTTAATGGATTTTGAGACAAAATTCCTCCCATTTTCGTATAATTTTTACGAAAAAAAAAATTCAGTAAAAAAAGTGTTTTTTTTGGTCGAAAAAACACAAAAATGCCTTTAAAAAAAAAGAGAAAAATGGGGTCGCTAGGGATACCTGAATAATCTTTTTTTGCCTAAACATAATAATGTACAGCGTTTGCCCCACCCTGTAGGGGTTAGATAATCTCTACCACTATACACACTGTGTCCTATGGAGCTCTCCTCAGTAGGAGATAGCACTGCTACCATGATGACGTACCTCACCTGTGCCGTCTTGACGTTACTATGTTGTGGTCTGTGTGACGCCAAGACCATGGTCTTTGGGGGAGGAAAGTTGGACCAGACTAATGCCGACATCTGGAACAAAATTATAGAGTTAGCCGTGAGTAGAGAATAGTATAGGAAATAGGGAGTGATTACGTTTTATCAGACGGTTTGAAGTGATCACAGAACGTTAATTAAACCTCAGATCAGATGTATTATGAATCATATCTCCATGCATGAAAAAAAGAGAGAAAAATGCAATATCTCAAGTGGGTATACGCTAATTATAGATGTGCTTTCATCATTATCATTATTGTAAGAAGCATGCTATACACTGTATGTGTCTGTTTATTACACAATTGGCCGTGAGAACAAAATAAACTGCTTGTCTGTATAACATATACAAACCAATCACAAACCTTTTTTTTTTCTTTTTTTACAATTTTAGTTTATAAAAATTGTAAATAAAATCCACTTTTTTTTAAAAATTCCTCCAAACTACTTTTTTAGATAGCCGGTCGTAGACGGCACCCGGTCATAGACGGCACCCGGTCATAGACGGCACCTGGTCATAGACGGCACCCGGTCATAGACAAAAACATTGGCCCAAGTTCGTGAGACACAGCCCTTAGACAATGCTAATTATCTTTGGATGGTGCCGTGGGCAATTACCCTGTCCTTGGCTTATAACACTAAGTCTTATAGAGCTACTCATTTGTACCATATCCATCACTTAGATAATGCTGGCTAGATGTTGCAGATTTCATGTCTGAATCATCCAGAACTGGACAGGGTCCATCAAGAGCTTATAGCACCAGTTGATAAGGCCAAATAAAATAAGGTGTAATTCAGGTTACCCAACCCGATACCCAGCAAAACAGGACTGAACCTAGAAATATTTATCTAGAAAATTTCAGGTCATTTTAGGGCTATTTCACTGTCAATTTGATAGTCCACGACTTGACGCCGTCGTCAGTCTGGGTACTTCTCAGGACAAAGTAAAGAAAAAAGCAAAAAGAAATAAGACCTAACTATCCTAGATTCTCAGACCATGTAACCTGAAACGAATAAACCTCCTTTTTTTGGCCTAATGATAACAAACTTGACAACCCCCTACTTTGAATTACCAGGGGGGCCGAGGTGTGGCCAGGATCGGTATCATCTCTGCCGGACATCGTGCCCCAGTCACTGTAGGGGAGAAGTACACAGCCCTGTTTGCCGCCTATGGAGCAGCAGAGGTATACTGGATCCCTGTACGTGAGACGGACCCCGGCAAGGCCTATGATGAGCTGGTGGTAGCCAATGTGCTCCGTATGACAGGCTTCTACTACAGCGGAGGCAACCAACCAAGGGTTATCGGCACGTGAGTGGGCTCAAGTATAACTACCTCAGTGATAAGAATTCAGATTTTTTGGTTATCAGTCAAGACGTAGCAGAGCATGGGTGGAACATGCAGGGGAACACAAGGTGAAACTTTCATGGAAATAACCCCTCCTGCACTGAAAAAGTAAACTTGTATTCAGACTCGTCTCAGTGACAATCATAAAATAAACGAGTCAAAAGTTATAACCTACCAGGTTACCATCCCACAAATAAAATCTGGAGCTGGCAAATGTCGGGTTTTGGCCTTGCACATGCCAAGTGGGTCTTCTATCTCCAGCTAGAAGACCGGCTTCTTTGTCACTTAGACTTTTTGACTCGTTTATTTTATTACCGTCACTTGGAAGAGTCTGGAGACAAGGTTATTTTTTGAGTGTACCCTGTCCAGATATATACCATTATATCCTTCCTCCCCTACTCGTCTATGCTCAGACAGTTTAATTCCCATCTACATTTCACTTTGCCCTCTACTGTTGAATGTGACCATTACATTGGTTTTAGTCCATGTCCAGATAAACAGGCCCAGTCCTCAGACACTAGGTGGTTTTCATCATATTTCATCGCCCAAATACTAATTCAGTCTTTGCGAAAACTTTTTCGGCATGTAGGACAGTCGGTCCCGCAGCTAGACAATTTTGCACGACTGGGTAGATTTTTGCAGGACTGGATATCAAAACCAAAGTTTTGCATAACATTTAGAATAGAATAGCATTTATAAAAGAAAATAATAACAAAAACCTGCTTTAATTTGCCTAGAATATTAGTGTGCACTCTAGAACTTATAACTTCAGTTCTAGGAATATTTGACAAATTCTTTCAGTTTTGGAAAGCCCAGAATGTGAAGGACATCAAGTCCTACAACACCAGTCATTCTGCCGGTCCAGAGCCATTTTAGGCGGACATTGCCACTTTCCTGCGTGTTTTGGCAAAGACTGCTAATTATTTCTCTACTATTACAGGAAAAATTAGACTAAATGCATGCCTATTTGGGCCCTAATTCCAGACACTATTAAAGCAGGTTCTGTCAGATTTCCTGATATTTCTGAAATATTGCAACGATACAGCAAAAGAAGAACAAACATTTATTCTTACATATGGCTTAAAGATATAGCAATTATTGGGTCTCTATTATTCCAGGAAGCAAGAGAGTGAATTTATTCCATTTTGGCCCTATTTCCGGACACTATAGGCCCAGACTCAGGACACCTTTAAAATATCAAAGGGTCAATCATAACGAGTGTCTACCATGGTAGACTGATACCATAAGGGAATATAGCTTTACAAAAATTACACGTTTAACGAGTAAGTTTATACTTTTACACGTTATAATTATCATTCTGATGGCAGGGTGTCCGCGCATTGGGCCTGTCCGACCACTGGGCCCCTTACTCTATGCTAAAAGATAGTCTGGTTTCTTATATTGACAGATAGGCCTATCGTTAACAGGTGACAATAACCAAATAAAACGCTTCTCTTTCCAACCCACTCAACTTACACATTTGTACTCTCGATTTCTTTGCAAGATAAATTTCATTTCCTATTTATGTTGGTCCTGCTGGGCCATTGTACTGAAGGGCTGTATATCTGATATAATTACAATATATATTTATGCATATATAGGGTCCATAAGTACAATGGCCCAGGAGGGTCAAAATTTGAAATTAAAATGAAATTGAAAACTGAAAATGAAAATGATTTTGTTTTTCGTTAACCAAAAATATCTGAAAAGATGTGAACTTTCAAAAATCAAATTTTAAGTAAAAAAACTTAATTAGTGGGTGCAAGAGGGTCAACATTTAAAATGAAACTGAAACTGAAAACACAATGAGGAATGCAAACTGCATTTCCATCTGGTTACTACTGTCACCTGTCAACTGTCAAGTTGTGACATCTTCTAACATGTGAGAAGAGGATTGAGCAATAAGGGAATGGAACATATGTGATTAGTGGACTGGGGAATACAGGCTTAGTGAAGTAGGTGCTTGGTGGAGTTTTAGAATAATAGAGGATTGGGGCAATAAGGGAATGGAGCATAGGGGATTATAGTAGACTGGGGAATAAGGGAGTGGGAATTAATGGAGATGGGGACTGGGAGGAGTGAGGGAGTGGGAGAGTAGGGGATTTGAGCAATACGGGAGTGGAGGATATGGCATGAGTTAACTGAGCAATATGGTTGTAGGGCACTGGGGAAATAGGGGAGGGAGGAAGTAGGGGAGTCGGGGAATAGGGGAGTGGGGGAATATGGGATTTGGGCAATAGGGATTGGCACAAGTGACTGGGGAATAGGGGAGTAGAGGACTAGGGGAATAAGGGAACAGGGGAGTGGGGAATGCAGGAGTTAGACGTGTTGGAATAGAGAGACGGGTGTGGGAGAGTGGGTCAAATCTCCCCAAGAAATGTCCAATTTGACGAAAAAATGAAAAAAATCTCGAAAGGAGTTAAATTTCCCTTGGCAAATGTCAAATTTGGTGAGAATTTCGAGGAAAAAAAATCCAATTTGGTAAGAAAATGAAAAAAATCTTAAAAAAGGCTAATTTGACAAAAATGTCCATTGAAAATGAAAAAAAGTGTGCTGACTGACCCGTCTCTTCCTCTCCTGTAGCCTGCTGACCCCCTCCAGGGCTGACACCCCGGTCATGGCCGCCATACGGCAGCGTTATAATGAGGGCGCTGTGGTGTCCGGAAGTAGCGGGGGCGCCCTGGTGCAGCCTGGGTGTCTCACCGTCGTCGGTAGGTCAACACTTTGGTTACACTTGTCATATGAATGTCTCCACGACTATACATTGCTATACAAACTTAATTAAGGTAGCACAATGCTTTAATGTATCATGCCTTTCATTGTCATGATGCGTGGATGCAACCACAGCTAATACTAGTAGTAACTTGCAAGTACTACATTCATGCATCATGTCGAGCCCACAGTATTGGTACACCCCTTGAGTGTTGATACACTCCTTGAGTGTTGATACACTCCTTGAGTGTTGATACACTCCTTGAGTGTTGATACACTCCTTGAGTGTTGATACACTCCTTGAGTGTTGATACACTCCTTGAGTGTTGATACACTCCTTGAGTGTTGATACACTCCTTGAGTGTTGATACACTCCTTGAGTGTTGATACACTCCTTGAGTGTTGATACACTCCTTGAGTGTTGATACACTCCGTGAGTGTTGATACACTCCGTGAGTGTTGATACACTCCGTGAGTGTTGATACACTCCTTGAGTGTTGATACACTCCTTGAGTGTTGATACACTCCTTGAGTGTTGATACACTCCTTGAGTGTTGATACACTCCCTGAGTATTGATACACTCCTTCAGTGTTGATACACTCCTTCAGTGGTGCAGCAAGGCAGGCCCGTAACTAGGGGGGGGGTTCGTCGGTTCGAACGAACCCCCCTCCCAACTACCCTGATGGACAAAAAGAGTTCCACCCTAGCTGGTCTGAAAGTGGAGATAATTAGCTCCATGACAGTTTTCGCGGATTGTAAAGCGGACAATTATTTAGGTTTCTAGAGAGTAAACCATGAAAGCATGGTCCATTTTATTATATCACTCATTCAAATTATAGCTTTGAGTACAAATCATATTTTTTCATGAAAATCCAGCAAGTTCCACATTGGAATTTACCTAGTTCCATCTTATCAAAAAACAGACCACCCCGTGAAGAGGGCTAGTTATGGGCCTGCAAGGGCCATGCAAATTCAGCCCTCATGCCGACAAAGGGCATGGTGTATTAAACCGATGAGCGTTCCTTAGAGGGCTAACTTATCACATCTATATCTGGGACCATTGTCCGTTTCCAGCTAAATCAATTTCATTCATGCACATATAGCACGATACCATATCACGATGTTTAAGTAATCAGCTTTGACTTAAATTGGAAACTCTTTGGAGGTCGTCTATAGTACGAAAACAAAATTAAGTTGTGCATCAATATATGCACCATTTATTTTCATGACCATGTCTCTACTGCTCAGACTGTTTAGCCCTTTACGGACGGCATGGTGTCTTGATGGCGACCGACTTTGAGCTCAAATTGTGAGATTATGCAAAGGCGCACACTTTAAAGCTTTGCAGTCCTAAACTCATGAGATAATTCTATATAATAATCAACTGTCGAACCTTTTGGCGCTAAAACCATACCACAAAGCGGCAGGGCTGTGGGACTAATAATGGTATATCATTTATGTATAATCAAATGTCTCATTAAACTGGTGGCAGTTGAACGTTAGATGATGTCCAATGCACAAGTCAACTGGAAAAATATAGATGAATCGAGGAAAATTAATTTCTCACGATTTCGTGATGTGTTATTGAAAGAATACCAATAACCTGTTTTTTTTTTATTGTAGCCGGCTGGAGTTACCAGGCCTGTAAATATGGGTCTAGGAAGGTGGGCGATAATATAGGTACACGTGACCTGGTGTACGACGAGCAGGGGGGCCTGGGCTTCATCAAGACCCATGTCGTGGACGCACACTTCAGGTAAACAAGTACCTTACTTAATATTGTCTTCACTCAAAATTAATTAATAACTAATCAATAAAAATCCAATAACCGTATTAATTTAGGTAACTATTGTTAAACTACACATATCCTCCTTTGGGTATTATAGAACAGAAAAACTGTTACAAATGTATCATTGCAGTCTATTAAGCTAGCAATAGGATGGACAGCCTCTACTATTGACAGTTTGGTTGAAGAACTCTCAATGAGAGGGAAATTTACAAAAACGCTATTGACAGTTCGAACTGTCAAAAGTGGAAAAGATTTCTGTTATTGACAGTTCCTCATGCGAACTGTCAATAGTGGAATATTTCTCTCTTATTGACAGTTCCCACTGTCATTGGAGTCAAAAAGTGTTTTTTTCACCAAAATCGGTTTGGAGCCAAAATCGATCTTACAGCCAAAATCGACCTTGGAGCCAAAATCGGTCGTGGAGCCAGAATCGGTCTTGGAGCCAAAATCGGTTTGCCCCCAAAATCGGTTTTCCCCTAATCGGTCCTGGAGCCAAAATCGGTTTTGGAGCCAAAATCGGTTTTGGAGCCAAAATCGGTTTTGGAGCCAAAATCGGTTTAGAGCCAAAATCAGTTTGCCCCCAAAATCAGTTTTGCCCTAAAAATCGGTTTTGCCCTAAAAATCGGTTTTACCCTAAAAATCAGTTTTGCCCTAAAAATCGGTTTTGCCCTAGAGATCAGTTTTGCCCCGAAACTCGGCTTTTCCACCAAAATCGCTCTCAGGATTATGACAGTAATGATAAGGAACTGTCAATAAGAGAGGAAATTACCACTATTGACAGTTCAATGAAGAACTGTCAATAAGAGAGGAAATTACCACTATTGACAGTGTGAACTGTCAATAAGAGAAAAATATCCTACTATTGACAGTGTGAACTGTCAATAACAGGATATCATTCTGTTATTGACAGTTCGAACTGTCAATAGTCACGGCCGAAAAGGCCCCCTCTTTTTTTAAAATGGACGTTTAAACTGTGAATTAAGAAATGCGAAGAGACAAATATTATTATAGCATACATTAAAACAAGTACTGCAGAGTGATGAGCACCATTTATCTCACTACACATGTATGAGTAGCTATATTTCAATACATACTGTGTCAATTTTTTCTACATCATTTTTGTTTAACCCATTTTCAGCGAGCGGGGCCGGGAGGGGCGCCTTGTCCGTCTTCTCTCCGACACCCAGACACGTGCCCTAGGTACCTCCAAGGGCTTCGGGGTGGATGAGAACACCATCCTAGTGGTGCACGATGTGGACGGACCCAACCCCATAGGGGAGGTACAGTGATATTCTTTCCCTCCCTATACGACCAATCTCTCAGTCACTAGTACCTAATCTAGTTAGTCATTTGTTGGCTCCCTATACGACCAACGTAGGTAAGTTATTATTGTCAGGTTGGTCAGTACTGACCAACCCACCTTAGTCTTTTAATTTCCAGGGGGAGCCACTGAGTGGTCATCAAAGTATCTTACAGGTGGCACGAACTAATGGTATACAAATACAGCACACCAATGATGAACCTAGCTTAGCCACTACTGACTGACCCCTCAGCTATTTTTGAATATAACTTTGTCATTGTGACTAACACACATATGATGGACCTAGGATAGTCTGTACTGACTAACCCTTTCAACCTATTGATTTTCAGTGTAGAGATATTCTTTGGTTAGCTAATATTGGTCAGTACTTATCAACTCACCTTAGTCTTCTCCATGTCAATGAGTTTTAGTCCTATTGAGTGAGGCATTCATCATAAATTATGTTGTTTTGCCTTAGTCATTTTTGAATAGCACTTGGTCACGCCTGACCAATGTCCCTATGTGCAGCTACATGGGTCCTTCTAATTTTGAGCATGTCACTGCGTCACTTTTTAGGGGGGAACAGTGTGTCACTGCGTCACTTCTTATGTATATAGGAACTCAGAGTAAAATCTCTGTGGGTCGATTTTTATCCCAAAATTTCCTGTGTCTGTCGATTTTTAAAAGGGCCTAAAAGGGCCGTGTCGCTGTGTCGCCGGTGTCGATTTTTACCCATGTGGAGGCACCACTATGACTAACCTGGGATAGCCACTTCAGACTAAGGGCCAGGGCATTTAGATTATCAGTGTATAGTGAATCTGCTATCTTAAAGCTTGACCATCATGGTTGAAGTGAGGCCAAAAGCACTTTTGGATATAGTTCAGTTTTCATTCACAAGAGGGCTCTTAAGGGCTAGGAGCTCAGCACTTACAGGCACAAGATAGGGTGAATATGTTGTAGCTTGACAGTGTTCATGGTCCCCTGTTCAAACACTGCTGCCCTCTGGTGGAACTGTTATTTTAGTCCATGTATGGAAAATTCTGAAGCTATTCCCTGACGGCCCAGCTTTAAGGTGAGCCCACATGCTGGGTGGTGCTAATATCCCATAATAGCAGCATCTCATTGACATTAGGTTCCATCACCTCACACCAGTTAAACAACCCTTTCAGAATCTCACTAAGGAGTTGGGCTGACAGGGCTAACAAGGGGTTTACAATATCCTCCAGTGCCTTTGGTGGTCATTTATGGCAGGCAAACAACCCTGGAGGTGATAGACCTGATCACTGACAGGGCTCCCCTATGACATTGTCACAGTTTATGTATAGACCCCTGCAGTTTAATCAGTTATCCCTTTTTGTCAGCCTCGCCAAATCCTGGGACGTTCACTTCAAGCATACACACAGAGAAGAAGTAGAATCACTATAACTCTCGAATGGGAGTCCAGTCCCGATAACTGAGGTAACTCCCAGGACTCTTAAGTGATTCTTAAGTGACTCCCAATTATTATGGAGTCTTAGAATAGGAGTCATTATAGAGTTATTATAGAGTCCTGCTAATGTTAGGGAGTCACTTCAGAGTCCTGGTGAGAGCTACCTCAGTGACCAAGTCGGGAGTCACAGTGATTCTACTTCCTTTCTCTCTGTACTGATCTTTGTTTGTAATCCTGCATTCTGAATACTGACAATTCACTCTGTGCATTCTAGGCAGCTCAGAATTACTGGTGGTTAATGCTATGCATAATTTATTATATCATTGGGGCAACCCCCTCCCCTAAGTAGTATAATAATTAAGCCTATCCCCAATTCATTTATTCACATTACCTTATTCAAGATGAGCCCCATGATATCCAAATCTCTTGAAAGTCCCAAAAATACATAACTAAAGTCAAGGAATTCTGGTTCAACCCTTCCAGGATAATCTGTAATTGTGTGTGTCACTGATGTGTTAATCTCAAAAGAAAAAAAGACTTGTTCAAGAAACCCTTGTACATGTTTATATCATTATCATTGGCGACATATACTTTTTTTTTCATTCAAATGTCAACAAATGTATACCGCGTCTCGAACGTGTTTTTTTGTTAATAAACGAGGGTCGTGAGCTCTCATTGAAACAAAAAATAATAGGTGTCGGCCATTTTGAGTTTTGGCCTTTGAATACGTTATACCCTGTTTCAGGTGGTGGGCTACCACGGGGTGGTGTTCGTGGATGTGGCTGACTCGGTGGCCGACAACATCGGTACCTTCTGGCAGGTGAGTGGGGGGAGCCATTAAAATCAAAGTTGATAAATCTCCAACTTGCAAGCAACTTGATTTCCCCCCGGACTAAAGTTGCTTAAACGTCTTTCAAGCAGGTAATATAATTGTTGCTTAAAGATGCTGAAAGCGAATGGCTCAGGCAGTGTTAGAATTGATATTGATATTGAACTTATAAACATGGAAACTCTGATATCGAATATCAACGCTCCATCATCAAATATATAAACTCTGATAACAATTATTTCAACTTGATATCCAGTTTCAAATTTTGATATCCAAGTTTCAAACTACAAAATCAAAGATTAAGCTTCGAGATCACACTTTCAAACTTCAATATCAAAGTTTATGTCTTCGAAACTTCAATATCAATGTTTCAAAGCGTCAAAAGCAACGTTTCAAAACATCAATACCAAAGTCTCAAAGCTTCAATAATTAAGTTTAAAACTTCATAGTTTAAGCTTTAATATCGAAAGGTTTAAAGTTTCAATATCAATGGTCATCACTTGAATTTATGTTTTTAATTTTTGCCCCACCCTTAAGAGGGTTTTAGAATTTTTTTGAGGGTACCTCTCTGTTGTTTATACCCCCATGGCGGTATTTTCAAATTGGAAAGGTGGGTTATTACTGGGAGCTCATATCGTGGTCGCATTGCAAAGCAAGATTTTAAAACAAGAATTAAAAAAGAAATCGATACTTGCTTCATGTAAACTATTGTGATTTACTATACGATCACAATAATAATATATGTTACTGCTCACATCACTCATCTCATCTCATCACCTATTATTACGGTTGTACACAAACCCATGAGTCATATTTTTTTCATACAATAACTGATGATAATTATACACGCTCGACATGACACGCAACTACCTTCTCCATCAAGATCTGTCAAAAGAAAAGGGGTCTTGATGGAAGAACGGCAATGCGCCGAATCAATGTAATTACGTCTAATTATTTACCCAATAAATACATTAAGAAAGCATCTCTGCCTTGTCCTATCCCCATCACTTGGATTTGAACCTATACAGGTGCGGGGGGCCATGCTGGACTACCTGACGGCAGGAGATATGATCAACATGTCCGACCACTCGGTACGGTTTGCAGCAGATAAGGTGAACGTTATCGGCTCTGAGACCAGGGACAACGCCGCACCCTCCGACGATGTCTTCCTGGGCGCAGAGAAGGGAATGAGGTCTGAATTTAGGTAAGTTATTGATATCATCAACCCTAAAAGGTTTTTTTGAAACTACTTGAAACACATTGTCTTTAGTGACATGGGCATGGTAAAGGACATTAACGCGTTCCGAAAGAGTTGGGGTAGGAGCTAATTTGGGGTCGATATATATTTTTCAACTAAAAAACGTATTAATGTTCATAATGTCCATACAAACATGTGTGTGGCTTATTCATCATTCCTATACTTATAAATACATTAAATATAGAGAAAACCGGGAGAGGGCTCCCCTGACTTGGGTTTCTCTATATCTAATGCATTTGTAATCATCAGAATGATTTGAAAAGCTACCGACATATTCATATGGACATTATGAACACATAAAAATTGACCCCCAAATTAGGTCCTAACCCACCTTTTACTTGGTCGCTGCGAGTTTCTACCTTTAAAAAAACTTTAGAGATTTAAAAAAATGGAGAGACTAAAAATAGAGAGACTAAAACTATGTGGCCCTTACAAGGATTAAATCTCAAGCACTATAATTTAGGCCACTCAAAAAAAAAGTTGTTTCTCATCACCGCGCGCATCATAAAAATCATGATTTGGGGAAAACTTTTTTTTTTTTACATTTTTGATGAAAAATATGCTAAAATTGCCAAAATATTGGCAAATTTGGTATCAAATTAAAGCTTATGCTGTCAGTAATGCAATCAGCTGGGTGTAACTTGCATCGTTACAACTTTTGCTGATCAATAAACTCCAAATTACTAAAATGTGAAAATTGATCGCGAAATGATCAAATTTCCCTATGTAAATTGCCCCGAGTAAAAAAAATAATTTAATTAAATAAAAAACGGCGTCGTCATATTTTTCATTGCTTGGTGATGAGAAACAATTTTTTTTTGAGTAGCCTTAGTTTCTCACCTCATTTGTCATATGACGTTGTAGGCGTGCTGCGGAGACGTTGTTTGACTCCCGCCTTGACACCAAGAACTACGGACGTAGTGCGCAGTCCACGCCTGCGTATTACGTCATCATGACTCAGCAAGTTACATCCGGGGCAGTCAGGACGCTGGACGGCAGGATCTCCTATAGTGACATGAAGGTGGACATACGCCCACTGGAGACCTAATAACACCCCTCCTCCTCCTCACCGGATCTTCTCTTTATCTTTCTGTCTTTCTTTCTAAGACTATTGACTCTCTGACGTTCATGCACTCTCCTCTTATTGCGTATACCATCGATCTGCGTTAACTGAATTAAAATGAAATAGATAACACCAACAGGTCCATGTGTTGTAAATGCTTGATTTTTTTTTGTGATTGGAAGTGGATTAATATGTTTACTTTGGGTTGTATGTAGAGAGGTTGTACTCTGAAGTGTGTTTCAAGTGGAGAATATCTAGGCTAAAATAGAAAAAAAAGGTTTGTTTCAGGTCACCCGACCAACCCTATCAAAACAGGGCCGACCCTACGTTTTCTATGCAATTTTGGAGACATTTTAAAATGTTTACCCATTTTTGGTCAATTTTAGGGTCTTCGGAGAGGCGGGCTAGTACTTTCATGTTTTAAAAAAAAGGTTAGCAAAAAAGATTCCGACCTACCGACCCTACATTTTCTTGCCATGTTACCTCAAACAAACCTTATTTTGGCCCTATATCGAGAGGTTTTCTCTATAGCCTGTGTGGGCGGCAAATTCGTTCTGAGCTTGGAATCTAAGTTCGGATTTGTGGGATGCTGCCCCTGTCTCACCTCGGGAGGAACGATCTAAACTCACCCTCTTGTCATGGGCCTTTGTCTTTATATGCCATTATGATACCTAAGGTCATATTATGAGTAGAAGTGGAGAAATCAATCAGAACATGAAGGGTTGTGGAAGCAAAGGCCTACTTTAGAAATGCACAGGGGCACCTGTGAGAGATTGGCACCAGTTGAGTAGACCTATGCAGGCCTTTAACTAGCCCTCTTCGCGGGGTGGTTCGTTTTTGGATATGGTGGACCTTGACTCAATTATTTCAATGGTGAAACTGGATCTTTC
This sequence comes from Harmothoe impar, assembly GCA_947462335.1. Lineage (NCBI taxonomy): Eukaryota > Metazoa > Annelida > Polychaeta > Phyllodocida > Polynoidae > Harmothoe > Harmothoe impar. Next base: position 15,835,980 of record OX381707.1, on the reverse strand, counting down.
TAATATGAGGTGGAACTTTGTGTCATATATTTAAAGAGAAAACTGAGTTTTTTGTATCTAATCGATCCTTCATAGTTTTCTCTCTAGAATCCTTAATAGTTGTCTGATCGACAAGCCGTAAAAAATGAGATATAGACAATTATGTCCTCTTTCCACTGAGCTAGGGTGTAACACTTTTCCTGCTTTAGGGAGGTGGGGTGGTTCGTTCGAAACGACGAACCCCCCCTAGTTACGGGCCTGCTATGCACACAAGGAGTAGGTGTGTGGCCATGCAGTCACTTGGCCACACCCTTATGTATATGGAATGTAATTGGTGTTGTTTTGTTGTTGTTGTATATGGTGTGTAATACTTTGTGGGAAAGGTACAATATTCCCCTTTTAAGATTGCTATAACACATTATTAAATTTGCATAACTTTTGTTTAAAACACCCTATTTACTTTTTGATGTCATAATGTAGGCTACAGCAATGCATATTTGCTACACACTCGGGGGATCCATGTAGAACTGTCATCCATGTAGGAGGCTGTAAATGCATACGCACCATCTTTAGGCTGTGTCTCACGACCTTGGGCCAATGTCTTTGTCTCTGACCGGGTGCCAGCTCTGACCGGGTGCCAGCTCTGACCGGGTGCCAGCTCTGACCGGGTGCCAGCTCTGACCGGCCTGAATAAAATCGGGTTATTAAGGGCAGATGGAGATAGAATTTGGCTGAAAAGGTAAACGGATGTTATAACTCTCTAAACTAGTCATTAGTTGTCCATTATACTCAAGGGCTTTACAGTACACTATTTTATGATATCATAAGTCAATTAGGGCCTGAGCAATCAGTGAGACTGCTCAATGCAGAGCCAAGGCCACTCAAAAAAGGAGTGGTTTCTCATCACCAAGGTCTGAAAAATGTGACGAGGGAGGCTTTTTTCCCCTTTTTTTTAAACTCGCAGGCTATCACGTATGGGATGATATACGTTTTTCATGACCAAAATTCACATTTTTGTAGTCAAGAATTTATGGATCTTAAAAAGTAGGGAAGATGTAAGTCATTTCCATCCTACGTACAGTGGCCCAGGAGGGTCAAATGTTTTTGTAAAAGCAAAAGTGAGATCATATTTCAGAAGGGAGTCAAGCAATTTCAGCACGGCCATCGAATCCTTCTACTGCACAACTTTCCTCCTCGTACTCCCCCAACAGGTAGTTAGCCAACAGTTTACCTGGAATTGTCCAATCTGCCCCGGCCAGGTGAGAGGACAGCTACAGTAAGAGGAGGCCGGTGTGAGGGACACCTGCAGTAGGGCCCTATCATTACAGTGTGTTAACACTCTCAAACAGTGCTGAATTCTACCACCTGGAGAGGTACTCTATCTACATGATGACTACTCTGTGAGCAGCATCTCCTATTGTTTCTCAACTTCTACATAAATAACACTTGAAGAATTATCCATTGAGGAGTTGAACAAGTGAAGGTGGTCTGGTTGTGTATGAGATTTATCTTTGTCTTACTAGTCAGAGGTGGGAGGGGGTTGTGTGGGTGGATAGCTTGTTTTACTTTGTACTAAGGGAGTGCTCATTTTTTAACAACAGGGGTGGGGGGTGGTGAGATTTTGCGCGGAGCGTGGGAAATTTCTTCACCCCCCCTTAGAGGGGTTGAAATCTTTGACTCCCCCTCGGCAGGCCGGAAATAGTAACACGCGGGCCTATTCCCTCAAAACAGGTTGAATTTTTTTGACCCCCAAATCCATCCCCCCCCCCCTGTTGTTAAAAAATGAGCACTCGATAAGGACTGGTTAGACACAAATCAATTATTTCTAACCGTTTAATGGCCAAATAGCTAGAACTTTATGCTGCATAAATGAAGCAATGGCATTAACGCATCATTATAAAATAGTAGATATAATGCCTAATCTATATAGGTTGATAGAATACTATTTGACGAGCCTATGAAATCAATGATATGAAACATTGTCAGCACTATTTTGCCACCAAACATACTACTAAATAGTTTCTAATTGTACTATCAGCACGGGAGCTTTTCACTGCCTACATTTTAAAATAGACTTCTGGCTTGGCGATGAACACTATATTGTTATAAGTAGAATAAAATATGATAGTGTCAAATGCCTTTAGGTTAGCCCGGATGACTTCAGATACCGCTAAAATATCCCTAGGATTGCATCTTTTGACGTCATAGACTCCGGGATGGCCCCTTGGTGATGTTAAAGACTCTAGGATTACCCACTGGTGACGTCATAGACTCCAGGATGGCCCCTGGTGACGTCATAGACTCCGGGATGGCCCCCTCGTGACGTCATAGACTCTAGGATGACCCCATAGTGACGTCTCACACCCTAGGAAGGCCCCCCTGGTGACGTCATAGACTCCAGGATGGCCCTGATGACGTCACATAGCCCAGGACGCCCGCCCCACCTCGTGACGTCACACACCCTAGGATGGCCCTGCTAATATCAGCTACACACAGAAAAGTAAAGGTGTCAACTGTGTCTCCCACGTGGCTCTGGCAAAAATGGAGTGTTAACCAGCTATTGACTCGGCTATTGACACTGATAGTAGAGAGTCAACTCAAGTTGACACTGATAGTAGAGAGCCAACTCAAGTTAACCCTTTATATAAGCAGAGTCATTAGCTGTTTGACTCTCACGTGGGAGACACAGTTGACACTTTTGCTTCCCTCTGTGTAGTTGTAGATGGTACTTGACGAACAGAATCACCAAGCATCCACCAGTCACCTTTCTAGTACCATAAATTCCTGCATGCCATTCGAATCTTACATATGACCCATACACTCAAAAAGTAAACATGTCTCCAGACTCTTCCAAGTGACGGTCATAATATAAACGAGTCAAAAACTTGTCTAAGTGACAAGGAAGCAGGTCTTCTAGCTGGAGATAGAAGACCCACTTGGCATGTGCCAGCCCAAAACCCGACATTTGCCAGCTCCAGATTCCATTTGCAGGATGGTAACCTGACAGGTTAGACACTTTTTGACTCATTCATTTTGTGATACTCCCTTCGATGAGGCTGGACACAAGTTTACTTTTTCAGTGTACCTATAACCCGTTTCTTGATCTGAAAATGTCTATTTCAGTACTGTTCTATAGAAATAAGACCCTTGTACAACCCACACCCTTTAAAGGCATGTTTGGTATGAAGTGAAGCTTGGTTTACATACTACCCGCGGACAATACGCGAGAATTTATGGTACATGAGTGAGTGGTAAGCTTTAGGCATTAATTATAAACAAAGCCAGTTTTATCTGAGTAGTTGCTTTAATATGACATGATATGCGTTATACAATGGACAGAGTATATAGAACAAAACAGTTCTAATAAGGACACATTCCAATACTGTGTAGCTCTTCACAGTATTTGTCAGGGTACAGTTATAGTTTAATACTAATGTATAATAGATATTTCGCGATATATCATTCCCATGCCATTTGACAAAGGCAGGGAAGACTTACACACCAATATAATCGGAACATTTGCTCAGATACTCATACCATTCATCGTCGTATTCTTATACTACAATTTGCACACTACATTTATCAAGGGCCTGGATTCACAAGGGTAGATTGAGACTCAATTAAACATAGATGGACTGATCAAAAACCTTATATGTACACAGCACAAGTTTTGCAGTCATCGTCGCCCAGAGGTTGAAGAATGATGGTAGGGTAGGGGTGCAGCGGGAGGAAGAGGACAGGAGGAGGGACTTGTATGACACTGCACAGACGTTGACATTTAATTCGATGTAAGTTCCAGGTAAATGTCTTGACAAATGACCATATTTCCTGGAAATTTATATTGAGCTTCGTGGCATTCAATGTATTTCTTAAAGCAACTTTATATTTACTTAAATTCTATTTATAAATTTGCTTATTTTCCAACGTTTGTGCAGGGGGGATGATGGGATGAAAGATTAATTGAAATAATGCTTAGAGATACATTGTAAGGATGCGAGATAGTGCAGAGGGTGGGGAGGAAACAACTGTACAAATTAAACGATCTCTTTATATCTTAATGAGCAATTGTATATTTTTAAATGAGCAAATGTCTTTTGGATCCGCAAAAAGATCATTACCTGGATCGATTTTCAACACTCTGTTGACAAGGGTTTGGCTGCAACCAAAATCCCCTTAAGTATCTCTATTGGATTCACTGGTGCTATAATTGGCAACTGCTCATGCTCAACATCTGCTTTAACTAAGGGGTCGACTGCAGGTATTCAAAAACGATACCATCTTATTCTATAAGTCCTAAATTTCCCTAGCATCTATTGTATATAAAAAAGCACCTGTCTTGAAAGCCTATCTTGTACGCAACAAGGGACGAACTTGCGTAGTCATTAGACGCTGCCCATTCTATGCGTAATCTTAAATCACCACTTCTGGCGTAATCTTATTCCAGAAAAAGAAAAAAAAAGAGAGAAAGAAGAAGGGGGTGTATATAAAGCAATGTTACAAACGTACCGTGGTGCCATCTTGAGGATAGGTATCACCTGGAAACTGATGAAGATTATGCCAGAAGTGGCAAAAACTGAGTAAGATCACGCCAGAAGTGGCGATTTTAAGATTACACACAGAATGGGCGGCGTCTAGTGACTACGCAAGTTCGTCCCCACGTGTCCTTTGTGAGCACGAAGGGAACCATGAGCAGATGAGGATTATGGTAAAGACATTTTACATCAATTAGAGTCATGAGAACATATAATGTGCTGGGGTATTTCTTCATTCTTACACTACAGCTACACAATGCACATATATTGAACCCTCTCATCTCATACATCCATACAATATAACTACATGCAGAATGTCTATATTCTCTACCTTTTTCTAAATTCAGCAACGTTATCTGTCAGAATCAGCCCATATTATAGATACATATCACAACGTAGACATCTTGAACTTTTGGTTAGGCGTGTTCAGTCTTTGCGAAAACTTTTTCATCCCACAGGACATTCGGTCCTGCATATTTTTAATGTTGAAGGACCGGCTACATTTTTGGAGGACCGGATAGCCACATATCTGACAGCTTGTGCATTTTAAGTACCGTAAAACCTCGCGTGTAAGCCGCGGCTAGTACGCAAGTCAGATCGGCGGTGCGGCTTATAGCATCGGCCCAGGGTCAGGGTGCGGCTTATACGCGAGTTTTTGCTGCTATGGCACAGTACTAAAAGTAACCATAATCAGATCCCTGGTGCGGCATATAGGATCGCCCCAAAGTCGGGGTGCGGCTTATACGCGAGTTAGGCTTATACGCGAGGTTTTACGGTATAAAGAGTTTTATCCATTAAAAATACAATATATTTGTAATCAATTATGGCCTAATCAGGATAGATATATAGTTTAACACAGTAATTTGAAATACATATTTCAGCTTTAGAAGCCCAACTGAATTCTTCTCGTTCAGAAAAGCCCAACATGCGAATGGACATTTGGTCCTGCTACATTTGTAAATCTGTTGGACTGGTGGCATTTTAGAAGGACATTGCCACTGTCCTGCATGTTTTGGCAAAGACTGAGTGTCACTACAGGAAGGTATGTATTGTACCTAGGGCTAGGGTTAGTGTTATAACCAGGGTCAGGGTAGGGGTTAGGGTCAAGGGAGGCTCATTAGAGACCCCTGTGCTAAACGGGCCATTACGGTATTCAACATTTCGGTGTAGGACATCAGCAATACACCGAGGTGTGTTGAATTATATAAAAGTAACATTTGCAGCAGTTGAGGAATGGTTCTGGAACTATATCAGAAAGTATGAGCAACCAATTGACGAGATTAGTTTATAGCAGTTGTTACTACTAATACTGGCCTTGGACGGACAATTACAAGAGCTATGTAAGGGGGTGATCACTTTTACAACCTGGCTCTGCAACATTACTTTGCTAATTGACATCATTACGTAATGGACCTCTCGGGGTAGGTGGATGCACCAAACTTTTATTGCCCCATCTCCTTGAGTGCCTTTACCCACATCCACCCTGTTCTTTAGATCTCCACAACCTAATTCGATCAAAGCAGTTTGATTACAATAGTCTCAGTGTCAAATTCTCTGGCATTATGATATGAGGTATCTATGTCGAATACTTACAGACACTATTGGTTAACATTCAGCTACACCGTGATATCTTTGAACTTGCAGCAATTCTACAATACTGCAGATTAAAAATCATCTGAAGTTGCAGTCTATACTCAATCTAAGACCTTCTGGCGAGGCAGACAAAGGGCCAGGCTAATCTCTGTCATAAAACAGGGGGAACTTTACAAGGAAAACCATGTCAACTTAATGTATATTGTTCAGTTTCACAGGAGGACTGGGAAGGTGTGAGCTGCTCTAATGGTACTCTCGTTCCCAAATCCTTCCGAAGGAAGGCTCTGGGGACAGCCAAATGACCTTGAACTTTGGATTTTGCTGGGTCTGGGCAACCCCTGCTGGTAGGCTGGAACCAGCGAACAGGAACAGGAAATGGAACCAGAAAGTATGATGGTAGTTTTAGGTAGATTTACCATCAGCCATTCTGGTTCCATTTCCTGTTCCTGTTCGCTGGTTCCAAGCTACCAGCAGGGGTTGCCCAGACCCAGCAAAATCCCAACATTTGGCAGTTACCAGAGCCTTCCTTCGGAAGGATTTGGGAACGAGAGTACTCTAATGGCTGTTACACATACTAAATTGGGTGATGGGAGACCTGAGGGTCCTGAGGGTCATGCCATTACATTACTATATCTCATAATCACCTTACAGTAGGACTGTCTTTGATACCCCCTAAATTGATGTACCAACATTTCTGGAATTCCAATTATCGCATCGACAAAAGCAATATATCAATACACCTTTAGATCCAAAGGTTGTTCAGGATTTATCTTTCGAAAACTGAAAGAATTTTGATGGAATTCCAATCAAAACCAGCTTATATATTAGGTTAAAAATGATATCCGCAAAATGCCTAATATTTTGGGGAAACTTTCACTTCCAAATGTTGATCAAATTGTACAGAAGTTAAAAACGTTTTTTTTTAAAGCATATTCTTACCATTGAGCTAAGATCCAAATAAATCGATAAAATCAAAAAAAATTAAAAATTGTGATAATCTGAATCGAAATAAATTGGATACCAATGACAATCCTACCTTACAGTGTGGAGGCCCGCCAGCAGGTCCCAGATTCAGTATATCGGCAGTGCCAGATGCTATTGGGAGGGGCAATTTAAAGCCAGAAGGAGTTGATTGCTATATCTAACACCATGGAACATTGATTTCACAAGCATCAAACCAACCCTATGGGGCGATACAAGACCCCGGGGGGGCAGTCAACATTATTTTGGCGCAGGTGTGCAGCTGGCCCTTTGACAACCCTTAACCTTGGTGAGGGGGATTTTGGTCAGAGGTGACCCTTGGTGAGGGGGATTTTGGTCAAAAGTGACCCTTGCTGAGGGGGATTTTGGACAAAAGTGCCTAGGTTTTAGCAATTTTTCGCAAGGAGTCACCCTTGGTGTAAGAATTTTGGTCCAAAGTGACCCTTGTTGCGAAGAATTCTTGCAAAAACTGCAAAATGCGACCCTTTTTTCGGGGATTTTGTTGAAAAGCAGACCCTTGGTGAGGGGGATTTTGCTCAAAAAGTACCCTTCCCAGCCGCACACCTGTGTATACAAAATATACCAAGTGCCCACCCCCCCCCCCGGGTACAAGACAGAGGGTTCGACATGATGCATGAATGCAGCCCTTGCGATAAGAATCACCAAAGGCAGCCTTCATGTATCATGACGAATGAAGGGCTTCCCACTTTAATGCAATAGTGAGTATGACGCACAATATTAAATCACATTGTTCTGAAAAAAGAAAATGGAATTAATGCTATTTACATTAAAATACATTGTGGACCATATTGAATGTATTTATTTCTAGGACATAGTCATTTTAGCATTCGGTTCAGCCTATTGTGAGCTATAAAACACACTTAGTGTATTATGTATGTCTATACACATTACTTCTGTCAAAAATATAGATTTAAACATATAAACAACCTCTTCCATATATAGACACTCATCTGTCAATATCTAAATATCTAGATCTCTGTTAAGCCTTTGACACTTTGGGATTTTGAAGGGTTTAACACATAATAGATACTAGCCTGAGACAAAAAACATTTTCCTCTGTGTGTACACATTAATACTAAATGAATTCTCATACCGGGCCCTGGAGGACCTTACCGTCCGAACTTCTGGAGCTGCGTAAGTCGGTGAGCAATGTTATTGAGCGCATTTTCCAATGTGTACAAGACAATGAAATTGCGGTTATCCGAAGGTGCAAACTCTTGAAACATACATGGGCTTATAGTGTCTTTATGATTGGTAGGCTCCCATGTGAGGTCCTCCCTAGATAGGAAGGCCCTTTGAAGGTTGCACAAGAGGTGGTAGATGCCTTTGTTCTCCAGTGCTAGTATGTCTTTAATGTAGCCGTTGCCTGACGTGCTGTGCCGAATGAGCTCATCGCGACGCGCCTGCGCCATAAAGACTGCGAGAGTGGACATCAAGTGGCGTGCTTCATGCAAAACTTGGGCCTCCTGTGGAAAAAAGAGGAAATGTTTAGAGTCTCAGAAACATGTGTAATAAACAAAATTGTTTATACTTCGTAAATGTTATGAGATTAGTCAAGTAATAAGAGTAAATATTCAAAGAGCGGTTGGAGTAGAGTGATTAATAAGGGTGAACTGTAAGAGAGTATTTGGAATTGAAGTGTGAACAGTCAGAAAGTGTTTGGAGTTGAGTAAAAAATAACAGTGAACAAGAGTTACCAGAAACACCCCCATTTAAAAAATAATATTGACAATAATATCAGACGAATGGTGCTCACAGGAAGTGAGACTACCGAGGGTGTTTGGAGCTATGAGAGTGAACATTGTCACAATTTTAGGAGTTGAGTAGTAAGAGTAAACAGTAAGAGAGTCTTTGGAGTTCAGTAACAAGATTGAACAGTCAGAGGGTGTTTGGATTGAGTTGAACAAAATGATTGAACATTCACAAAGTGTTTGAACTTCACTAATAAGAGTGAATAGCCATAACGTGTTTGGAGTTGAGTAATAAGATTTAACAGTCTGGGGGTGTTTGGATTGGGCAATACTATTGAACAGTCAGAGAGTGTTTGGAGTCCAACAATAAGACTGAACAGTCAGAGAGTGTTTCGAGTTCAACAATAAGACTGAACATTCACAGAGTCTTAGGAGTTGATAAATAAGAGTTAATATTCACAGAGTCTAGGAGTAACAGGAGCTCACTTACAGAGAGTGCTTGCGGTGGGAGTGACCTTGGGGTGAGCCGCTCGGTGAGCGTGGGCAGAGAGTCCAGGTCACACTGGTGAAGGTAGACGCTGAGGCACACGGGGTCCCGTACGTGGGCGCACCGCTGTAGGGACTGTGTGTGCTCTGTGTTGTTATGAAACCTGTCTTCTACCTGCAGAGACAAGGAAACCATAGCTTTACATTGGATAACATTGGATAATGAGTGTCACTTCATTTTAGGAAATTGTCCACTCAGACTTTAAAACATGTAGCTCTGTCTATGTCTGTCTACGTCTCAAATTGTTGGGAGTGGACTCACTGTAAAAAGTTGTTGTTCGTGAACAGCAAAATGTGCTGTAACTATACAGTACTTTAGCTGTAAAAAGTAATACAGCAAATTTTGCTGTACATGTACAATTCTGTTACTAAGGATGCAGGTTCGAATCCCATAACCAGCAACCAGAGGGAGAGAGAGTAGAGAGGTTGGAGGGAGTACCATACTCCACAGCTCAAATATGACCTGATCTTTTCAAAAGCCTATGCAGGCTACATATAAGGGATCGCCCCTCTAGCTCAGTCGGTAGAGCAGTGGGTGATGTAGTCTGAGGGTCAGCGGTTCCAGTCCCAACAAGAAACTCTCATACAAACTATATTTCTCCTGATGCAATTCTAAAGTATAATATATTTTGGTACACTGAAATGTTACTATTGAAAATATGCAGAGGATAAAACCAATGTATCTCTACAATCTGCAGGAAAGATAGTAAAATTTACTTTGAAAACATAGGCCATCAAGATTACACTCCAACTAATGGTAGTTCAGTACTTATTAGTACATTACTGCAATAAGGTAATTTTCATATCAACCCTTAGGACATGAACAGTCTAGTTCTAAAATTTCCCCCAGGGATCATGTGTTGACCTCTTTACCATTCACACATAAGCAGCAGGTGTTTCAATGCACCTGACATGCTGCTGTAGTAGTCATGGCTCAGGACTATGGATTGGAAGCTGGGGGTTCAAATCTCCAAGATGTTGAATATATGTAATCCCTTTTAGAACTCAGGTCCGCGTCTACAGTAGATTCTACTGTAGGTATACAGCAATATTTACTGGAACCAAAGTTGCCCCCAATATTTGCTGTACAGGAACACTACTTACTTCTAACAGTGCTCCTGCCTTTGCGCTTGGTGAATGACTGCTAGACTAGAAATAATATTGTCAAGTGCAGGCAGTTCATGATGTATTTGATAGACCCAATATAGTTTGGGTCACAGGGTACAACATATATAGCTTTCCAGGAAAGAAATCCTACACTGCCTCTTGTGTTTTGCCTCAATAATCAATCATTCTCAACTCTCCTGTCATTGTAGCATCAGATGACACAATCTGCTTTGGTTCAATTAAAGTAAATGGGACAGACCTTAGATGCACTATATGTAGTACTGTGACTCCTAGGGAAAGGCACAATGACGAAACCAGTTGTGTCATATATGAATAACCGGATGTCAAGATTGATGCTGCTTTTGGGCAAGGGTTTTGGCAAGGCCTTCAATTATGTCCTCATCTACAGTACTACATCATTTGGGTAATCTAAATAGCATGCTTCTCTGATTGATTGACTAACTGACTCAGTGACTGACTGACCAAATTACTGATCAAGCCAAAAAATGGATTTAAAGGCACTATATTTCACTGCTGACAATGCAACCAACCCATGCTCAGGTAGACGCAACTAGAATGGCTCAATCTCATTCTGCATGGTTCCATATTCTACAGTGATATCATCAAAATGGCTGTGAAACCATTCTTTAAATGTCATTTTTAGTGAGAATTAATCAATACATGAAAAAGTGCAGACCCTCACTTAAAAGTGTCGGGACCTTGTGTTTCTTCATGAACGGTAATTGGGTGGTACCACACTTACGGCCTTGTGTGGTACTGCCCAGTTATCGCGCATGAGGTTACCACCATAAAGGGATGCATAATCCTAAGAGCAGCCTGCCTTAATTACATTGTCATCGACAAGACATATATAGTTTGTACAACTGTATTTGAGTTGAAAAGTAACAATAAAGGCAATTTAAAGCCAAACTTAGATTCAAACTGTCCGCTTGTATAGTCTTTTCCAAAACATGCCGGACACTGGGCAAAAGTGGCCCGGTCCAGTGTAATGACCAGTATAGCCAGACCAAATTTTAGGCTTTTAAGACCTGAATTTCATTTTCAAATATGTGACAAAACATGGCATAAGGTGACATTAGGGGGAAATTCCTTCTTTTATGTTCATGCACAGTGTTAAGATAGGCCACAGGGTTCCACAGTTCTAAGACCCCTATGGAATGAGGAAATGGATAAGAAAGTCTTTTATTCTAAAATAGTTAAAATTGGTTTCCATGGCGACCAAATCTCAAGAAATATGCTAAATATAGGTAAAAATGTTCTTTTTACAATCCAAAAGAGACCCATTTGGAATAAAGATGAAATATTTATGCTGACGTGATCAGAATCATCAGAAAAAGGTAGCCCAGAGCAATTTTCTAATAACTATTTGCCTTTCTTTTAATATCTCCTAAGATATTATCAAATTGCTTGCCTATTTGGGATGGGTGAGTGACCGCCAGACTTATAAATAATGTCAAGTGAAGGCAGTTCAGGATACACTGGATAGATAGTCCTAATATGGTTGATAATTCATACTGCAGAACAGACAGCGTTCCAGGAAACAAATCCCATACCGCTCGCTTGTTTTCGTCTCACTGATTAATCATTCTCAACTCTCCTATCATGGTAACATCAGATGACACAATCTGCTCTACTCAAATTAAAATAGATGGGACAGACCTTATAGATCAGGTATCTCAATATACAGACATGGAGACTATGTTATAGGTGCTAGGTAAAGGCAACCTGACTCAGCCAATTGTGTCATATATTGATAACCAGCATCGCTGCTGCAAATACTGTGAACATTTGGTCTCATGGGGGGTGCGTGAGAAGAAACTTGCAGTAACAACATGGCGCCGGGTGCGAACGTAAGTACCGACCAGGACCCAACGAAATCGCCTCGGGTGAAATGCATTGTTGGAGCAACATCGATTTTAATATGGTCCTAACCAGATGGGTGTCGTATGAAGGAAATACAACCAGATGTAAAACAAATATTGTGGAATGAAATTGCTGATTTCTACATCAAAGGGACTATTAAAGGGGAAGTTTAGAGTGGCCCTGCAAGACCTACAAGACTGACATCAATGACACATTACCCATAGAAAGAAGTGTCCAATCCTCACAAAATATGGGGTATTTTTCATGGGGGGACTATTGTAGCATTTGGGAAGATAATTGGCACTGTGACTACCAGCTGGCCCATGCAGCCCCAATCTGAGCTGATGTGTATTGTCTATTTCCTGAGAACTATCAATAATATTAATGAGAGGGTCGAATGCCACTGAAACATGTGATGTTTGGCACTCTATGGGAAACACATCAGTTATACTTTGGAGAAAATGCAGACCGCACAGTTGGAACAATACATTCTCTTTTGTCATGGGCACATGAATCTTATTTAGTTAGAATCACATATACAGGCAGTTAGTTTGAGGTATAGGCAAGAGTCAATAAGAATCCCTGGTATAGCTGGGCTACTGCACAAGAGAGTCAGCCTTGCTTACCCTACACTGATAATGCCTAATATAAGAGCTTAGTCAGGATCGGCTAGCACAGGATAGTCATAGGGATATTCCTCAGAATGATGAATTTTTATTCAAAAATGACTGGGCCAAAACAAAATAGGCCTAATGCCTTACTCAAAGAGACTTGATACTCATATAAACGGAAAGACTAAGGTTGGTTGGTCAGTACTGACGAACGTGACAGTATCAACCAACGTACACTGAAAATCCATAGGTTGAAAGGGTTAGTCAGTACAGACTATCCTAGGTTCATCATATGTGTCTTAGTCACAATGGCAAAGTTATATTCAAAAATGACTGAGGGGTCAGTCAGAAGTGGCTAATCTAGGTTCATCATTGGTGTGTTGTATTTGTATACCACTAGTTGGTGCCATCTGTGAGATACTTTGATGACCACTCAGTGGCTCCCCCTTGAAATTAAAAGACTAAGGTGGGTTGGTCAGTACTGACCAACCTGACAATAATAACTTACCTAGGTTGGTCGTATAGGGAGCCAACAAATGACTAACTAGGTTCAACTGGAAAAATTGTCAGCCACGAGCCAGCCAATATATTATATTATAATATAAACGAATTACTTTGACTTAATCTAATGAGATTACTAGTATTAAATTTCTGTTGGTACTTAATATCAAGTTTAAGGCAAGATTGCCATTAAAGACTATGGACACCTGGAGATGAGCCGAGTACTCATAATGATTAAAAATCAAAATCACGTAGACTTATTGTGTACATGATATTACATTTATTTTCTGCACAAATGACAATTTCGGTAGAACATGTTTGCATTACATGAGATATATGTCAATAAATTTACTTTAAAAAAAAGGTTAGGTACTAGTGACTGAGAGATTGGTCGTATAGGGAGCCTAGGAATATCAGTGTAGGTTGGTAATAACAGGGAGCCAAGAAATGACTACTATTAACTCTGTTAATCACTAGTGACTGAGCTGTTAACCAGTACTCACTAAGGTCAGGACACTAGAGAGCTGTGAAGCCTGCGGTGCTTTGCTGATGCACTGACCCCACCGTGGATTCCTATTAAACTTGATAGACACAATTTGGGGTGAAATTTCAGCAGGCAGACCCCTCACATTACCCTGACTACCTTGAGGAGTGGACAGGAGGGGGAGGCTTCACCAGTTCAGATTCACTATGGGAAATCTTCCTGGAATTGTTTCTGACGTCTTCAGATCGACAAGCAGTCTACAATTCTATCCTGATAATGTGACTGGCTCAGATAGCTTTCGTGAAAACAACCAGATACAATCGGAAGTTTCAGTGAAGAGTTCTGATGAAGAATGCTCTGTTTAATGTAGCCTATGAAGGTTGAAAAAGGCAACCTTGCAGAAATAATATCAGCCAGAAGAAAGCATCCTTGAATGATTCCACTGGAGCAGATTTTTCAGCAGGTTGGCCGAACTTTATTGGACTGCGTGCATGAAGGTCGGATTTGCATATTCTAAAAATCTGTATGCATGTATATCTTTCTTTAGTCATTCAGGTAGTCACTCTTATTGTGTCAGAATTTGTAACCAATAAAAATTCTGCTATCTTGAAGTACCTGCCTTAGGCTTTAATGCAGTTTACATTTCAATGACTATAGTCAATACCGGAGGAAGCCTCCACAGAGAAATTTAATTGATAAAACTGCTAGTGGTCATTAGAAGGGGGGGGGGAGCAAGCCTATATGTCCCATAGTCACCTCCAGTGCGTCAGAAATGAGCACTGCAAACTTGTGAAATATCTGAGAGCGCTACTGTCAGTATAGGATGAGCCGCTCCCTGAAGGAACCTTGTAAATGGGCTGTATAAATAATGTGAGGGTAGCATATCAGGGGCCCATTTCTCAATCGATCGCATCATAAGCAAAACATTAATATCTGGTAAAATCTTACAGAGCAAATTGTCCAAGACATGGCTTTTGTCCAGAGCTTTTGTCCAGAGGTAGCTTTCGTCCAGAGCTTTCGTCCACAGAGAGGGGGGAGGCACACAGAGGCAAATATCAGAGTCACCCAATGTCGCCATAACCACTCTCAGACAAGGGTCAGGCACTGCTGGACTATAATAGATGGGTCAAGGGCCATTCTAGTGAGGGTCAGGCTAGGCTGGACATTCAATAATAGGCTGGACCTTGGCAAAATTGCTTGAAAGTCTGGCCATGCTGGATCCTCATGCCATAGTCTGGCAATGCTGGACTCTTGGGAGAGACTCTATCAGCCTGCAAGAGTCCAGCATTGCCAGACTATGGCATGAGGATCTAGCATGGCCAGACTTTCAAGCAGGTTTACCAAAGTCCAGCCTGTTATTGAATGTCCAGTCTAGCCTGACCCTCACTAGAATGGCCCTTGACCCATCTATTATAGTCCAGCAGTGCCTGACCCTTGTATGAGAGTAGTATTTGCGACATTGGGTGACTCTGATATTTGCCTCTGTGCAGGGAGGCAGGCAGGGAGGCAGGCAGGGAGGGAGGGAGGCAGGGAGGCAGGGAGGCAGGGAGGCAGGGAGGCAGGGAGGCAGGGAGGCAGGGGGGCTGGGAGGCAGGGAGGCAGGGAGGGATGATAATTTATAACCATGTATACCTGGATGATTCAGCTATATGTAAGGGGCTGCATGAATCGTTCACTGCTTTACTTCAGCAATATTAAGCAAAATGAATCTTTCAAACTTGAGAAATGGCCCCTGATGTTAGTGATATAGCACCTATAATGGAGGATTACTGTACCGTCATGTTTAAGCGCCAGGTTTTAGATGAGCGCCTGTCTTGAATAAGCACCAGAGGTAGAGGGAATTTCTTTTTAATGTGGCACAATCACCGAGCGTATCCCACTCACAATACTAGTACTGTTCTAGTCTACTATGTAGTCAAGTGTGAGCGGTGAGATTGCCCTTTTAAGCACTGACATAGGATCTCGAATAAGTGCCTGTTTTGTATATGTGTCAGGGGTATATAGAACTCCAAATCTATAAGCGCTGGGGTGCTTAAACATGAGGGTACAGTATGACCTCCCAGAAAAGGGCTTGCCAAATCCTGTGGTCAGGACCGTATAGGGCTGTGTCTCACGACCTTGGGCCTATGTTTTTTGTCTCTGACCGGGTGCCGTCTCTGACCAGGTGCCGTCTCTGACCAGGTGCCTTCTCTGACCGGACATCACTTTGGGAGTTTAGTTTCCTTCTACCAACAGCAGGAGGCTAATTATAATAACATAACAACTGTCGTAACGTTTTTACAAATCCTTATATATGTGAGTATAGGTTAACAATTAAAAACACTTTTCCCTGACACAAGGCCAGAGACGGCACCCGGTCAGAGACGGCACCCGGTCAGAGACGGCACCCGGTCAGAGACGGCACCCGATCAGAGACGGCACCTGATCAGAGACAAAAACATTGGCCCAAGGTCGTGAGACATAGCCATAGGAGGAGGTGTCTGTTGACATGCAGTGGGGAGTGAGTCATCCAGCACTGAAAATCCATAGGTTGAAAGGGATAGTCAGTACAGACTATCCTAGGTTCATCATTATGTGTGTTAGTCACAATGGCAAAGTTATATTCAAAAATGACTGAGGGGTCAGTCAGAAGTGGCTAACCTAGGTTCATCATTGGTGTGTCTTATTTGTATACCACTAGTTGGTGCCACCTGTAAGATACTTTGATGACCACTCAGTGGCTCCCCTGGAAATTAGAAGACTTAGGTGGGTTGGTCAGTACTGACCAACCTGACAATAATAACTTACCTAGATTGGTTGGATAGGGAGCCAACAAATGGCTAACTAGGTTAGGTACTAGTGACTGAGAGATTGGTCGTATAGGAAGCCTAGGAATATCAGTGAGTCACACTGGGTTGCTCATTATACTGCTATTACTATCTGCCTATTAACTATTTACCACTCTACACTGCTGCCCTGCCACTGGTGTAGGCGGCCATCGTATCGTTAATCGGTTAGTACGGGATACCCCTGACCGATATGCCGACTGATTATGGAGATTTCAATTCAATATTGAAAACCATGTAAAAGAGGGGCTGGTTCCGAGATTTCCCCCCCCACCCACGCTGAAACACGGTGTAAATATAGCTTATGGAGAACACAGGCTAAAAGCAGATAATAGGACCTATGACGACATCAGAAAGCGTCACATTGCCGAGAACTGGCGTTTTTAAGGTGGATCCATTGACCTTTGCTTAGTCAATTCATTATTGTCAAATAAGCAAAGGGCCGAGGTAAGATAATAGAGGGAAGTAATTTTTTCTTCAACTCTTCGAGGATGGCATGATGCCCTAATGCATCATACCCCTGTTCGACATGATGCATGAATGCAGCCCTGGTGAGTAGCTCACCAGGGCTGCAGTCAAGCATCATGTCGACCCTACAGATGACCCAACAGATGGCAACTACCATGTCCCTAAAAACTCCTTTCAAGATGACATGTTGCCTTTAAGCCATTATCATGTTGATGTACCAATGCAGTCATGCCACGTAACTCGTTCTGACTGCTTGGTGCATCATAGAGTATCAGGCGGATGCATATGATACATAAATGCATCACTACCAAGTTACTCAGCATTGATGCACTGCAAGTGACATTTCACTTACAGGATAAACATCCAGGCAAAAACCAAACCCGTTTAACAAAATTATGTCGAAACTAAATAATGTTGATTTGTTCACAACAGATTGATTAATAGTCAGAGCACATTCAAAACATGGACACAAATCTGGATTGAATAAAATTGGTTACTGAATCTTGAATCGCCCTCTCCCTCATCCATCCTGAACAATTAATTGATGTGGAGTGAACTAATGAATAAAATCAGGAATTCTCAGAAGATCCCATCAAATGGAAAAACTTGCTGCTTTAAATATATAAAACAACATTCCAAAAATACCCTCTGTTTAACACACAATGAGGCTTCACACGTTCCCCTCTATAACATGTTTTGACACTCTAGTTCAATCTTTGAGCCATTTATATATTGCATTGTAGTCTAGATACTCAGAGAAATACTTGGTTATGACTGATTTAGGAACATGAAGCCATGTATCTTCACAATCTCGATGATTTTAACTTGACACCGTTGAGATTTCGAGACACATAGCAACCAACTTAATTCGAGAACCACTTAGAATCAAGAGTTTGATTGCCATAGCAACCCAATTAACCAATGACGAGCCTGCCCTAGCCCTCTGCCTCCTTACAACAGGCCTGCCATAGCCCTCTGCCTCCTTACAACAGGCCTGCCATAGCCCTCTGCCTCCTTACAACAGGCCTGCCATAGGCCTCTGCCTCCTTACAACAGGCCTGCCATAGCCCTCTGCCTCCTTACAACAGGCCTGCCATAGCCCTCTGCCTCCTTACAACAGGCCTGCCATAGCCCTCTGCCTCCTTACAACAGGCCTGCCATAACCCTCTGCCTCCTTACAACAGGCCTGCCCTAGCCCTCTGCCTCCTTACAACAGGCCTGCCATAGCCCTCTGCCTCCTAACAACAGGCCTGCCATAGCCCTCTGCCTCCTAACAACAGGCCTGCCATAACCCTCTGCCTCCTAACACCTGGACTGTCATATCTTACTCACACAAGGCCTACCATGGCCCTCTGCCCCCTCACACTTGGCCTGCCATAGCCTTCTTACACCCGCCCTGCCATACCCCTCCTTTGGCTGCCTGCTGTTTCTGGGAATGCTATTCCCAGAAGAACTGCTCATTCATAAATGACCCGCAGTGAGCAGCCGGGGTGAGCAGCTCATGTTAATTCATGTTGTTTACAGAGAGTGATTCCCCGGCACGCGGGTGTCTACTGCTGGGATATGGGCAGCAGCGAGCAGGCAACTGGGCAAATTACTGCAAGTTTCACCAATGTATTTAATCCAATTGAGGATACATATAATAATGTATTAACATTATAAAGCATGTTACAACGTCGCATAAACCACACTAAAATTGTCATATTATACCTTAGGCACACTCCCTCTCAGTGTGCTGAATCAAAAAGATGTATTTTGATCTGCTGCAAACCTGCAGTGCAAAGCCTTTTGGTACTTACTGATCCTAGGCCACTTATAAAAACTGGTTTCTAATCCCAGATCCCCTATATTTTTGTTTGAGTGTCCTCAAGTTAAAGCTTGAAAACCTAGAACTACATTTTCGCCATCCACTATTTGAGAATTCATCAGCTATTTACCAAAAATTTCAACTGCATTTTAAAGAGGCCGTGACTATTGACAGTTCGAACTGTCAATAACAGAACAAAATTCCCTTATTGACAGTTCAACCTGTCAATACTAGGATATAATTCCCTTATTGACAGTTCGAACTGTCAATAAGGGAAAAACAATTCTCTTATTGACACTTCTAAAAAGGAACTGTCAATAAGAGAATAATATCCCACTATTGACAGTGTGAACTGTCAATAAGGGAATTATATCCTGGTATTGACAGTTTGAACTGTCAATAAGGGAATTTTATTCTGTTATTGACAGTTCAAACTGTCAATAAGCAGATTGATTTCTACTATTGACAGTTTGAACTGTCAATAGCAGGCCCACCTTGGTTTAGCTATTGACAGTTCAAACTGTCAATAGTGGAAAACTTTCCTCTTATTGACAGTTCACACTGTCAATAGTGGGATATTTATCTCTTATTGACAGTTCAAACTGTCAATAGTGGTAAATTATAGCACTACTGACAGTTCTTCAATGAACTGTCAATAGTGGGAATTTCCTCTCTTATTGACAGTTCCTTATCCGTCACAACCCTGAGAGTGATTTTGGTGGAAAAGTCTATTTTGGTGGAAAAGTCTATTTTGGTTGTAAACCGATTTTGGTTGTAAACCGATTTTGGTGGAAAAGTCGATTTTGGTGGAAAAGTCGATTTTGGTGGAACTGTCGATTTTGGTGGAAAAGCCGATTTTGGTGGAAAAGTCGATTTTGGTTGTAAACCGATTTTGGTTGTAAACCGATTTCGGTTGTAAACCGATTTTGGTGGAAAAGTCGATTTTGGTTGTAAACCGATTTTTTTTAGGGCAGAACCAATTTTGGGGGCAGAACCAATTTTGGGGGCAGAACCAATTTTTGGGGCAAAACCGATTTTGGCTCCAAAACCGATTTTGGCTCCAAAACCAATTTTAACTCCAAAACCGATTTTGGCTCCAAAACCGATTTTGGCTCCAAAACCGATTTTGGCTCCAACACCGATTTTGGCTCCAAAACCGATTTTGGCTCCAAAACCGATTTTGACAGATTTTGGAGACAAAACCGATTTTGACCAATTTTGGGGACAAAACCGATTTTAACCAATTTTGGGGACAAAACCGATTTTGTATACAAAACCGATTTTGGGTCTAAAACCGTTTTTTGGGTGCCAATCCGATTTTGGTGAATAAAAACACTTTTGCCCAAAAAACACCTTTTTTTACTCCAATGTCAGTGGGAAGTGTCAATAAGACAAAAATATTCCATTATTGACAGTTAGCATGAGGAAGTGTCAATAACAGGAATAATTTCCACTGTTGACAGTGTGAACTGTCAATAAGAGAAATATTTTCCACTATTGACAGTTCGAACTGTCAATAGCGTTTTTGTTTTAAAGAAGTTTTAAACAATTGGCTTTTAGAAATTATCTCTAAAATTGAATTATTTTCTCAATAACCTTCCTAAAAAACCGGCTCTGTGAAGTATCTTTTGAAATAAGAAAGCTATATTCAAAAGAGACTTACCATTTTCCTAAGTAGTTGCTCTGTCATGCGGCGGGTGCTGTGGGCTGTTCTGACCAGGATGTGGTTGCGCTTGTGGAACCTCTGGACCCTCTTGGTGCCGCCTGCACATGGACAGTCCCAGCGCGCCACGCACTCCTCGTGTGCCGCGGCCGTCAGAAGCACCACAAACACGGCCGCCACAATAAGGACCTGGCTGTACATACCTGCAAGCACAACCAAGAATTTGTAACATTAAAGCTGAGCCTTCAGGGAATAAGTTCAGCATTTTCCATACATAGACTAAAATAACAGTTCCACCAGAGGGCAGCAGTGTTTGGAGAGGGGACTATGAGCATTGTCCAGCTACAACATATTCACCCTATCTTGTGCCTGTAAGAGCTGAGCTCCCAGCCCTCAAGAACCCTCTTGTGAATCAAAACTGAACTATATCCAAAAGTGCTTTTGGCCTCACTTCAACCATTTTTTTCATAATTTAAATCCTGCTGCAAATGTTAGTACAATATCATATTTGGAGGATAGGGCCCAATTAAATATGATCTATGGGCAATAACAGCCCAAGTAGAGGTTCAGATGTGGCCCAAGCATAGCATTTTACAGTGTATTATGGGGGAATTATAGCATGCACTGCAAAATTTGTAAATTGAGCCATAATCAGATAATTAGTCAAATTCTAAGCTGAATTCTAGGGAACGAGATTAAATAAAGTAGCTAGCACATCAAGTATGACCATAGGGAACATTCCGGTTCATTTCTAACTAAATTGATTTTTGAGCCCTAATCATCGGACCATGTCACTTTTATTTAAATTTGTCAGGAAACATGTATACACGAGACTCATTCAATATGAAAGGTTGATAAATACGGATTCCTTTGGAAACACGTGTAAGGTATATAGTTAAACCTATACATTCTTGCATATAAATCTAACTCATGCACTAGCCTCACTGCTAACTTATAAGGCTTTGAGAGGGTCTGCCCCAAATCTGTAGCCATATACACTGAAACAGTAAACTTGTCTACAGACTCTTCTAAGTGACTGTCATAAAATAAACGAGTTTAAACCTCTTCTAAGTGACAAGGAAGTGGGTGTTCTAGCTGGAGATAAGAGACCCACTTGGTATGTGCCAGCCCATAAAAACGACATTTGCCAGCTCCAGATTATATTTGTGGGATGGTAACCTGATAGCTTAGACAACTTTTGACTCATTTATTTTATGACAGTCATTTAGACGAGTCCGGAGACAAGTTTACTTTTTCAGTGTAGTGTCTTAATGCAAACCCTCTTGTCGTCCTCTTGCATTTTGACTCCAGTCAAATGTGTCCAAATCTGTACACTGCTTTGGTATTTATAAACATTGAAGATCTGACACTAGAAATAATGGGAATGTCCCAGTACAGTACATCAGGCCGCTGAGTGCAGACGGTGTATAGTTTCATGGTGACACCGTTCAATGTCCTGATAGTATTACATGGCCCAACCTATGATTTTTCGGTATCAAACCAATGCAATAAATGTAGATATTTTCGAGTGTATAAATTTTCGCGATTTTGCTAAAAAGTGCATTTTCGCGTGTATCGAAATTCGTGACTTTTGGAAGATTGTAGTAGCATGACTATACTGTATAAATTTGTGCTCTGTACATATTTTCGCGATTTTTAATCGCGGAAATATGTACAGAGCGAAAATACCTACGTCATAGTAGCATATTGGACAATCATGTGAGTACAGCATACATTGACAATGTCATATCGGGCCATCCTCAATTAGCATAGGACTAATATCTGAGATTTGATATGCACGAAAGTAAGTAACACTACAATCAGCGGTTAGGTGTGTAGTTTGGGTTTATTGTACATTAGGTCTACGATGGTATGCACCCAGCTCTCTTACTGGCTAGTAGCGTGTGTCCCTTATATACAATAGGGTGGTGCAGCGCCACTGGTGGTGGGTGTAAGTACCGTACCGTCGCGATAAAGCGCCTTGTCTTGAAAGAGCGCCGGTCTTGAATAAGCGCCAGGGGTATAGAGGCCTCCAAATATGTCTTAAGCACTAAAAACGTGACCTTGAATAAGCGCCTGTCTTGTATAAGCGCCTGGGTAAGAGCCCCGCCAAATTGAAGAGCGCCCCGGCGCTTATACACGACGGTACGGTACTAGGTAGCAGGTGTTTGTGTGCTTTGTCCTCAGCTTGTATGCGGGAACAAAGCAATCGTATATGATATTCTTGGTCAATTAATAGCAGTTTGAGCCTTCATAATATCACAACAATACAGCGTAATGGCTGAGTAGGACAATTATCTTAATATATCATTACGATAAATGACAACACACTTAGTTATTCTTTTCATGACACCGAATCATAACAGCATAATAGACTGATGCTCCCATAATTTTTAATCAAGTGATAATCACCATGATTATGATAAACGTATCGCTTTTAAATAGAATGGTCATTTAGGAATTTCCTTCACATGTATATACAGAGACATTAACCGTATAACCTTTCTGATATAAGTGTGGGTGGTGGTTGAATGGTTTGAAAAGTGCTACTCAGCATACAAATATTGTGAATCATTTTCTCATTCAAGTAGTATCTGAATCACATGGCATTAGATTGCGACCGATTACGATTGAAAAGCGCCCCATGAATTGTGAAATTTTACCAAATAGAATAACCAACTTCAAACTACAACTACAATGTAAAAGAAATAGCGTGCACAAAATCCAAGTCGTCCACCATCGATCAATACAATTTAGTAGTCAATTAACGTTCTGATAATACTCAAAATAACATCGTTTATCTATATCTGATATCAACCCATGAAGCAGACTTAAACTGTTCCATTTGTACAAAAAATGGGGAGAAAAAGAAAAAAAAAGGGGGGGGGGAGGAAAAAAGGTTCATATAAAATGGAATGAATGATAGTGACTAAGTCTCATGAACGTGATACAACTGGGGTGGGGGGGGGGGGACAGAGTAAATCCAGTATATGGTCAAATCCTTCCATATTAGTATAATACTACAGAAGTATTCATCATACTTATGTGTTTATTACCGAAATCATGTATTAATCAAAACATTGTGAAAGCAAAACTGGTACATGCACTTATGTGATTGAGGTGATAATATATTTTTGGCATTCAAAGCATTAACAATGTTTACCGCGTTTCGCACGTGTTTTTGTTAATAAACGAGTTCTGCGAGGGCTCATTGAACCAAAAAAGTGGGGGCACACTACTGTGTCAGATGTTTTAGTTAAATATGTCTGCGGTAGCCATGGCAACCATTGTAATATGACCGGTCAAAATCATTTCACAATCTGACCGGTCGGATTGGGAAATCATATATATTTATATATAGAGAATGCTTTTTCACAGCAATATCAATTCTGATCAGATCATCTGTGTCATCGAAGTTGCCTGAACGATTATTGAAGTTGAAAATGTCCAGTAGACTCAGATGTTTTAGCGGGGGAATTAATAATTCTAAATAATTTATTTCAAAAACGCTAGGGAACCATTACCATTGTTAGTGAGATCTTTTTCTCTTTAGCTTTTCTCGGGTGAAAAGGGACAATTCTTTTCAAAGATTAAACGATTCAACGATTTTAGTTTTTTAAATCACGTTTTTCACTGCGATTTTCAGTATTTTAATCCATAAAAACTATGTAGATACATGTGTCAATAAGTTAATAGATTTATAAATACATGGAAGCCCGTGTATAGGACCAGCTGTTAGAAGGAGAGGCTAGAGGTATAGCGGATTTTAAAGTAGTTCTCTATCGTCTAACTCGCTCAATTTTGATTTCCAGGGCGGAGTTTATTGAGGGTACCAATGCAATGCTCCTTTGTCACATATACTAGGCAGGACCAACAGCCAAAAGTTTAAAATGCAGTTGCCTCATTAGGTTAGGTTGGTTATTCTAATTACTATTATCATTAATACTTAAAAAGTCGGACTACATTATAATGTTAATCTCTTTAATAAAAATTCATAATTATGGGCCATTCTGTGTCACCTGAAGCCATACAGACCCATTATAGCATAGTAGTAATCTGGTCTTCCTGGAAATCGTCGTGAGGAACTAGTTGTCCATTTAATCCTCTTTATCAAGGAATGGACACTGAAATTACCAAAGTAGCTTCTATAGTGTTGTATAAGTGATCCATCTGTTCATTTGCCTTCAATTCCTCGGTTTGCTGAGGCTTTTATGTAGTAGTTATAGGACGTGTACCAATCTGTACGCGAAATACAGTGAAGGAGCCTTATAGGGTCCTTCACTGAATACCCCTACAGATTGGTACTAGGCCTATAACTACTTTATACCACTAGCAGTTAGTCTGGCTGTATGCAGAATACAAGAGGTGTGAAATGCTTTGTTCTCCGTGCCTGCTGTGGTATAAATATATATATTCCCCGTTTTCATTATCAGTCAAACATCTTCCAAAGAAGTAAATAATCAGAGCAGATTTCTTAATAGCAAGTGAAAAGAGACAGAGAGAGATTATCTTGTTTCTGAGAAATGCAGTAATAAGAACTGCTATAGGTGTGGGCGTGGGTTCAAGTGTATCCATAGGTCTCTCTTTATCCTTGTCTGGGTGGTATTCATGATGCGGCGGCCCTCCCCCAACCCTCTAGAGACACCATTCATCCTTAGGACATGCACCTCTGACACTCGTCTTAATAAGTCATAGACAGGCCGCCCCTGTCTATAGGTCAATTTCCATGCATGGAATTACTGTCGATTGCTATATATGTAAACTCCCGAGTTATGCAGTTTTGGCTATTTCTGGTCTTTTTCAGCCTTATACCCCTTCAAAAAATAAACATATGCATCATTTTTTTTCAATTGTTTGGTATGTGTGAGAAAACATCCTAAGCTTTCAGGATTTTTTTTTCGTGGCAGTGCCTTAGTCTATAAGATGAGCACATGCAGTGCAATATATTTTACTGTAGGTCGACACTAAAACTCCCTATGTGTTGATACTGCAACGCTCAGTGCATTCTCTATTAGATTAGTTCTTCCAATACTCTCCTGGGGGAGTCTCTGAGTCAGTGAGGTAAATCAGGTACATTGTTTTCAATCTCAAATTATGTATTAATAGACAAATATGTTGCACTGTTTATCAGCTAAAATGATAATGGAACCCATGGCATTGAAGTAATATCCATTTTGGAAAAAAGTTTGGGAAGTCTATTAGCTGATATACCATCTTTTACACAACTATATTCTGATTTTCCTAACATGATGAATAATCTACTACCTGTCTATTGTCAGAGATACTACCGTATTTCCCAGTGTATTAACCCGGGCTTGTACAAGTACTAAGTGGTAGACTGACCAGGCTTATACACGGGGCAGGCTTATACTCGGGGTAGGCTTATATTCCTTTAGCTGTAGAAACACCATGGTACCTTCTTACAATTTTCAGAATTACCTACTTTTCCGACACATTTAATGCAACATTTCCAATAATTTTCTTAACAATTTAAGATTTATTTCTCTTTAAAATGACTAGGGACATGACTAGAGTAAATAGAGGTCACATAGCCGAAAGAATTATGTGAATACTCCAAGTAGAAGTGGACTTGAAATAAGATTTTTATTGAGTACATATTTCACCCCCCGGGCTTATACTCGGGGCCCGGCTTATACAACACTAAGTCACCTTTTGCCCAGGCTTATACACGGGGCAGGCTTATACATGGGCCCCGGCTTATACACGGCGAAATACGGTATTTACCTTACACACAACTGTCAGCTATTACTGATCGAATATCGCACCTTGATAGTTTAATCACCTGGGCCCTCCCCCATCCTTCGGTACCCGAATTCGCTATCAAGAAGCTGAGGTTACAGTGGATTAGAGAATATTCCCTCTATCACAGTGCACTGATATTCCTAGGCTCCCCCTATACGACCAATCTCTCAGTCACTAGTACCTAAGCTAGTTAGTCATTTGTTGGCTCCCTATACGACCAACCTAGGTAAGTTATTATTGTCAGGTTGGTCAGTACTCACCAACCCACCTTAGTCTTTAAATTTCCAGGGGGAGCCACTGAATGGTCATCAAAGTATCTTACATGTGGCAGAAACTAGTGGTATACAAATACAACACACCAATGATGAACCTAGGTTAGCCACTATACTGACATTCAGTCATTTTCGAATATAACTTTGCCATTGTGATTAACACACACATGATGAACCTAGAATAGTCTGTACTGACTAACCCTTTCAACCTATGGATTTTCAGTGTGAGAGAATCCTGAGGGGCCATATGTAGGACTGCAGGAGAGTTAATGCAATGCAGGTATGGGAATGAGTGATAAGACAGATGTGTAGATTCACAGCGAGTTAATGTATAGAGCCAAATACAGCAACATATCTTTTCACACCCTGTTGTGAGGCATTAATTAACCAAGCCACAATGACAGTGGTACCATACTTTCAAACAATTAACTTTTTTTTTAAACAGAGATAAATTTGAACTGACGACAATACCGTGCAGGTCTAGAAGTAGCGTACAACAAATACTGTAGGTTTAAGGCTTAGACTGTCCTTATACCCCGGGCCTTATACATTTGCCTTCGTTATCACTTAAACTATTAAGCACTCATGGTAAACTATATCTCCCACACGTTTCTTAAATTAATTTTACAATCAACTTCTTGCAGCTGTAAGATTCACGTATGAAAACATGCATTGCAGTCTTTGCGTAAACCATTTCATCCCACAGGACATTCGGTCCTGCAAATTATCAATGTTGAAGGACCGGCTACATTTTTGGAGGACCGGATAGACACATATCTGATGATTTCTGCATTTTAAGTATAAAAGAGTATTGGCCATTAAAAATACATTTGTTTTGTAATCATTTATGGCCAAATCAGGATAGATATATAGTTTTACACAGTATATTGACATACATATTTCCGCTTTAGAAGCCCAATGGAATTCTTCTAGTTCAGAAAAGCCAAACATATGACTGGACATTTGATCCTGCTACACTTGTGAATCTGCTGGACCGGTGGCATTTTAGAAGGACATTGCCACTGTCCTGCATGTTTTCGCAGAGACTGTGCATTGTATTTTTCATTCTTCCCATCTCGGCCAAAAAGATGAAAGCAAGATGTCTTTCCAGCTATACCTTGTGTGGGAGTAACCGGCTAGCTCCCTGACTGTGAGGGCATTGAGACCTTTATTGGTGCAAATAGTGACACCTACAGGCCCGGTCCCCGCACTTCCGTGTGGGAATAGACACCATTCACGTTCGGAAATCGCAAAGAACAGGGGTAATCTTCCCTGAATTTGCATGTCAGTGGAATTTAAAAACATGGAGTATTTTTTTCAATACACCTCTGTGAAAATCCAAAATATTGGGTCTGATTTGAGCCTGAGTTTGCAATTATAATCTGCATTCTCAGCTACATAGATGTGTGCAGAGTATCCACCCTTTGTTACAGGTCAAAAATGGCTTCATACCCATATGCTATCTATTTTGGATGATAATATGGATGTGATGAAGTACAATATGTAATAAATGCTATTGAGTACATATTTGTGAGCTCCAACATGAAAGAAAGATACCGGTATATGTTAGCATTTTTGAAAAAAAATGGGATGTTTTTTGGGCCTCAAAAATCCGCGATTTTGGCCAAATAAGGGGGTATTTTACAGCCAGAAAGGGGTATATATATTGAAAGCGCTGAACGAGGATGGTGTCAGTTTGCGCTATAGAGTGCGGGGACCGGGCCTACAGGACGAGGTCAGCCTTATCCCTTTGGTGGTGACATTATAGGCCATAAAACGTTGGGACATTAGGGAATGGCACCATTAGCAGTTCAATTAATACAATGCAGGTAGGGGCTTGTGAGGTCTTCCAAGATAAGGTATATATAGGCTTTTTTTAAAATACGCCAGCCCCGTTGACTTAACCCTCTCCCCCCATGAAGCAACCCTCACAAGTATACTTCAACCTGTGACGTGATAAATAATCGTTTTATTCTGAGGACAAGGTTATTTCACTTGTTGAATGTCATTCCTTATTTCACTCAGCTATCTAATACAGCCTGCCATTCAACTTGTGAAATAACCCAGTCACCCGACAAAAACTCATGAACCTCTGTCTATATATATACGCTATATCGGCTAATCGCTAAATCCACTTTCTGTTTATAAATTTAGACTCGACAGATTACTGCATTGACTATCAAAGCTTACACCACAGTTGGCTAAGAGAACAAAAGTAATGGCCTGGTATTTTATGTACATGTACATGTATGTTGACGTGGTCCACTGAGCACGCTCTCCTACTGTGAGTGTAAGTCAGATATGACGTGACTGGCTTCATGAGCGTTATAAGCCTTGGACAATTACCCTGTTCGTGGCTTATATCACTCATACAGCAAGTTACTTGTATCATATCTACCACATTGGTTGACTCACTGGCTGGCAAAGCAACTATAAACAGCCCCAAATTAGGTAAAATACAACAGGTTCTGGTAATAATCCATCGGGTAGTCGTGCATACTTCTATCTATTTCATGGTGAATACGGACTGTCAATGTTAAAGCCCCCAGGGAAGCATGCAATAACCCTAGGCTGTATTGCACGCTGTGGCCGTATTGCACACTCCCGAGGGTCATGTGACCCTAGAAAAGTTTAATTTCATATAATTTCACTAGGCCTACGGCCAGCATGCAATACGGGTCAGGCACCACTCGTGCACTAACCACTGACTCAGCCACTTTAGCGTGCAGCTCTGTCTATATATTACAAATTGTGACAGAAAGGAAAAGTATATAGCAACCAAATCTGCTTCGTCAGGAGAGTCCATACAAATATGAAGTATCACCTATCCAAATGAGGTGACACCAGTGCCTCTTCTCGGAAAACCTTTCCAATCTATTGGAGACACTGCAGATAGATGTATTTTTTCCTGAATTAATGCTCATTACTGGTCAAAAGGGTGGCTACAGGTATCACTGAATGTGAAATACATAATCCAAGGGGAGGCAAGGGGCAAGGGAGGGGCAAGGAGAGGCAAGGAGAGGCAAGGGCAGGCAAGGGCAGGCAAGGGCAGGCAAGGGCAGCCAAGGGCAGGCAAGGGCAGGCAAGGGTAGGCAAGGGCAGGCAAGGGCAGGCAATGGCAGGCAAGGGTAGGCAAGGGCAGGCAGGGGCAGGCAAGGGCAGGCAATGGCAGGCAAGGGTAGGCAAGGGCAGGCAAGGGTAGGCAAGGGCAGGCAAGGGCAGGCAAGGGCAGGCAAGGGCAGCCAAGGAGAGGCAAGGGCAGGCAAGGGCAGGCAAGGGCAGGCAAGGGCAGGCAAGGGCAGGCAAGGGCAGCCAAGGGCAGGCAAGGGCAGGCAAGGGTAGGCAAGGGCAGGCAAGGGCAGGCAATGGCAGGCAAGGGTAGGCAAGGGTAGGCAAGGGCAGGCAAGGGCAGGCAATGGCAGGCAAGGGTAGGCAAGGGCAGGCAGGGGCAGGCAAGGGCAGGCAAGGGCAGGCAAGGGCAGGCAAGGGCAGGCAAGGGTAGGCAGGGGCAGGCAGGGGCAGGCAAGGGCAGGCAAGGGCAGGCAAGGGTAGGCAAGGGCAGGCAAGGTTAGGCAAGGGCAGGCAAGGGCAGGTAATGGCAGGCAAGGGCAGGCAAGGGTAGGCAAGGGCAGGCAAGGGTAGGCAATGGCAGGCAAGGGCAGGCAAGGGTAGGCAGGGGCAGGCAGGGGCAGGCAAGGGCAGGTGGACATCTGGCAGGGTAAAGAGGAGGCAAGAGGAGGTAGGGAAATCAGGCAGAGGGAGGGGAGACAAGGGGAGGTAGGGAAATCAGGCAGAGGGAGGGGAAACAAGCAGAGGTAGACGGGGGACAAGGATATAATACTTAATAGGTAGGCAAGCGGCTGTATGCAACGTACCAGGAAGGTTTTTCTCTTTTTTTTTAAAGAACTCGCTTATAAACGATTTTCACCAGCTAATGGGCAAGAGAATTATTTTGTTTAGAATATTTGTAATTTGTATTTCTGAGCACATAATCTTTGATCGTTTCTGCACCCATAACCGACAACAAATTTTAAGGGTCATAAGAGAATTTGTTCAAGAAATTAGTTTGAACCTGGTTATATAGGCAATTCGTTTGTCACCTGTCCTAATTACAAAAATATACCAAAACCAGCCTACATTCTGGGAAACAACCAGGAAATTCCCTTAGTGATGTCATACCTTTTAGTTGGGTTGAGAGAGGGGTTAGAGAGAGAGAGAGGGTTTGGACATGAGGTAGGGACTTAACCCTGAATGGAGGACACATTAGGGGGTAGTCACAGGGGGGGAGTGATGGGTTTTCTCGTGGAGCACACCCGGTCAAGGATTAATAAGGTAATTAGACAGTGATCTAATCATTCTTCAAGCAATTTATACTTTATACATTTTTTAACAACATGGAGGGGGGGGGGTTAGTGGATTTGGGGGGACCGAAAAAATAAGGACCCCTTGAAGGGGAGGGGCAAAAGAAATTTGGACTCCTCTTGAGGGGGACCCAAAAATTGCACCCCTTTTTAGCGAAAAAGCCTCTGCGTTACTATAGGTCAAAGGGGCCGGCTGCGCCTCAATTTCCCCCAGCCCAGACGGGAAGGGGGAGGGGGCTCTACTGTGCCTACCGTATGCTCAGATAGCCCACCCAGCTGGCATCTCCTATTTTTAAAGTGTTCTTTAGTGGCAAATATTTGGTGTAGGGTCATACTCGCCAGTGAAGCACAAGCGAATTTGATGTGATTGGAGAATTTGCTATATTTTGAAAAAAAAAGTTAAATCCACCAAATGTACATGCCAACCTATTCAACAGGTTCCTTGTGCTGCATGAGTAGCCAGTTGGCACCAAAAGTCCACACCGGCCAAATTGTTATGCCACTCACAACAGCATTTTTAGTTTGGAATATCTTTATTTCGCCATAGTTTGTATGTTCGCTTCTACATGATATCAATCCTGGGTGACCACAGGTTCATTGTCATCCTTCTCAAATGTGCACATGTAATAAATTAATATACTACAATCACTCTTAGTTGATTTGTTACATAATGAGAGAAAGGAGTCAGTACCTGTAAGACCCCATCTAGGCAATTGCCCCCATAGGATCCTACCGGTAGTTCACAATGCCATAGAGAGATCGTCAGATACAAATACCATAATATCATGTAATTAGGTTACACATTCATATAAAATATAAATAAAACGGCTCAAAGAATGGTTGTATCCTTCATCCCCACTGTAGGTCTGTGTTATGGGTTGATACTCCGGGATAAACCAAGTAAATTAATGATTAAATACGGTACCAACACAAGAATATAGGGTGGAGAGGAAATTAATAAATAAAGGACTTAGAATTACCTAAGTTGGGTACAGGTTCCATATGAACAAATTTGGTAATCAATCTGGGGGGGGGGGTGAAAAAGATGGTTGATAATTTAGTTGGTATTAGGAATTTTCTGGGGGGGGGGGAGATCTACAGAGATGGCGAAGAGACTGGAGGGCTGACACCCTACGGTATCATCGCTAGCAGGTCAGCATTTGTTTCTTTTTTAAATATATCTAAACTCTGAGCGCTTCTCCGCAAGGTGGTTAGGCCATTCCAGCTCACTACCCCAAAGAACTCCACACTATTTTCATAAGCATGAATGCCGACAACCACAAAGTCCTCAGGGCCTCCTCAAAGATGAGCCCAGACATTTATAGTGTACATAATTGTTATCATACCTCATCTTTTTTTTCTTTTTTTTTTCATACCCATCTTCTCCACATCTCTGGCTGTGTCTCGAGAACTTGGGCCAATGTGTTTGTCTATGACCGGGTGCCGTCTATGACCGGGGGTCGTCTATGACTGGGTGCCTTCTATGACCGGCTATCTAAAAAAGTTGTTTGGAGGAATAAGAAATATTTTTTTTAAATAAGAAATAAATAAATTTGTAAATAATTTTTTTTTTTTTATCCCTCCAAACAACTTTTTTAGATAGCCGGTCATAGACGGCACCTGGTCATAGACGGCACCTGGTCATAGACGGCACCCGGTCATAGACAAACACATTGGCCCAAGTTCGTGAGACACAGCCCTCTACACTGGTAGTCCTG
This sequence comes from Harmothoe impar, assembly GCA_947462335.1. Classification (NCBI taxonomy): domain Eukaryota; kingdom Metazoa; phylum Annelida; class Polychaeta; order Phyllodocida; family Polynoidae; genus Harmothoe; species Harmothoe impar. The sequence goes on along the minus strand of OX381707.1, from coordinate 15,803,173 downwards.
GCTAGACTCCAGCAAAACCCTCAACACTTTTGTCTTTCATCTTCTTTCAACCCTACTGCGATTCCAATTATATATACGTAACCATCATAATACGAGTCTCTACTCAACAATGTAACTCAGGAAAATATGGCCAAAGATTTAATTGTGGTTATAAAGGTTCAGCAGTCACGTAAAATCATGAAAGTGATGTGACCAAGTTGAAACAAAAAAAAAACTATTTGCAGAAATGTTTTATGAAATTTAAAAAAAAAAAAAAAGAGATACAATTTTTACACTAGTTTTCAACACTTAACATACATAGAGGACCTCCTCGGCTCCTGCTAAATACTATATGAGAAACACTATTTTACCTCTCAAACAGTTGCCTAGTCCTTACAAACTGACAGAAAAAAAAACAAAGAATTCTCTAAATCAAGGACAGAAGGACACATTTCCCCCCCTTAAAACGACTTCTCTTGAAAAAATTCAAAAGAACTGCTTCAGCACAAGAGAATTCGCTAACACTGGTCAGAAACCCTGTCTGTAAAACGTGTTCTCTGTGGCCACTCTTTGAAAAAAGAGAAAAACCTTCCTGTTGTAGCAACCCAACATTAATGGTTGGAAACACCCATTACTTTATCTGAACTGAAGGTAATACCATGATACATGTATAGGGTTTCCGTTGCCTCTGATAACAGAAGCTAAATAAATCAGTGTTATATGAGATAAGGTGGGGCTCCACTAACCGATTTTTCTCTCAACTAGGTGCTATTCTCACGAATCAGACTCATGTATATACCATAACGATTATATACAATAGATAGGGGGTACTGTAGATCTTGCCATATGTCTATGTTTACAAATAAAGTTTTTGTTTATAAACAAGTGGAAAAAAGAATTGCCAAGGACATACAGCACGATTTAGGTCCTGATTTAGGTCCCGATTTTGTATCTCAGGATGATTCTGACTCCCGATCTTATATCAAACGTGTTTGATATTGTTTATCTGGTGCCCAACTGTCCATCTGGCTCTAATCAGCCGATCTAAGCACAATTTATGCAGGTAATGAGCCTATTGCTGGGACTCCACTACCCGATTTTATCATCAGATCTGACCCATTCTCACAAATCGGACACAAACAGAAGTAAATATAAACAACCCTATGCTTATTTTTTTGTTTATATTTACAATCTGTTACGATTTGTGAGAATAGGTCCGATCAGATGAGAAAATCGGGTAGTGGAGTCCCAGCTTAAGTTTATCCCTCATCAAACTGTATAGACCTGTATGATCGGATCGTGAGAATTACCTAAAAAATGGAGTCCCAGCTATAGGTATGACTGTATACTGGGCAGTGCAATGTACTGTGTACTGCAAAACGGCCCAGACAGATACCAGGTAGTTACAAGAAGGTGAATCAGATCTCTTAACATTGTAATGAGCACTTAAATACAGGCTGCCCCATAGATTGCCTACGTTGCACAAACCAGTCAATTTAAGCAGCTTCAAGCACACGCAGCACAATATAAAGTACCCAGATGCCTCTCAAGATTCCCTAAGAATGTCTGCACTGGTGTGTGTATCCTTGATCTCCGCAGAAAGGTAGTATAGTCAATTTGATGTCTGTATGTGTGGGTGGGGACTGGTTTCGGTTTCTATACTGAATCTGGGACCTGCTGGCAAGGCCGACAAAGGGCGTCCCTTATGAGCTCACAGCTGGACTGGATACCCAATGTCTTTGGTAAATTAGCAGGGCAAAAAATGTGGGGTGGGACTGGTGTTATCTTCAAGGGATTCCACTGTGACCTATTAAACTGGTGGTAAATGGGGTAGCCAAGAGGATGCAAAGTTTATTGATAGTGCCTGTAAATGGCACTTAGGTTAGGTGTTGTCTATGTTCTAATTGAAATTATCACTTTGGACCATAATGACCCCACAGTTGGGAGCCTCGCCAGCAGGTCCCAGATGCAGTATACTGCACAACGGGCCAAGGGAGGTGTGATTGTGAGCCTCAGTAAGACTAAAGTTTGCCCACCCCTCCCTCCACCTTTTTAGGAAACAGGAATATTCTAGACTTAGAATACCCTATAGAATACACAGGTAAATTACTATATTGCTCTTTAATGACAAGCTCAATGATCCCTGTAAACACATCAATTTATATACTTATAAAATTCCTAAGTGATTCATGAGTCATGTGGTATGTTTTAAACCACTCTGAATGAACCAATCTAAAAGTCCGATTCCTAAATTTCATAGTCCCCCATTTTCAACTCCCTCCAACCAATACACAAATAAAAACTCCCTCCAAGGTTTTGTGGACTGCCCCTCCACCTTTAGCCCACATCCAGCGTCCCTGTATAAGATAATTATTGGGTCGTTCATAGTGCATGAACTAAAGATGGTAATTAAAGGGAAATCATCCACCTCAGTCACATAACCACGCCATGGTGGACCTATGTAGCAAGCCCACGCTGTGTGTATAATTAGGGAAAATGAACCACTACCACCATGACTCGAGAAATGCCTCCAGGATATAGACTATAGTGTTACTATATAAATGTCTTTGACGACAACACTATCTACGTTAGAACTTGATGATTATAAACCACACAGGTGTTATTGTGATGAAATTATTCTGTGCTTTCCGAACAAATCTTTGGGCGGCCAGAGTAAAAAAAGCTATTTTTTCACCTAGATCTTTCTCAGCGCCCAGAGTTCAAAAGAAAAGAAAAGTGGTATGGAAAACATTTTTTAGGGAGCAAACGGCGGTTATCCCTCTCAAGTCTTCACTTTCTTTGCAGGTCTTAAAGGTATAAGCCAGGGTCAAAGACGCTATCAGTAATCTGGCTAAATGGATGCGGGGGCGAACATTTACTGTGACAGTTACTAGGAAACATTTTTTTCTTAGGGTTAGGGTTAGGCGGATTAGGGTTAGGGCTAGGGTTAGGGTTAGGGTTGGGTTTTGTCGGTCCATTCTTAGTTGTTTGGGGTACATAATAGAATAATCAATAGTAATGCATTGAACTTATTATAGTATATAATGATGCTCATGTAACAGTCGCAGAAAAATCACCTGGAGAAAGCGGGACTCGAACCCCCGACCCTCAGATCAAGATCAGATCATCCTACCCTACCAATTGAGCTACTTCCCCGTCTGACAATCTGACCGCTCTGTACGTTACTGGATCGGTATGGTACAGAGGGGAGCCAGATTACCCAAGTGATATTGAGGGCTTATCACCAAGGCACGGGGAATCCGACCCCTACACTCATTGCATTAAAATGGTTCACACCAATAAAACAACTTAAAACAAAGATCGACTGAAAACCCTCACATCTGTTTTAGCTGGGGCTCCACTATCCCATTTTCTGGTCCATTCTCACGAAAGTAAATCTGCCAGAGCTTGATACACTACATACTCAGGGCTGTGTCTCACGACCTTGGGCCAATGTTTTTGTCTCTGACCAGGTGCCAGCTCTGACCGGGTGCCAGCTCTGACCGGGTGCCAGCTCTGACCGGGAGCCAGCTCTGACCGGGTGCCAGCTCTGACCGGCCTGAATAAAATCGGGTTATTTAGGGCAGATGGAGATAGAATTTGGCTGAAAAGGTTAATGGATGTTATAACTCTCTAAACTACTCATTTTTATCATCATCTGCCCTAAATAACCCGTTTTTATTCAGGCCGGTTAGAGCTGGCACCCGGTCAGAGCTGGCACCCGGTCAGAGCTGGCACCCGGTCAGAGCTGGCACCCAGTCAGAGAAAAAAACTTTGGCCCAAGGTCGTGAGACACAGCCTCAGAAAAGTCAGTGTCATTGTCGTGACAATGACGCTGACTTTTCGCTGATTTGAGTGCATTATTGGATACACTCTCATAAAACAGACCCTTGGTACTTTGTAGTGTTTTTATTGTGGATATATCTGCCGATAATGTATCCAAATCTGCCAATGACACTCCATGAATGTTTGCATTTAAGCAAATTTAAGATACCTTAAAGCAGCACTTTAAGATGCTTTAAGTAATGCCATGGAAAGGCCATAACGTCATTTAAGTGGCATCTAGTATTATTTACTCAAATTAAATATACTTTAAGCATATCTGATTTACTTAAGTACAAACAGTCATGCAGTGTGGGTTATGGCTCTACTGACTTAAGGCAAGTATATCCAAAACCCTTATTGGTACCCACTCTGCATGGTATTATCCTGGGGTTTGAAGACAGGCAGCTATACTGAATCTGGGACCTGCTGGCGAGGCCGACAAAGAGCTTCCCTAATGAGCTCACAGCTGGACTGGATACTCAATGTCTTTGAGAAATTAGCAGGGCAATAAAAAGTGGGTCGGGGCTGGTGATATGTTCAATGGTGTCCACTGTGAGTTGTAAAACTTGTGGTAAGTGTGGTAACCAGGGGGATGCAAAGTTTATTGATAGTGCTTGTAAATGATACTTAAGTTAGGTGTTGTCTAGATTCTAATTGATATTATCAATGTGGACCATAATGACCTCACAGTTGGGGGCCTCGCCAGCAGGTCCCACATTCAGTATAGCCTGTGTGGCTACAGAGCCAATTATAATATACGTGTACAGGAGGATATGTGATACCTGTAATAGAAGATAAATGTCACGTTTTAGCGTAGAGTTTTGAAGATCGTTATTTTTGTATATATGCACTGTACTGCACCGGGGGCACCCAAGCCTATCTATTAAGCGCACACCCACCCTATATAGAAGTGCCTCTACATGGGTCCCCAGAATTTTGACCGTGTCGCCGTGTCGATTTTTAGCTTCAGGGCCATGTCATCGTGTCGATTTTTAGGTATATAAGAACTTAGAGAAAAATCGCTGTGGGTCGATTTTTATCCTAATTTTCCTGTGTCCGTCGATTTTTAAAATGGCCTAAAAGGGCCGTGTCGCCGTGTCGGCCGTGTCGATTTTTACCCATGGAGAGGCACATAGAAGGCTTGAATTCCTGTGGGCCTTTAAGAATGCACTAAAATCTGACAATAAATATGTGTCTGTCCTGCTTAAGCACCGGGGTAATCATGGCACCAAAATTATATGTGTGTACAAATTTAGGGTTTGTTGGATAGGGTTAAATTATGTAAAATGTATTTAAACGTTCACTCAATATACCTAAAAATTTACTGCCCTATGCTCAGTATAATTAAGATGCTTGATTGCAGTCCTGGCAAGTTACTCATACATCATTCTGATTCTATGGGGCTCCCGAAGGATCAACACATACGTGGCTGTATCTCATGAAAATGGGCCAAGTTCATAGTCTATGACCGGGTGCAATCTATGACCAAATGCAATCTATGACCGGGTGCAATCTATGACCGAGTGCAATCTATGAGCGGGTGCAATCTATTACCGGCATCGGGAAAAAAATGATTTAGGGTAGATGAAGGTATAAATGGTAGAAAATGTTAATGGGTTTTTTAAGACTTTATATCACTCATTTTTCTTCAATTTCTATCTACATAAATAAACTGTTTTCTTTCAAGCCGGTCATAGATTGCACCCGGTCATAGATTGCACCCAGTCATAGATTGCACCCAGTCATAGATTGCACCCGGTCATAGACGAAAACATTGGCCCATGTTTGTGAGACACAGCCACATGCATGCAGCCCTGGAGGGACAACAAAGGACATCATGCATTAACCATAGTGCGGCCCTTAAAGGCAAAATCAGTGATTCCTATTTCTTGTTTTCCTTATGGCTGTATGACATGTAGTTCTACTTACCTTTTAAGGCTGTTGCTACAGACAACTTCATGATGTGTTCTGAAGAGGTCAAAGTCTTTAGGACAGAGTTATGGCCCTTTTACAGTCTAGAGGTAAAAGCTCTGAACTACCAAACCATCAGTTTGTAGTAATAAATCAGTGGTCATAACATAACAGTGGTAGTTGTTGTACTAGTAGTAGTAGAAGTAGCAGTAGTGGTAGTAGAAGTAGTAACAGTACTAATAGTGTTAGTAGTAGCAGCTTCAGGACCAAAATGACCCAGCAGAATCACTTGTTATAACAGTTCTGTGTGCTATAGTCGGATCCCTGTGCACACATCTCCAGTATAGCTGGTGGTAAAAAGTAAAACCACTCCTCACACACCCTTCTCTATTGTATCCCCTCACACCAAACTTCTAAACCACCTCCAGCACCAAGAGCAGCTCCACAATCATGGTACAGCCCACAGTGCCTGCATCTAGAGGGAGTTGACACAGAGGTGTTGCTGCTGGTGGGACAGCGGCAGTGGTGGTCTCAGTGGGTGTTGGAGTGACTCTGAGATGAGTGGAGGTCCTGATTGCATTAACTCACTGTCCCATGTCCTCCTACCTGCTCCTCCCAGGAAAGGAGCAGCTCACCATGTCCCAGAAGGCAGTAGTAGCAGGAAGTGCCCCCCACGCCCCCTGGCGGCGTTAGTGGTGGTGGTGAATCTGGGTGTACTGATGAGTCTATGGGAAGGGAGCAGCTCCTGTTGAGCTACTCACAGTGTTGGGGGTATATGGGGCTCACAATGTGGAGGTATGGCTGTGTTGTAGTCCCACCACTCATGTGCTCCTCCTCCCACCACCACTAGCTCTGTACTAATAGCCACTGGTCCTCCTGCTTCTCACACTGTCCACTACCTGTGCTATACACCATCTCTCCCCACTTCTCATTATGGAGACATAACCTCTCCCAGCCACACCCACCTCCTCTCTACCCAGCCCCACCCACCCACCAGCGGGGACTACTCCTAACCTAGTTCCTAGCTCTGCTTTTTTTTGTATCTGCGCAAAGCAGGGCTGCCACCAGATATGATATATGATCCTAAATCCTTGGTTTTGAATAGGAAACATGGATATGCATTGACTTATGTATTGACCAGGACTAGGACTAGCTAGGACTCTCTATAGACTCCCTTTGCAGGGGCAGATCCAGGGGGGGGGCCTGGGGGTCCGGACCCCCCCCTTTTGGAAACAATTTTTGATTTTTTTAATGATAATTTGATCTGCCGCGAGCCGCTGCGCCTCACTTTTCGGTACTTTGGTGTTTAGTGAACCCCCCCTTAAAAATTCCTGGGTCCGCCCCTGCTTTGTGGATGCCCTCAGCAGACTCTTTCAAATACACCTTCTGTAAATTCTAGTACGCAAATAAGCTTATGGGATCAGGCCAGAGTACTGGGAGTGATCATTTTTTAACAACAGGGGGGGGTGGTGGGTTTTCGTGTGGAACGTGCAAAATATTTTACACTCCCCCACCCCGGTCATATATTAATATATGCATTGACTTATGCATTAAAGCTGGGCCATCAGGGCATACGTTCAGCATTTTCTATACAAAGACTAAAATAACAGTTCCGCCAGAGGGCAGCAGTGTTTTGACAGAGGACCATGAGCATTGTCCAGCTACAACATATTCACCCTATCTTGTAAGAGCTGAGCTCCCAGCCCTTAAGAGCTCTCTTGTGAATGAAAACTGAACTATATCCAAAAGTGCTTTTGGCATTACTTCAACCATGATGGTCAAGCTTTAAGGCATAATCTGTGTTATGTTTAGATGGTCAAGTCTCTACTCCTAATAGGCTCTCCCTTTGCAGATGCCAACTGCAGACTCTTTCAAATGCACCTACTGCAAATTCATGCGTTGAAGCCGCAGCTAGTACGCAAGTCAGATCGCCAGTGCAGCTTATAGGATTGAACCAAAGTCAGAGTGTGGCTTATATCTGAGTTTTTGCTACTATGGTACAGTACTAAATCAGATTTAGGATCGTCCCAAAGTTGATGCAAATTAGGCTTTAGGCGTGAATTTACAGTCGATTTTTATAAAAACATGTCCAATTTATACCTAATTTGATCAGATTATACAGACAAGATATCAGTTTATTTCTAGAACAGAATAGGTGAAGAAAATATCTTTTCAAAAGGTAACCACTGACCACAGCTACAAGACTCCCACAGAGAATACATTAGCCAGACCTTTTGTCAGCTTCGCTAGGGTCCTCCTACACATTGACAAGGTGGGGTAACCACATACCTTGAGATGTCCACCTCAATTGTGTAGTCATTCATGCATGATAATTAAGCCTTTTTTTTGTACACTTCAAGTACTACGCTTTCTGGCAATGGACAAATAGAGACAATGCCATACATGACTAACTATCATTATACCACAGCGGACACGGAGAACAAAGCATTTCACACCTCTTGTATACTGCATGCAACTAGTGGTATAAAGATGTTATGGGCATAGTACCAATCTGTAGGGGTATAAGGCTCCTTCACTGTATTTCGCGTACAGATACACGTACGCGTGCAGATAAACTACTACTAATTAAGGTGGACATCTCATGGTATGTGCTTGGCTCTAGGTTAAGCCACCATGCATGTACTAATTTTTCAGTAGTGTATCAATAAAAGTCAATATTTAAACACAGTTATTTATGAAAGGCAAAACAAAACTCGCCTGAAATAAAATGTGTTCAGCACATCCCAATTAAGAAGCAGTAACCTAATAGGAATGTTATAACCATTTTCTCTACTGAAACTCATACTTTGAAAGGTTCTGAATATGATAGGATGATCACTCCACTTTGAATTTCTAAATTTAAGACGTCTCTATATGCTTTAAACACCGTGACCGTTGACCTTGACATACTCAAATTACTCTAACCCGACATTTATTATCTATTGGTCTCCATGTCAGGTTAAAATTAGATATTGACAATTTGTATGCTTAGCTCCCTTATTACGGTACAACCTGGCGTATAAGCCGTGGCTAGTTCGGGAGATTGGCGGTGCGACTTATAGGATAAGCCCCGGGTCAGAGTGCGGCGTATACATGCGTTTTTGCTACTATAGTACTGTGGTAAAGTCAACATAATCAGATCACCATTGCGGTTTATAGGATCAGCCAAGACTCTAGTTGCAGCTTATATGCGAGTTAGGCTTATATGCGAGGTTTTATGGTATAGAATAAACTTGATCTTCCCTTCAAAAGGTGATGTACAGGACATTTAGGTATACATGTACCTGTAGTTTTGGCGAAGTGTTTCCATAAAGGCCCGCTCTTTAACCACTGTTATAAAAAAAGATTAAAGGGACTCGCTACTTGTCACAGGATTACTGATGCTCTATTGACTTTTGCATATAACTCAGGATTTTGTTAGTTTGATTTATTATCTAATAGAAAATCAAAAGATATTGCCAAGTCACGGTATTAACTTTCATGATACGGCCATTTGAGCAAAGGAGTATCTTTACTATAGAAATGAATAGGAAAACAGCATTTTCACATTATCTGTAATGGATAATCCCCTTCTTCTATTGATATTGCAACCAAACCTTGGGAATGTATAATGGACATCTATACAAACATTTTAGGACCAATAAATCAGGGGGTCACGGATAAAATGAGAAAGGCATGAATTTTGGAAAAATATTTCTTTTGCCTTAACTATAGGATCCTATGCATGTCCTAGCAGTGAATATATGTGAACAATGGAGGTATACTGTCAAAATAGCAAATACAAATAGTTGATTTAGGGAAAGTGGTCTTTGTAGGAATATGAATACAGCTTAAAGAATACTTTTCATGAGCTTCGATTTTTGCCGCCAGGTGGCTTCTGTGTAGGAACCAGCAATTCCCTTTAAGGCCCAGGGCGAGTCTGTCAGAAGAGTCTGTCAGAAGAGTCTGTCAGAAGAGTCTGTCAAAAGGTCTGTCAGAAGAGTCTGTCAGAAGAGTCTGTCAGAAGAGTCTGTCAAAAGAGTCTGTCAGAAGAGTCTGTCAGAAGAGTCTGTCAGAAGAGTCTGTCAGAAGAGTCTGTCAGAAGAGTCTGTCAGAAGAGTCTGTCAGAAGAGTCTGTCAGAAGAGTCTGTCAGAAGAGTCTGTCAGAAGAGTCTGTCAGAAGAGTCTGTCAGAAGAGTCTGTCAGAAGAGTCTGTAGTGTAGTGTTTCTGGTAGTGTCCAAATACTGCATCGGCAGCAAGCATCAGTAGACCAATCGGCTGCACTGAAAAAGTAAACTTGTCTCCAGACTCGTCGAAGTGACTATCATATAATGAACGAGTCAAAAGTTGTCTACCCTATCAGGTTACCATCCCACAAATAGAATCTGGAGCTGGCAAATGTCGGGCACATGCCAAGTGGGTCTTCTATCTCCAGGTAGAAGACCCTCTTTCTTGTCACTTGGACGATTTTTTGACTCATCATTTTATGACCGTCACTTGGAAGAATCTGGATACAAGTTTACTTTTTGAGTGTGTGCTACAACTTTCAGGTGGGTATGGCGGCCGATAGGACGGCCAAATCGGATGATGGAAAATGCACCTTTGGTGGAGAAGCTGCTTTGTGAAGTGCCACCTCCACAGCACCTCCACACCACATTAGGGAGTGTTCATTTATTAATTACAGGGGGGGTGGTGAGATTTCGGGCGGAGGGGCGACATTTTTTTTACGCCCCCCCCCTCGAGGGCGCGTGGAACATTTTGCGCCCCCCCTCGCCGAAAATTTTCCGCCCCCCTTTTGAACTATAGTAATGCTCGGGCTTTTTTTTAAAAAAGGGCTTAAATTTCTACACCACCACCCTGTAATTAATAAATGAACACTCCCTTAGGGTTCAACATATCCAAGCATGGCACACTCTCCCAGAGAAATCTGTTCGGGGAATGCAGCTCTCACAGTTATTGAGGGCCAATGACCACTTTGTATGGCCCGTCTGCTGCTTGTATTCATACGCCACAACCCGCTTACATGCCGGCTACCCTGGCAACCTGAGTCAAGAACTACCTTTTCCCAGAGGACACACTCATAACAAAATCCTGTAGAAAAACAGTGAATAGCAGTGAATGTAAGACTTGCTCCAGTTTGTCTATGGCCGCCTTATCATCCAAATCTCGGTATATGTGGCTGAGAATTTCTTTTGAATTTACCTTTAAGTAGTCATCATAATCGGTCCCATAGCTATGCTTAACTAGTTTGAAGAACTACTTTTTACCAGAGACACACCCATAACAAAATCCTGTAGAATAACGGTGAATAACAGTGGACGCTAGAAGTGTCATTTTGTTCATGCTCACCTTTTTATCCATGTCTCCTTTGAATTTACATTTGAGTGGTCATCATAATCGGTTCCATATAGATTCTTTGTTGAATTAGTTCGCAAACCACTTTAAGTTGATGCGCTGTCAAACCTCACAATGGTTCCCCGTGTATGCAATGGAACATTTTGACATTACACCACAGCCGGCACAGAGAACAAAGCAGTTCACACCTATTGAGTACTGTACACAACATATAGGTAGTGGCATTAAAGCTTGACCGTCATGGTTGAAGTGAGGCCAAAAGCATATATTGATATAGTTCAGTTTTGATTCACAAGAGGGCTCTTAAGGGCTGGGAGCTCAGCTCTTACAGGCACAAGATAGGGTGAATATGTTGTAGCTGGACAATGCTCATGGTCCCCTGTCCAAACACTGCTGCCCTCTGGTGGAACTGTTATTTTAGTCCATGTATGGAAAATGCTGAACTTATTCCCTGACGGCCCAGCTTTAAGTAGTTATAGGCCTTGTACCAAGCTGTGTAAGGGTATTCAGTGATAAGGCTCCCTTCAATGTATTTTGTGTATGGCTTGGTACTCGTCCTATAACTACTACTATACGTACAAACCACATAGCAGTAGGTTTGGTTATGGCTCGGGAGTGCTCATTTCTTCAGGGATTGAGAGATTCAACAGTTACTAACCAAAACCATGAGGTTTCCATAAGTGTGTATATTCCCCAACACAAAAACTCTGCTTTCTTTGCAAAATATAGCACTGTACATTTAGACATATTTTTGTACCACTCCCCGTTATCATTATAGTCCACTAAAATCATGGATCTGAATCCAGCTCAAGGCCCCTTCCCTACTGGTTGACATATAGCCGGTCATCCGTTTGGTAAATATCATTTCAAAATGTTTATTTTGGGTAAGTTTTAAATTATAGAAATAGTGCACTAAACCTAGTAGATGTGCGTTCCTTATGTGTGTTCCTAGTAATCGTTGTATCATTTACCCAAACAAAACACGTTAAAAAAAGCAACAAAATACCTATTCCATCAGCCAGTGGATGACCATGTAGCTTAGGCCAAATAAAAAAAGGTGTGTTTCAGGTTACCCGACCCTACCTAGCAAAACAGGGCCGACCCTAGAAATTTTTGTCCAATTTTGAAAAAATATTTACATTTTAAGTGATTTTAGGGCTTTTTCAGGGTCAATTTGATAGTCTATGAGTTAACGCCACAGCCAGCAAGAATCTTTTATCCAATTTTGAAAAAGCATTCACGTTTTAAGTAATTCTGGGCTTATTTCTGGGTCAATTTGATAGCTTATGAGTCGACAACATTGTCGACGAGTCAGTGCTGAAGTTTGCGAGTCAATTTTTGGGTACTTTTCAGTCCAAAGTAAAAAAAAAATAAAAAAAAATACCTAGATTTTCAGACTATGTAGCCTGAAACCCACCATTTTTTTGCCTAATAGAACTGTCACCAGTCTTCCTATATCCTGCATCTTGGTACATCGGTACATCACCTTTTGTACATACTCAATATGTACCTGGGGCCCATTTCGCAATGGGAAACGATCGCACTATGGCCAAATAGGCTAAGAATTTGTGAATCGTCCAGTATGAATTCTTTGACTTTCAAATTCTTTGAGATGCTATATGTTTAAAGCATAGCTTTGGTCCAGAGCTTTTGTACAAAGCTTTGCTTTCAGCCAGGGCTTTCTGGGTGTGCAATCCACCTGGACAATTCAGCTATGTATAAGGGCTGCATGAATCGTTCACTGCTTTATGTAAGGATTGAATGAACCGTCACTTCTCTAGGTAAGGGCTGCATGAATCGTCCACTGCTTTACTTAAAGGAGCATTCTCACCACTCGCACTTACCACACATAGCATACTAGAACAGTACTAGAATTGTGAGTGGAAAACGCTCGGTGAGAATGCCACTTTAAGCAATATTAAGCAGAATGAATCGTTCAAACTTGAGAAATGCCCTCCTACTACATGATGATATCATCCAATATATGATCGAACATATTTTATTTTAGCTATATGTGCAGAAAGATGCACAATGGGTCCATTTTCTATGGTATAAACCAACCTTAAATCAATATTGATAGTTATTTTTACAACAAATATGCATGTTATACATCGTTGGATCAGATTTCTCTTTAATACAATTAACATATCTATCGTAGAAATGTTCTTACTTTGTTTAAAAAGAAGAAGATTAAAGAGCATTCCCCTAAGGCATATATATATACGCGTACTCCTATGGCATGACGTGGTGGGTGTGGCAATGGCGTCAGAACGGGATCTCGTTACGCCTATTGCATCATGGGTAATACCATCCCCACCCACTAAACACCCCCTCTCAGTCCCTGAGTCGCTACCATTACACCCTAGAGGCACATGTTTGACCCAATTACTATGTTAATCATAATGGTTAAATCTGGGACACCAACCTGCCTATTACATAATCATAAAAAACATAGCAATTGTGAATTGTATGTATATTTTTATCACATACTACCTGTTATATCTAATTGTTGTAAGGACCACTTTTGTTACCATGAATTAATCATCATTATGAGTAAAATGATGCTGAAATGTTTTTCATGTGACGTGGTCGAGAAGGAAGGTACTGTAAGTGATTGATATCACCTAGGCCTAACATTTAACAAGAAATGGACTGGCGCGTTTCAACACCGAGAGTCATCTAGGGACTACCGATTTTACGTTAAACGACCAAAAATAATCCTTGACTACTGACTCTTAGGCCGTAGGGTGAGGCCCTCTAAAGGGCTTAGAAAAAATTTCCGTTCACGCGAGGGGGGCAGTACGAAATTTTTGTGGATTTGTGTAGACAATGACCCTACTAATCACCTAAAAAAAGTTCTCCGCTCAAAATCCTGCAGTATTTGCGTAGGTCAAGGTCAAAGGTCGGGAATTTCCCTCTATAATCCTATATAAAGCCTTTTGACACAAGACCTTGTTATGTGTTGTCTCTGAACAAGCCTTAAAGGTAAGAAGCTGATCAATAGGTCTTATCTGAATCAGAAAATCATGGGGATTCCAAATGTAGCATTCTTAATGGTCACAGCATGGTCAAAATGTCCAAGAAATTAAGTTTAAAAATAAAAAATATTGAAAAGTATACAAAAAATCAAAAAAATCAAACAACAATTAAATTAGCCTCTATTTAAAAACTCACCTCCTAAAACTAGTGGATACTAAGTCAGAAGCATATTTATCACAAAATAATTAGGTCACATGACCTTGATATCCTTAATTAGGTCAAAGGTCACGAAAACAGTTTTTGCCATATCTCTGGTTCTTGGAGGGCTTTCTACAAGATTTTAAGTTCTAAATAAGGGTTTCTGGGACAGGGGAATCCATTGGTGTAGGTTTAAACTGCCTGGAATGAAGTGTTATGTATGTCAGACTAAAACTAACAATGTATATTTCTCAGTTTTGAGCATGTTCCGCAATACAGAAGATGCAATGTATCACCTGGATACTGATACAAGTAATATTGCATTCAGTTGGTTAGTATAATTCATTGCATTATGTCATTTGATTTGCAAGGTAAAGAATAGAGGTATCAATGTATGGACGACACAGTTTAGCTGGCCGATATGTTTCTTTGGATAATGTAAACAATATGGACATCGATGGATGGATGTTGGTGCCACATTACATATATTTCTCTCATTCTATACCTCAAACATGCCGTAGGCTAGCCCAATTTAGTACATGTTCGATATAGGTGACTTGAAATTACTATCTCTGCTTGTGACTTGTGTGCAACCAGCCCAAAAAGAGCCCATATAACCCTAATCCTGACATCCTCACACCACATCATCCTCACACCACATGAATTCTGAAAATAAAAGGAGTAGGTGCCCTTATACCCCCGGGGGGACCACTCCCTCTATGGTCTATAGTGACTATGTGCGTACACAAAAGGGTGGATTTTAGGCTATTTTGGGGCAAAAGGGGTATGTTTTTAGACCAAGAATACCCAACCAAAAAGTCCAAAATTACCTATGAAAAAGGGTACATTTTGAGGGAATTTGTCCCAAATTTAGTGTGGTATCCCACCAAAAGGGGTCCAAATTCAGCTTGTATAAGGGATTATACCGCTATAAGGGGTCTAATTTAGGGCAATATAGGGTATCCCGATAAAAGGGGTCCACATTTGCCTATTTCGGGTGGTGTTCCTACAAAAAAGGGGTGTGGTTTCTTCCCATTCTCCCGGGAAAAGGGGGTAAAATACATAGTGATGTACGCACATGGTATCCATAAATTTGAGAGTGGCCCCCCGGGCTTATACACTACTGACTGGAACCCACCATACCAGCCACCATTAAATATCCTTATAACAGGAAGTCAATTGTAATTGTAATACAACACGGTGACTCACAATCTCTCCCCAAATACCAGTTCTGCCAACTGATAGGACACAGATCAGTTATTACTGAAGATGGGTCTGGTAGGCCCACAGCTGAAAGCATTGCTGTCTACCCTGTCTACCTACTGCAGTATAGATACTGCAATGGAGAAAACATAACCAGCATCTGGCCTATAACCCATAAACTTACAGATGTATCTACTAAAGTAAACTCTTTCAGGGTATCAGTCTCACAGACCTAAAGGATTTAACATTTGGATTATGTCATGCTCCAGGGAGGGGGGAGGGGGCATTTACATCACTTGCTGATTATGTACAGCAATCTGATCATGTATGTCACTTGCTGATCATATACATCATTCAGCATGTGTCATTCCATTAGATGCTGCATATCTCGGTACTTTACAGCAGCTGTAGCAGCTACCTTTACATAAGGTAACTGCAACATTATACTGAGGAAAAAGCCTTAAACAACGTGCCAGATTACACTGTATATGGTAGAAGGCGTTGTTCTCATGTATTTACTGATCATGTACGGCATCAGATCATGAATGGCATCCGATCATGTACATCATCATTGAGACCCCTGTGCTTTAACTAGCCATTAGGGTAATCAAGATTTGACTGTACAAATGTATTATCTTTGCTATGCAAGACTTAATGCTAATGTTACATTTTAAAATCACCTACAGATCCCACTGTATGTTACTGTATGTGATCATAGATCTTATAATTTATCCCATTGTCTACGATACTACATAGCAGTAACAGACAGTTGAGATATGGTCCGAAATAATTGATGTTAGTGTAATGACCCTTATATGTTTTGAAATATATCACAGGTAGTTTGCTTTTGCTGTTTTTACTTCTTCCATAATGTGAGACATTTTTAAAAGCACATTTTTAGACACCATGACCACCAAGATGAGTGGGTACGAGCATATCTTTAACTGGCACTGGGTGGTTTGAAATACCATAACTCTTTTTTTTTGGGGGGGGGGGGGAGCTTGCTTGTACAGGATTTGTACAGAAAGATAGTACTAGTGTTTTCCACCTTTAGTACTCATTTGGGACCCAGACCCCTTTCCCCCTGCTTTGCAATTCTGCATCATGGTCATGGTATAATCACATTGTCAATTGCAATGGAACAATCTTGATGAAGTGACTTATCCAATGTTCTAATTAACATAAGGGGAAATATAAGGATTTTTGCAAGCACTATTGTGTCAGGTAGTGAGGGATCCGACTTAATGAGGAACTTCCTCTTGCAACCAATTTACGCTCCACCCCAATATACCTTACCTTACCTGTTCTTAGATAATGACCATTCCCTAAATGGACTGCTACTGAAGTGACTTATGTTTGTATACATATAAGGGTTAGGGGTGGTGGTCAGCGAAACCAACTCTATACGTTGATACCTCTATTCTTTACTTTTCAAATCAAATGACATAATACAATGAAGTATACTTACTACCGTATTCGATGTAATAAGCGCCCTGGGCGCTTATAAAATTATTTTTATGGCGTTTTCAGTACTTAAGAGTTTAATTATCTCCAAAATTTGGGAAATGTAAACCTTTGTTCTAGTCTGAAAATGACCCCAAAAGGGGAGGGGGCGCTTATTAGGGGGAGGGCGCTTATTACGTTGAATACGGTAACTAAATGCAATATTACTTGTATCAGTATCGGGATGATACATTGCATCTTCTTTTCTGCGGAATATGCTCAACACTGAGACATAGACATTGTTTGTTTCAGGCTAACATAGATAACACTTCATTCCAGGCAGTTTAAACCTACACCAATAGATTCCCCTATCCCAGAAACCCTAATTTAGAACTTAAAATCTTGTAGAAAGCCCTCCAAGAACCAGAGATATGGCAAAAACTGTTTTCGTGACCTTTGACCTAATTAAGGATATCAAGGTCATGTGACCTAATTATTTTGTGATAAGTATGCTTCTGACTTAGTATCCACTAGTTTTAGGTGATGAGTTTTTAAATAGAGGCTAATCTAATTGTTGTTAGATTTTTTATATTATTTTTGTATATTTTTCAATATTTATATTTTTAAGCTGAAATTTTTTGGACATTTTGACCATCCTGTGACCATTGAGAATGCTATATTTGAAATCCTCATGATTTTCTGATTCAGATAAGACCTATTGATCAGCTTCTTACCTTTAAGGCTTGTTCAGAGACAACACATAACAAGGTCTTGTGTTAAAAGGCTTTATATAGGATTATAGAGGGAAAATTCCAGACCTTTGACCTTGACCTACGCAAATACTGCAGGATTTTGAGCGGAGAACTTTTTTTAGGTGATTAGTAGGGTCATTGTCTACACAAATCCACAGAAATTTCGTACTGCCCCTCTCATGGGAACGAAAATTCACAATAGGGTGGCTCACCCTACGGCCTATCTCTCAGACTCACCAAAAAGACTTTTTTGCTGGCCTAATATATAGATAGGGTTAGCACCGTTTGCACTTTTTTGTTGCCATGTTTCTTGAATAGAGTCTACACTGAAAATCCATAGGTTGAAAGGGTTAGTCAGTACAGACTATCCTAGGTTCGTCGTATGTGTGCTAGTCACAATGGCAAAGTTATATTCAAAAATGACTGAGGGAGTCAGTCAGTAGTGGCTAACCTTGGTTCATCATTGGTGTATTGTATTTGTATTCCACTAGTTGGTGCCATCTGTAAGATACTATGATCACCACTCAGTGGCTCCCCCTTGAAATTAAAAGACTAAGGTGGGTTGGTCATTACTGACCAACCTGACAATTATAAAATTACCTAGGTTGGTCGCATAGGGAGCCAACTACCGGTAGGTTAGGTACTAGTGACTGAGAGATTGGTCGTATTTGGAGCCTAGGAATATCAGTGTACTCAGCAGGACTTCATTCTCCATACATCTTCTCATAAGGTACCGGTAGGTATGATTCTTCATGCTTAAAGGGGATACTAGATAAGACCATTAGGGCCCTCCCTATAGAAGGAACTTTAAAGTTTAACAATAATGAACAATCCTGGGACTGCTTTTATACACATGCCCCTTACATTTACTGTGTATTCAGTGGCTACATTGTAGTGTTAATTGCCTAGAAAAATGGTTGAAATTGTAGCATAATATGCCCCATGCATTGCACTATGACTACTACCCATACTAGATAATATATAATACATATCTCTTTGAGAAAATCGTGAATGTGATACCTCTGTACACTGTATGCCTATGGCAGAGTATACAGCAGGGGGGGGGGGGGGTTGTTTGACCCCCATCGGTGTGGCAGGGGGAGCATGTGTCCGTGGTGGGGAGGGTAGGGGTAAGTGGGGGTGAGGACCGGCCGTGTGAGGACAGGACCGGCCGTGTCTCACGACCTTGGGCCAATGTTTTTGTCTCTGATCGGGTGCCGTCTCTAACCAGGTGCCGTCTCTGACCGGGTGCCGTCTCTGACCGGACATCACTTTGGGAGTTTAGTTACCTTCTACCAAGAGCAGGAAGCTAATTATAATTACATAACAACTGCCGTAACAAATCCTTATATATGTGAGTATAGGTTAACGATTAAAAAACACTTTTCTCTGACACAAGGTCAGAGATGGCACCCGGTCAGAGACGGCACCCGGTTAGAGACAAAACATTGGCCTAAGGTCGTGAGACACAGCCTATATATAGACTTAGAAACTCATGCCTATATTAAACCCTATCCATACTCTTAAGTCTTAATAATACTACATGATTTGTGTAAACTGCTATACCCTAATCTATGTAATTATGGCCATGTATTAGCTTTGTAAATGCCTTGTTAACGCTAATTCCCCGCTATTTCGTGTCAAATTTGGTGTCCTGGAGCCAGGAGTATATAGGTATCGCATATTGTATAAAGAATGCAGCCTTTTTTTTGTGGTTTTATAAATGTAATATACATTGGGGTTATGATATACGCTCCTAGCTCCTGAGGGCTTCTTTTGCGAAAAATAAATTCATTGCAGCAATTAGCGTGTACCAGACAGCAACAAAATTAATTTAAAACACATGAAACAAAAGGAAAGTTACCAAATAAAGACAATGGACAAGAACAATATATACCGGTAATAAGAAAACATATGACATAATTATAGCATATGTTTATAATGTTTGGAGGCGAGAAATTTAGCTATTTGTCTTGATTAAATCGACTCTAGAATTAACATTACTTTGAGAAAGAAATATCTATATCTTTGAAATCAGATTTAGTACTTACCTGAACGTTACCCACCGCCAGAGCTAGTGTGGAGTTTGGAAATCCACTGAAGAAAACAAGTTGAATCCCTCTGGGAGTATTATGCTCCAAAATGCTACTGACGCCAACTGTATGGTGCATGGCTACCAAGTAGGCACTACTTGTCCCAGCCCACCAATCACAGCGCAGAACAGCCGCCAAAGTAACTAGACACTCTAAGCACTGTGGTATTTGAATATATCTCTTCAGTTCAGAAAAGTGTAAATATGTTTGTGTGTGGTATGATTGCACACATGCAGTTAGGCCTCTTAGACAATATTTTTGGTTCCTAACATTTTAAAGGTTATCATAGAAATCATGTTGCGGTGTTTAGCTTTCGATAACATGATGAAAATATGATACATAATCTATGGGCATATTTTTTATAAACTAAAGTGTATACTAGTGCTAGTAGTCATATCAATGCAGTGATATAGAAATAACTAGCATTGTCACAACTTTTGGAGATCAGAACAATTCCTAAAATGTTTGTTTTTTTTAGTAAAAAGCCGTTTTTTTAGCTTCACACCCCCCCCCTCTGCATCATATTTTGCTAAAAGAGAAAGTGTGTTTCAGGCAATTGTTTGAAATTACCTTGAATACGACTGAATCACCACATCGACCTGGGGGTCATAAGGATGACTAACTAATTCTTACCGTAACTAGCATTATCATGAAATTGGTGGATATCTTTTGTCAAAAACATATTTCCTGAGACCAGACAATGGATATTTTGATAGAAGAAAACCCCAAAAATGGGGAAAATTCTAGTGTTGACCATTTTCTCTATCCAGGGTGGGGTTGCATGAAACCCGTTTTTTTTTCGGCCTGATGAAAAGCGGGCTGTTCTTTAAGTATGGGTGGAGTCAAACCTCGCGGGGGGGGGGGGCAAGCAACGGGATCACAGACTCTACTGCTCAAAGGGAGTGCTCATTTTTTAAGAACAGGGGGTGGGGGGTGGTGAGATTTCGCGCGGAGCGTGCGAAATTTTTTACACCCCCCCCCCGGCAGGCCGAAAATTGAGCGTTCGCACCCCTTTGTAGCATAGTAACGCGCTAGCTTTTTCCCTCAAAACAAGTTGAACTTTTTTTACCCCCCTCCAAGAAGGGTCTAAATTTTTTACGCCCCCACCCCAAATCCACCACCCCCCCCCCGCCCCTGTTGTTAAAAAATGAGCACTCCCTAAAATGATATTCTTAACACAAATAGAAAGCTGAAACACCAAGCACAATGGAGGATGTAAACCGCACCGCGCAGAGCATCTTTTCGATGTGGCTGCTTAGAGTTCTCTAATAACACACGGGAGAAAGAGAATCACTTAATAGTTGAAGAGAACATTGTATGACGCACTTCCTACACCTAGCTAAGGCCAAGAAATAAAAAGGTTTGTTTTAGGTCACCCTACCGACCCTATCAAAACAGGGCCGACCCTACTTTTTTTTAAATGAAATTTTGAAGAAATTTTATATTATTACACATTTTGTGGGTCAATTTTAGATTTACATAAATTTTGAATTTTTCTCCCATTTTTACAATTTTTTGGTATCGAAAAAGAAACAAACCTGAAACAAACCTTTTGTTTTATTTGGCCTTACTAGAAAAAAAGGGCCGGTCTTAGATCTAGAAAAGATCTTCCCACTTTTACACTTTTTTGTTCAATTTAAGGGTATCGTAGAGGGGCTGTGAAAAAAGTAGGGGCCTAACAAAAGAAAATCCGACCAACCGACTCCAGACTTTCTTCCCATGTTAGCTGAAATAAACCTTTTTTAAAATTTGGCCTTATCATTTTATTCATTTATCTTTTCTACTTTTTGTTATTTTTGTACCTCCTTTGAATTTCTTTTTTCATACTTCTGGTTTTTTGCAGTGAGCCTTGTCGGCCACAGTACATTACCGAGTCCAGCACAAGACTCGATCAGCTCTTCCTACAGAGGCTCTCACTGCCTTTTCTGTGTAGGGCCAAAAACAAGTTGGTTTATAGTCATGTGACCAGGTCTAGGGACCCCACCCCCTAATCTTTTTCCATTTGATTTTTAGTATGTGTACTCTAGGTGTGTACGATTTATAAATCAAACAATTGTGTAGGAAGCAAATCTTCATTGGGGGCTCAGGGGCAGGGCAGACCCCAAACAGCCTTAAACATTGACCTTTAGGCTTGATGACAAATTTACAGGCTTATATTGGAATTGTAAATAAAAGTATTGTTTGAGCCCCTTTAGTTCTGATTGAGGTTCCATGTCCCTCTTCCCCCACTTTTTCCTATGTGGGAGAGGTAAGTTTTGAGAATTTTGTGTACTGTATTATAGGGTCTTGGCAATTATTTTTTACACCACTGACAATTATTCAGGAATCTAAAGCAAAAATTAATAAATCAGGCCCAAATAGCTGCAAAGCATCCACCCGGGTGCAATGGTGCAATGATTACTAAAATCAATATCAATAAGCATACATCCATTCAAGCTATTGATGACTGAGTTATTGTTGTGAGAGGTGTACTTGAAGCTGCGATTTATAAGATTAGTCGATTCGTGAAGCACCTCCTGTGATCCTAGACTCATGATGTACGAATGAATCCATATTGGAATATTGTATTTGTGTCCATATGTCTGCGCATGTATTTTCTGCCAATTTTTCGCTGCCCATCTTTATCTGTCTGTGTTTTTTGTCTTGTGGATTTGCAAATAATCCACTTCGAATAATTATGATTTGTCATACCTTTACATTATATGGTGAATCATGTATACATTGGCTCTTTCGCGGACTTGTCGTGGAATTGTTATCAATAAAAAAGCTACCAAACTCAAAACTCACTCATTCAAAAGTGTCCAAACTCCAATTCCTTGTGTCGTGGGAGGTTTGATTGCATCACAATAAGAAAGCAACCATTATTTTTACACATATACTAGGTAGACTGCAGGTGGGGGAGGTATCTGGTGTCACCCCCCCTTAATAATACATGTTACGTAGACCCTCCCTTACTGCCGCTTTACAGCCTCATTACAGACCCCCCTTACCTAACCTCCCCCGTCACTCACCAGCACATGCGCAGGACATGCTGATAGATTTCAGGTATCGATGTCTTTGTACTCACTAGCGTATGTAGTACCGTACCTTCCCGCGTATAACCCGCGGGTTATACGCGAACCAAACTCTCAATGAGGGTTCTACAATATTCTCAAAGTCTAGGTGCGGGTAATACGAGGGTTTTTGATACTGTAGTTCAGTACTAAATTCGCAATTTTCAGACCTCTAATGCGGGTTGTAGGGTTCTCTCAAAGTCGGGGTGCGGGTTATACACGAGATGCGGGTTATACACGGGAATTTACGGTATTTTTTTAAAAACGTCATATGATGGCACGTGGGCAGCTACACCAGGAGCTCTTTAATGGGGCCCTTGATGAAGGTCCCAATGTATAGCCCTAGACCCCTAAATTCGACATGGGTGACATGGCCATTACTTAAATCGGACATGGTGACATGGCCATTTCTTAAAATCGACATGGGACATGGCCATGTGCGTGACATGGGACATGGGCTGTTTCTTAAATTCGACATGAGTAGTATTGTATGTATCGGAACGGGACTATAGTTAAGTACTGTTTATTACTCAATCGACCTGCAGCCAATCAGAGGCCTCCCTTTTGGCGGGAAATTCAAAAGCAGCCAATGAGAGGCCTCCCTTTTGGCGGGAAATTCAAATAGGTCACGTGACCGGAAGTGACCTACTTCCGGTCACGTGACCTTTGGGCGGGAAATTCAAATAGGTCACGTGACCGGAAGTGACCTACTTAAGAGGGTCACGTGACCACCATGTTGGCGGGAAATTCAAATAGGTCACGTGACGGGAAGTGACCTACTTAAGGGGGTCACGTGACTACTAGGTTGGCTTTCAAAATAAGTCACTTGAGATTTTGATGGATAAATAAATTTAAAAAAAGAAAAAAAAAGCAAGCTGAAAAAAGCTTGCTAAAAAATAATTTAAAAATGTGGCTCTTTTTTTCTAGGGGGAGAGGGGCACTCTGGGGGGCACTCTTTAAGATGCATGGGGGGGGAGGGGGGGAGGGGGGGGAGGGGCAGGGTTTTTTAAGAGTGAGACTCGCTTCTCTGCCCTCTCTAAAAGAGAGGGCAGAGAGGCGAGTCTACTTACCATGAAAGGTATCATGATCGCGTTTATGATGATGTGCATCATGATGTGACTATCTTACAACCCTATGAGAAATAAGCAAGACATGGGCGTACTTACACGGGCTATTTGTAAACTAATGAATGTGACTTCTTCGTTAAAATCAGTATCTACAACTCTTTTAAGCCTAAGGCTTTTTCTTGAGTTTATTCTTTTGTTCAATTTCGGGCCCACCTCAAAAGAGGAATAGGCCCTCTGTAGCACTTGTCGCTTGCTCATCAATCAGAGCCGGGGTGTAGAAGGCCCCTGCCCTGTCGGGTACGTTCTCCCTCTGGTACGTTTTTGGTTAGTTTGGAGCTCTCAGTCGACTGTCTTATCCACCTTAAAAAAACCAGACTTTCGGTGTCTCATGATAAAACTGGTGCCTTATACTAAGCGCCGGATTACTTTCTCATTTTTTAGTGTTCTATCCGATGCTTATTTAATTTTTGCACTGATAAAAACGGTTAGCTTGTACAAACACGCGGTCTATTTAAGTGTTAAGTGTAGAAAATGAACAGAACAGTGCACAGAAAATAGAGCTACCGACTACATTTCGCCCAGTCACTCAGCGGAGAACAAAAGAACTACTGACGTAGTGTACCCGCTATTCCGACAGTTGGCGCCACCGTTATACTTTTCCCGCGTGCGACATGAAGCCCTGGGGCGGGTACTGGCTGTTTTGGTTGTAGGTACCGAAACATAAAAAACTACAGCCAGCCCAATGTCATGGTGAGACAGCTCTCTTATTTTTTACCTTGAGTAGCGTCCGTAGGGCCTATGACAAAACCTAGTCCCGTACACTGAGCAGCTTGAGGTCTGAAGGCTCATACAGAAAAATGTGTGGGTGTGTGGGTGTGTGGGTGTGTGGGTTGCTTTACGCCTTAGTTAACAGCTATGGTCATTTCAAGAGCGGTGATGGTGATCGAATCTATTGGCCCTTTTACCGAGACAAGGGTTCTTTTACATCCCACACTACATAGCAGAGAGACGTCTAGCAGCCCCTAGAGGCCCCGCAGGGGGCTCGAGAGGTGCCGTGGAGAAGAGCAGATATCTACGAGAGGCCACGCCAACAACCAAATTCTATCTTTATCCCGCGAGAAAAGGAGATAAGGGTCAAGGTTATGAACTATCAAAAGATTTTAGAGTAAATTAAGTTATGAGATATTAATATAATGTACATATCTAGGGCCCGATATAGGGCCTCTGCAGATCCCCCTTCAGGGCCCCGATCCATGAGGCCTTAGAAACGGAGCTGGGTCATGTAACCAAGGGAGATCAGCAGTTGTTGATGTCGGCGCTGCCGATAACGCTGGTAAATGACCGTTTTACTCATGTTTAGAGTCAGAATAGCTTGAGTATTACTTGAATATCGAAGAGTAGAGGTCAAATTACCCCAGACAAGGTGTTTCCATCTAGAAATTCTCGACAGTATTTCCGAAAATTGCAAATATTGGTCCCAGCCCCACGGGGCCCCATACCGAGTATTAAAAGTTTGAGATGCAACTTTCATTCATGCTGTTGACCAATCAGGGGGCTCTGTTTTTACGACCTTGACTACATAGTAAAAGTGATTGACAACGTCAGATATCACTTGACGACGTCAAATATCGATCTGATATTTGATCCCTTGATATTTGATTCAAAACCCACATCGAGTGGGATAAAGCCTTTTATCATCTTTTGATTGTGAGGCATACACTTTTCTTACACACAACAGCTGTCATCTATCAAGGGGCTCTGGATAGGGGGTCCCCATGTCGAATGTCGATCTTAGAAAATGACCATGTCACATGACAATGTCACTTAATAATGTTCATATCCCATGTCGATTTTAAGAAATGTTCATGTCACCTGTCACTATGATTTTTTGGGCCTCATGTCACTTGTCATTAGACCTCATGTCGTTTGTCGATTATAAGAAATGGTCATGTCACCATATCGAATTTAGCGGTCCACATCCATTATCAAGTGTCAGGGCATGTTGGCTGCTTGAACACGTAGTCTGTCATCACCCTTGTTTCTGTGCCTTATCTAAACAGGCAATTAGTGGCCGCTAGCCGAGAGTACCTCCCTGGTCGCCTCTCCCGAATCTGCTAGACGTCTCACTGATAGGAGTGTGTGGGTGTGTGGGTCTGTGTGTGTCTGTTCGGTCTGTGTGTGCACGCGTCTTGCGGACCACTGTTAAGCCTGTGGTTGGAGAGCGCGACATAGCCGCTTGCTACACTCTCTAAACAGAGGTCCGCAAGACTAGGCCGGATCGCGCTCTTGCTTAAAGGTGCACCTCAACTCAGTGCGCCTTTAACAGCCGCCCCAAATAGGTGAAGTTCTTGACGCGGCACAGCGCCTCCCACCAGTAGCCAATCAGCGCGCCGAACGCCGGACACACCTCCACCGTGTGAGCCTCTAAGTAGGTCACACGAATCATACTAAGATGCCGATCTCTTCTGTCGGTTCGTCGCGGTGGCCGTGAGTGATCGCACGGTCGCCAAGATTCACTGCCTTGATTGGCAGAGGGGGGGGCTGATTACCCCCCGTCGGATGAATTGCGGCGAAACCATAATCAATTTTTCGCTGTTTTAGATAAAAGAGATCCAGAGCTATCCGCTCGTCCAAGAATTATTTTTCTATCAGCCCGGGATCACCCTCAAATTAAGGCCTAAAGTCCAAAAACCCAAAATTTTTTCCCTATGGGATTTCAGTGTCTAAGCGTTTTTTGCAGCCCCAAGGAGCAGCTCACGGGCTCGAACCCTGTAAACGCTTTGACGCGCTTTCGTCGCCTTAGGCGACGTAGACCTACCCTATTTTTTTTTGGACCATGTTACCTGAACACGGATTATTTTTTTGTTTAGCCCAATGAGCTCACAGCTAGACTAGATACCTCATGTTTTGGATTGGAGAAATCAGCAGAGCAATAAAAAGCGCGGTGAGGCTAGTGTGGCTCCTGTGAGTTGTAAAATTGGTGCTAAATGTGGTAACCAGGCGGATGCTGAGTTCATTGATATTGTCCGTTAATGATACTTAAGGCGGGTGTTGTCTAAAGTTTTAATTGATATTACCAATGTGGCCAATAATGACTTCACAGTTGGGGCCCTCGCCCGCAGGTCCCAGATTCAGGGTATTCTTTGTTTATTGTGTGGACCCTAAAGAGGGGCCGACTAACTCTTTAGAGTTAGTTAGATGCTGCCACTGTGCTATGCAACAGCAGCTATTAATTACGCTTCATGTTGGGCAGCATGGATCACTTGATGGGTGATACCTCAAAGCTCAAACACGGCAGAGCCGTGTGTGGCATGCGAGGACCAGTGGGTCAGGGGTGATCCGTTGCAAACAGAATGCTGATCCGTGTGAGGTTCTGACTTTCTATAGTTTTTTATAAAGCCTTAGATATGGTGTGGTATTTTTCATCTCGCTATAGTTTAGTTGGTATTTAAGGAAACCGCCTCATTTCTATCAGAAATACACAATATTGAATTGTTTTTTATATTTTAATATATTAGAAGCGCGCTTTGTTGCCTATGTAGCTCATTATGCGTTGAAATGTTCGCGAGCATCGTAGGAATGTACAAAACCCCTATTGTGGCACCATCTGACGAAAGAGCGGAGAACTATACTAGCGCGTTTCGTTATTCACATCTTTTGACAGGGACTTGGTTGGTGGCTTTACGCCCTAATTAACAGCTGAAGTCATTTCAAGGGGGGTGATAGTGATCGAATCTATGGATACCTGAAGGTGGAAAGCACACACCCTACACTTTTACCGAGGCAATGGTGGTGCTGCTCAAAGGGTGTGGCGAGCTAGACTGGAGGATGTAATAACTAAGCAGCAGAAGGACCAAAAAGACAATCTCGTAGTAGTAGGTCTACTTAGATCTTGAGTAGCCGCCCTTGTGGCTATAATTACCTAGACTAGTTGGCTCTGCCAGCCTGGTCAAGTGAAAATTGGTAAGGAGACTATGAACTAAGCTAACATCTCATAAGTATTAGTTACCACCCCCTCACACCCGTTTAACAACGGATTCAGGGTCTAATTATGGAGACCCTAGAGTAAGATTAACAATATATCCCAATGTCTGTAGTAGACATTTACGACATGCAACCTGCCCCCTAGAAGGGATAGATCTGACCACAAGTCCGCAAAATGAGACTCCCCCTCTGAGAGTATCAAGGTTTGCGTATAGTCTCTTGCAGGTTAATCTGTTATCTACCCCTTTGTCGACTTCGCCAAAATCCTGGGAGATTCACTTTAAACCTAAGGTCTACCCTTTTTATTCTTTGTTTATTGTGTGGCCCCTAAAGAGGGGCCGCGGTGTTGATTAATTACACCACATGTTAAGCAACATGAGATCAAACCTTCCTCAAAAGCGACAAGGCTCAGAGTCCTGTTGGACGGGAACCCTGTGTGGCATTTCAAGACACCTGGTTGAGTGATCTGTTGCAGATGCCGTTCCGTGAGAAGTTCTGACTTTATATAGCTTTTATATCGCTTTAGATATGGTGTAGTATTTTCAATCTCACTATAGTTTAGTTGATATTTCAAAGAATCTGCCTCATTCTATCAGAAATACACAGCGTTGACATGTTTCTTATATTCAATATATTAGAAGTGTGCTTTGTTGCTTATTATAGGTCATTATGCGTTTAAAATGTTCGCGAGTATCGTGGAAATGTACAAAAACCCTATTGTGGCGTCATCTGACGAAAAGAGCGGAGAACTACACTAGAGCATGTAATGGCCAGACCAGCAGGCGGCAGCAGAGTGGTCAAAAGACAATCTCGTAGTAGTAAGTCTACTTGCATGTTGAGTAGCCACCCTTGTGGTTGTAATTACCTTGACCACAGGTCCGCAATATGGAGCTCCCCCTCTGAGAGTATCAAGGTTTGCGTATAGTCTCCTGCAGTTTAATCTGTTATCTCCTCCTTTGTCGACCTCGCCAAAATCCTGGGAGATTCACTTTAAACCTAAGTCCTACCCTTTTTTATTCTTTGTTTATTGTGTGGCCCCTAAAGAGGGGCCGCGGTGTTGATTAATTACACCACATGTTAAGCAGCATGAGATCAATCCTCCTCAAAAGCGTCAAGGCTCAAAGTCCTGTTGGACGGGAACCCTGTGTTGCTTTCGAGGACGAATGGTTGAGTGATCCTACCGATCCGTCAGAGGTTCTGACTTTATATAGCTTTTATATCGCTTTAGATATGGTGTAGTATTTTCAATCTCACTATAGTTTAGTTGATATTTCAAAGAATCTGCCTCATTCTATCAGAAATACACAACGTTGACATGTTTCTTATATTCAATATATTAGAAGTGTGCTTTGTTGCTTATTATAGGTCATTATGCGTTTAAAATGTTCGCGAGTATCGTGGAAATGTACAAAAACCCTATTGTGGCGTCATCTGACGAAAAGAGCGGAGAACTATACTAGAGCATGTAATCGCCAGACTAGCAGGCGGCGGCAGAGTGGTCAAAAGACAATCTCGTAGTAGTAGGTCTACTTGCATGTTGAGTAGCCGCCCTTGTGGTTGTAATTACCTAGCCTAGTTGACCCTGCCGGCCTGGTCAAGTGAAATTAGTAAGGAGACCACCCATTAACGTGCTCCACAGTCTTTAGACAGTTAAGACTATAGTCAAGACTGGAGAATTTGGCGAGACGCCCCTCTGGGAGGTCATAATCCTCAATGTTAGGTGTTAGCTCATTAACATCAGATACCATATTAACAACCCATTTAAATGTTCATTTTAATAGCAACTCACCCTATTCTGACAAAATCCTATTAGCAGGTAACCTCTGTGTAAACCATACTGCAAACATCTGCTACTTCCAGCGTCTGCCTCGTGACTGATAGTGTACAACAAGACGAAGTGGGCAGAGATTAGAAAAAATGAAGCTCTTTATATAGCCGAGAGAGCAGCTAATCTGGATGTTCTAAGCTTGTTTTCACCTAGAGCTCCAACCCTCTTCCAGAGAGAATCAAATCGCTTTTCACCTGAACCCTTCCACCCCTAATCCATCAGCATGAAAAGAGAATTAACGAGTGTAACGTGCGCTACATGTATATGGGATTATAGCTGGTGAAGAGATAAAGCCGAGTCACCTGTGTATACAAAGACTACAGGGGGTGATTAACGACAGGTGTGACGCGCCAGCCCGTGAACGGATTAAGCCAAAAAAAAATAAAAAGGTATGTTTCAGGTAACATGGGCAGAAAGACTGGAGTCGGTAGGTCGGATTTTTATTTTATTTTATTTTATTTTTTTAACATGAAAGTACTAGCCATCCTCCGTGGAAATTCTAAAAATGACCCAAAAAGTATAAAAATATGAAATTTTCTTCAAACTTGCTTAAAAAAAAAACGTAGGGTCGACCCTGTTTTGCTAGGGTTGGTCGGGTGACCTGAAACAAACCTTTTTTTTTATTTGGCCTTATCTTTCAAGCTGACGCTTAAATTCAACTAGCCAGCCGCCGTCCACACCACTCACTGCGACAAGAGGAGGTGCTGTTGTTTTACACTTGAGTCGCTTACCACATGGTCTCTACCTCACAGACAGACACGCGCCCCCTGTAGCTTTTTTTTTGTTTTTTTTTGTATACACACGCTAATCTCATAACCCCCTTATCCGTTATACAGGTAACGAGTATTCTCTTTTAAAATAGCTGCCAGTCAGCTTAGCTCTAGAAGCAAGAAGGCGTGTATAGGTGCCTTATAAGTCGGCAGGGGGTAAATACTAGTGAAAAAAGGAAGGCAGGTGTGCAGGTAGCTTTTCTAACAGACACGTGTGTGCACTAAGCTGCTTAAGTCTAAACCCTCCCGCAGTAGTCAGGTGGCATGTGAAAACTTACTTAACTGATCTCTTACATTGAGTAGAGTCTCTGTGCTGAGAGAGCCTTTTCAGCCGTTTAAGAGGATTAACTAGGACAGGGTACATAAGGAGTGAAACGCCGAATAGCGGCTACTCAGTCTCGTGCAGCACAAGCAGCAGCATCTAGCAGCGGCTTCAGCAGCAGCTGCACGTGCAGCACAAGCAGCTGGCAGCGACTTCAGCAGCACAAGCAGCACGAGCAGCACAAGCCGTAGCATTTGTCAGCAGCATCCGTGACATCGTCAGCAGCAGCCCCCATGACCTTGTCAGCAGCACAAGCAGCCAGCAGCTGCTGACAGCTGCTTCAGCAGCTGCTGGCAGCTGCTGCACGAGCAGTAGCACAAAGCAGTAGCATCTGTCAGCAGCAGCAGCAGCAGCACAAGCAGCCAGCAGCTGCTGCATGAGCAGCACAAGCAGCACAAGCAGCAGCACCGACAGCAGCAGCAGCAGCAGCAGCAGCAGTGTGGACCACTAAAGTCGAGATGAAGCCTAGTGACATTTGACATGAAGCTTGAAAAACACAGTGACAGGTGACATGAGCAATTCTTAAAATCGACATGAGATATGAGCATAATTAAGCGACATCGACATGCGCCATGGCTATTTTTTAAGACAAACATCATATGTCATAGCCTCCTCATCCAAACCTCCACTAGTAGTGCTCTATAAGCGCAAGCTGTAAACCCTCTCCTCCCCTCGTGCACACAGGCGAATTATCAGAGTCAGCCAATGGTGTCAATACCCCTCTCATACAAGGGTCGGGCGCTGCTGGACTATAATAGATGAGTCAAGGACCGTTCTACTGAGGGTCAGGCAGGCTAAGTCGGACATTCAATGACAGGTAGGTCTTTGACAACCTTGCTTGAAAGTCTGGACAGCATTGACAGACTGGGGCATAAGGATCTCGCATGGTCAGACTTTCAAGCAAGTTTTGCTAAAGTCGCGTTATTGAATGTCCGACCTAGCCTGACCCACAGTAGAACGGTCCTTGACCCGTCTATTATAGTCCAGCAGTGCCCGACCCTTGGCTGAGAGCAGTTTAAGCGCCATTGGGTGTCTCTGATATTTGCCTCTGTGTAAGATGAGAAAAAAAGTCTGTTGAAAGACTATATTTCAAGCCAGAAAACTGTAATTAGCTTTCCAAGTTGTTTATTTAACAATATCTTAGCCTAGCAAGCAGCTGTCAGATGTCATCTAAGAAAAAAAATGTGAGCTGTTAATAGATTCAAGAGAAATTAGTTTACAAATAGCCCGTGTAAGTACGCCCATGTCTTGCTTATTTCTCATAGGGTTGTAAGATAGTCACATCATGATGCACATCATCATAAACGCGATCATGATACCTTTCATGGTAAGTAGACTCGCCTCTCTGCCCTCTCTTTTAGAGAGGGCAGAGAAGCGAGTCTCACTCTTAAAAAACCCTGCCCCTCCCCCCCCTCCCCCCCTCCCCCCCCATGCATCTTAAAGAGTGCCCCCCAGAGTGCCCCTCTCCCCCTAGAAAAAAAGAGCCACATTTTTAAATTATTTTTTAGCAAGCTTTTTTCAGCTTGCTTTTTTTTTCTTTTTTTAAATTTATTTATCCATCAAAATCTCAAGTGACTTATTTTGAAAGCCAACCTAGTAGTCACGTGACCCCCTTAAGTAGGTCACTTCCCGTCACGTGACCTATTTGAATTTCCCGCCAACATGGTGGTCACGTGACCCTCTTAAGTAGGTCACTTCCGGTCACGTGACCTATTTGAATTTCCCGCCCAAAGGTCACGTGACCGGAAGTAGGTCACTTCCGGTCACGTGACCTATTTGAATTTCCCGCCAAAAGGGAGGCCTCTCATTGGCTGCTTTTGAATTTCCCGCCAAAAGGGAGGCCTCTGATTGGCTGCAGGTCGATTGAGTAATAAACAGTACTTAACTATAGTCCCGTTCCGATACATACTATACTACTGACATGGGCCATGGGCCTTAGTGACATGAGAAAAATTATTGGAGAGTGCATCAGAATGCACAATTTCAAGTCTAGATATTCAACATTTTCTTGGATGGTGCTCCCTTGTCGTCTGCAGGCAGTGCAAGGAGCTTAGTCTCTAACAATGCATCAGAATGCACGATTTCGGTTCTAAAAATGTCAACATTTTCTTGCTGCTAGGCCTAATAAACAATATCACTTAGTGACACTAGTGACATGGGGTTTTTCCTTAGTGACATGTGACATAAGCCTTTCTTAAAATCGACATGCGACATGGCAACCATCCCCCCCCCCCCCCCATCAAGGGCCCCTAATGTCGCATGCCTATTTTTTTTAGAAAGGCCCATTTCTCGTGTCAGGGTTAAGGGAAAATCCATCTTCTGTGCAATTCTGTGCAATTCTGATAAGGTGGGTGGGGGGGGGGGAGGGGGGAAGGGGGGGGGAGGGTGTGATTCAGGGTATCCTCCAATAAAATGTGAAATTGAGATCGTGCATTCTAAGATTGTTCATGTCACTAAGCCCTACGCACCTTGTCGAATTCATGAGATGACGCATGTCACATGTCACTAGGATGGTCATGTGCCATGTCGATTTTCAGAAACCTCATAAGTGAAAACTGTACATTTTACATATTTCAAGTTTTACATTTTACATAAAGTTACAGTTTACATAATTTGTTGTAAAGGAATCTGCACTTTGGCACGTGTTATGAAAGAGGTCCCTGACCGCAAATTGGGTACAGTAGAACCAGGGACAAGAAAACGGTATAACGTAGTATCAGGTCACGCTAGAACGTCACTGAAGGTGCTGTAATACTTTGTCATTGGGCCAAGCTCGGTATAATGTGTTTTATAATTCAGCATTGGCAAATGAAGGCTGATACAAGGATACAGTATGTTAGGGGACAGCGGGCATCTGTTAAACCAATGTTAATCCCTTTAAAGGTATACGGGAGGTGCAAATCCCATTTTTTCAACATTTTTGAACTTAAAGAAAAATTGACCAATAATATCCCAACCAAACCTCTCAGATGTTTAGAGGAGATAGTCTTGGACGTAATCAGTCCATAACAATTTGTGGTCATAGGTGAAACCAGTGAGCCATGACCAATTTAGGGGAAAAATAAATAAATTGGTTTTATTTTCTGTATTTTGCAACACAGAAGAGAAGGTTTCAACCTTAGCCATACGTACATAGGATCATAAGAATTAAGATACACTTTAAAGTGAAAAATAGTGATTCATTGATGAATTAAAGCTGGGCCGTCAGGGAATGAGTTCAGCATTTTCTATCCATGGACTAAAATAACAGTT
This sequence comes from Harmothoe impar, assembly GCA_947462335.1. Classification (NCBI taxonomy): domain Eukaryota; kingdom Metazoa; phylum Annelida; class Polychaeta; order Phyllodocida; family Polynoidae; genus Harmothoe; species Harmothoe impar. The sequence goes on along the minus strand of OX381707.1, from coordinate 15,769,179 downwards.
CCACCAGAGGGCAGCAGTGTTTGGACAGGGGACCATGTGCATTGTCCAGCAACAACATATTCACCCTATCTTGTGCCTGTACGAGCTGAGCTCCCAGCCCTTAAGATCCCTCCCATGATGGTCTAGCTTTAATCTAGTTGGAGACATTGAAATATTTTCTAGTCGGCCCAGACAGGCCATCATCAAGTAGCGCATAGCTTTTGGCATTGGCAAAACACAGTGATTCGATGTGAGAAAAAAGGCCATAGTCTGACATTTAAAGGGGTAATAAAGGTAAGTTAATACATTTACAACAGGGAGACATGTTTTTATCATGGTTTTAGGTAGTTTCTTTTTTTGCCACCAGGTGCCGTATGCATATACCCTGGCATACCCCTTTAAGGGCCACATATTGCTTTAAGTTGCTTTGTCATTGTGATGAATGAATGCTACATAAATCCCTCACTATGTCAAATACTTTGTACCTATCCTCAATTTTCCAATCACCCAGCCTACCCATCTCTCATTGTCACTATCCCATACTCTGCCTATCCCTCATATTTAATCTACACTCTATCTAATCCCACATGGAGCTCAATATAATATGTCTACTATTTTTTTATATTTACAAGATAATTTCCCTATCATCTACTCTACCTATGCATCATTTTGCCTATCCTGGCATATCCCTCATGCTTAACCTACATATCCCTCAGACTCCCTAGCCCCCATCTTGCAAGATACATACCTATATTTCTCCGGCTATTTCTTGATGGGGGGTTAACACAATTCTTAATCACCAAATGGCACCACATTATTTTTAAAGTTTTTATTGGATCTAATAGTTTTACAATCGAACAGGTCTAGGCTAAGGCGTATTGCATTTCTGCCGCTAGTACCCCTATCTACGTTACAGTATTTCTTTGAGGTTTTAATTGTATCATTTCAAGCTATGGAAAACACTTGTTTAAAGGTACATTAAATTAACATAATAAAATCATGGGACCAATAAGGATTTCCTAAGTGTCTGCGTGTTGGTATGTCTCGATGGTCAATCAGATCATCCTGCTTGGACAATGTAAAGGCATAGAACAATAAATGCATATCCTTTCTATGGTCTAGGTACAGGCATCCACTTTTATTGTGGAGGTCGAAAGTGTTTATGATGGGGTGTTCCTCCAATTTACCTTATACACCGTTCTAAAACCTTTATTCTGTAGATATTGTAATTCCCTATTTTCTTCAATCTTCCTCTGTCCCATATGAAATCACCATAATCAAATGATTAGCCAACAAATTGGGAGTACAGGCAAAAAGATGGTTGTTTTCTTTGCCGCTGTTTTTAACGGAGAATTCAATAGTCCAATTCCGTTTTCTTCTGTGCTTGCCTTCCAGGGTAGTTTCACCACTTTCGGACGCTCGTTGAAAGTGGCATTGTGACTAATTTTCTATGGACCACAGTTCTGTTAATATATCACTTAGAACTTTCATTGGGATATATATGGACAGGAGAGTCTTGGGACGTTATCACCAAAATAGGAATTAATGCATTATGTACACATTTATATGTTATATTCATCATCAAAGTTAGGGAATTTTAAGACTACGCTTCACCTGAAGTCTAACACTTTGGATTTCTATTATTTCTATTGAGTAATAGTAAGTGTTCTGTCTTGCTAGCATAGCAGACATACTGTGATTTATCCAGCCTTTAGAAATTATTAAAGATATTCAACATATGTACTTTTGAATATACCAAATGTAAAATTTCTATATTTACTTCCTTTATACTGATATGAATTTGTATTTATCGGGCCATGCAATCTGAGAATATATTTTGAGTGTTATAGATTTGATAAAATGTATTGCAATAGCAATAGCCTTGCATATTTTATATCTTAGGGGGTAACAAAAATGCAGGGTACAGTTGTATCCGACTCAGGGTATATTACATCATATCTTTGGAAGGTCTATGAATAATTGTTTATTTTTCTCATTACATATGTTTCTGCTATTCTGTACGTCAGAACACATATAACATTTTGCCCAGCTCATAATATTTCCTAGGTGTAGATAAAATAGCCAGATTTAGTGTAAAAGCAGTCCTGTCCGACTTAGGGTACCCTGCAATTTTACAAATCAGACATTAGCTCCTCACCATCAAACAGGCCGACTTGAGGACCTGCATATACACAGATATAATCTAGCTTAAATGTATGTCCGTTCCTTTGTTAATAAGAAGAACACCTAAATTCTACTGTGATGGCCTCACAAAGATCAATGGATTAAGGATAAATGGTGCCTTTTAATGCTAAATGTGTCCGACATAAGGTGTGTGTCCGTGAAGCTATATACCCTTCGTTAGTACTTACACAAGAAAAACAGGACAAACAGGCAGGCAATGAAGAGAGTATCTATAACCAGAAACATGGGCTTATCAAGGTCTCAGTAGCTTAATATACATATCATATGGACTAGACAGCTATTCAGTCCATCAGCTATGGTGGGAGGTGTACTGTGGCTGAGGCTGACTGTGACTCCTACAGCGGAAGACGCTTATCGGAATCCGGTAGATCCGTTGACGGATCTACTTGGCGCGCAAAGATACATACATAGGAAGATGTGAGGAGGCGCCTGCGGCGCCTCCTCACATCTTCCTATGTATGTATCACCCCCTTTCCTGTCTCCTTTCTCTTATTTCCTTTCCTTTCTTTCATTTTCCTTTTTGCGTTGTCTGTTGTGTTACTATACTATTCTATCATTCTTTTCTTGAAGAAAAATAAATAAATTTGATGCACGATTTTCGGCACGCCTTATTTCCGGTGACGGAGCAAAACAGCCAGGGGACAGAAGTAAGTCGCTGTGTACTACAAAGGGAAACGTACCGTAATATAGTGTCAACCGCGTATTTTCTCTTTCAATCTCCACTCACATACCCTTCCACAACACCCTTGTTTTATCTTTCTTCCTTTCTTACATTATGTCCTCTCTCTTTCCCATATTTCGTGCAATCTCACATAATATCGCTCACCGTGCTGCGTTTAACTTTCACTGTGACCTCAGGGCCGTCCAGTCTAGCGTACGGAGATGAAGGGAGTCACACTCTGACCTCCCATTTTCACTTAACACGACTAGGCCTACCAATGCAAGGGATATCATATTCCCCGCAACGCACACTGTACACACCCAGTCACTACAGTGTCTCTTTACAGTATGCCATAGTTAAGAGTCTCGGTGTTTGTGATCAAGGTGAGGGAGCCAGCGGGGGAAGTGAGGAGCAAGGTAATGGCACCTTTCCCCCCTGCCACAATGTTGACTATTCTATCTGTTGACTAGGCTAGGTTGTTGGCGTGTCCTCGAGGGCCATAAAAAAAAAAAACCTGCCCCCCCCCCCATACACGGACCATACACGCATATCTGTACAACTACATATGACTAGGATTGCCATTAAAAAAAAGCTGTCATGACCCCTTGCGAGAGGCAGCCCCCCCCCCCCTCGCCACGTCGATGTAGACCTACCCTGCAGAAAATACTAGCCAGTGCCGCCACCTTATTATAGTACTGCATTTCATATGACATGGTATCCACAGCATTGACATGCTTGACATGGGTAATTGCAGCAACCATATGACCCATTGACCTATTAACCTGAATTCATCTTGCCTCATTATATATTCAATTACAGGAGTGGTGCAATACCTCTTTTTAACTATCTCTACAGCTTTCTAGAAAATGTTTCACTTCCTCAAAATACTTCCATTCTAATTATTTTTGCATATGCACATAAGTCTCTCCATTCAATTTTGTCATAAGATGTCCAGATCATTAGTTACAGAAAGCTGCCAAAAGTTCAAATATGATACTGACTTCCCACCTGCTCAACTTGTCAGGCCCCAACTGGTCTAGTGGTCTAAGGTCCTAAACTAAAGAGCTGGGGTCTGACTTTTGCCGGTTCAATCCTGCATGGGGTCACTGCTTTTACTCCATAATGTCAATATTCCTCGGTTTTGGTCAGATTTGAACGAAAAAAACGCGAGGAATGCATGATATTGAGTGATACACGTTATGTAAGGATGGTATAAAAAATAAAATAAAAAAGATTTTTTTTTTTATTATTATGCTAATATTCTCTGTGTCGTTCCAATTTTAGTATATGTACTGCCGAAGCAAGTACAATTGGAGAGCTTACTCGCCAGCCTATATACTACAACATCCCAGCCGAGCCACACAAAAGGTGTGTAAAGAATCTAGGGACATTGAATCCATAATTTGCCAAATTATCCCATCTTAAAACCAGGCTTCTATAATATTCCCTTGACCAAAATATAAAGTTGTGAATTTTGGCTGCATTTGGTTTGCCATAGTCATTAGGAGAAACACAGGAGATTAGAAATGGTCCGAGGCCCCATAACCGGCCGCCATAGCATAATGCGCTAGTACCCTCACTAAATTTTGCCTACAGGGTTAAACCTTGAAGTTACAATTGTACAATTTTAATGGCCCTCGAGGACACGCCAACAACCTAGCCTAGTCAACAGATAGAATAGTCAATATTGTGGATGTGTGTGTGTGGGGGTGGGGGGGGGGGGGGGGCTGCCTCTCGGAAGGTGTCATGTCGTGTCATGAAGGTGTATGAGGCAGGGCTGCCAAGTAGTACGCTTTTGGCGTATTAGTACGCTTTTTGGCCTCATTTTGAGCCAGAATACGCTTTTGCACTTTTAGTACGATTTAGTACGCTTTTGAGGTATGCAGTACGCTTTTAGGCTGTAATTGACTATTGTTTCATATATATTGAGTACACATTTTAGTCCTAGATAATTCTCTCAAAAAAAAAAGGGTTGTTTCAGGTAACATGGCAAGAAAGTTTAGGGTCGGTAGGTCGGATTTTGTATATTTCTTAACTTTTTTTTAAACATGAAAGTACTAGCCCCCCTTTCCGAAGACCTTAGAATTTACCAAAAAAAAGGTAAAAGTACAAAAATGTCTTCAAAATTGCATAAAAAACGTAGGATCGCCCTGTTTTGATAGGGTCAGTCGGGTGGAACAAAACCTCTTTTTTGGGCCTAGCCAATCTGTAGTTTTGTCAGATTCCGGTCTGTGGCTCCAGAGGGGTCAAGAGCGACCTGGCTACCTGGGCCGTTTTGGAGGCGACTTTCGACCTAATGCAATAATAAAAGTGACCTGGCGACTTTTAGATAAAATTGACAATACTTAAGGGGGTCCAAAAAAGCGACTTTGTCACATGAACGCCTTAATTTCGGCGACTTTCCGACCTCGGGGGGGGACCCCTCTGCACCCCCCGGTCTCTGCTTTTGCTATAATGGAACAGACAATTTATCATGTTCTTATTAATGTTATATCAATGCAGTAATCAAAAGTACGGTTTTAGTACGCTTTTGCCACTGGGAAGATTCTAGGAGGGTCAGAGAGACCGTCCAGCGGGCGTTCTGCTGGCCGGGAGGGACTGCAGGGGAGGCGGGGAGGGCTACAGGACCACTGGGATTGCCTTCCTATGCTGTGCTGCTGGCCGGGAGGGCCTGGTCCGACTTCCTGTTTTTCCACCTGTCCTGACTTACATCCCTGCACTATAAGCCTTAGAGCCCCACCCCCCCCCCCGACAGTAGGCCTAGTACTGGGGGTACCGCCAATCCCAACTGCCCTCCCCCACCCTCTTTGTCTTAGGGGCATTTTACAGTGATCTTTGAAATCGAAATTAGGAAATACTCGCGTATAAGCCGCACCCCGACTTTGGGCTGATCCTATAAGCCGCATTGCCGATCTGACTCGCGTACTAGCCGCGGCTTCTACGCGAGGTTTTACGGTATATGGGATTATCCCACTCGAGGTGGACTTTGACACAAATATCAAGTGATCAAATATTTTGACCTTGATTGACATCTGTCCTCGGGAAGGGATATGAATGTGAACTACGAGTATTGCTTACCGGTATATAGTGAAAAATAATATTATTCTGGAATTCATTTGGCTTGTTTAATTATTTTTCAGTTACACCATGCCACTTCACAAGACTCCAGTCTCACAATACATATGTGACCAACTCGAGCCCATTTGGCAAGAGTTGTTACAGCATAAACCAGATCTCAGACAGCATGCCAGAACGCGACCAGTTCTTGTTCTCCTACATAACCGCCTCCAGCCAATGCTCTCCATCTGGCTGCAGCGTAACCCTCTGGCTAATCGGGACGAGGATGGGTCAGTTGTGTTTCATCTGTGCCGCAGCAAGCAGGGCACTCGACACTATGCCAAGTGTCAACTATATAACACAATCGATCAGTTAGTTAGACGGTAATGTAACCCTTCCATCCATGCAATATATCTGAACCTAATTCTATTCAGCTTCTTCTTCTGTGTCCACCATCGTAGCTCCTCAACCAATTTTTAGTATTAATATTCGGGAAAGCAGACCAATAATTTAAATTATACAATATAGATATGCACTGTAATCAGTGTGTCTTCTCTTCATTTAATTTAAATGAGAACCTCCTCTTCACAAATTGTACAACATATATTCTCTAAAGTTAAGATCTATGTATATATCAAAAATCATCAGCCAAATTCAATTTTGTCTCATACACTTTGTAACATATTTAGGCTTAAGCAGTTAACCTATATTTTTTCTGCACAGGATAAGCCCGAAAATGTAACAAAAGCCAAGCAAATTTACAAACCACATCCCTTTCCCTGTCAAAACTCAATAAAAAACCTGAATTTTCCTGTACTTTTTGCAGAGAGAAGTGGGGTGTCTCCACGTCGGTACCACAATCATATCCTACTACTACACAAGGTAGAAAAAAGTTCTGTAGCCTTCGAAATTGTGTTTTCTTTTCGTCTAAATAAATGCTACCTATTGGACCTTACCTTCCTTCCACCACAATCACAATCAATTTCATATAGTTATTTTTACATAACCTGAAAAAAATCATTCGAAATTGTCCTTTTCAAAAATAACGTAAATCTAAAATTGAAAATATTAGGTACTTTTTTCAAACATAACCTGAATTGTACTTTCATCTGAGTTGGAACATTGTTTTAACCTGAAATAGAATTCAATTTCAACTAAATGGAAATGGAATTATCATGGAAACAAAAACCGTAATACACAATATCAGTCCATGAAATATTTCCCTGAAAGTATCATCATCTTCGACGGCGGGAATATTCCATTCATGCTGTCCCATCAACAAATGGAACCTGAATATACCCACAAAATATGGAAATCATCATCTTCAAAGCCCGAAGAACTTTTTTCCAACTTAAATTTCTTTAAAAATTCAACTTCAATTTAGATCAGAATGAAATCAAGTATGAATTTTATTTTGAATTGTAGTTTCACTTTTTTTCTCTTTTCAGTGGATCTACATGCCCACGTGGAACCTGCTAAGGACAAACTGAAAGAACTGAAAGAAGCACTGCATCATCCTCTACCGAAAAGGCAGCAGGATAAACTACTACGTTCTCTTGATCATGCTTTACACATTCTCCATTCTGAAACAGGTATAATATTTTTACCACTTATGTTTCTACTCTCCTATAAACAGGTCACTTTAACTGTGGTAGGTCTACCAATTCGCCAGGTCGCTTGCAATACAGCCCAGCTCGCCAGTCGCAACCGCCATGCCATTTTGGGTAATTAGCTAAACTCCCTAAAGCTTGTACGCCACTCTCAGACCTTGTACGCCACTGTCTGTACGCCACTCTCAGGGTCTGTACGCCACTCTCAAGGTCTGTACGCAACTCTCAAGTTCTGTACGCCACTCTCAGACTCTGGTAGTGGCGGACATCAGAGTTTATGCCTTATATTCCCCGTCGGCAGCTTCTATAGTTAAGAGATAGGGATCCTGTATGCTTTTTTGTCCTACGTAAAATGAATACAGAGCGTCACTTAAAACTCACCTCGTCAATGGTTACTGGCCCATACTGCACTATGCCAGCATGCAGTACGGGCCAGGCACCTCAAGTGCAGTAACCACTGACTCAGTCACTTTAGCGTGCAGCTCTGTCTATTTATCTATCAAAGATTGGTGCTCATATAGTTGACGTCATATAGTTGACCTTTCGGGGTCCCTATGGGGCCTCGCGAGGTCCCGTGGAGAAGAGCAGATATCGTCTCGAGGACAACCAAATTGTATCAATGTATCTTCAATAAGAACAGTATTCACATTTTAAGTTCACCTTTCCTCTATTTCCAGAAAAATCCAGCCACACCACACCCCTACTACAGAGCCGAACAAGTAATACCGCCACTACGCATGCTGAAGGTCCTACTCCTACCGCCACTACGCAATCTGCATCTCCTGCTACAACAAAAAGTGCTGACAACCTACCTGTAAGAAGGACCCGTAACACGCGTCGCACCACGGTTCAGACCACGATCCTCGATGCCGGTGAAGTTTGGATCAACGATGCTGGTGTGTTGAAATATTGCCTTTTACTCTTTTAATATGAAAAAGTAGACCCATCGTGCAGTATGTCCCAATCTAAGACACGCTCTTTTTCACTTCCACTTTTTCAGTTTTCTTCCGTACACATATTTTGAGAATAATTTAATTTACAAAAAAATTGGATTTGTTGAGAATTTTGTAACAATTTTTAGAATCTTTACCAAACTCGCTGTGTGCCTTTCCACGTTTCGAATCCTGTGTCCCTTGCCCTATCATTTGCATACAATGTTCTTTTCAACCAAATTCGTATCCGGGACTAAGTCCATCAACTATTTCTCAACATATCTACTTTTTAAAGCATTGTTATATGCGTTACCGGAAACTTGTACTATACTACTCGTTTACTTGTATTGCAGGTGACGCAGAGAGTCTTCTCAAGGAAGCCTTCACCAGGCGGCAGGCTCATAGCATCAGGAACTTGTTTGATATATAAACGTTCTATTTTTACATTTTAATAAGTTACAGCATGGCGAATTTGTGGCAAAATGAATTAGCCATATTCGAAATGAATTAGCCAGATTCAATTCATATCAAAATCCATATGTAATTGTAAATTAGCAGTGCTCTGTCTTTTCCATTAAATATTGTAATGGGGGAATTCATGTATGGGGATGGCGACTTAAATCATAAAAGAGGACGAGAAGACAGGCTGTTTGTATGGAGAAGCCCAGTTTGCATGCAGCATACGGGCATTAGGCCTTACTGTTATATACTCTACACATAGCACGAGTAACATCTGGGAGATACCTCAGGGTATAAGGATAGCAACAGCCCTGGGAAGTACCAAAATTGAAGGGACAGGTATCACCAGCCTTGAGGTATACACATACCAAAAACCGTGACAAATATTAACATTCATACATAATTATTGACTATCTGCAGATATAAGGATTTCCACATTCGTTGCACTATTAAATATTAAAAGAAACGATGCGTTGAAGGCACGTTACATTGCATTCTTTCTTACATTATTATATTACTATGGTATAATATGTCATTACACTAAATAAAAAATGCAAACTGCTTTCACATTGTGTCCTGTTCCGTCTCATATACCATATCGATTCAATGGCATAAGAAAAGTTGTTTTTCCTTCCTTTAATGCCTTTAAATATAATTAAAATAAACACAAATGCCAACTACCTTCATACCACTGCTGGGGGCTGGGGCGCATACTCCACTCGTGCAATACAACAGATACGGTATCAATGTGATTTGGCATTTGTCTATTTTTTCTCTTATCCCTTCCCAACAAAATTACGTTTTTCTCCAGCACATTGCAACACCCGATACGGTATTTCTGGGTGTACTACTTACATTTCTGGAAATTTTAACCAACTTTTTTGTTGTCCCCTGGGGAAGGGTATTTCACCTCCCACATTACAGGGGAAGTCCTGACAAAGCCCCTGCCCCCCTGCCACCCCCTCACAGGGTTACCTAGGAGAGGGGCATAATGTACTCGGCCCTACTGCCTCTGTACCCGGCCTTAATGCCTCTGTACCCGGATATAGTGCCTCTGTACCCGCCTCAAGAGAGTGGACATCAAAGTCAGAAGTCCTCTGGCTGGCTCTGTACCCGGCTCTAGTGCCTCTGTACCCCGCCTCAGGTGAGTGGATATCAAAGCCAGAAGTCCTCTGCCTCTGTACCCGGCTCTAGTGCCCCTGTACCCCGCCTCAGGTGAGTGGACATCAAAGCCAGAAGTCCTCTGGCTCTGTACCCCGCTCTAGTGCCTCTGTACCCCGCCTCAGGTGAGTGGATATCAAAGCCATTACAGGGCCATTACAAGGCCATTACAGGCTGTTCTCTCAACATTTTGGGTCTATTCGGCAAATCTTCCCTCCAACAAAGACAACCTACAGCCAGTACGGCAAATACTATTGGCCCTACCATCGTATAAAGCCATCACAGGCTGTTCTCTCAACATTTTGGGTCTATTTGGCAAATCTTCCCACCAAAACAGACAACCGACAGCCAGTACGGCAGATACAATCTAATAAAGCCATCACAGGCTGTTCTCTCAACATTTTGGGTCTATTTGGCAAATTTTCCCACCAAAACAGACAAGAAACAGCCAGTACGGCAAATACTATTGGCCCTACCATCGTATAAAGCCATTACAGGCTGTTCTCTCAGCATTTTGGGTCTATTCGGCAAATCTTCCCTCCAACAAAGACAACCTACAGCCAGTACGGCAAATACAATTAGCCCTACCATCTAATAAAGCCATCACAGGCTGTTCTCTCAACATTTTGGCTCTGTTCGGCAAATCTTCCCAACAATATAGACAAGATACAGCCAGTACGGCAAATACAATTCGCCCTACAATCTAATAAAGCCATCACAGGCTGTTCTCTCAAAATTTTGGGTATATTCGGCAAATCTTCCCAAAAATATAGACAAGATACAGCCAGTACGGCAAATACAATTAGCCCTACAATCTATTAAAGCCATCACATGCTGTTCTCTCAAAATTTTGGCTCTATTCGGCAAATCTTCCCAACAATATAGACAAGATACAGCCAGTACGGCAAATACAATTCGCCCTACAATCTAATAAAGCCATCACAGGCTGTTCTCTCAACATTTTGGCTCTATTCGGCAAATCTTCCCACCAAAACAGACAAGATACAGCCAGTACGGCAAATACTATTGGCCCTACCATCGTATAAAGCCATTACAGGCTGTTCTCTCAGCATTTTGGGTCTATTCGGCAAATCTTCCCTCCAACAAAGATAACCTACAGCCAGTACGGCAAATACAATTAGCCCTACCATCTAATAAAGCCATCACAGGCTGTTCTCTCAACATTTTGGCTCTATTCGGCAAATCTTCCCACCAATACAGACAACCGACAGCCAGTACGGCTAATACTATTGGCCCTACCATCTAATAAAGCCATCACAGGCTGTTCTCTCAACATTTTGGCTCTGTTCGGCAAATCTTCCCAACAATATAGACAAGATACAGCCAGTACGGCAAATACAATTCGCCCTACAATCTAATAAAGCCATCACAGGCTGTTCTCTCAAAATTTTGGGTATATTCGGCAAATCTTCCCAAAAATATAGACAAGATACAGCCAGTACGGCAAATACAATTAGCCCTACAATCTATTAAAGCCATCACATGCTGTTCTCTCAAAATTTTGGCTCTATTCGGCAAATCTTCCCAACAATATAGACAAGATACAGCCAGTACGGCAAATACAATTCGCCCTACAATCTAATAAAGCCATCACAGGCTGTTCTCTCAACATTTTGGCTCTATTCGGCAAATCTTCCCACCAAAACAGACAAGATACAGCCAGTACGGCAAATACTATTGGCCCTACCATCGTATAAAGCCATTACAGGCTGTTCTCTCAGCATTTTGGGTCTATTCGGCAAATCTTCCCTCCAACAAAGATAACCTACAGCCAGTACGGCAAATACAATTAGCCCTACCATCTAATAAAGCCATCACAGGCTGTTCTCTCAACATTTTGGCTCTATTCGGCAAATCTTCCCACCAAAACAGACAAGATACAGCCAGTACGGCAAATACTATTGGCCCTACCATCGTATAAAGCCATTACAGGCTGTTCTCTCAGCATTTTGGGTCTATTCGGCAAATCTTCCCTCCAACAAAGATAACCTACAGCCAGTACGGCAAATACAATTAGCCCTACCATCTAATAAAGCCATCACAGGCTGTTCTCTCAACATTTTGGCTCTATTCGGCAAATCTTCCCACCAATACAGAGAACCGACAGCCAGTACGGCTAATACTATTGGCCCTACCATCTAATAAAGCCATCACAGGCTGTTCTCTCAACATTTTGGCTCTATTCGGCAAATCTTCCCACCAAAACAGACAAGATACAGCCAGTACGGCAAATACAATTCGCCCTACAATCTAATAAAGCCATCACAGGCTGTTCTCTCAACATTTTGGGTCTATTCGGCAAATCTTCCCACCAAAACAGACAAGATACAGCCAGTACGGCAAATACTATTGGCCCTACCATCGTATAAAGCCATCACAGGCTGTTCTCTCAACATTTTGGGTCTATTCGGCAAATCTTCCAACCAAAACAGATAATGTACAGCCAGTACGGCAAATACAATTAGCCCTACCATCGTATAAAGCCATCACAGGCTGTTCTCTCAACTTTTTGGCTCTATTCGGCAAATCTTCCCACCAATATAGACAACCTACAGCCACTACGGCAAATACTATTGGCCCTACAATCTAATAAAGCCATCACAGGCTGTTCTCTCAACATTTTGGCTATGTTCGGCAAATCTTCCAACCACAACAGACAATCTACAGCCAGTACGGCAAATACTATTGGCCCTACCATCGTATTAAGCTACCACAGGCTGTTCTCTCAACATTTTGGGTCTATTCGGCAAATCGTCCCACCAAAACAGACAATCTACAGCCAGTACGGCAAATACAATTAGCCCTACCATCGTATAAAGCCATCACAGGCTGTTCTCTCAACATTTTGGCTCTATTCGGCAAATCTTCCCACCAAAACAGACAAGATACAGCCAGTACGGCAAATACAATTCGCCCTACCATCTAATAAAGCCATCACAGGCTGTTCTCTCAACATTTTGGCTCTATTCGGCAAATCTTCCCACCAATACAGACAACCGACAGCCAGTACGGCTAATACTATTGGCCCTACCATCTAATAAAGCCATCACAGGCTGTTCTCTCAACATTTTGGCTCTATTCGGCAAATCTTCCCACCAAAACAGACAAGATACAGCCAGTACGGCAAATACAATTCGCCCTACAATCTAATAAAGCCATCACAGGCTGTTCTCTCAACATTTTGGGTCTATTCGGCAAATCTTCCCACCAAAACAGACAAGATACAGCCAGTACGGCAAATACTATTGGCCCTACCATCGTATAAAGCCATCACAGGCTGTTCTCTCAACATTTTGGGTCTATTCGGCAAATCTTCCAACCAAAACAGATAATGTACAGCCAGTACGGCAAATACAATTAGCCCTACCATCGTATAAAGCCATCACAGGCTGTTCTCTCAACTTTTTGGCTCTATTCGGCAAATCTTCCCACCAATATAGACAACCTACAGCCACTACGGCAAATACTATTGGCCCTACAATCTAATAAAGCCATCACAGGCTGTTCTCTCAACATTTTGGCTATGTTCGGCAAATCTTCCAACCACAACAGACAATCTACAGCCAGTACGGCAAATACTATTGGCCCTACCATCGTATTAAGCTACCACAGGCTGTTCTCTCAACATTTTGGGTCTATTCGGCAAATCGTCCCACCAAAACAGACAATCTACAGCCAGTACGGCAAATACAATTAGCCCTACCATCGTATAAAGCCATCACAGGCTGTTCTCTCAACATTTTGGCTCTATTCGGCAAATCTTCCCACCAAAACAGACAAGATACAGCCAGTACGGCAAATACAATTCGCCCTACAATCTAATAAAGCCATCACAGGCTGTTCTCTCAACATTTTGGGTCTGTTCGGCAAATCTTCCCACCAAAACAGACAAGATACAGTCAGTACGGCAAATACTATTAGCCCTACCATCCTATAAAGCCATCACAGGCTGTTCTCTCAACATTTTGGGTCTATTCGGCAAATCTTCCAACCAAAACAGATAATGTACAGCCAGTACGGCAAATACAATTAGCCCTACCATCGTATAAAGCCATCACAGGCTGTTCTCTCAACTTTTTGGCTCTATTCGGCAAATCTTCCCACCAATACAGACAACCTACAGCCACTACGGCAAATACTATTGGCCCTACAATCTAATAAAGCCATCACAGGCTGTTCTCTCAACATTTTGGCTATGTTCGGCAAATCTTCCAACCACAACAGACAATCTACAGCCAGTACGGCAAATACTATTAGCCCTACAATCTAATAAAGCCATCACAGGCTGTTCTCTCCACATTTTGGGTCTATTCGGCAAATCTTCCCACCGACAAACACAACCTACAGCCAGTATGGCAAATACCATTGGCCCTACCATCGTATAAAGCCATCACAGGCTGTTCTCTCAACATTTTGGCTCTATTCGGCAAATCTTCCCACCAAAACAGACAAGATACAGCCAGTACGGCAAATACAATTCGCCCTACAATCTAATAAAGCCATCACAGGCTGTTCTCTCAACATTTTGGGTCTGTTCGGCAAATCTTCCAACCACAACAGACAATCTACAGCCAGTACGGCAAATACTATTGGCCCTACCATCGTATTAAGCTACCACAGGCTGTTCTCTCAACATTTTGGGTCTATTCGGCAAATCGTCCCACCAAAACAGACAATCTACAGCCAGTACGGCAAATACAATTAGCCCTACCATCGTATAAAGCCATCACAGGCTGTTCTCTCAACATTTTGGCTCTATTCGGCAAATCTTCCAACCACAACAGACAATCTACAGCCAGTACGGCAAATACTATTAGCCCTACAATCTAATAAAGCCATCACAGGCTGTTCTCTCCACATTTTGGGTCTATTCGGCAAATCTTCCCACCGACAAACACAACCTACAGCCAGTATGGCAAATACCATTGGCCCTACCATCGTATAAAGCCATCACAGGCTGTTCTCTCAACATTTTGGCTCTATTCGGCAAATCTTCCCACCAAAACAGACAAGATACAGCCAGTACGGCAAATACAATTCGCCCTACAATCTAATAAAGCCATCACAGGCTGTTCTCTCAACATTTTGGGTCTGTTCGGCAAATCTTCCCACCAAAACAGACAAGATACAGTCGGTACGGCAAATACTATTAGCCCTACCATCGTATAAAGCCATCACAGGCTGTTCTCTAAACTTTTTGGGTCTATTCGGCAAATCTTCCAACCACAACAGACAATCTACAGCCAGTACGGCAAATACAATTAGCCCTACCATCGTATAAAGCCATCACAGGCTGTTCTCTCAACTTTTTGGCTCTATTCGGCAAATCTTCCCACCAATACAGACAACCTACAGCCACTACGGCAAATACTATTGGCCCTACAATCTAATAAAGCCATCACAGGCTGTTCTCTCAACATTTTGGCTATGTTCGGCAAATCTTCCAACCACAACAGACAATCTACAGCCAGTACGGCAAATACTATTGGCCCTACCATCGTATTAAGCTACCACAGGCTGTTCTCTCAACATTTTGGGTCTATTCGGCAAATCGTCCCACCAAAACAGACAATCTACAGCCAGTACGGCAAATACAATTAGCCCTACCATCGTATAAAGCCATCACAGGCTGTTCTCTCAACATTTTGGCTCTATTCGGCAAATCTTCCAACCACAACAGACAATCTACAGCCAGTACGGCAAATACTATTAGCCCTACAATCTAATAAAGCCATCACAGGCTGTTCTCTCCACATTTTGGGTCTATTCGGCAAATCTTCCCACCGACAAACACAACCTACAGCCAGTATGGCAAATACAATTCGCCCTACAATCTAATAAAGCCATCACAGGCTGTTCTCTCAACATTTTGGGTCTGTTCGGCAAATCTTCCCACCAAAACAGACAAGATACAGTCAGTACGGCAAATACTATTAGCCCTACCATCGTATAAAGCCATCACAGGCTGTTCTCTCAACTTTTTGGGTCTATTCGGCAAATCTTCCAACCACAACAGACAATCTACAGCCAGTACGGCAAATACTATTAGCCCTACAATCTAATAAAGCCATCACAGGCTGTTCTCTCAACATTTTGGCTCTATTCGGCAAATCTTCCCAAAAATATAGACAAGATACAGCCAGTACGGCAAATACAATTAGCCCTACAATCTAATAAAGCCATCACAGGCTGTTCTCTCAACATTTTGGGTATATTCGGCAAATCTTCCCAAAAATATAGACAAGATACAGCCAGTACGGCAAATACAATTAGCCCTACAATCTAATAAAGCCATCACAGGCTGTTCTCTCAACATTTTGGGTCTATTCGGCAAATCTTCCAACCACAACAGACAATCTACAGCCAGTACGGCAAATACTATTAGCCCTACAATCTAATAAAGCCATCACAGGCTATTCTCTCCACATTTTGGGTCTATTCGGCAAATCTTCCCACCGACAAACACAACCTACAGCCAGTACGGCAAATACCATTGGCCCTACCATCGTATAAAGCCATCACAGGCTGTTCTCTCAACATTTTGGGTCTATTCGGCAAATCTTCCAACCAATACAGACAACCGACAGCCAGTACGGCTAATACTATTGGCCCTACCATCTAATAAAGCCATCACAGGCTGTTCTCTCAACATTTTGGCTCTATTCGGCAAATCTTTCAACCAATACAGACAACCGACAGCCAGTACGGCTAATACTATTGGCCCTACCATCGTATAAAGCCATCACATGCTGTTCTCTCAACATTTTGGCTCTATTCGGCAAATCTTCCCACCGACACAGACAACCTACAGCCACTACGGCAAATACAATTAGCCCTACCATCTAATAAAGCCATCACAGGCTGTTCTCTCCACATTTTGGGTCTATTCGGCAAATCTATTAAAGGGAAGTCCTGGGCACTCACCCACCTGTATAGGGCGGGGTGTAGGGGTAGGTATGCGGTAGGGGGGACTCAGAAATCAAAGGGAAGTCCTGGGCACTCACTCACTTGTATAGGAATTCAACTGAATCTTGAAAAAATCTGCTCCTTATAAACGATTTTTGGCTAGACATGCATCAGTTTAGGTCCGTCAGACCGCATAATAGAATAGAGTGTAGTACGGCAAATACTATTAGCCCTACAATCTAATAAAGCCATCACAGGCTGTTCTCTCAACATTTTGGCTCTATTCGGCAAATCTTCCAACCACAACAGACAATCTACAGCCAGTACGGCAAATACAATTAGCCCTACAATCTAATAAAGCCATCACAGGCTGTTCTCTCAACATTTTGGCTCTATTCGGCAAATCTTCCAACCACAACAGACAATCTACAGCCAGTACGGCAAATACAATTAGCCCTACAATCTAATAAAGCCATCACAGGCTGTTCTCTCAACATTTTGGCTCTATTCGGCAAATCTTCCCACCAAAACAGACAAGATACAGCCAGTACGGCAAATACTATTGGCCCTACAATCTAATAAAGCCATCACAGGCTGTTCTCTCAACATTTTGGCTCTATTCGGCAGGCAGGCAGGGGTAGGTAGGCGGCAGGGGGGACTCTGAAATCAAAGGGAAGTCCTGGGCACTCACCCACCTGTATAGGGCTGGGTGTAGGGGTAGGTATGCGGTAGGGGGGACTCAGAAATCAAAGGGAAGTCCTGGGCACTCACCCACCTGTATAGGGCGGGGTGTAGGGGTAGGTATGCGGTAGGGGGGACTCAGAAATCAAAGGGAAGTCCTGGGCACTCACTCACTTGTATAGGAATTCAACTGAATCTTGAAAAAATCTGCTCCTTATAAACGATTTTTGGCTAGACATGCATCAGTTTAGGTCCGTCAGACCGCATAATAGAATAGAGTGTAGTGTTGAAGTGATACACCAGAGGGCGAGTCGTGGATTTGGTGAGGTGAGAATTTTCTCAACTCACCTACATGTTTCAGGCTTTTTTGGTGATATGGGTGTGAATAATGCAAGTTTATATGTATTATCCAATAAACTAATGTCATCCTTATGAAATAGAACAGACATATACGACATAAGTTGTATAGAATAAGTAGAACAGAGAGTTAATTATCCTCACACCTCTACTCTGGTCTGTCAAATTATACTAATAGCAAAGATGAAGTGGCTCAACTTGTATCCTCCTCTGCTGCCCATGGCAGGCTTCGGCCTGCTACGGTAGCAGCACCAGCAGGTCTGTTGCTGGTGCTCCAAAATAAATGATATAGGTCCTCACACCAATAGCTGACGACCATCGCCGCTAAAACGGTATTTGGAGAAGCCACTATGACCACCTGGAACCATAAGACCCCCTCTTTAGGGGGTCCACATTAAATAAAAATTAAAACACAGCTAGGGAATGAAATGTTTAGTCTGTATTTGAGTCAAACAATACCTCCCCTCTAGCAGACGTCTGTTATTCACACTAAAAAACACCTCTCCTCTGGGACACCTTTTATTATAATTTAGTAATATTTCAAAGTGTCCAGAGGAGAGGTGTCTATATACTACTCTGGGATTCCGCTAGGATTGATTTCTATTAGCCAATTTGGCGAATTTGTATCAATTTTGATTAGCCAAATTTTATACCAATTAGCCAAACCTTTTTACATATTAGTAAGTGGTCATTTTCCTCTGAAGATTGCGTGAACTCACGAGGCCATGGTAGGCAGGCCCATCTACTTCAAACCGTTGCAAATGACATGATTGAACAGGGGGGTTGAGGGCATGCCCCTCCCCTCAGGAAATGGTCTGTGAAATTCTGAAAATCTAGGGGCCAAATTGTGTAAAATAATGTCTTTTTGGTCTTCTGGTCTGATATTGTTTCTATGTCCCATCCCCTACTTGAAGGAAATGAAATTCCCCCATCCACAATTAGCCAATTTGGCGAATTTTCAGTGGGTAGCATTAGGCAAAATGACCTTTGATTCGCCATTGGCGATTTGGCGAGTGGCTAGCGGAATCCCAGCTACTCGTACATCACCCTGAATTTATACCCCTTTTCCCGGGACAAAATTCACAAAAAACACCCCCCCTCTGCCGGGATAACCCCCCTAAAACGTGTAGACCCAATAAGGACACCTGTCCCGGGTTTTTGTGTACGCTCATGGTTACTATAGGTCATATAGGGAGTGGCCCCCCCCCCCCCGGGGCAAATCCTCATTGGCGGGGCCCAAAGGGGCAGCCTCTAGCAGTCCAGGCCCATGGCCAGCAACCTATATGTCACGATTTTGTATGTAGGGATAAAAACTATCCCTACTGACAAAATGATCCGTCATGCTGGAGCCCAAGCCCTTTCCCTACCCCACTGTCACACTTTACATATACCCCATGTCGATTTCCACTATATACCATAGTCTATACTCGCAATTCAGATATTTGAAATGGCCATACAGCCTTTATTCAGCATGTTCTTACCCCTTCAACGCCCCCCCCCCCCCCCCCCCACACTCCCCTCACCCAGGCGGCCACCCCCGCGGACCACCCCCGCACGGAACCAAGGCGCCAAAATACGGGTGGCGCCCCCTCCCGTCTCATTTCCTCCAGCGTCTGACGTATTGTACGTCACCGAATGTGTCACGTCTTCCTTTATTCGGCGGCTTCTGTCAAGGTGGGTTATCCGCAGTATCTCCTCTCTACTGTTATGTCCCTTTTGTGTACAATATTGTGCATACAGCATATCTGATAGATCATGGAATGCACCAGGATGCACGGTTTGTCGTTTATCACATCTTTTCTGCCCTCCTATGATACAACATTTCCCCTACACCAAACCAGGATTACTCTGAGAAGCCCTCAAGGACAATGTAATACCCGCCATTTGCCATGTAGTATTTCATGCAAGGCCATCATGCAGAACGCGTATTTTCAAAGCAAAGCAAATAGACTATGTACCTGAAGCAAACCATGGATTGCACATAAAATTTCCGTGCAACCCCCACACAAAGCATAGCAGCACGGCGCTATTTCGATGGAATTCAGTGAACAACGACCTGTATTGGTCAACATAACTCAGTTGGGCCAGCATTGGTCTAGGCCTACATTACTTTATCCGTCCACGCAAAAAAAAAACCTGTACTGCTTTATGCCTATTGCTTCTTGCAACATGTCTGAACTTACGTTATTAGCCAACACACAATAAGCCCCAGAATGGATATGGTATAGAATATCTTGTGCCTGAACTTTTTTTGAGTTCCCCGAATTTTGCCCATTTTTGTTCTATTTTTAGGCCATAAAAAGAAGGTGTGTTGCAGGTTACATAGTCTTAAAATCTACGTAGGATGGATTTTTTTTTTTTTTCATTATTTCTTACATACCGGTATATATGGCCGTTTTTCACGAAACTGCTTTTTTTCATGCACTAAGGGGTCCAAATACAATGTTGGAGTATGCTTAAAACCTTTTATGTCCGTCTTCCCTCAAGGGTTGGGCCGCAATTCTGAAATTTGTGGCAGGTTTGATATATATAACAAATGTATGGTAGAGGGGCAAAGTGGTATAGTCATATAGCGTGGCTTCACGCCTAACCCCCTTTTCCCCTTAAGAAGGAGACCCTCTTGTCACCTATAAGGGCATTTCATTTATAAATATTATGTTTTGATGTTGAGGAAAACACTATAACCTATTTATCCATTTATATCTACTTGATAGGTCATTTTCATAGTTTCCTGGATGGTGTTTCTCCACAAATATACGGACGTCCATAAATTTGCGGATGTCCGTAAATACACTCTCCATATATTTATGGAGCTCCGCAAATAAAGGCCTATATGTCTTTTTGGTACTTAAGCATACATATACGGACCTCCGTATATATTTGCAGACATCCGTATATATTTGTGGAGGTCCATAAATATATTTGCGGACATCGGTAAATTTGCGGACGTCCGTATATTTGTGGAGAAACACCATCCTGGCGCACGAAACATGATGGTATATCTTAAAAACACCTGAAATTTCTACATAACGAATTGTCAAAGAAAATAATTACTTACATATACTATAATTAACCTTAAATATCCTTAAGCATGTAGCATGGGTCATCATGATTCGCGGGTAAAAAAGGGCTGATTTTCGCTACTTTTTGACCTCCAGGATGCTGTTTCTCCACAAATTTGCGGACCTCCACACATTTGCGGACCCCTGCAAATTTACTTCCATAAATTTGCGGAGGTCCGCAAATATATACGGAGGTCCGTATTTGTATGCTTAAGTACTAAAAAACTATTTCCATATATATTTGCGGACCTCCGCAAATTCATGGAAACAAATTAGCAGGGGTCCCCTAATTTGTGGAGCTCCGCAAATTTGTGGAGAAACAGGACCCTGCTCTCTTATTTTATCTCAGAGATAGCCAAAACCTGGGGACTCTCTAGAGTCCTGGTCTATCCCGACCGGAATACATTCAAAGGATCGATGAATCTATCATATTTGAAAAAATATAGGCAGGAGAAAAAAAACATGAAAAAAAGCAGTTTCGTGAAAATCAGCCATATCCTGGTGGGAAGCAATTTTGAAGTCTATACTCCAAAAGCTGAGTCCTGTACACCTTGAAAATTGTCTAAATTCTCTCCTTCTAGAATTCATGTTTCATTCCCAATAAATGTATATAGGCGTACTATCTCTACCCTCAACTGGCAAACGAAAATATCCTTTCCCCTTTTTCTTAATTCAGAGAAAGAAAAGGAAATGGAGAAAGAAAAACATGGTAAGTATCAGTTACACGAACTGTTATCCTATGCCACTGACCACTTTCTTTCATCTACTATTTAAAGCTAGCTGAACAATTTTACACTATTACTGTCGTCATCTCTCACATAATTCCATTGTTTATTTACACATCAAATATAATGTACTACTAAAAAGTTCACACAAGTAATGGAAATCATGCAATGTCGTGGAATGTGAAAGCGGTCAGTAAAAGTAATGGAATGTGATGGAATTTTGTTACATGTGTCCCTGTGTGTGTAATGGACGGTCACGGGAAATAATACTAATATAATTAATATGAAAACATTTGTCATAATGTACCATTTGCATTCTAGATTTCCCCAAATTTACCCAGGGGCCAACCCCCCTAACCCCAACGTAATAATGTCATGCCAAATTGAGATTTTGGTCTTTGAATGTCCTGGAAATGTCATGAAATGTAATTTTTGTGGCAACACTATACTGTATGAGACCATGAGTCTCCCTTACAACCGTTTGATGTGTGCCGGGACATTTCAACCCAAATTACCCTATCTGTATTGTTTACTTCCAGCTCAAGGTGCGTTTCCCGCCGACTGGGCCAGCCCAGGTGAGCTGTACAATTATTCACTTTTCCACTAAAGATAAACTCGTTAAAAAAACCAATTTCTTTGTTAGCTATGCTCTTCATGACAGCTGTTACAGAAAATTTCAGAGAATAACTTGGCAGAGCAAAAGTTCCCCTATATCGCTGTCTACTCGTGCTATACGGCCTACACTATTGTAATTAGCCACTAATAGGCAATAGTACCACATGCAGTTTCCTTCTATATTTTCTGTACTCTGCTTTCATTCCGTATTTTCAGACGGGCGGGAATTGGAGTGGCCTCGCGATTTGGCCAAAAGACCCGGCTCTTGCCACCGTGCCCAGGGTCAGTATTTCTTCTATTTTATTGCCCCCTCCCTTTGATTTCCTTTCTCAGTGTATTGCACACGCAGGGTTCCCACATGTCATGGAAAATCATTGAAATGTCATGTAATTTGCAAGCTGTCTGGAAAGTCATGGAATTTTGTAAAAATTTGCTGTATGTCATGTAATGTCATGGAAAATGAAAATAATGGAATTAATATCACAAATTCTCCTGGAAATCTCCCATTTGCTTTATTGATTTCTGAAATGTTCTCGGAGCCCAAGCCCCCCACCCCCACAATAATGCTTTTAAAGGTCATATAAAATTGCGATTTTTGTCATGGAAATGTCATGTAATTTCAATCTGAAATCTTTGTGGGAACCCTGACCCGAAATTTATTGCTTCATGAACCAAGTTACAAAATGGTACACTATACCACAACGAAGGGAGTATATCGCTTCCTACACGTATTCTCTTTTACAAACTTTTTTTTTTTTAATAAATATCAAAACATTTTTATAAAATCCCCAAATGTGTGCAAACAAATTAAGGCCGGCACTGCTTTTCACACACAACTTTTGGGCCATGAACATAAAAAGGTGTTTTGCATATCATGTACTTTTTGCTTCACCTACTTTCCTCCCTGCCCTATAGATGACAGTGATTCGGAGGAGGAGGGACTGCCCGACCTGGGCCCTTCCCCTCCCATCCCCAAGACAGCCGTTCCCCGGATTTTGTGGCCGTGGGGTCCTGAGGCTGCTGCAGCCGCAGCTCATGACGCACTACTCCAGGACCAAAGCCCATCCTGGGACCTGCTTTCTCGTCAGTTTCTTGGCTTTTCCTTCACACTTTAATGGGGGGGGGGGGTATTGTAATTTCATCAGACAAGAATATCCAAAGACATCAAATTTCACCATTGGCCTTGTTTAATTTCAAAATATTCTTGGGGGGTATGCGCCTCGTCTACCTACCTAGCAATGCTGTTACTCAAGACATTACAGTTTAAATGATATTTCAAAATTCGGGCCTAAATTCTCACGGTTTTTCCTTAAAAAAATCATACACTTTGGAACACTTTTCCGAAAATATTCTTGGGGGGTATGCGCCTCGTCTACATACCTAGCAATGCTGTTACTTAAGACATAACAGTTTAAATGATAGTTCAAAATTCGGGCCTAAATTCTCACGGATTTTCCTGAAAAAACTCATACACTTTGGAACACTTTTCCGTGCAATAAATCATACAGAGTGGATGTGTAATACACAAATTATTTTTTAACCTCGCTTTCTGACATTACAGCAGACGCTAGTGACTATGAGGAGGGGGAGGAGTGGGACGCGGAGGATTGTCCACCTTCCACGGATCCCGTAGAGGACGAGGCGCATTCCCCCCCTGCCGCTGATGACGGAATACCGGAAGAGGACCGAGCATGTATGTACCGTAAAACCTAACGGCTTGTACGAGAATCAAAACCAGCTTTGCCTCTATGGCAAACGTGGCTTTCACCATACTTGGCTCCACAAAGAAAAAGCGCTACTGCTCACATTCATTCTGAAATAATTATCGCAAAAATCAGGGGGTGCAGAGGGGTCCCCCCCTCTGATGTCGGACAGTCCCCTAAAAAAAGGGGTCCATATCTAAAAGTCCCTTGTGTGAACCCTTTCAACCATCGTAAATTCTTTCCAAAAATGTCGCCAGTTCGCTTTCATTTTTGGACCAGGTCCCCAGGTCGCCTAAAAAACGGCCCAGGTCGCCAGTTTTGACTGATCTGGAGCCACAAACCACCCCACCTGTCTTATAGGCGTCTAGCCGGTTGCATTATCAACCAATGAGAAAATTCCCTGACCTTCACTGCGGAATTCTTAGGGGGCATTATGTAACAGCCTGTACCCATTGTGATTGCTGTATCAGTGCTTATCTCGCTGGTTACCAGATCAAGCAATGGTGCCCCCTACTAAGGAACCTGCAACATCGGTATAAGCCGGCCAACCAAAGTAGCTCTATCTGGATCCCTATATCCACAATCCAATTCACATAGGCAGTGCAAAGTTATCCGGAAAGTTATGCACTAACAATTACACAAACTAGCTTAAAATAAATGCAACAAACCTGTTTCATGTGCACGCAGCTGTGTTTTACATTTCTAGGCTTGTAGGCCTGAATTTCTAAATTTTGTTTTCCATGGATAACATTCATCGACTCCAACTCGGAAGAGCCTAAATAACACCTGTCTGTAAGCAGAGCTGCCAACCTCAAAATCTCCAAAATCGTATTTTTTAGGCATTTTTTAGCCTGAAAATCGTATTTAGCGTACTCTCTTCACCCCAAAATCGTACTAAAATCGGATTTTTTATTTATGGTTTCCTACAGTAATACATCATTAATAAAAAGAAAAGGTTGGTTATGAAAAAATATAATCAAAAAAGTCTAATAAATTTCGCAAACCTGAGGCCGAAAAAAATAAATGTATGTTTCAGGTTATGGGGAGAAAGTCTAGGGTTGGTAGTTTGGATTTATTTTTTGTTTTGTTTTATCTTTTTTAACATGAAAGTACTAGCCAGTTTCTGTGTTAACCCTTAAATTGACAATAAATGTGTAATTTTCTTTATTTGGCCTTGTTTCCGAAAATGGAAATTCTTTTCTTTTTGAGAAAGGAATTGTCAAGATTTCGCTTGCCTCTTTTTTTTTTTGAAAATTGACCTGTTTTTAAACTTCTTTTTTCTATTGTTTCTCCAAGATCAACCAATCCATTTTTTTGTTTGTTGTCCCGTTCCTTCAGTGGAGTTAACCCTTTCACCACTGGATTCCAAAAGCCAGAAATATTTAGGAACAAAATGTGTCCTCAATATATATGAAATGATAGCTAATAACAGCCCAAATCGTATTGGATACCTTAAAAGCGTACTAAATCGTACTCAAAATGCAAAATCGTATTCTGACTCACGATGAGCCCAAAAAGCGTACTAATGCGCCAAAAACGTACTACTTGGCAGCCCTGTGTAAGGGACCCTAGATTTTACTTATCGTTCCCTTTTCCTATAATTTTTTTTTCCGCTGGTCCATTTCTATCCTGGTACAGCTGAATTTCACAAATCAATTTTTCTTTTTTTCAGGGATTGAAGTCATCGACTCCATCTGAGCATTATAACACCCGGGACATCATAACGTCCTCTAACAAGTGAACACCATACGAAGACGGATATCCAGTTTTATATGTCTCTAAAAAACCAGAATTCGGCTCATACAATTCTGTCAAAGTGGGGGTTGGCTTATAAGGGAGGTGGGCGTATAACATAGGTTTTTTTTCGAGCTTTCTTACTGCTGCAGTTCTTATTAAAGTATCTGTATCCTTAAAGTTACAATATGTGGGCTAAGCAATCTGTTATACAATTCGATACCAAAGACAGCCCTGTTTGCAATGCTTAGCTCCTATACTGCCCGGAGAGATATAGTATGTTCTTTACACCACAATTGTTTTCGGTATTTTACAGGCCTTTGTTGTTCATGTAATACAATGCGATACCAATGACAGCCCTAATTGCACTGCTCAGCTCTTATGCTGCCCGGAGAGATACATTATCTTCTTTACACCACAATTGTTTCGGTAGTTTACAGCCCTTTGTTGTTCATGTAATGTGATGTTAACTGTTAAAAAACGTATGTTATCGTTAGTGTTACAAAAATGATGTGAAATAAATTAGAATACATGTTACTGTGTAGTCTTTCCCCTTCTTTCGGTGCATTACATTTCAAGTAGGGCAGAACTGAATGAATTTGCACATTTTACTTCATTTTTTGGAAATACAAGATCTCTGATTTTCTGGTTTAAAATGCGAAAGAAGGCCACAATAAAAACAAAATGCAATTTCCAGGCCTCCCACCACCCTCCGGACCGCCTTAAACGAATTTTTAAGGCTCTTTTGAAACCGGCTCGTAATCGCGACGGTACGGTAAATCTATGGAATCTGGAGAGTTTATGATGAAATTTAGATGGCCATGATTATCCTAACGTATATGGACTATCGTCATAGTCAGTATCACCTTGTATGGAGAACATTTGGAAAGGCCCAGATCTGTATTATCCTTGGGGCTGGAACCTTATTCATGAAGGGAGAGCTTTTTAAAAAAATCTTGAAATTTAGACTTGAAATGGTGCAATCTAGTGAATTTTAGGACCATATACAACAAGGCTTACAGAACAAGTGTAAAATATCTGTGATATAATTATGGTTTTTGGACATTTTATAGGAAATAAAGGAATTTTCAAGCCACTTAAAGGAACTTTAAAGGAATAAAGGAATCATACCCAGTTTAAAGGAATTTTAAAGGAATAAAGGAATCGGTGGGAGGCCTGAATTACTCAGAAAGTGATGAGGGCGCTTTTCCTTTAATATGCGGGAGGACGTTCACATAACGTTGTTCTCTGGTGTGGCCTTTCCTTATCCTTTATGTACGATGTAAAGAAAAAGAGAAGAAGTGGTGTTACATGGACTTTTATTATAAAGTAGTAAGTTTCAACATAAATAAACAAATCAATGACCATATTCTTGTTGTTATCACATCTACGTATGCAGGTCTACATCCCTGTACACACACAGTTGACCCTTTACGTCCAGCATGCTGCTTTTTTTTTACATCTCCTTGCAGTCATACTGAACACATACAACAGTGCTCCATTTACATATTATGCCAACCCTACCTGTAAGAAAATTTCCATGTATGCAATCCACGAATTGATTCATGCACTGCCAAAAATATTACCATAACGAAAATGTATCTTAAGGGTCCCTGCCTTAACCATCAGAAAATGATCTTTAATCAATGGGAAAAAATAAAATTGTCCAAAAAACATTGATTAAATGAATCACACTATCACATGTTCACTCCTTTACGATTTACATCCCTGAGTAAAATTGTCAAATAAACCTTGATTAATTCACTCACAATATCACATATTCACTTCTATTTACATCTCTCAGTAACAATTAAAATGCTTGTAATAGCAAGACATGGTACAAATGACATGTTCTGGCCAGTATGTCCATTATCATATTATGCATGTATAGTAAACCCTTCACCTCTCCTTCAGCCATCTTTCTCAAATTCTCTCAGTGTCAATTAAAATTTTCAAACAAACCTTGCTAAAAATGAATCACACTATCACATGTTCACTCCTTTACGGTTTACATCTCTGAGTAACAATTAAAATGTTAATTCAAACGATTCCAAAAGCAAGAGATGGTCTAACATAAACAAACCAATATGTCCACATTTTGGGCGTATGCGCCGTATGCCCCGGGCCGGTACTAGCCATGGGCATATGGCCCATACGCTCACCTACGGTTCACAACAGGTGCCCTCCTCCTGCAGAATACAGCGGCCGCGAGTGGCAATTAGGTCACCGCCCCACCGCTGAAAACATTTGAATTTATGTCATGAGCCTTCATGTATAGCAATCTTTCTTCTTTGCATTAAACATTAAACATCTGAATTTATATCATGACCCTTCATGTATAGCAATCTTTGTTCTTTGTATTAAACAAAACATAGCTGCCTACTTTTATACGGCCACATAGACAGCCAGCCTTAACCCGTAAGCATAGTAGTAGTACTACTAATATTACTTATACTACTGATCGGACCACTGTAGCTGTACTACAGAAATCTCTGTAAGAACGTCCGAAACTTTCCTGTTTTGTCATATACATAAGTAGAGTATCAGGTCCAAACTAGGTCCAAGCAACATCAATCACCACTGGGTACAGCGTCGCCCCTGTACATCAGCATCGTCCATAGCTACTTATCGGACCACTGTAGCTGTACTACAGAAATCTCTGTAAGAACGTCCGAAACTTTCCTGTTTTGTCATATACATAAGTAGAGTATCAGGTCCAAACTAGGTCCAAGCAACATCAATCACCACTGGGTACAGCGTCGCCCCTGTACATCAGCATCGTCCATAGCTGAGCTGCCTTTGGTCATTTTGATGGGTACAAAAAGGCTCATGTCCTCTGCTCTTCTATCTTCTCCTAGAAAAAGAAAAAGAAATTACCTTCTTATAGTAATAGACAGCGTGTGCGTTGCCTCACACTTTGCAACTCATGACTCAGGGTACCTTATGATGTACTTGAATATGGACATTCCTGTCCGAAGGAAACATTTGTGGCCACTTTTTGCATTCTTCTCCCTTATCTCATCTGGTCTGTATGTCCTTAACATTACATCACTACTCCCGTCTAACAAATACGTCGTAATACATGCTTTGTCCTGTCATATAACTGAGTGTACCCTGAGTAAATAAGCTTTCCATTCATATTCTTCAACAGCCTAGGACATTGAATGAAGGTCTTATGTTTCTTCTGTTTTGTTCAAACACTCGTCTAATTGTACAAAACCCTAGTGTTTGTTGTATTGTTTTTCCGGTTCCCATACACTAAAGCTGAAATTACCTTGATCCTGTGCACCGCTTCCTGCATTATTTCCACTTCTTCCTATAAGTAGGGAAAACAGCGGTTAAATAGCAAACAATATCATGTCTACTTGTATATATCAATATATTTATAAAAAGTGGTAGGCTAAAACCTGATTTCTATTGAGAAAAAGTCCGAGCAATTTATATGAACTCACAGATATTATAAGACTACCGTAAAACCTCGCGTACTAGCTGCGGGTAATCAAATCGCTATGGCGGATTATAGGATCGGCCTTCAGTGGGGGTGCGGCTTGTACGGGAGTTTTTCCGAAGTCAGAGGGCTTCTGCGGCTTGCAGGATTGGGCCAAACTCGGGGTGCGGTTAATACGCGAGTTAGGCTTATACCCGAGGTTTTACGGTAGAAGCTATAGACAGTAGGGTATCAGGAAGAATATGTTAATTTTACCTACTTTTATCCTGTTAAATGTACCGCCACATTTGCATGGTACCTACAATAGAAAGGAAAGTAGCTGTTACAAAAACCTCCCCTATTGACCTCACTTCAAATCATCTGCTTTTAAACAGTACACAGTTCATGAATGTAGGGGGAGGGGGTATGAGGGGGGGGAGGGGGCGGAAAACCACCGAACGCCCCTCCCCTCCCATGCATCAAGTTGTTTAAGTGGCATTCTCACAGAGCGTTTCCCACTCACAATCATAGTAGGGCATACGTATGCGGCTATGTGGTAAGTGTGAGTGGTGAGAATGCCCCTTTATTTTTTTGAAATACAAGACTTCCTATGCTTTAGCACTGAAGGGCCGTATTCAATGGCCCCATTTAATACAATGTGTCCGTATTCACTGGGCTAGGAAAAGATTGTTTTTCTTCTTTAAATGGCTTCAAAAAAAAATAAACACAAATGCGGCTTCGTGAGATATGGCCCCAGCCCCCACTCGTGAAATACAACAGAGACGGTATCAATGGGCATTGGCATATGTCTATTTATCTCATTCTTATCCCTGCGGATGAGCACTAAATACGGTTACTATGAAGTCTAGACCTGAGGTTAGGGCGGGAGAGCAGTGGAAAACTAACCCCTCCCCATCGCAGTATGAACAAGGACTGCTCCCTAAGGGTTTTGTCCCGATCCTGTCCCCGAGACCCACAGGCGGGCTGCACTGCATCAACTACAATTCGTCTGTCATAACACTGAGGACTTCCGGTTTGAAACGGGAGGGTAGTGTCTTAGTAGGGGAGGCTCACCGTACGTGCGTTCTAACTTCTCCCTTTACCAATATCAAACTGCAGGTAAATTGTACCAATATGTTAAAATGTTATTATCAATATGTTTTCTAATGAGCTATGCATGTTTCATTAGCTGTCACACGTTATACTCCAGCAAAACACAATATTTACCATCGACAGTTTGAGCTCAGGCCCCAAACTGAGGCAGTGATCGACTGACAGCAGTGGGACAGATACTCGCACACTATATGTCTATGTACACTCGGGTGCAGAGGATGAAATACTTCTCGAAGCAGTGTGAAGCCAAAACTAGCGGGGTTGTAAAATGCCTGTTGAAGGTGACTGCATTTACATGTCTACGTTCTGTTTTGACTGGGGGGGGGGGGGGCCTTTTTTTTCACCCTATCCTTACGGGGGGGGGGGGGCCTTTTTTTTTGGGGTATTCCTAAAAATGTCGCGAATTGAGTACGTTGAAATGTCTCGAATTGATACGGGGCAAATCTATTACGAAAATTAACTTAAAAAAACGTGTTGGAAAGTTTGCTATTTGAGAGTTCTAACATGTGCCATGGTATAATGTGAGTGTTTAATACAACAACCAAAGAACCTTTCAAAAAGTGTTTCTTTTAATTCGAATAGTTAAAGTTTTGTAGATTACCAACAAATTATATTTGCAATGCTCATGTCGCACCAGGCTGCCACCAACAACTTGGAGAGCTGATATAAACATCCAGGACATCTGAGTAAAGCCGGCCACTGACCAAGTAGCAGACAGTCACTCAGGTAGGATCGTTTTCATTTTTTACAGCACAAGACATTGATGTCTGGGTGTGTATTGGTCGGTTTCCCGGACCAAAAATAAAGTATTCATTGTTGAGATTTCTTTCGGAGTAGGAATTCCCGTCGGACTTTTGGCTTCTGTTTTCCTGCATTCCCTCATCATAAACAACCCCAGATTGCTCCAACTGGGTGGGCATATTCCAGTATAACTCTAGTTGAAGGTCGGATGAAGTTAGAGCCGAAAATATTGATTCTAGGTGTGTGATTTGCCGTTTCTACAGGCCGGGAACTTGTGGAAGTGGAAACCAAAATAATTTAAAAAATGTTGGAATTTGTCCGCTAAATATTTCTATTTCAGAGATTGTTTTGCCGTGGTTGCCTTCTTAATACCCACCCCAAACTGCTCCAACATGTCGACTATTCATTGGTGATAACAGTGATCGAGTTCTAGTTCTAAAAATTTTGATGATTGGATGTGTATTGGGCCGTTCCCATACCCGAAACTGAAGGTATTTGTTGTTGACATTCTTAGAAATTTTCGTCACACTGTCGGCAGTTGTGTCGCCCTGTTTACCCCTCCAATATCACCCCACACTAAACTAACATGTCGACTAGTGATTGATCATAACGTCTACAAAGTTAGCAGGTGAACAACAGCAGTTCTAAGGTGTGTATTGGGCCGAATGTAGATGTAAAAATAAGCAAATAAGACTTGACAATTTGGCTGCGATAATCAAATTACGGTAGCTACTATCTGTTGTTGTTTTCTCATCGTCAGACCAGCCTCAAACTGCCATGTCACCTAAATGGCCATGTCACACCGGTAGAAGCCTCTTCAGAGAGTTCAGTGGGTGCCTTGTTTAGAGTAGAAGACATGGATGTGAGTCTTCCTGGAATTCCTGGAATTTTACTTTGAGGAACTCTTCTTTATTTCATGGTGAATACGACACTCCCATTGACTTAACCAAGCGAGGCCGTATCTAACACCCCCGTGAAATAACCCTCTCCCGTATTTCACGGCCTTTTAAATAATTAAGATTGATGATTTAAACACTATATAATAGCTTTTTCAGATCAATTAAGTGGAATTTTGATGAATATAGTTAACAATAACATGAAATAAACACTAAGGAGCACTCGTATAGTTCCGCCTCGTGAACTAACCCTCAGTGGGGAACTATACTCGTGAACCTTGAGGTGGGCTAGACAGTGGCATGGTTTATTCATGTGGAATCACTGGAGTTGCAAGTCTTTCAAAAGGCCTACTTACTTACTCATTGGCGATGGGCCTTGCCCCCCCCCCCCCCAAAAAAAGAGCAGAAAATAGTGAAGGAAGACACAGACCGGGAACATACAGTCACTACATAGTTGGCCAGGTTTGTGACCCAGAATCCAGGATCCGCCACTGTTACTATCAGGAAAGTACTCGGGGAATAGTTAGGCCCTAGGCTATAATGTAGAGCGTACATGCATTGGATTGGGTGAGCTACCTTATAGGTAGATCTAGGCCAACTTATTTACGCCGGGAATCTGTTACATGATCACAGCTAGGCCCCGGGATCTATCAGCAGGGCCGCATCTAGGATTTTGGAAAAGGGGGGGGGGCGTGATATAGGCAATGTACGGGGGGTATTGAAAAAAATTTACATTAAAATGTACAGAAAAATAGGGGGCGCATGCCGGGTCCGCCCCTCCCCCCTAAATCCGCCCCTGCACAGAATCAAGGGCTTAGTGACAAATGTATGTACCACTAGTCACTTTAATGTACCCAGCACCACACACATCGTGTAGAGACTCCTCCAGGTGCTCCTACCTACCTGTGTGTACCCACCACCACACACATCGTGTAGAGACTCCTCCAGGCTCCCCTACATACCTGTATGTACCCTGCAGCACACACATCGTGTAGAGACTGCTCCAATTTGTGACTTCAGGGGGGGAGGGGGGTTGGGGAATTTTGAAATCTGAGCACAACTTAAACTACACAGTACCGGTATGGACTCACAGACCAATGTGACCAAAACTAAAGTGCCCATTTCGGGGGGTTAGGCCTATTTCTCAAATATGACACTTGCACACAATCTAATATAGACCTTGAAATTATAGAAAAAAATATTTCCAGGAAAATGGGTCAATTTGTTACTTCAGGGGGGGGGGGGGTGGGGAATTTTGAAATCTGAGCACAACTTAAACTACACAGTACCGGTATGGACTCACAGACCAATGTGACCAAAACTAAAGTGCCCATTTCGGGGGGTTAGGCCTATTTCTCGAATATGACACTTGCACACAATCTAATATAGACCTTGAAATTATAGAAAAAAATATTTCCAGGAAAATGGGTCAATTTGTTACTTCAGGGGGGGGGGGGGGGGTGGGGAATTTTGAAATCTGAGCACAACTTAAACTACACAGTACCGGTATGGACTCACAGACCAATGTGACCAAAACTAAAGTGCCCATTTCGGGGGGTTAGGCCTATTTCTCAAATATGACACTTGCACACAATCTAATATAGACCTTGAAATTATAGAAAAAAATATTTC
The DNA here is from genome assembly GCA_947462335.1 of Harmothoe impar. Classification (NCBI taxonomy): domain Eukaryota; kingdom Metazoa; phylum Annelida; class Polychaeta; order Phyllodocida; family Polynoidae; genus Harmothoe; species Harmothoe impar. The sequence continues at coordinate 15,735,502 of OX381707.1, read as the reverse complement.
CAGGGAAATGGGTCAATTTGTTACTTCAGGGGGGGGGGGGTGGGGAATTTTGAAATCTGAGCACAACTTAAACTACACAGTACCCTACACCCACACCCACGGACCCTCTATGTAGTAGTTAATCAATGTTAAAGGGGAACCAAAGTCAGTCCCTTTGGGCTTTGTTAATCCCATATAGTTTATATTTACATCCACTGACAGACTCGGATTATATCATGTATATAGCCACTGCCTTCACCATTTTAATCCCTGTTCAAACTCCACTGTACCAGATATGGCCATGACACTAATTAACACAAACAACAGATATTAAACTATTTTGGAAGATGCACAGCAGGGTGGGGTTCGAGAGGTTACTCTCGACCGGTTCCCCTTTAATCAAAATTGATGTGAATACAAACTACATACAGCGAGAGTGAGTGCAGAATTATGCCTTGCTTTAGAGTGTAAACTGTACCAAAATCGTCTCATAACAACTGTGCTCACCTTGGTCCTTTTCCTTTTTTCCCGTTCTTGCTGCCTCATATTCTGCCCTTCGTCTTCCGAACTGTCTTGACCGCACTGTAATATCATGAGAAATGTTAATTTAACAAGTAGGTCAGATATATCAAGTTTTAGTAACTCCCATACAAGCTGTGAAACCAGAGCCGACCCCTATATTCGACATGGATTGTTTTTCTTCTTTAAATGGCTTAAAAAAAAATAAACACAAATGCGGCTTCGTGAGATATGGCCCCAGCCCCCACTCGTGAAATACAACAGAGACGGTATCAATGGGCATTGCCATATGTCTATTTATCTCATTCTTATCCCTGCCGATGAGCACTAAATACGGTTACTATGAAGTCTAGAACTGAGGTTAGGGCGGGAGAGCAGTGGAAAACTAACCCCTCCCCATCGCTGTATGAACAAGGACTGCTCCCTAAGGGTTTTGTCCCGATCCTGTCCCAGAGCCCCACAGCCGGGCTGCACTGCATCAACTAGAATTCGTCTGTCATAACACTGAGGACTTCCGGTTTGAAACGGGAGCGTAGCGTTTTAGTAGGGGAGGCTCACCGTACGTGCGTTCTAACTGCTCCCTTTACCAAGATCAAACTGCAGGTAAATTGTACCAATATGTTAAAATGTTGTTATCAATATGTTTTCTAATGAGCTATGCATGTTTCATTAGCTGTCACACGTTATACTCCAGCAAAACACAATAAGTACCATCGACAGTTTGAGCTCAGGCCCCAAACTGAGGCAGTGATCGACTGACAGCAGTGGGACAGAGACTCGCACACTTTATGTCTATGTACACTCGGGTGCAGAGGATGAAATACTTCCCAAATTGCTCAAAACTGTCGACAATCGATTGGTCAGGAGGGTTGCAAAGTTGTCAGGTAGTAAAAATTAAGTTTCAAATCGGAGCAAGACGTTAATTGGAATGTAACTAAACTGTCTCGCAGTTGCAATTTCCGTCAGAGTTTCGGCTTTTTCTTTGCCGTGTTCCCATCCCAAATTGTCCTGTAATCTGTTCCAGTATGTCAGGTAATCATCCTTAGAGCATTGGTATGAGTTGACGAGGTTTGAAATCAAAAATATTGGTCGGAGAGAGAGTAGATCTAGTCTAGATGTATCACGTCGAGATTTTGTCAAAACAACTCTATGTACCGGTAGGCCTACGTCCGCTGACAAGTAGCAAACTACCCATAGAGGCCCATAGATATATGCCTAATTACGAGGCATTTATACTCTAAAACGTATGGAGTAGGACCAAGATTCAAGGTAGCGTACAAGCCATTGTGTTTTTCGTTTTATTGCCACCTTTGCCTTAGAAAGCAGGCCTATCAATTTGCAGGCAAGGAAAATCCATTCGACCTCAGCATTTCCTCTCCTCTCGTCATGATTGAGTTTGTAACTTCATTTCATCATTTCATGCCATGAATTCGGCCAATACAGTTCAATCAAACAGAACAGAAGTCATGTTTAGGTTTTCCTTTGAAACATACTAGGAATTGACTGTTGTCAAAGGGCAGACATTTTTGTTTAGATAGGATGAGCGTGGTTTGTTTTGGGTCAAATTGGCAAGGTTTGCAGGCCGTCATCACGTTGTAAACACGAGCCAGGCCACTGACACACAAGTAGGCAAGATATTTTTACATTTTCGGCGATTGGTTTGCCGTGTATTCACCCCAGTTGCAACCCAGACACTTTTTTTGCCCTCTCCCCTCTCATGAGGTTTGAATTTGATTACACATTTGGAGAATTTTTTTAATTCGTGAAGAGGGGTCCAAATTTTTTACACCTCCATTTGTTCCCCCTCCCCCCCCCCAAACCTGTTGATAAAAAAATTATCACTCCCTCACTGGATCTAAAACACCTTACGAATGGATGTATTTGTTGCAAGAGAGTAAATTGAAGGTAAAAAAATGACCAGCATTAAATGCATACAATTAGTAGACACAAACCTCGTTTTTGTAATAAAGTTAAGGGGGGGGGGCCAATTGTTTCAGACGTATTCGGTTTGCCAAACGCTCACCCCCCCCCCCATAAATAATGAACCCTTCCTAAGTCACATGTGACAGGGGCATTTCTTGTAATCGACATGTGACATGGGGCCCAGACTATTTTGTAAATTGCCTCAACAATCTGCCACTTACTTGCGAATTAACAAAAAATCTAGCGTGTGATCCTAATCACCAAAGACTAGTGTGTGTAGTGTGCTGTCTGTAGTGTGCTGTCTGTAGTGTGCTGTCCATAGTGTGCTGTCGGTAGTGTGCCCCACCTTTAACCTCAACTACACCCCAAACCCCAACCTGTCAGAGTGCTGGTGGACGCGCTGAAACCCTAACATTTACAATCTGCATTGTGATAATCAGGTAGGATGTTTCCCACTTCACGGTGTGATTATACATTTTATTTCTATACAATATTCATGCCGAATTCAACCCGGAAAGGGAAAGTATTTGTTGTTGACATTTGTCTCGGACTCGGCATTTACGTTGTACTTTAGGCTCGTGTTTGCCGTGTTGCACCCAGATATTACCTCCCAAATTGCTCAAAACTGTCGACAATCGATTGGTCAGGAGGGTTGCAAAGTTGTGAAAGCAGAAACAACCAAAACCCTGTCGGAATTCGTCCGCTATCTAACTCTATATTTCGGCGAGTGTTCAGACGTATTTGCCTTCTAACACCCACCCCAAAGCCAAAGGGCCCCACCAGATGCCGACTAGTTATTGGCTGTGAAGCCCATCGAGGAACACCAGTTTTGTATATTACCAACAAATTATATTTGCAATGCTCATGTCGCACCAGGCTGCCACCAACAACTTGGAGAGCTGAAATAAATATCCAGGACATCTGAGTAAAGCCGGCCACTGACCAAGTAGCAGACAGTCTCTGAGGTAGGATCGTTTTCAGTTTGACAGCACCACGTTTGGCCTTCCACTAAAATTCTCATCAATCGTTATGATGGGCCCTTTATTCTCTCATTTTCTAATTCACTTGCCAGCCGTGTATAATAGTTGAACAGGTCATATTTGTGTGCTACAACACTCGGTTGTATGATAGCCCCCGAAATTCCGGGTTGAAAGGTGATCTTTGTAGTTTGACATTTCGTATATGGCTCAATGTGGCCTGTGTAGAAATGAAAATAAATCGAGCTAAAGGTTTATGAAAGGTGTGGGGTCAAAATAATTGTTCTAGGGGCGTATATTGACGTTTCTACAGCCTGAAAGTTAAACTTAAATTTGTCATAGTTCCGCCTCGTGAAATAACCCTCAGTGGGGAACTATACTCGTGAACCTTGAGGTGGGCTAGACAGTGGCATGGTTTATTCATGTGGAATCACTGGAGTTGCAAGTCTTTCAAAAGGCCTACTTACTCATTGGCGATGTGCCTTGCCCCCCCCCCCCCCGAAAAAAAAGAGCAGAAAATAGTGAAGGAAGACACAGACCGGGAACATACAGTCACTACATACTTGGCCAGGTTTGTGACCCCCCTTCCCGCATCCCGCACCCCGCCCCCTGTGGAAATTCCAGGATCCTGGATCCGCAACTGTTACTATCAGGAAAGTACTCGGGGAATAGTTAGGCCCTAGGCTATAATGTAGAGCGTACATGCATTGGATTGGGTGAGCTACCTTATAGGTAGATCTAGGCCAACTTATTTACGCCGGGAATCTGTTACATGATCACAGCTAGGCCCCGGGATCTATCAGTATCATCTAGGCCTACGTTTTTTGTCAACGTGTCAATATGGATCTGCTACAGATCACAATGACAGAAAAAATGATTATCGTTGATAGTTGTGTCAACTCACTTGTTTGGCGTTTGTACCACTCCTTCCGTTTGCTTCTGGTCCTGCCCTCTGAAAATATATTTAAAATTTAATTTAAAAAAAAGTATTGAAATTACTTTTTTTTTCTACCAATTTTCAATTTAAATTTTACCATGAGCATATAGTTCAAGTGGAAACCTTTTCCAGAAAAACAGGGGCGTAGGCCTCACAAAACTGATAATTTCTCCAAACTACCCTTTGTCAGTGGCATTGACAGACTTTTGCAAATGTATCAAAACTTCCACCAACATTACATAAATTAGAGCAAATGGGCAATGGTTTAATTGTTTAGAAATGTATGTAATAATCTGCTCACCATTTTCCTTTTCTTTTTGTCCCCGGCCTCCCCTTCTGGAATGGCTTCGTCCTTTGAAAAGAAAGGCAAAGTTTTATTTATCATCTTTTGTCATTATTGTGCAGCACATTGAGGAGAACTGATCCACCCGCCGTCTCCTCTCAAGAAAATCAACAAACCAAGGAACTAGGTTGGTTTAGTTCTGTGAATAGTCTAGATATGAGAGCGGGAGAGCAGTTACAAAAGTAACCCCTCCCTAGCAAGATTTAAACAAGGACCGCTCCCTAAAGCTTATTTCATTTTTAGCGGTTTGTTTTATTTTATGTCATTGCTGTAGCTCCATGTTTTTTTTTGATAAATACCCCTAAAACTTTTAATCAGATATTTGTAAATTAGCACTACCTACATATGGATTTTTTTGTGTTCACTTCCGTTTTTTTGACCCATACCCAGTTGGTGTACGAATTGCCCGCATATTTTCCAAAGAAAAAATTACTTGTTTTGGAAAATAAGTTAAGCGCCCGCACCAGTCTTTGGAAAATTGTAATTTCTGTTGTTTTTCCCCCTGGCTTTGTATATGTATGTTACACTGTGCTCACCTTCATCCTTTTCTTTTTTTCCCGTTCTTGCTGCCTCATATTCTGCCCTTCGTCTTCCGAACTGTCTTGACCGCACTGTAATATCATGAGAAATGCTAATTTAACAAGTAGGTCAGATATATCAATTTCCAGTAACTCCCAATAGACCAATATTTAGATGTACAGTCTACAGAGCCATGGGAATGCGAGATAGAGTCTTCCAATTTGGCAAAAGCAATGGGCATCTCTGACACTAGGTGAGTTCGGGGAGGGCCAAAATGATTACTCTCGTAATTAGGATAACCAGCATGCCCATACCCTGTGGTAGACTCGTGCAGAGCACCAGCTTCAGCAGCTGAAGCTGGTTCTTTGCAGTCGTTTATCTGAAGGTATAGACATGCTGGTCCTCGTAATTACCCTCCCCGAACTCACCTAGTCACTAGTGGTGTTGAACTAGCGGCTGCTAGGTCTAGTAGGTGAAGGAAAGCGAGCGGCGGCAATATCAGTAAAGTGAGTAGAAGTTATTCGCATTTCTTGATGCATAAAACAATTTGTAGATAATGGTACCGATATGTATCTTGATCGTATTTCAATTTCTGTTGTAATGGTACCTAGTAGAAGGCTCCATGACGTGTTTGACGGCCGTGGCGAGATGGTTTGCGCAAGGCTCTGATGGAGTGACATTTGAGACTTGAGCATCCCACCTTTAGTCTATGAGTCCACATCTAGGCCTACTAGTAGGCTACTAGGGTCTACCGGGTAACTCTCGACTTTGGGTTTGTGAGACTGCTTTAGTCACTACACACTGCATTGTTTCAAATGTCAGTGACACACTTGTTAAATAGTCGAATAAATCTAGGCCTGATTTTTAAAATACTAGGCCTACATATTGGCATAGACCCCAGCCCCTTCCCCCCGGGCCCAGCCAAATCTATGTCAACATGTCACTGTGACTGTCCTTCCTGAGGAAATCGACTGCTTTTTTTTAAAAAAATGCCATTTCGTACACAATTATCTGGTAGGCTTAGGGAGTGCTCATTTTTTAACAACGGGGGGGGGGGGGGGGGGCTGGTGGATTTGGGGGGGGGGGGGGGTAAAAAAGTCTAATTGGACTTTTTGAGGGAAAAAATAGACTTATATCAAAGAAAGTTACACACAAAAATCTACTTGTAAGCGAGTGTAGTTATGTTTTAACAGCAAAACCCACGTGTAGGCAGCAAAAATATATAGATGAAAATGAGGTTCCCTGGTTTGATCAATAATGGTACACAAATTTATGATCAGTACCCCTACCTAGTAAATAGCAAGGGTGACAAAATAGCCTGGTTGTATAACATCTACCCCTGAGATTTTTTTTTATCAGGGGGAGAGATATCAGATATTGCTGCAGGCTTCCCACGGTCACCCTTGAATGATGATTTGGAGAATTTTTTTAATTCGTGAAGTACAATTCTACATTCTGGCGAGTTTTCAGAGCAACAACCATCCCCATCCCCAGAATTTGATCAAAGTGGGAATCAAGATAAAGTTGTGCCCAGCAAGTATACACTATGGGGGTGTACCCCTAAAATCGACAGGGCGACATGGCCTTTTCTTAAAAATTTTGACTGCTCTTGTGGGGGGGGGGGGTAAAAAATTAAGCCCCTTTAAAAGGGGTAGACAAATCATATTCGAGCATGTGTGCCCACGGGCACAGCAGGGCCGCATCTAGGATTTTGGAAAAGGGGGGGCGTGATATAGGCAATGTACGGGGGGTATTGAAAAAATTTACATTAAAATGTACAGAAAAATAGGGGGCGCATGCCGGGTCCGCCCCTCCCCCCTAAATCCGCCCCTGCACAGAATCAAGGGCTTAGTGACAAATGTATGTACCACTAGTCACTTTAATGTACCCAGCACCACACACATCGTGTAGAGACTCCTCCAGGTGCTCCTACCTACCTGTGTGTACCCACCACCACACACATCGTGTAGAGACTCCTCCAGGCTCCCCTACATACCTGTATGTACCCTGCAGCACACACATCGTGTAGAGACTGCTCCAATTTGTGACTTCAGGGGGGGAGGGGGGTTGGGGAATTTTGAAATCTGAGCACAACTTAAACTACTCAGTACCGGTATGGACTCACAGACCAATGTGACCAAAACTAAAGTGCCCATTTCGGGGGGTTAGGCCTATTTCTCAAATATGACACTTGCACACAATCTAATATAGACCTTGAAATTATAGAAAAAAATATTTCCAGGAAAATGGGTCAATTTGTTACTTCAGGGGGGGGGGTGGGGAATTTTGAAATCTGAGCACAACTTAAACTACACAGTACCGGTATGGACTCACAGACCAATGTGACCAAAACTAAAGTGCCCATTTCGGGGGGTTAGGCCTATTTCTCAAATATGACACTTGCACACAATCTAATATAGACCTTGAAATTATAGAAAAAAATATTTCCAGGAAAATGGGTCAATTTGTTACTTCAGGGGGGGGGGGGGGTGGGGAATTTTGAAATCTGAGCACAACTTAAACTACACAGTACCGGTATGGACTCACAGACCAATGTGACCAAAACTATAGTGCCCATTTCGGGGGGTTAGGCCTATTTCTCAAATATGACACTTGCACACAATCTAATATAGACCTTGAAATTATAGAAAAAAATATTTTCAGGGAAATGGGTCAATTTGTTACTTCAGGGGGGGGGGTGGGGAATTTTGAAATCTGAGCACAACTTAAACTACACAGTACCCTACACCCACACCCACGGACCCTCTATGTAGTAGTTAATCAATGTTAAAGGGGAACCAAAGTCAGTCCCTTTGGGCTTTGTTAATCCCATATAGTTTATATTTACATCCACTGACAGACTCGGATTATATCATGTATATAGCCACTGCCTTCACCATTTTAATCCCTGTTCAAACTCCACTGTACCAGATATGGCCATGACACTAATTAACACAAACAACAGATATTAAACTATTTTGGAAGATGCACAGCAGGGTGGGGTTCGAGAGGTTACTCTCGACCGGTTCCCCTTTAATCAAAATTGATGTGAATACAAACTACATACAGCGAGAGTGAGTGCAGAATTATGCCTTGCTTTAGAGTGTAAACTGTACCAAAATCGTCTCATAACAACTGTGCTCACCTTGGTCCTTTTCCTTTTTTCCCGTTCTTGCTGCCTCATATTCTGCCCTTCGTCTTCCGAACTGTCTTGACCGCACTGTAATATCATGAGAAATGTTAATTTAACAAGTAGGTCAGATATATCAAGTTTTAGTAACTCCCATACAAGCTGTGAAACCAGAGCCGACCCCTATATTCGACATGGTGAATACTGTAACGGGAACGGGCCTGAGTCAAGACAAACTGAACTAAAATACCTTGAACATGGACCCCAATTGTGGCACCTTCTTTACCCAACCTAATACTTCGGAAAGATGTCGGGTATTGAGTGGTCATAGGTTCTCATAGTCAGACATGTCAGAACGTCAGATGTTTGCAAGTTTTACAAATCTTCCATAATTTTCCAATATGACAATAAATTCTGCCTTTTCAGACCATCCCATGAAACATCATATTTGCTCGAGTCTCCCTATCCCTCCCTCCACCTGCCCCCGGCCCCGGCCTCCCTCCCCCTCCCCCCCGCCCCCCGGCCCCGGCCCGGCCCTCGGCCCCATAGGCCGGCTGTTGCACTTCCCAAGGCGGCCCCAAGCTGGCCCCAGTGCATGTCTAGCACTGACGTATCTGGATGGAGATTGAGCATTGCTGAGAGCAAAATACTTGCAGCAGCGCTGAATGAATACGGAGCAAATTCATTACAAAAAATGCTGGTGCTACATCAAAGTTTCATATAATGTCACTACGATTGACAAGTCATCATAACAAATATTACTGATTGTATAAGGATGAGTATTCCGATTTAAATTCCTATTTACTTAATTACCAATGCAATATGGTCCCGCACAAAAGGGCGGCCACTGAAAATCTGTGTTGACATAGGTTGTCTGCTTGTGCAAAGACGTGAGTGAAATGCGCTGATTCAGATAGATATTTGTATTATGTGGACTTGAATTGAGCTTAGAGAAGTCGGTGACAGTAGGTACATGTGAAACCTTCCCACCCGTGTAGAATACTTGAACAGGTCATATTTGTGTGCTACAACACTCGGTGGTATGATAGCCGCCGAAATTCCGGGTTGAAAGGTGATCTTTGTACTTTGACATTTCGTCCAAACTTGACCGAAACAGCGGCCGAGCTTGTCGCCGACATTGACGTCAGCTCTGCCTCTGTATTGAGGCATATTTCCAGCTCCTTATTTAATTGTAAGTCGTGTAAACTACTTGAAAGATTGATTGTGTGATTTACATCACATGTGACCCAGGGCTACGATAACCCATTAACTTGCAACTGGTGTGCTGCCATCTTGCATTACCATAACTCGAATTACAGTAGTAGGTGTCAAGACTGAAGGTACATCACCCCCTAACGTAGGCCTACATACAGTAACCTGCAACTGGTGTGCTGCCATCTTGCATTACCATAACTCGAATTACAGTAGTAGGTTTGGCATTTACAGATCACCTGGTCCCCACTGACCTTTCCTTAGGGTTGAAATGATACCAAAATCGTCTCATACAAACGTCTCACCTCCTATTTAGCATTGAGCTCTATGGGTGTCTGTGTGAACGTGACTCTTTTAAAGTCAGGAGTCAAGGTCACTGGCCTATCTTCAGCATTACTTCACAGAGACTTGTTTTTTGGGTAGTTTTTGACATTTTTTATTTGTCTTTTTTCACTAGGAAAAAAAATTGTACGGAAATTTTGGGAAAAACAGGAAGAGAAAGATAGTTCCCGAGATGTGGATGAGCTTTTTTTGGGAGAGAAATACCAAAAAACAAAAGCAGGGTGAATTTTCAAAATCAGCTGACCAATATATGTTTTTTGTTGGAAAACCGTCTCACAGAGACCCAGGGTCCCTGGGTCAATAAGTTGTGTAGGTGTGCTAGAATACTCAGAGGTTGAAATTCCGCTGATAGATGCACTCTAAAGGTGTGTATTGTACATTGACTTTTTGTCAAAGTAGCGGCCGACATCGTCGCCGACTTTGACGTCGACTTGTCTCTGTATTTGGAAAAGCTCCCACCTTGTATCCTTAGTTCCTAGACCACTAGTCACTTGTTACACAATTTACCAAAATCATGTTTGTGTACTAGATACTGGGAAGTTGAAATTCCGTCCATAGATTGGGTACTAGAGGTGTATTAAAGCGGCTATGGCATGAACCCAGTACTGCAGCTAACGGCGCCGCCGTTAGCAGGCCTTATATAATCAAGAAATAGAACTCCTCCAGGTCCAATCTACCCATCCCTCCTTCTTCAGGGCTGCTCCCTGCCCCATCCGCCATCTTTTGGCTGCTTTACTGTCCACATATGTGAAACTATAACATTACATAATATAAATACATGGTAATCTCTCTATCTCTTTGTAGATGTAACACATCCCTCTATTACCACTCCCTATGACACCACATCACAGCAGGAGATCTGAGTTGCTCACATGGGGTCAGGGGTCAGAAACCACCTGCTGTGACCCCTACTGAGCATAAATAATTGTAGATAACTTTCATCTTGTGCTTGGACATTTAACTAAGATTGTGTAACCCATAGTAACTTTAGTGTCTGTACTATCCACAAGAGGGGGTGTCAATGTGAGCAAGTATATCCACTACACGCCAGTGTAGCTTTAAGCCGGGAGCATTGACAGGACCAAACCGAAACTCAATACGTTCCTACCGGTAATCAGTGGCACAGGATCATCGTCTAGTTTATACCAACAGGCAACACTGTCACTGTACTGAGACAGGGTACAGTGTTCTAACCACACCCAAAACACTTTCAGATACGGTGAGGAGTATTCCCCAGTGTTGTTCACCGAGTTCAGGGCCGAACAATCGACTATAAACTTTGTGTATTGTACGTTGACTTTTTGTCAAAACAGCCGGTTACTTCTAATCAATATTATACCGTTCCCAGGATGGTCGCATTGTGTCAGAACAACTACCGGTACAACCGCTAATATTTCTACATTTCTTATTGTATTTATAAGTATTTATTGTTGACATTTTCGGAGCCGGTGCTGCTGGGCCAAGTCGTCTCTTGAGGCCCACCAGCAACCACAGTTTGTTTCTGTTTCTAGGCAATCATCCGTGGACGAAGTCAGGCTGCCCTTTTAATTCTATTCTATCCATGCAGACTACCGGTATCCAATTTTTACAGAATCCCTCTCAGAACACACCCCTGTCAAGAATTTTATGACCCCATCTCCAATCGGCAGGGGTCAATTCACCACCCCTCCCCTGTTACAATGGGGCTGTACGGCAAGTGATGCATACCTGGATGTAGGTGCCTACCTCTTTTTGCCCGGTAGTGTCGTTGTATCTTTTCTGCACACAAGAGTCAATCGTTATTTCGCGGTCCGGGTGACGTTGTGCTATGTGGTTGAGCATGCTCCCTGTAAGAACAAAACACATAACACAACATTACATGGAAGCCTTATTTCGGTTCATTGTCATAAATTTTGTTCCATAACAATATATGTCGAGTAGCACATAACATCATAAGTGAAACAGGTAGAAGGGCAGATGTATAGACAAATAAATATACACTGAGTAATATCCAGTGTTATAACACGCATTAGAATGTCTTTTACAAGCCGGTAATAGATTGCACCCGCTCCTATACTATAAACTTGGCCCGATTACATGAGACAAATTCTAGTGTCCAAACGATTGGTACAGTTGTGTTTAGGTACTAGAATACGTGGAGTTTAAAATTCCGCTGATACATACATAGACAGAGCTGCACGCTAAAGTGGTGATAGGGCCGTATTGCACGATGGCCGTAGGCCGAGTGCAATACGGCCCTAGCATTGACTAGGGCACTTCTAAGTGACGCTCTGTATTTATTTCAGGGTTTATTGAGTTAAACAGATATGTAGTCAATGTTTGGCTACTTCCGCGGTGTTTGGTTACTTCCGCAGTGTTTGTTTACTTCCGCTGTGCCGCCATTTTGAATTCCGCAAAGGTCAGGTGAACCTCAGAGCGTGCAATACGGCCACAGCGTGCAATACGGCCTAGGGTTATTGCATGCTGTCCTGGGGAACGGCCCTCCCATTGCTATAGCATTTATAGACCGTATTCACCGTGAAAACCGCAAGTCTCACGAGCATGCAAGATCCCGCGAGGCAGCGTACTATACGAGGAGACAAAACTGAACTAAATTCCCATATGCTATATGTAGACTGTTGGGTGGTAGTAAGAAAGATTGATTGTGTGATTTACATCACATGTGACCCAGGGCTACGATAACCCATTAAGAAACAATGAATAGATCATTCTTAATATACAGCAGTCCAACATTATAGCATTCCAATGCACTATATGGAAATATATCTAAAACTTAATATCGCCATCCATGTAACAGAAAGCTATATTCAGTCTCATCAAACAAGAAATCCATGTTGCACTGCCATAATTCGAATTATAGTAGTAGGTGTCGACACTGTGAAGGTACATCACCCCCTAATGTAGGCCTACATACAGTAACCTGCAACTGGTGTGCTGCCATCTTGCATTACCATTACTCGAATTACAGTAGTAGGTGTCGACACTGCGAAGGTACAGCAACCCTTTGACGTAGGCCTACATACAGTCGCCGAAACTTGTCTCAATAGCGGCCGGAGTCGTCGTCTAGTCTAGACTTTCACTGTGACTGTTTTCGGACAGCTTACAACCTTCAAATTACATATAAACTACCTGAAAACATCGTATTTGTGTACCAGGACACACGGAAGGTGAGAATCCGCTGAGAGATCGAGTCTAAAATTGTATTTTGGGCCGTGATAGGGTCAACATCTTGGCCGAGTTCCATGTCAACTGTCTCTGTACTTTGACAGTTGTGTATTCATTAGATACGGATAATTTACATTTTCAAACTACTTGAATAAGTTATATAGGTGTCCCAGAACACTCGGAGGTTGAGATCCCGCCGAAATATTGATTGTAAAGGTGTGTATTGTACGCTGATTTTTTGGTCAAAGTAGCGGCCGAAATCGTCGCCGACATTCACGTCAACTTTGTCCCTGTACCATGGGTACATTCCCATCTTCTAAATCATATTGAACTCATGTCAACTAGTTCAACATTTCCTGTAGGTATACTAGAACACTCGGAGGGTGGGATCCTGCCGAAATTCCGATCCTACACTTGTATTTTGCATTTTGACATTTCGCAGTAATTATAGCTAAAAGACGGCCGACGTTGTCGTCAACCTTTGTCTCTGTTTTGAGATATTCCCACAACAAAATCACGTATTCAGACATATTTTGACAATGTAGGTTTCCCTTCAGATATTCCCACGAGTTGTTTACAGAGTTACCTCCGAAATATCAAGTCTAAAGGTGTGCTTCGTAGTTGGACATTTCGTCAAAAACTTGAAATTGTTTTCTCCACACCCATCACATTCAAAAAGATCAACATGACTTGATGCAGACCCCCCCCTCAAGTTGTGTCTATCTTTCAGAGTTGATTAAGTTTGTTGACTACTGGAAATCATTTGTGGTTATTGTAAATTGTGATTTTATTCAATAGTGAGATAGGGCCAGTTAGAAAAGTCCACCATACGGTTCAGCGGTCTCGGAAATATTCCGCGATTGTACAAATCATTTTGGTAGTTTTTTTGGTAATTTTGTATAATTGCAATACAATTGTCATAAAAAAAAACACAACTAAGGCTATGTCAAGGTCCGACACATCGCGGGACACAAATCCGAAGCGACCTCGTGATTTTCTATCCCCGCTACTTAGAGAAAGACCGTTGGCCACCAAGCCCCGCCAATACAGGCGCTTCCGCTGATGCTTCTACTCGTACATCCGCTGCAAGTACCATACCCGGTATTCAGTCGAATCTGGATCGGGGCGACTCTGCCGTTCAAGTTCAAAGCAAGCAGCAAGATCAACAAGACGACATGAGAAGCAGCAGATTTGATTATCGCTCAAGCGACGATGACAAAAACGCTCCCGATCTCGCCACTCCGGTGCTCATGACTTCCCTTAGGGAGTGTGTCAGGCTCTATAAATTAAACAGCTGATAGATTATATATACCATCCCTGTTAATATGGACCCTCAACTATGTTTAGTTGCTGAGATATTGACGAGTTAGTGATTTTAGAATAACAGAAAGGGCTATTTTGCCATGTCGATTTTAATATAGGGGTGGACCCCATATGCATGGTGAGATATTTTGTTCCGAGCGATATGCCGAATTGTATGTATACATCTTTAAGGAAAAATGCGAATGGTGATAATCTACTTCATGGAAAGGCAAGGTGGACTGTCACACTTACGCTTGTATTGCAGGACATACCCACACCCAGGGCATACATAAGGGTCACCCAGGTCTGGTCGGAAGTCCTCTTTTTTCGCATGATATCGATTGAAGTGCGCCTTCAGAAGGCCGGCGTTTTTGATCTCCCGTCCGCATCCTAGAATGCACATGCCAACATTTTGCGGCCAACCCCTAATAATGCATAATTATAGTAACCTGTTTTTTTCTTTTCGGAAATAAAGGGTGAAATTCTATTGCTCCGACCTTTTTTTCCCCAGAGTAGACTCTACCTATAGTAGGTCCAGAGCTCTTTAATTTTTTAATCAAATTTCAATACTTGAGCTTAATATCACATTCTTTGCAGTGGTCAATCCATAGACCTACTCACCTCTATTTTTGTCAATGATGTTGGCAACATGGTTCTGGTCACTCTCTCTGAGGGCGTTTAGGAATTCAGAGAAGGCTCGGTCTGGCTTCCTGATGAGGATATCGAGTAGCGCCTCGTTCATGCCCTCCGCTGATCCTTTCTCCTTGATACGCGACGACTCACGATGGCTGAGAACGCGCGCTGCCTGGAGCTGGTTCAGGAGGTCGTCTGGATACATGTTATCAACAAGCTGGTCTCTATATTCTCGGAAGATTTTCTTGTGTTCTTTTGTCATCAACACATCATCGTCCAATGTGCTGGTGTTAGCCATGGCGCTGCTTGTACTAATGCGTGTTGACGACATCGCCGCATCCTGTCCAAACTATGGGTTTTATGTCTGAAAAATGAAGGTGTTTGATTAAAAGATATGTTTAAGATCCGGGGTGGTGATAACAAAGAGTAGGAGTCGTTATTTATTAACAGTTAGAGAGAGGGGGGTGTAAGATTTCGACCCCTATCTTTTCTGAAAACGTTTTTGACTGTAGACGGTGGGTGCTGCGAAAAAGGGCGTGTTCACTGGGGGGGGGGGGGGGAATGTGGACCCCTTGACCGGGGGGGGGGGGGGGCAAAAAAATAGTGCAGGCATAGCTGTTTCAGTCACACAATGGAGACTGAGCATAAGTTTCAGTCGGGGGGGGGGGTGCAGAAGGGCCATTATTTAACTAAAGCAGCTGTTTTTGGGTCGGGATCTTGTGTTATTGAATAATCTGGTTGTGGCTTGATTGTAATCTCTCCATGACCATGGATCGAAAGTGAAAGTACTTTGGGTGTTTTGTGTTACAGGGAAAGGGAAACTGAAACTAGGTCAACGTCTAGACTAGACTGAGACTCATCAGCTGATCCCCTGTCTGAATACATGTGGTTCTTGATAGTCAGTCATTTCCCCTGTTCCACCCTTTGGTGGAGAACCCTGGTAGATGAAAATGAGGATCCCTGGTGGGGTTTCATCGAGAATATCAATTTATTGGGTAGGCCTACCTGATGTAAGTGAGGCTCCCAGGTAGCATTGTATAGACAATTTGCTGACTGACTCACTGGCTTCCAGATTGAACAGAGTTTATATTCCACTGTTGTCATTGGCTGTGTACCACCTGGCCTTGGGCGAGGTCCACCCATATTTCTAGAGCTGAAAACCCTCTCATTCCCTCCCACTGGCCTCCTATCACAACATGCCTGTATGAATCAGAGAGGCCATTTTCCCAATTTTTACACGAAATCCGCATTTTTACATGGATTTTCTGTATCAATTTATTTTAATTTTGTCCAAAAAATGAACTGAATTCCAAAAATTTACTAATTTTTCTCCTTGAAGGGGTGGGTTGTGTGATAAAATTATGTTAAGTTCCACTTCAAGCCTGCTATGTATTCGTAATTACAGCAATGGTGACACCTTTCTAGCTATGTATTCGCAATTACAGCAATGGTGACACCTTTCTAGCTCCCAGATGCATGAAAAATACATTTATTTTTTCTCCCTGTCTACTTTCAGAATGGACAATGGCACGTTCATATACGAGGCCTGCTATTCGGCTTGTTTCAACCCGCACTGGGACCAGATCGCGGCGCTTGCTGGTGGTCCCTATGCATGTAAGCATACCAATACTTGTTTTCTGATCATGATACATTGTGTATTGCTATTTTCTTCACATATTATACATAATATATGGAATGCAGTTCCAAGGCAGGTCACTGTCAACTCCATATTTAGCAAATTAAAAGAAAAAGTAACATCTGTCATTCACAGTGGAAAAGCTGACCATGGAAGTCCACTACTGGTGTGCGCTGGCGAAAATAATATGGGAAACCCAAAGTATGTATACTATGCAATGTTCTATAATACATGAAATTGAGAATTGCCCCAGGGATATGGACACTATTTTTTTTGAAAGGGAGTATGGCGCACTCCTCTGCAAGAAGAATGTGTCATTTTGTGAGTAAATGGGCCTTCATACTTCTCACAGTATAATAATTTTATACCCTGCATGGCCATCATTAATATATTGAATGAAACGGTGGAATATATCAGTTTGCCCTATATTACGAAAAAGCAATGACTTTATGTTGCAGTGGTGCAGGACTTCCTTGTTGTTTTGCCGCTGCTACTGTTTCATCTCATATGCTCAGCGGTTGATGTGTGGTCAGCAAGGCAGAGCCCACCGGACACAAACCTGGCATGTAAGTGTTGTTTTAGTTTTTAACATTACCCGAGGTACATGCATATGTAGCACAGAACGCCGCTAGAAAGGTGTCACCATTCCTGTATAAATAAATGACTCGAAATCTTTGTTCGTGCAATTGTTCCGAAAGTATTTTGAAAGACACAAAATTATAAATTGTAACACAAAGCACCTGACCTTTTTCCACCCATTTTTACAGATGTCCGTCACTACTATAGCATCCACACCTTCTACGATGGAATGGCAAACCTCGTCCGAAAAGTGAAAACCATGTTTTAACTTTATGTGCAGTGTATATGACAGCAACTTCTACTGCTACTATAATGGAGAATTATTGTAGTTTGATCAAGTGGCCATGGTCAGTTCATTCCCATGTCATACAGTAGCAAATAAATACTTTGTTCCACACTGGCATTACACTATTCACATTACATTTAAACTATATGTACATTCTAGATGTAATCAACTTTGCAGAGGACATTTCCTCATGAGCCGCAACAAGCCCTGTGGGTGTATGATAATATAAAAAAAGTGTTTGCAATACCTTTGTTTTTCCCATTTTTTGCTCCTTGTCCGTTGTTCTTCGTCATTGTTGATCGCAGTTTCACCTATGACGAAAAGGTTATTTCCAATCAGTAAAAAAATCACTACGAAAGTTACAGTCTAATAATATATATATAGAGACCAAAAGACATTGACATATTCCAGGCCTTTTCAGTGTAAGGGTCTATGTCAGTGTAAGGGTGTACTAGAAGGATACTCGTGATATTGCATCACTACAGTTATACAATATAAATAAAAACCTGATACTTTGTCTATTCAAATGAGGAATTGATCCAAGAAGAGAAAGGAGTAAACACAATGCGCTTTAGCCAGCTGAATAAAGGAGGAGCACAGCAAATATGAAATTTAGATGGCCATATCTATCTGTGTGTTTCTTGTTGGGACCTAAAGATTAAAAACCTATGCGGTGTAGACCGGGGGTGCAGCCGCCCCCCCCCCCCTCCCTTAAGGACTGATTATTGTTATACAACAGGGGGGGGGTGGATGTTGGCGCGGAGGGCACACTTTGCGCAGCGTAACTGGACACACTGAACGCAAATAGCAATATAGCGAAAAAGAGCATATCTACATATGCTAGGGTTGTTATGTAGTTCAAAGTTGAAATATAATAAATCTCATGCCAAACTCAATTCTCCCAACAATATTTTTTGTCTAATTTAGAAAAAGTGCCTATATTTACTTAAAAAGCGCAGCTACATTTACGTACCACCCTAACTTCTTGTTCATGCAAAAATGCAGTTGGAAAAGCAAGTCTGGACCCCTCCAGGGGGGGTGGCAAAAAAATTTGGACCCCTCTGGGGGGCGGGGGCTAAAAAATTTAACCTGTTTAAAACGTAGCTGTCCACATATCTTAGAGAATTGATTCTATAAGACTTTACCCACCATTAGATAGAATAGGACTTACTGTTTGAATTAATACAATCCATTAGTGATACTGACATTCAGAGCTTACAGTCTAGTGTCCTGGCTAATCACCGGAGTTTCCTGGCCCCTTTGATACCGGTGTATTATGCACGATAACAAGAAAAGAAAATTGAATGATATAACTCCGATTTATTTACATTGGTTTAGGCGGCAAGAGAACTTCCATAAGCAGTAGGAATGAAGTTCCTACATGATATACAACTGGGCATTTCAGGTGATATTTGAAGCAGAAAAAGGGTCGACTTCCCCCCAGCCTCCCGCCCGCAAAGTAGGGTACGAGTAACCTTCCTACCGGGCGGCACTAGATGCCTCTCGTGCCGCAAATGTACAATATATCGCCCGTTCCACACACCCTGAGTACCGGTAGCCCTGGCCACAGCTGGCCTGCCGTAATAAGAGTAAATAACATAACATAATATGTCCTGGCATGTTATAGCCCCAATGAAAACGACTCACTTGCAGATATCCGAAGATGTCCCGGCTGCAACGTCTTTAAGGCCGGATGCCGGTGTGCTATGTAGGCCCCGGATGTAGGGGAGGATGATGGGAAGCGGCGTACTGGGCGAGTCCATTGTTGACGGGGATGAAAGGTGGTACACAGTATACTAAAACATCAAAGTAATTTCATATTATATCAGGCTGTGGTACACATGTCACCCGAGAACCCAAACACAACGTTATCTACATTTGGTTTGAAGTGGAACTGATGCAGTGTGACGTACGCTACTTTCCTGTTACAACCTGATCCCACCCCCTATGTGAAGTGTACATGGTACAACCCGATTGTACGCTGGTAACGGAACATGCACTTTATCAGAATGGAGACCAGCCAACATATTTGCCGCGTTTAAATGATGAGTCAGTTCATCCGAATGTCATAGTGAGCGAACTTTATGAAATAACCTTGCCTGTATGGTACTTTCTCCTTAGGGAGCGTTCATTATTTATGCCAGGGGGGGGGGGGGTGTGCAAATCAGGGGGGGGTCATTTTTTTTAGGGGTATTCGGAGGGGGGGGGTCTTTTTTTTTCAACCTATTCTTAGGGGGGGGGTCTTTTTTTTTCAACCTATTCTGAGGGGGGGGTCATTTTTTTTAAGGGTATTTATTTGGGAGGGGGTATTTTTTGACACAACGTGAAGCGAATTTCACGACACATGTCGCGAATTGGGGTCATAAAGACGGTAGAACTTTGCTAAATTTCTTGCCTACCAATCGACACATGAATGATTCACTACTTTTCTTTTCTTAACGCAACAATAATTAACTGGAGAAAGAGCATTAATTCAACACGAGAAGAGTACAGAATGTAGGGGGTCTAAACAGAAAAGCTATCAGTGTGCAGTTAGATGAATGCTATTGTGGCACCGAAATATGACAGTACTGTATCCGAAATAGTTTGGGTTAATTGGACTTTAGCCTTGCCCATCACGTTTTGGCATCCATATGCAAGGGTGAACTTGCCTACATTTTAAGACCCTACCTTTCTTCCCAATAGAGGAGCAGATGCATAGTATGCAAGATGCAGATCTACCTCATATAATGTTGATACATTGTAGCTTAGGTCCACGCCACCAGTCAAAGGCGTGATTACACTAGTCATGATACACACTTTTCCTTGGTATCTTGTACCAGACCCTGCTAAATGAGCCACAGCGTTCTGATTGCAGAGCTCTCAATATTTTTAGAATACCTTCACCATCTCCCTGATAGCTGCCTGCTTCTCACAGATTCTAGGACTTAAAAAAATCAGCAGACTCATAGAGTAGACATGATCATCCCACTATAAATCGGTGTACCGAATGCCTTGAAATGTAGCAAATAGCCACCAGATCCACAGAGTTTTCTGCTGCGGATGCCACTCCTTCTGTCGCCAATTTCTAAATCTCCCTCTAAGTTCATCTTTGGCTTCAACAGAAATCAGGCACTGAATAATCATTGCTACTCATCGCTACTTGGCCTCATCAGAATTTTTAGCCACAGCGTTCTGATTGCAGAGCTCTCAATATTTTTAGAATACCTTCACCATCTCCCTGATAGCTGCCTGCTTCTCACAGATTCTAGGACTTAAAAAAATCAGCAGACTCATAGAGTAGACATGATCATCCCACTATAAATCGGTGTACCGAATGCCTTGAAATGTAGCAAATAGCCACCAGATCCACAGAGTTTTCTGCTGCGGATGCCACTCCTTCTGTCGCCAATTTCTAAATCTCCCTCTAAGTTCATCTTTGGCTTCAACAGAAATCAGGCACTGAATAATCATTGCTACTCATCGCTACTTGGCCTCATCAGAATTTTTAGAGCTCTATATTTGGTTCTAGTCAAGTTGCTTCCGATGCTCTGCAGGGTTATCAGTGAGTTATTCATCACTATTTTAAAGCTTTTATTTTTTTTGGAGTCAATGCATTCCCATGGCTTGGTTATACTGACCACACACTAGAATATTGAAGGCAGGTACCTTATGGCATTTCCTCAAATAAAGGTTATCAACTATGGTGCACGTAACATCCATGCATACCATTGATGGCATAAGCGATTGTAATTGATCCGTGCCGTTATATAACAAAGACACATTCCCCTGTGACTCTTTGTTCAACTTCAAATTCTCACCCTCAGCTCCCTATTTCTTACTGATCCTAGCCTTTGGAAAACCAAACTAGGTTTAAATAGTGATCTTGTTCCTTTAACTGCAAGTTATAATACCAGGATACATTAAAATGGGCCGATTGACCTCTAGATTTTCAAAATTTTCTTCAGGTTTGCCACTATTATAATGTCCAGAGCATCCCTTCATCAAACATCTTTGTTTTAAGCTGCAGTAGCGTGGAGCAGGGGGGGGCTGGGGGCCTAGTAAAGTGGGGGAGCCAATCTTTTTGGGAAACATGAACATTCTAGACTCAGAGTACCCAAGAATACACCAATCTCGAGGTAAAATTCCTAAAACTTTCTTGAAAGACAAGCTCAAAGTCCCTCAGAACACATCAATTTCAATGTAAAATTACAAAATTTCCCAGGATCATATGGTAGACTTCAGACCACTCTGAATACACTAATATAAAGGTCAAATTCCCAAATTTTCCTGGGGCTTGTGGCCCCAAAACAACCATTTGTTTCTCCCTCTAACCAACACTCATCAGCTGGCTTTGGGAGCTGGGCCCCCCAACTTTATCCACCTTCCGCGGCCCCTGAGCTGGGCCATTTCATGGTACTTCTACCAAACAGTATTAGCAGGACTTGTAGGTGGGGACCAAAATAATCACACCAATTTTTAGCAAAAATATCAAACGTGCCACGGAAACAGAAAAATGCGCGCTCTCCACATAAATATATTCACCATATTGTTATGCCCTATAACCACTCCCTCAAATAATGGTTAAGCACATGCTATAATAGGTTATAGTATAGGACTATGTGGATTTTGTATGTCGTTGATGCCATTATTAAGTATTCATAAACGTCTATGGTGAGGGGGGGGGGTCATTTTTTTTCAACCTATTCGGAGGGGGGGGGGTCTTTTTTTTTTGACCCATTCGGAGGGGGGGGGTCTTTTATTTTTGACCCATTCAGAGGGGGGGGTCTTTTTTTTTTGACGTATTCGTTTTGCCAAACGCCCGCCCCCCCCCCCCTGCCATAAATAATGAACGCTCCCTTAATGTCTTACCTTTAATATGACGGTCATGTTCCACGCGTAGTATACGTTCAGTGTTCAGTTTCACATGGGGGGGTCGTTGCAAGGGTCATTTAAAGTATAAGGGGTGAAAGCCGACTATGTGAAAAAAAAAAGAACTTTGAACTATACAATATAAATGGTATGAATGTTCAGGCGTCTTGAGACAGATATATAGTGCTGTGCAGCAAGATTTGTCATGCTTATATAATGCTGGACGTTATTTCCTGTTGAGGAAAAGCATTTGTCATGTCCATGTGGTCATGCACTTTATATCCTGTGGAGGAGAATGAGAAATATGTCCGTACACTCTTCATGCATAGCACCATACGTAAACTGGCTAAGCTTCATATGAAGAGTGTAATTGCATAGCACTGTGGAGGAGAGAGAGGGCTTCAAGCTATGTGAAGTTAAGTTGAAATTTGGTGAGAAATAATTGACACTGAGAGCAGTGTGGTGTAGCCTGTGTGTGTTTAGTTGTAGGACCACTGATAAGGAAGTAATCATGACTTTCATTTCTTATCATGGGATTACACACAGGAAATCAGTTTTAGGTAGTTTATATTGAGTTGTTATTTAATATATCCTAAGAGAGGGAAAAGCTAAAAATGGAGAGAAATTTGTTGTTGGCCAAAAAAAAATAAAAAATTTCAGGGAAAATCTTGCTTAATTTCATCCCTGCTTACATTTGAAAGGTGTGGGGGGGGGGGGGGGGTAGTCCTACTGGTCCTCCAGATCGGGGCGGGTGAAGATGGGCTTGGAACGGGAGGACTTCATGTCACCCTTCAAGATGTGCAAGGCTTCCCTGTATCGCAGCCCACACGCCCTCATCAGAACAAAAGCCTTCGCCTCCAGGACCAGCACCCGCCAGTATACCATGTGTTCCCTGAAGTAATACAGCAAGTGCAGTTGAAAGTAAGACAGGGACAGTCTACGTGCATATATGTAATACCGAAATGAAAGGGTCGTAGTGACAGCTGAAAAACATAGGGCCGAAAGTATACACTGGGTGTTTTATATGTCCATTTATACGAAATGTGTGACATGGTTGTAGTGGAATGAAACCAAACTTTATAACTCAATGAATTTTGAAGAGAAAGAAATGTGTCAGTAATAGGACATATGAGTAGGGCCCGCTTTGGGGAAATCCACCAAGCCGTAAATGAGGGGGTGTTCTCACCGTAGCACTATCCTTTGTCTATGTACGCATGGGTTGGGGTTACAGCGTATAGGCCTAGTAGGGGCTATATGGATAATACCATTATGAAAGGTCATTTTTTGTTACCATTACTGAAACCCCCCCTTCTTTCCATGCATGGCACCTCACCCCATGTGTAGCCACAGGCAAAAGGACTGCTTCATGTTGTTACACTTAGTGTACATACCGGTAGTAATTGTATAATAGTTATAGAGGGGAGTAAAGATAAGAGACAAATGCCAACGCCCATTAATGTTTTATACAACATCTCCTATGATTCAGCACTGGAAGGCCGTATTTCAAAGAAAACACTGTGACTGCGTGGGATGCTGGCCCAGGCCCCACTAGTGAAATATAATAGAGACGGTATATATGGGCGTTGGAATTTGTCTACAAGTATACTTAAAGTATATTTTTATATATGCAGGAAATAGACAAAGGTTCACAAGTTTTAGTCTGTTGACAGGGTTATTTCACGAGTTGAAGGGGGCCGGGTGCGCGGACTTTAAAGTGCCGTAGTCAGTTGTTACTGCACGATAGGTGCCTGGCCCGTACTGCACGCTGGCCGCAGGCCTAGTGCAGTACGGGCCAGGCACCTATCGTGCAGTAACCACAGACTCGGTCACTTTAGCGTGCAACTCTGTCTATATATTTTGTACCTTGTTCGATTCAAAATACCAAAATTGTGGTAGGGGGAGCCTAAAAAGGCGAAATTGGCTTCTTTCTATGCCATTCAAATGTAAACAAAGTGCCGTTTAGAGGACGTCACAGGGCCGTGGAATACGGCCATGGGTTATTTCACGGGGGGTGTTAAATACGGCATTCCTTGGTTAAGTCCATGGGACTGCTGTATTTCATAGAAAATAAAAAGGCAAAGGTTCCGGAGTTTTGGTCTGTTGGCTGGGTTATTTCACGAGTTGAAGGTAGGGCCGTATTTCCCGAGGCCGCACGGGTTATTTCACGGGGGAGTGTAATACGGACCTGTTTGGTTAAGTCAATGGGGCTGCTGTATTCCATAAAAAATAAAACAACAGACCTGACGTTGCAGTACTCATATCCGATTGCATTGTGGACCTCCTGTGTTCCAAAGAATAGTTTAATGAGATAGGGTGTTTGGTTTTCGGGCGCGCCCTCCTTCCTGTGAAAGAAAAAAGGAGATTTTTTTTTTACAGATATCAGTAGAGACTATAGCATATTAGTTTTGGCCCGTACAGAATGTACAAGTGTATAACGTGACAGTGATATATTCATAGTAATAAGTGAAAGTGGAGCACCCCATCCAGTTGTCTTTTCTGCGAAACAAAACTTTTATTCACAAAAGTGCTGCATGTCAAAAGAAATGCAGGGATGAAGGATTACCATGCCCTACACAAGAGAAGAAATGAGTCAGGGTAATGCTTACCCTCTCTCACGAGCCAAGAAGTGGGCCCTTGTAAGTGGTCCTACATATAGCCTTGCCTGAAACCAAAAGCAACAACAGCAGACATGAGCGTAGGGGTACTATGTAATGGACAGTTTGGTTCAGGGTTGGCCATTACAATCAAAGACATGTTACCTACGGGTAATGCATGTTACACCCTATAAGCAGAAGGAACTTTGTACATGTGATAAGTACCTTATACATAGGAATGAGTGAGGGATGGAGAGATAGAGCTCACGGTTGGTGCAGTGCTACGTTTTCACAACGCAACAGCACTTACCTGTTCACTCATACGGCTTTTCCCAGCGCTAATGTAGTCATCGTATAGCTCTGTTGGACATCGTAATGTCTCTTGGTGGAAGTGGAACGGATCCCTCGATCTTAAAATGGAATGTGAAAATATGGGGCTTTATTTCATGGTGAATACGGCACTCCCATTGACTTAACCAAGGAAGGCGGTATTTAACACCCCCCGTGAAATAACCCTCGCCCGTTTTTGGCGGCCTTTAAAACCATTGAAATTGATGATTTTTCTTCAGACCAATTAAGTGGAATTTTGAATTATATAGTTAATAATGATATGATTATACTCGGCTTCGCCTCGTGAAATAACCCTCAGTGGGGAACTATACTCGTGAACCTTTGTCTATATATGTCTATATGGGGGAATAAAGTGTTTTGCTACGTGACTCGATCGTGGGAGATGGAACTGAATTCTATAATTGAAATGGTGCAAACCTTGAAATATAATATGGAAAGTCACGTCCAAAAGAAATATTCCCAGTCAAGGTAAAAATATAATAGCACGGTACCTTCCAGTGTAATATATATTGAAGTATATAGCAAATTAAAGAGACTACACATATTCATTCTCTTCATGAAGTATTGGAAACCCATGAAACAAAGAAGCGACAATATTAATATAGCCAAAAGAAAATGCCAGGTTGTATGTAGACAAAAGGAAACAACAGAGATAGGCTAGGTGTGCATTGGGGTGTCATGTGACTTCATTTTTTACCTGTTCTGCTATAGTATATGGTGATGGAGTAAAATGTGTACACTCACCCACGTGGTTGTCGCATAACTCCCATCAGGTGATGCAAGATTTCTCCAGCCTGAAAATAAAACCCAAGAAGCTGTACTCTAGGTCTATAACAATTACTATGAGGCAACCTGTGCTGATACAGCAGCCGCTGTGAGAGAGAAAAATAATTTGACAATACCGTATGAGCTGCATACAAAGGACTTTAGGTTTGTGACGTAAATTCAGGACGCATACATTAATTCTCGGTCAAGTAAAGTGGGGATTTACCATGTTTTGTACCACAGCCACTTTTATCAAGTTGTCGTCTTGCTCCGCTCGCAGCCTGCCAAATGGCTCTAGGTATGTAGCCGCGTCATGCTGGCCTAGCACGGGGCTAAGAAAGAGAGGACTGCAGTAGAATGATGTACAGTAGAACGAGGCTTCTTTGTTAAATTTGTTATACATCTCCGTGGTAGACACTAACTTTCTATATACATGCCTGTATTTATAAAACCATATTCTTCATGGATTTGCTTGCCCTATTCCTGTGGGCCACCCTGGCCCATAGGGAGCCTATTTTGTTGAAAAATACAGGCCCGTAACAACAATTATGGAAAATTGGCTCCCGGGACAGCGTTAGTGTGTACGCCTGCATGTAAAGAAGACATAGTGTGAGGGATGCAAGTAGGGAATGTGGCACAAATTAAATGTTATACTGAACTAGGCCAAGGCGCCTGGGAAAAGTAGCAATTTTGGTAGGATGCAAAACTGCAGATAATGCAATGCTTAATTGCGTCTGCTATACGAGATACTCACGGGGGTACAGTGCAGGGTAGGTATTCGACTCGCATGTCATCTGGATCCAATGGCTCCTGCAAAAAAACCAGCTATGTACACAGGCAAGAGGCATTGTGAACAGGTAGAAAAGCCCATGGGCAGAGGATATTTTGGGATCTTTACCGCCGAACCACGGCTGGGGCCGTATCTCAAGAAGGAACAGAAGTGTTGTTTTTTTCCCATGCCTTCTACTCTAGTATATACGTTCAATAGTATTTTTCCCTGCTTTTTACTACAGAAAATGTATGTTAGTCATGGTTGTAAGAGGAGGGAGTTCTGATGTGTATACAACAAACGAGACACTTACCGCATTCTCTTTGGCCGCACGTTGGATTTTCCTTCTCTTCAGTGGTGGGATGTATTCAGGGCTGAAACAGAACCTGATTCTATGTAAAGGGGAAAGTAATACAGTATTTTTTTTCTGCGATCAGGGTGCGATCAGGGTGCCGACATGCGGCCATCATTTATAATATGATGGTTTTTTTTTTAATCAGGTATTACAAAGTCCCTATTCTCCAAAAAAAGTTGAAACCTTTTAATTGAGGACCCCGAATAAAGGTTCTCTATAGTTTAGTATAGGTCTTCCTGAGATTCAAAAAAAGTTGAATTCAGGGGAAAACTTTCATCCCTGTTACATACAGCTGGTATTGGAACTTCCACATGACAGGAAAGTGGCAAGGTATGAAAGAAAGGCAGTGACACTATGGTTAAGAAAAACCGGAGATGTATGAAATAGTAGCTTACACGGGTTCCTCCATTTCCTCTTCTTGCTGCGCGGCTTGTTCTCCTGCCTCAGGTTTTTTCGCAACTGTCAGAAGTAATATTATTTATAAACGAACTTGCTGTAACATGTTTCAAAGTTTGATGATTATTTACTAGGACATCAACACTGGTGGTGTGGTAGGCGGCTTCCAGTAAGGGTTCTGGTTCAATACCACTGTGTTGGTGAATCAGTGTGCTGTGCTGGAAGGTTTACTGTAAAGGAGTCAAAGTGCAGTCGAGTATAACCGTGTATGTGTGCAGGAGTGTATCACTATGTAGGTGAAGCAGTATAATGTAGTAAAGGGTTAGGCTGCAGTTCACGAATGCACCCACCACCTGAGCTTGCTTGGATTCACTGATGCTAACACACCAGGCTGCCAGGCGGTATCAGCGTTTTAGGAGGGAATGTCCTTTTACTTGGGGTATAGCATATTACAACATGATGCAAACTAGGATATGACTTTTGTAACATGTATAATCCGTAGAAGGTAACATGTAGGACGGGTGGACCTTTATTTGAAAGGTTTTTCATGGCAAGATTTGTCAAACCCAAAATTCAGGTCCAACGCGTAAATGTAAGTACTTTGACACTGAAGTATATACCTTTCCTGTAGAACAGCAGGTACGTCGAAGCCAAGTCTATGTATGCGAAACCAACCACGGAAATCTGTGGGAGAAAAAAAAGAAAGAAAGTGAGCCACATGTAGGAATAATAGGAAATTATTATTTTGTTACTGATTTCCCACAGTGGCCTATTCCGTTAAATAGGAAAGGTGATCTTTCATAGCAAGTAATTTTGCGAAGGAAAGTCAGGTACTCTACAAAAATGTAGCATGTATCGCTGGTCAGTCAAACCCTATAGTGAAATTGGTGATATTGGTCATACATGTTTACAAGTTGGAGGATAAAAAAAGCGAGTTCTCCCACTTTAGATTTGAAAACCTAACTTGGAAGTGTGAAGATTTTTTTTACATTCCTCAATATAAAATTAAATTAAATTAAAATGTCGTTTGTACAACATGGTTTAAAGTTATCGTTCGCACCTTCTCATCGTTGCAATGAGTCCATTTGCCATTGCGCTCCACGTACGAAGCGTAGTGCCCGGCAGCTCTCGAATCACCGAAGTGACTAACTACTGCGAACAGAGAAAAGTCTGTGCCCTCTGCGTCTCGAAGACGGAGATTTTGACTGATTTGTAGTTTCTTGTGGCTTTTGGTTGGGGCGGCGTTTGCGCGATGCGGCTCATATCTGTATAGTAGATTGCATAAAGTAGTATCATATGAGAGGGAAGGGAAGGGTAGCGTTAGCACTCCAATCGTTGTTGACCGTCCAAGGTAGATAGTTTGGAGGAAAATGACGTGAAATGTAGGTAAACTTTGATCAGGGATCCCACAAAAATTTCTGTTAAAAATTTCCATGAAATTTTCATGACATGCCATGACAAAAATTTCAGTTTTCCATGACATTAATAAAATGTTAGTGTGGGGTCATAGAGGTTGGTCCCTGAAAAAATGTAAAGAAAATTAGAAACCTGGGAGATTTTGTAATATTAATTCTATCGTTTTAAAATTCCATCAGATATGGGAAATTTTTAAATGACATTCCATGATTGTCCATGACACGTGGGAACCCTGTTTTATGCAAAGTATGCACGAATTTTCTAACCTGTTCATCTGCAACACCAGCACTTGCGGCACAGTCATAAGCTTCGTCTTCCTCTTTGCATTTACGGTTGCTTCCCGGCAGCTAGGTAGCGAGATAACGGGTTACACACAAAATAAATTACTGAGGGTGAAGGGGATGTAGAAAGTGATAGAAAGTAACAAGTGAAGATGTACATAGTTCATGCACTGGATTTCTTAAATTATGGCTTCTAATTAGAAAATAGATGGAAATGTGAACTACATTGTTACCTCTCTCCTGTAATTCACTGGTGGGAACTGGGGTATATCCTACTCACACTGCGGATATTGCGCCAGGGCCCACTTGTGAAATACGTTAGAGACGCTATGACTGGGCTTTGACATTTGTTTAATAGTTGAATGTACATGCCGGCAAAACTGACTATTTATGAAAAGAAGTAGTAAAGGAAGGGCTGACTCACATTTGACATCGGAAGTCATCCAGATATTGTGTTCCAAGGGCAGACGTGACAGCAGACTCAACACAGGCATGGTCCTACAGTGGCAAAATACAGTATGTAAGTATACTGGGCATTGAAGGCAAATAGAAATGGAAATGTATTGATATGTCGGCATGGTGCAAATGACTGACTGAGTAATATAGTGCAAGAGTGGAAGAATACATTTTTTTACGAAGGACACGGTAACCACTCGACATGGAATGTCGATTGACACCCGTGTAGCTATAACAGTTAATGAGAAACTGTCATAAATACCATGTCGAGAGACAATGTCATGAGATTGTCTGTTTTCCACTCTGTGACATGCGGGCACTTGTCGGATGAAACTGAATGGCAGGAGGTGAAAAGAAATGTTAAGAAGAAATCGATATAGCACCACAATGATATTGATTAGATGTCTGAAAAGACAAAGGTGCAGGAGTAGAGTTACTATAGGGTTATTTCACGAGACCAAGCTAAATAACCCTGAGTGGGGAGGTTTGTGTTCTTTGCAGTTATTTGTTGACACGATTCATCTAAATTAAAGTTATTTAGTGTGAAGAAGTAACTGTACCGTGTTTAAATCAGAAATGTTGATACAACCGGCTGTAAAATACGGGTAAGGGTTATTCGTTTCTATAGCGTGAAATGCAGCTGATGTGGGATATGCCGATTTAAATTTCTGAGTATGTGACCTCGAAGTGAATCAGAATAGTATTACAAATACCTTGAGATTGTGTCTGGAATGCAAATACGGCAGGGAAGGGAGCAGGTGCATCACTGAAAATAATTCATGGCGTCATTAAATAAATATATTTAGAAGGAGGGTTATGACTATGTTGAAGTAGAATCTCTAAGTGACTTTCAAAGTAAGCGAAAAGGAGAGAAAGCTCCAGTGGCTGGAAAAGCAGTAGCGAAAAAATAACACCTTGTGCGTTGAATAACATAATGGAAAGCAGGAATGTGAAAAAAATTGAAAAAAAAGTTCTTACTTGGAGATGAGGGATTCGCTCATTTTGAGAAGGAGTTCGTGACTGTCCTGCTGACTCCTTGGTGCATTGCGGTACGCCGTCCACACAGCTGTGAATGTTATCAGAAATAAGGTGGTGAAATGTGGACTAGTCGGGAGGTAAGTAACAAGAAGCAGATAGAATAATACAATTTGTGGAATTTAGATCGGATTTCAATTGAAATTGGATTAAACAATTTGGATACTGCATAGCACGAACACTGCTGTTTGAAGTAGATCAACTTACATCTTATGTGGGGTAAGAGGATGGAAGGAAGTGAGGCGGGATCCGTTAGGAACTGCTTCAAGGAACACATGAAACATGGTTCAGCACCTGCAGTTCAAGAAAACGGGTTTCAGAAAAATAACTTGCCGTGTATACCATTAAGTATCAGCTGTGAAATGTGCCTGATGAGATCCATAGTGATGGAAACCTTAAATTGTTTACTAACCATCCCCTTTAAGAAATCTTTGGGCTATTTGCTAGAACTATGTTTGGCAAAGTAACCAGCTGTGCGTGGAGAGTATATCACTCTACCCAGATACGCATGATGAAACGGTTGTTTGCATGGTAACAACACATGTTCTGATAATGTGACTACATTTTGGTAAGGAGACCTGGTCTGGTCTGACTGCTTCGTTTACCAACAGTAATCAAGGTAGCATCGAAGCGAGAGGTCGACCCTTGTCCGTGTCCTTGACCCCGAATTAATATAAGTAAGTAGGGAAGAAGCCGTGTGTCACTTCACGAAAAATTAATTTAGGTAAGCGGACCAGAGCCACCAAAAGTAGACCTTACCATTGTTCGGATGACATACTAGTCATACTAGTAGGAAGGAGTAAGAAAAAGAAAGGAAGGGAAATGCCCACAAAAGTGGGAAATACTTACAGGGCTGGAGATGGTGTAGTGCCACACTCTTTTTGATTTCTGGGCACCCGCGAAGCACTTGGAGGAGCGAGTTGAGGAAGCAAAGGTTGCGCCCGGGGGGATTTGGCAGAGGGTGGAAACCATTCCTACCTGGGAGTAAGAAGCAAGGTGGAAACGGAAATATATTATAAAACCCACAATGTAGTGTGATATGAGGTACCACACATGGCCATGTCATCGGGGCGAATTAGCGGCTTGATTTCTTGTCAGAAAAATAAAATTTGTAATGGAGTATGATCATGATACCTTTGATGAAAGGCTCTGGGAAAGTTCCTACAAAGATGTTTCGGTCCCATCACCGGGAAATATTTGTTTTGCTCGGCACTAAAGGGTAAAGTGGAATTTTGATGCATATTGTTTATAATAACATTTATAGGAACACTCGCAGAGTACTCGACAGAGGGTTATTTCACTCTGCTTCGCCTAGGTCAGAAACAATACGCTTGCACCAATGTCCATTTATGAACGAAATGGTATATCAAAATTTGAAGCTAAATTCCAGTTTTATTGAAATGAAATGCACTTATGATTTGTGTAAGGAATGGAGAGGGGAAATTAAAAAGAAAAAATAGTTCTGTCATACAACAGATTAGAAATGGGTGCAGCGGTTACATTATGGTTAATGTAAGAAGGTGTGGGACATACTGGCTGGTGCCCGGGTGGGTCGGTCTGGTGGTGCCGAGTTTGAGTCTTCCGACGGGACGTTCGAATTTGGCGTAGAAGGGGAGAACTGACGCACCATTCGCTCAAGCATATGACTGACATCGTTTGCACTGTTTTGGCGAAGCAACTTGCTGAGAGCCGCCATGTTCGCGGCATCTCTCCCTTTAAGGCCAGAGGCGTCATATGGCTGTGGGTGTTGTGGTGCCATGTTTGGATCGTCAGGAGGAAGGTGGTACTTGGGGTAGTAGGTGCCCAAGTTCTTGCCATATGCAGCTTCCCAGTCCAAATTCAGGAAGTTGTTCCCCCTGTACTTTGGCTTCAGGTCTTCCCAAACACATGATGTGCTGAGGAGGTTGATAGAATGTATTAAGTACATGTAGTAGAATATATGTGTAAGGAATACAGACAGCAGTAATTTTTTCGGGTGACGGTTGTTTGCATAAGACATGTAACCGGAGTTTAAAAGAAAAGCAACGTAAAACAAGGAGAACCCTGAACAACGAGAACCCTAAGTAGGTTAATAACCTGAGTAAGATGACGAAGAAGTGTTTGCATGGGATGTGGAATGTCCACCAGTCTACGCAATCACATTTTGGTGACTCCTCCTCCTCCTCTGTCCCGAATGTGACTCGGTACATTGTACCACGACGCGACTCACTGGACACTTCGAAAACAATACCAGGGTTTGGTAGTCGGTGCACTACGCACACCCCGGAGGCCACCATGTGCTTGCCATTGTCATATCTAGAACGGTAAAGGTGAACAATGTTTCGTGGCATACTACCCCAGCTCCCACGCGTGAAATACATAGACAAAGGTTCACGAGTATAGTTCCCCACTGAGGGTTATTTCACGAGGCGAAGCCGAGTGAAATAACTGTCATTGGGGAACTATACGAGTGCTCCTTTGTGTTTATTTCATGTCATAATTAACTATATATGTCAAAATTCCACTTAATTGGTCTGAAAAAGCAATTTTATAGTGTTTAAATCATCAATTTTAATGATTTTAAAGGCCGTGAAATACGGGCGAGGGTTATTTCACGGGGGGTGTTAAATACGGCCTTCCTTGGTTAAGTCAATGGGAGTGCCGTATTCACCATGAAATAAAGCAGAAAAGGTATGAATGGACATTGACATTTGTCTATGTTTTTGAAAGGGGAGCCGAGGGAAAATATGTGTGCTGGACGGTGCACAAAGTTGAATGAAATATACAAAGAAGTATTGCTATAGCAAAAAGGTCTAAGGTTAGGCTGAACGGATAATGTAGGAATTAAGAAATACTATTTCTCTAGATGCAAATGATGTGTGGGAGAAAAATTTCCTAGGGGGCACACATTGTATTTACTTTTTTTTATCCGGATATGTAATAAAACCAAGGAAAAAAACATTTATTGTGAGACAGTGATATAGAAGAGAGTGTGTCCATTCCGGTTGAAGAAGATGATGATGTTGAGAAGACAAAAATATACTAGTTTAGACTGGAAGTCCAGGTGGAACAGCCCAGAATAAAAAAGTAACTCTTGCAACTCTTTCTTTGTGAAGTATCTTTTTTATGATGTGCAGTTACTACGGCGGTTACTATAGTAACTTATGTTATGTACAGAGGTGAAAGAAGCCACTTTATAGTCGGCAGTGCCAAATAAACATACCAACTGAAAAGAGCAAAATCCAACCGGGCACACTATACATGTTACTAAGTAGGACATTGGGTTTTACACCGTTGTACATCCTACTACTGTAGCAAGATTGTTCCAGTTCTGTTGTGCAAAATGTAAACAAGGTTTTGATGGAAGGGATTCCACCTGTAAAAAATATATTGAAGATGAAAAGTAGAGGTGAAAGGAAAAAGTAATATGTATTGGCATATAATAAAGTAACATAATACAATGAAATACATCAGTGACATGTTAGAGCAGTGGATAATGTACATGCGGCCTCGTGCCCCATCCCCCCCACTCGTGTAATACAAGAGAGACGGTATCAATGGGCATTGCCATTTGCCTCTGTAATACCTAATCAGGAAATGGGAGCGTCAGATATGGGAAGGCAGTACAGAAAGAAGGGGTGTGTTAAAGTAGCCCAAGTTTACAGTGGTACAGCTGTATAAAGTGTTAAAGTGTTATGCATTCATTAGCATTTCCGCCTTTGGGGTAAGTAGTAGTTTGAAACAAGTGGATACATAGCACTCACCTGACCATCAGGTGCTTCACTACACCAGCGGGTCGCTCCTTGATGTAGAGAGGTACTCCCTTCCAGAACCGCTTGCTCTTACCAGAGGAGGTCATGTTCTCCTTGACATAACTGGAAGAAACAGATTGAATGAGATTGGCGATAGAGTAGAGATGGATTGTGTGATATACATCACAAGTGACCCAGGGCTTTTCCAATGATGTATATAGTATTCCAGTACATGTATATCCACTTGATCACACTTGACTCAGGGGGGCTAAACGCTTCATGGACCTCCATGACAGACCTCCATGACATGACGCACCTCCAGGACAGACCTGAAATATGGAGCGTGTGAGTGGCCTCACAGATGACTCAGGGTAATCTGTCAATTCGGGCATCAAAAATGAATTAAAATGAGTGATCTAATTTGAGAACAATAGATTCTTTCTCATTTCTGACAGCAGAATCGTATTCCCCAGAAAAAGCTACCCTAATTTCATGTATTGGAAGTAATATATAATCGAATTCCAGGTGGTGACTGTAGGTGAGCAGGTGGTTGTGGGAAAGCAGGTGGCTGGGGGCGAGCAGGTGGCTGTGGGCGTCAGCGCCCAGCAGCGCGTAACCGCTGTTTTACGTCTCGGCCGAAAAGCGAGTCGATCAGAGCGTCAGCAGCACCATCGCCGTTTCCGTTTCACCGTGTCGGTCGGCTGGGGGGCGTCCATGCCTTCGAAGTCAGCTGACCAAACTCTGTTTTTTGCTGGGAAACCGTCTCACAGAGACCCAGGGTAACCCTGGGTCAATTAGCTACGTCTTAACACAGGGGTTTGGAGTGTTGGTCCCCATCAAGCCCTGATGGGTTGGTCAGTGGATGCAACACGACAACTGTAAACATGGTTCCATCATTGATCAATCAATTAATCTATGACATATGTACCTACCAGCAGAGGAGAATAACATGGTAAGATGTTCCAATGACCTTAATGACCTAAACGACGTAAGAGCATGAAGGTTGGTCCACTGTTTTCAATGGGACATGCACAGCGAACCATGATAGAACTACGTGTAGACACA
Source organism: Harmothoe impar (assembly GCA_947462335.1). Classification (NCBI taxonomy): domain Eukaryota; kingdom Metazoa; phylum Annelida; class Polychaeta; order Phyllodocida; family Polynoidae; genus Harmothoe; species Harmothoe impar. Next base: position 15,699,955 of record OX381707.1, on the reverse strand, counting down.
TGGGGGTGAAAGAACCCAGCTACAGACTAAAACAAGTGTTCCTTTGTATTTATTTTTTATGTTTTCCGATTCAAATTATTTAAATTCTGAGGGAGGGGAGCCTAAAATAGCCTTAATGTATGCCCTACAAATGTAAACAAACCGTTTTTGATGACGTCACAAGGTCGTGCAATAGGGACATGGGTTATTTAACAGGGGGTGTGTAATACGGCCTTTCTTGGTTAAGTCAATGGCACTGCAGTATTCCAGCTTCATGGGATACTGCCCCAGCCCGACTTGCGAAATACAACAGAGACCGTATGATGATGCAACTCAGTGCACACAGCACTTACCAGTTCCACAGCGGAGCGAACATGTCATTTAGCAGTTTGCGTGTGACGCTGGTGAGGTTACACTTGCCGGTTTTGCCGAACAAAACGTCCTCCTTCAATATGCGGTTTTGCCGTTCTACCCCGTTGTTGGTGGTGATTCGCTTATCGAAGTTTTGAGTGTAGCAGGAGCACCACTTCTGTAGAATAAAGGTATTGATGTTTTGTGATTTGGGAGAGGAGTTAAATATTATACTAAGAATGCCCATGTATTTTGACGGGATGAAACAAAATACATATAGACGCAGTGCAGTATGGATTAGTTGCTGTGAAATGTAGTGTTACACAATGGAATTAAAAGTTGTATACAATAAACAAGACAGTCCAAGTTGATGTGAGAAGAGAGCCCCTAATGTGCCCAACGTGGTACATGCAGTGGGACAAAAGCCACTGACCTCCTTCCGCTTTATCCAGATGCCCTCGAAGTATTTGCGTAGTGTGACTCGGTACAGAGGGGAAGCTCTAAGAATGGCAAGCGCCCGATTCATTTCCTGCTCCGTTGCTGCATCACACACTGCACACATCATGTGGTACAGAGCGTCGTGGGTGTTAAAGGGGATGCGGCTGGTTGGCTTGCGCAGGAATGCAATCCACCTCTGCTTGATATGGAAGATGCAGAGTTGATGGACTGTGACTAGCAAGGGAGAAAGTAGGTATTATAACATAGCTGCTATATTTTGGGTGAGGAGAGTTATAAGCCCAAAAAGAACTATGAGGTTGCTGTTTCGTTTTTTTAGGAGAGAAAAAAAAAGAAGATATATGTCTAATTTTAAAATGACGCGGTCCCGGTTTAATATAGAATATATAAATATGTATGAGATGTGGATTCATCCTAAATGTCAGGGTAGCTGAAATAAAGCAAAGCTGGAACGTTTGAAACGTGTTAAATTGATAACGAAGAAATGGCAACCTGTGAAAGAATGAAATTGTATGTTACGTGGGAATGAAATTGTATATTACGTGGGAAAACCATTTTTATGGCCAGGATCTCCGCGGCAGCGCAGTCGGACATGAACTTACGGGGATGCCATTTGGGATTAAAACTTAGCACCTTCTCGATAGCCTTTGCCAAAGCCTCAGCGGTCTCCGAGCTTATGAAGAAAGCCGCTACCACCATGAAGCGGCAGTTGGTTGGTACGGCAATGAAGTAAAGTGGCATCTTGTATCTGTTCGTGCGATATGTGCCGTCTATCATCGATACTTCATTGCCGTACCGCTCCATGAGGTAGCGCTGATGCTCCGTCTGGAAAAACAGGAGTTGTGGCTCAGTCGGGTCAGCGCTTTTCTTGAGTCGTTTGAAGAAGACCCGGTCATGAGGCAGCTCTGCCTGCCACTTGTTCAATTCTCTTGTCAGGTTAGGTCCATCCCTTTTTGTAGACCGTTGGGTGGGGTCGGTGCTGAAATTTGTATGGAGTTTGAATACATATTACTGTGGAAATAGAGGCAAACTGATGTAATATTTCCTACGATGAGTTCGGGGACTGGGTATGGAAGAACCACTTGTTCTAGAACATAAATTCACGGCAAACTGAACACCCGGTAGGCCTATATACCTAAAAGTACATATACCGTATTGGACATGATAAGCGCACTGGGCGCTTAAAATATTATTTTAAGTGAAAAAATCAGCATGAAATATTCATTTTAATAAGCGCCCCCCATGGTTGTCATATACAGACCTAGTGGTATCTTTTGTTTGTTTGTTTGTTTAACGTCCCACTGACTATGCAGGTGAGAGTTACTCAAGTTTCAGTTTTTCACAAGTAAGAAGGTAGGCCGAAGGCCTACCTCGGATGATCGTATCCAGGATGATCGAATCTATGAATCTATCACAAAACATATTTACCGAAGCAAGGGTTCTTTAACCTCCGACACCACATAGACATGGTGTGAGAGGGACATATAGAAGGCTTCTTACACTCTTATTACTTCACACTTGGCGTGACCTTAACACCTGCACAGGTGTGAAGTGCTCCATTTACACACAGGTGAGAATATCAGTAACAAAATCGCAGAAGGATATTAAAAAATCTGGGGGAAAAATCTGAAAAAGGAGGGGGGGGGGCGCTTATTAGGGGGAGGGCGCTTATTACGTGGAATACGGTATTTAGGTTTTGGTATATCTGTTCTCAGCAAGAACTCAAGCCTAATTCGTTGGTCCGAACTAATGCCGTTTTATATAGAGGCAAACTTATGTAATAGTTCCTACAATGGGAATGCAGCCCACTCGTACCTCAGCCCTAAGACAAAGCAGACCGCCGCTAATCCCTGCTAGCATGCTAACAGTGGTATAATAATAGTGCCGAGTAAGGAAAGCTCTCACCCCCCCCCCCCCCCCCCCCGCAGCAGTACCTATTGCTGCTACGGTCATGTTATGGTTATTCATTGGTGACTTTTGGAATTATACTCGCGTATAAGCTGCATTGCGAGTTTGGGCAGATTCTATAAGCCGCACTGGCAATCTCACTCGGGTACTAGCCGCGGCTTGTACGCGAGGTTTTACGGTAGCTTAAAACCTGGCGTATAAGCCCGACTCGCGAATGAGCCACACCCCGAATTTTTTAACCAATGCTATAAGCCGCACCAAAGATCTGAGTATGGTGAGATTTAGAACTGTACCATAGTAACAAAAAGTCGCATATGAGCTGCACCCTGACACTGGACTAACAAGGGCAAGGTCGATCTGAATGGGGTACTAGCAGGGGGATGGTAGGTGGTGAGCATTGAAATTATCTTACTTGTACACGATGTTATAGTAGGTTTTACGGGAGGGAAACCATGCCTCGTCCGCGGGATGTGGAGCAGGTCTGTTCGAGAAGTGTAGTTGCCTCACTATGGTGGGGCAGGTCTCCACTATGACATCAAGCGTCTTACCCTGCAGAGCCAGCTGTCTCACGATAAGGCGGACCTCAGGTCGGCAGAAGTGGCGATATCCTGCATTCTGTGGTGGTCAAAAGAAATAAAAATATTTCAAAAAACGCTTGAATGATACGTAGGAAAATATATTTCCGCGTTGATGTGGATATAAAACATATAGCTCTGCCTTAGTTGAAGTGATGTGTGATATGGCTGTGTATTGTACGGATACTTAGTGGCTGAAAGTGGTATGGGTTTCCTAAATGGTTCATATCCTGAAAATTTGGCCTCGTTTGGTATGTCCAGCTGTATATTAAAAGATAACCCATTTTTAAATATAGGGTAAGAAAAGAGAAAACGCATTGCATGTCTATGGGCGTGAAGAGGCAGTTGACGGATAGGTGAAAGTTGGAGTAAATACCTCATCTTTGAAATGTTCCTCTGTGTGGTCGGAGAGGAGGGGGAAGTGGAGATAATACCGCTGTTCTGCCTTGACGGATGAGAAGTGAAGTTTCAGGTCCTTCCGGAGTTTGTCGGCCAACTTGGAACGGTAGTGTTTTACAGAACCGTTCTTCGGCACGACCAACTGGAGAAAAATGGCATGTGATTGCATTCTATTAGAAACGTTGTACAGTGAAAAATATTGAGGACCGATGTGAGGAGGACGAAGCTGCGGTTTTAGCTAATTATAGTATGATGAGGTGATCAGTACGACATTTTTTGAAGTGACAAGTTTAGTAGAAAAAATTCCGTGAGGAAGCACAGCTTGCTTAAAGTTTTTTGTTATCAACAAAAGTCGCTATTTTGTGATGTTTGGTTGTCATGGAAACAAGTATTTCCAACCGAAATGCATCAAAAATCATTCAATCTTTTGTTTCCATGATTTTCAGGATGAAAAAATATTCAACCAAAAATAGTGATATTATTTGATATGTTGAATGAATTTGGCCTTAAATATTGCTTTACATATGGCAAAACCTTCATTAAATATCTTTTGAGTTGGCATTGCTATATTTTAGAGGGAAAAGAGTATAGACAAAGACAGCTTGGACTACCTGAAGACTAAGTTCCACAGATGAACGTAAAATTTCCTCATTTCATCTGTAAAAACTCATTCTGTAGAAAGTATACAAGTTAGCTAAGCTTAACAGTCTGTGACAACTCTCACAGCTAAAAGTCGGACTCTATGCATGAACACAACACACTGTATTACACTCAAGTTATATTATGTAAGATTGGTGCAGAACATGGATTGGACACATGTATGGACAAGACAAGAATTTTATTTAAAGAAAAACATCCCCCTAGAAAGAATTTTAAATAAAAAAAAACAAAAAAAACGTGGAAAAAATGATTTCGAATTCCTATGAAATTTTCACTGAAATTTTGTGCCTTAAAAATCCATTAAAATATGTTTAAAACGTCCTACATGTAGGACAGTCGCCCTAAATGGTTGAAAGGAATTTTGAACAATTTAAACTAAAGGAATGATACCCAGTTTAAAACAATTTTCTGTGAGAGTAAAAAACTGAAATTTGATAAAATTTTGAATACTTGAGTAAGAAATGTACAACTACACTGACAAAATTAATTTTTTTCTGAGATGTAAGTGAGATTGAAAGGAAATGAAACATAAGTAAGTTGTAAAGGACGGGTGGCAAGCCTGGTTTATTATAATATAGGTGAGACGTGTGCAGTAGCTCATTAGATAACGTATGTAAGTGATTGCGATGCCCCCCAGGATGCACAAACAAGGAAAAAGGTGACAGAGAGGAATGGGATACTGACCGTGTACTCAGGGAAAAGAATTATGCGCCGAATGCAGACAGATGCTGGGCATCCCATTTTGTTTGTGTCCTGGTATGTCTTTCGTAGTGGTTGCAGATTAGCATCGTGCAGAGCCTTATAAATAAAAGGTAAGTAAAAATAACAAGTAAAATATCATGTGTACGACCCCAAGTCCGCTGTTAGCTACACACAGCTTATTGAATTTTGTGAATACTCCAATTCGAACAGAAGTCATGTCAACCCTTTAAGGCCGACCAAAAATTTATTTTTCTGGTGAAGGGGGCGAGACATTTTGACATGTTCTGGTGCCCGAGCCTTTGCTGATTCCAATAGAGTTTTGTCGGCCAGCCATGGCGTCGACTATAGTCGATGCTCGGCCAGCCATGGGGTAGACTATAGTCGATGCTCGGTCCTAAAGGGTTAACTTCAGCAGACTGCATAGTTTAAATGTCAATCATTTGAAATGTAAAAATCCAACAATTTCTTGGGGAGGAATGCCACCTGCTATATTACCCGCTGCCCTTTGGTTGGTAGGGTTGGGAGAATAATTAATTCAAATGAAACATAAGAAGAAGGTACGGAGTAACTCGCCAGTTTGCTACAGAATATACCACAATTCCCAGCACTAAATGGGCGTTGGGCTTCGTGTGTTTGTTTTACCTTGTCCTGGTCCCTCTTTTCCTTGGCATGCGTGTCAGGCCCATGTAAACAGGTCATGGTCTTTCGTCCTACGATAAGGAATGGGTGGAGTGAGGTAGGGAGGACGGGTAACGCTATGGCAGCTGTTGGATCACACCATCTTATGCAAAAACTGTTTTCTTTGTCCTCTACTACTTCTGAAACACAATAAATAAAGTTAGATTTAGTACACCTCGTATAATCCGCTGCACGCTGTAGTATATCAGTGAGTGCTTCTTGCAAGTGATACAAGTATTCTTTTCACTGAATTTAAGCAATTTTAGTAGCATTATTAGAGAAGCATTGCAATTTGTATAATTTGACATATTAAAAATAGTATAAAATATGCTATATGACATGAATATAATAATATGGCTCGATGGGGCCTGTGTAGAAGGCAAATGGCCTGTGTACTTAAAAAGTTTTCGGCAATACTGAAAAAGTCAGAGACAAAATGTTTTTCTAGATATTAAAAATTTTAGTGTTATTCTTAGCACCAAAAACAACAAATATTAACATTTTCTTTCATTTCATTGTCTGTGCTGTAATTTGTTACAGTGTCTGTTACCTAAAAACTTTGAAAATGTGGCCTAATATACCTCTTTGTTGTTGTATAATGAATAATGAATAACTGATATATTACCTAAATGGACAGCAAAATAGTGAATAACTCATAAAATCCCATACCAATGACATCCCTACGGTTTATGTAAAACCAGCCCCTTCGGGGGCCGGGATTGTGGGTAGGGGCATAGGCATACCCCCCCCCCCCCACCCACCCAGCCTCTACACAGCGGGACTGAGTGCGGGAACTTGACAGGGCGGGCGTCCCAGCGCCCCAGATAGTTCCTTGACGATGTTGTCATGGAGATGCGTCCCTATCAACCCAGCAGGCACGTCACTCTCCATGCAGATTCTCTCGGAGGATCCCACTTCAGAAGTTTAGGGCCTAATATCTCAACTATTTGGATGTATATGCATACAATATTTCATGTCAGTAATGCTTTAGGCATTAACTATGCATTGCCGTAGCATTACACATCCTTTCTGTTACAAGTGTCCTATTTTAATGCCTCATAGCATGAGAAAACTATGGCGGACATTTGTGAAATGGCTTGTTTGGTGTTGTCAGGCACTCTCTGTCGAGATTAGGTTTTTGAAAAAGGTTTTCTTTTAAAGGCAGTTTATCTAAAGGAATATAATTTAATGACAGGAAAGATGGGCATATGTCAAAACCCAAAAATATTTTTTTTAGTAAATTTGGAGAAAAAATCGAGTTAGCTTTGAAAAAAGTACATATTTTTCGGTAGCCTCTTTTGGTTTATCTGTTCCTGTCAAGCACCTCAAGCCTGATTCAATGGTGTGGGTACCAGCAGCCAAATTATGCCGTTTTAAATATAGGGGAAAAATCTAAATCGGCTGAGTGTAGAAACGAGCCATGTAAGAGATGCAGTGATGCATGATGTTAGCGTAGTTAGGCTACCCATACCATGGTTTGATTAAGGGGTACGAAAATAAGGCCCAAGATTAAAGCTGTGAGAAATACCAAGTGTGACATACGAAGAAGAGTGTACCGTTTTGCTATATGTTTAACCAACCAACCTTTTAAAGTCTTGTGGAATCTTCCCTCAGTTTTCCACCGGTTGTACTGCGAGCCTTGTGCCAGCGTCAAGTGGTCTACGTACTGGAGAATGTCTGCCTCTGTATCTCTGTAGGTTGGTATCTATAGGTGAAAGGAATGTACTATAAACTACTCTGAATTGAAATAGGCGAAATGACCACTTGATAAATGGCAGGTGCTGGAGTAGATATGTGCTTTTTGGTCGGCAGCACGAAATTGTATCAATACATTAAATACAATGTGGCCGTATTAAATGGTAAGAAAAAATGGTTTTTCCTTTGTTTAATGGCTTGAATTAAAAAAATAAACACAAATGCAAACTACATTGATGTATTTCACTGGTGGCGACTGGGACGAATGCCGTGGGATACTGCCCCAGTCCCACTGGTGAAATACAACAGAGACTGCATAAATGGGCGTTGGCATTTGTCTATATATAGTACATGATACTTTGTGAAAAAAAGAAACTGAACAATACACACCGTGTCAGAAGGTGCCGGTTCTGCAGCCGGTTGTGTGGGATCAGTTTGTTCTGGTCCAGTCGCCTCATGACCGGGTGGCGGAGGGGCCGGTCCAGTTGGCGGTGCAGGCGGTTCTGTGGGATCAGTTTGTTCTGGTCCAGTCGCCTCATGACCGGGTGGCGGAGGGGCCGGTCCAGTTGGCGGTGCAGGCGGTTCTGTGGGATCAGTTTGTTCTGGTCCAGTGGCCTCAGGACCAGTTGGCGGAGGGGCCGGTCCAGTTGGCGGTGCAGGCGGTTCTGTGGGATCAGTTTGTTCTGGTCCAGTGGCCTCAGGACCAGTTGGCGGAGGGGCCGGTCCAGTTGGCGGTGCAGGGGGAGGTGCAGGCGGTTCTGTGGGATCAGTTTGTTCTGGTCCAGTGGCCTCAGGACCAGTTCGCGGAGGGGCCGGTCCAGTTGGAGGTGCAGGGGGAGGTGCAGGCGGTTCTGTGGGATCAGTTTGTTCTGGTCCAGTGGCCTCAGGACCAGTTCGCGGAGGGGCCGGTCCAGTTGGAGGTGCAGGGGGAGGTGCAGGCGGTTCTGTGGGATCAGTTTGTTCTGGTCCAGTGGCCTCAGGACCAGTTCGCGGAGGGGCCGGTCCAGTTGGAGGTGCAGGGGGAGGTGCAGGCGGTTCTGTGGGATCAGTTTGTTCTGGTCCAGTGGCCTCAGGACCAGTTCGCGGAGGGGCCGGTCCAGTTGGCGGTGCAGGGGGAGGTGCAGCCTGTTGTGTGGGATGAGTATGTTCTGGTGCAGTGGGCTGGGGAGTGGGTGCTGGAGGGGCCGGTGCAGTAGGTTGTGGTAGGTATGTTTCTTGTGGTGTAGTGGCTTTATGACCAGGTAATGCAGTGGGCGGTTGTGACTTGGTTGGTTCTGGTTTAGTGGCCTTCTCACAGCTTGGTGCCGGTTCAGGGGGTGGTGCAGCAGTCGGTGCATCCCCTTTTTCTGATACGCGTGGAGGTACTATAGAGGATGAACGCATGAGACGACCCCCGGGTAAGAGAAATTAATTAGTGCTGTAAGTATTTAAAATAAATTTCTGTTTCTATACAACATTGATAACTAGTGAACTGAAATGAAACCTAAAAGGTAAACTGGCTATGTAAAAGGTGACAGATATAGTGGGATGTGCTATTTGAACGAAAAAGACATATAGATAACTCGATATTTTTTTACTATCTAACTTTCAAAATGATGTAAGTATTTCATGGGAAATTTTTCAAATGTTTTGACAAATATATTGTTTTGCAAAAAAAAAATTAGAAGTTAGAAGTGTTATTACCAATTCTTCGTAGAACTCGTACAAGGAGAGGCTCATGTTCGGTGGTGTGATTTGGGGTAGAAAACAGTGTGGACGATGGGTCATGTTGTGCTGCATGTTGTGGGGCATCAGTTGGCGGACCAGGTGTTGGAGGTGGTGTGAGAGGGTGTAACACCTGAGGAAGGAGGGTGTAGTTGTGGTCCATCTTAAAGAAAACACATCATTTCATTATGATGGTAAAAGGAATGGAAGTGCACATTAGGTAGAATGGGAGAAGATTATTTTTCCTTAATATAATATTATTGCTGTATGATGAAGTTGTACTGGTTTTTAAATGTATTCCAAAGACAATAAAGTTAGAACACTTCCTTATGCTTTACTATGGGCGAATTGAATAGCCATTCAAAAATTATTTTAAAAAATAAAATTATTTTAAAAAACTAATTAATATTGTGATACGGCTGAGGCATTTACTGGCCCGCACCCCCCACTTGTAAAGTACTACATGGACGGATTTGGCATGTGTATGCCTTCTGCATAGATACAAAATACTGCATTACTGTCGGGGGATGAGCTGGTGTCGGAGGTGCATCATTTTGTCCAGCATATTGCACTGCATCAGGTGGAGGGTCTAACTGCTGAGCAAGCAGGCAGTAGTTGTGGTCCATCTAATAACATAAAATAAAGTACAATATGATTATTTGATAAATTGTGAGCTAAAAGGGTATTTTAAACTACTACCAGCGCCTTCAGCGTTGGATTTAGACCAGTAAAACTAAGAAAATAATAACAGCTAGGGTCTAGGCCTAGGCTAGTCCAGTAGGCTACTCTTCAAGGCCTTAGGTTATGATAAGAAATTCGAATTTATTCTGATGGTGACGCCCCCCCCCCCCCTCTTCTGACCTCCGTGTATTCACCCCACGTCCCCCCCCCTCCCGCCTCCCACCCGAGGTTGTAGAGATTGTAGAGATTGTAGCGACACGTCGGGTAGGCTACACCCACGGCAGGGCCCTGGTGCGGCAAAGTTTGACAGCTGAGGTTTTGCCAGCGTCTGTCTGTTCCAGATCTCCATGGTTACCCAGCAGCGCATAACATTTGACCCGTACCCGCATGTCCTCTCCCTCACAACAGCCGAGTGCCGATTGCAAAGTTTTAACAGAGATATTTCAATGATTCGATTATATTTTGATGTAATCCATTGCAGGCAAGATCGTATAGGTATTTACTGTTGAGTTTTGTTGTATTTGATCCGTATTGGTCTATAATTATGTTACTTCATTGTCATTTGAGAAGTCAAAATCATGTCGCATCTTTGAGTCTTTTCCGTTTTCTTGTTGTCAAGCACTCTGTGCGAGAGTAGGTTTGATTTATTCCTTTTCTTTTAAATACAATTGGATTTTGAGAAATACACTAAATGGAATGAATTATCACAACATGTGGGCTGCTCTAAATATTAATTGAAGTCAATTTGTGGAGAAAAATCGAGTTAATTTTGAAAAAAGTACATATCTTTATCTAGCCTCTTTTGGTTTATCTGTTCCTGTCAAGCACTCAAGCCTATTTCAATGGGGTGGTTCGCAACTAATGCTGTTTTATATATAGGGGAATAAATGTATTTTAAACATTTAGTAGGAATATATGTTGGTTGTAGCTGGGAATATTTATTATTAAAAAGCTAGGAAAAATGTCTAAAATTCATCTTAATTAATTTATTAGCAAAATCGGCGGAGCAAACTAACCTAGGTGCGAAGTATTGGATATTGTTGAGATTCGGACTGTACTTACCTAAGACAATAAATTTAAGTATAATATAGGTTTTATTGAAGAGTATGAGTTGTAAGGGCTAACACTAATTGCTGTAATTACACCTTCACCTAATTAAAGCTGTTATCAAAGATTAAAGTTCAGAAAAAAAAAATTGTAAGAGATTCCCATAGGAAATATTGTATGTTAGCCATACAAGTTTTAAACTGAATAAATACATTGATATGAACCACATGTATGATATAATAACACAGAGCTCCCTCTGCATATGCCCTCAAGAACGTGACACATATCTGTATCCAGACTTCCCTGACGTAAATTCAATTTACAAAGTCAATCTGAAGAAAAGACCGTCAGGTTGCAGTGATATTTTGCTGTCAGAACATGGAAGACATGGGCCCTAGTTCGCGGTAGCCTAGTGCTTAAAAAAGGAAGAGAATGTGAGAGAGAGAAGAAGGAAGGTGGAATAATGTGGGAAAGGGGGGGGGGGGGGTGATACCGGCTTATCCCGATTTTCAAAGCTAAATAATACTCAAAAGGTTGACATAAGTGAAATGCTGGAATACATTTTCTTGGGTACATAGATCAACAGTGCCAAGGTACGCTGGTGCTGTATCAAGACACAGAACTAAACCCATTGATTAGTTCCTAGATAAAGTGCTGTAGATGTATGGTTGGAAGTAACCGGAAAAGAATACAGCAGTAGAGTCTCGCCGTGAGTAAGTACTAACAGTGCCAGTGACACAGTGTCACTGCCTACCGTATCATTGCACTGTCGTTCGGCAAAAAAAGGAGAGAAATGTGCCAATAAAACATGTTGACTTACTTCGATAAGCTGCGGTGTACTCTAATGGAGCGAATGTACTATCCATGAGTGACATGACACTGATAGTAGACGTACATTGCTTATTTCAATGACATAGCTATGACATTCCGTGTGACATTCCGACATTACTGGCATTCCCGTATGACATTGAGTTATGCACACAATAGTATAGGATGTCACAAAAATAGTACAAAGATATAATATGACATGGAAATGAAAAGGGGGGAGAGGGAAAGGATATAGGAGAAGGAAGATATATGTCAAGATTACGTTCGTATGTTAAATTACATTTAATGTATTACGACATGTAAACATAATACGGGAAAACATTTACTGCGACACAAGAAGAGGTGTTGCAGTAAATGTTTTCCCGTAGGAACCCCTACAGCAGTAGTACACTGCTGCCCCCTGCTGTACACATAGGGAAGCAGAGGATGGAGATGTTATTTGATAGGGCGCCATGTGTCAACATAGTGACAGCTGACTGAACTATAATTGAGTACTCATCTTTAACGGGAGCGGGGTGGAAAAGCACAAAATTGCTTTCTGCTGCCCACTTCAAGGGGCGACATCCCATACACTGAAAATCCATCAGTTGAAAGGGTTAGTCAGTACAGACTATCCTAGGTTCATCATATGTGTGTTAGTCAAAATGGCAAAGTTATATTCAAAAATGAGGGGTCAGGCAGTATACACTTAGACACTGCCTGACTTTCAGGTGAGAGTGGTTTTAGCGACAATGATGCTGACTCTTCTGAGTGTGTAGTGGATAACCTAGGTTCATCATTGGTGTGTTGTATTTGTATACCACTAGTTGGTTCCACCTGTAAGATACTTTGATGACCACTCAGTGGCTCCTCCTGGAAATTAAAAGACTAAGGTGGGTTGGTCAGTACTGACCAACCTGACAATAATAACTTACCTAGGTTGGTCGTAAAGGGAGCCAACAAATGACTAACTAGGTTATATACTAGTGACTGAGAGATTGGTTGTATAGGGAGCCTAGGAATATCAGTGTAGATCCCCGTATATTGCATACGTATCTAAAATTCAGTGTGGCAACATTTCCTTGTCACATTTATATTTATTTCAGAGTAAATATACTATAGTAATCACTTAAACCTCTGTCTGGTAATGTCTATGTGTGCCATGTAGTTACATATGTTAGTTTATTCTATGTGAAGTTTTCATCAGGCAAACAGTAACATGTATAATTCAAGGTAGTCCGTTGGGGATCAAAAGGAAATATATCATAAGGTTTTATTCACTATTGATAATATTTAGACTACAAAGAAGATGTAAAGAGGTGCATAAAACGAGGCGGGTTATGTCCTATCATTGATGGTGGGAGAGGGGGTGCATTTGTAAAAGAAAATATGTTATGTACCCCTGGCCCAGGAACGTTACAAGATAGGTGAGCAACCAATGTTTTTATTCCCAATAATGCTCATCGATGGGCAGTGCAATGGGTATGGACCACTATAGATTCGACATATCAACATGGCAATTTCTTGAACCAGCGAACAGAAACTAGAGATGCCACATAGAGCTTATAGTGACATGACGAAAAATATATTTTAAGAAAAAGGTATTTTTTCAATTTGACATGGGACATTACAGGTTCTTAGAGGCGACATGGGACAGGTAACAGGTATTCAAGTGACAGGTGACATGGATATATTTCTTGAGTTTGACATGAAACATGGGGACCTCCTCCCCCTCAAGAGCCACAGTTTAGGGAGTGATCATTTATGTGTGTGGGTAGTGGGTTTGAGGGGGGGGGGGGAAACAAATTTGGACCCCTTGACTGGAAAGGGGGGGTGAAAAGAATTTGGATCCCTCTTGGGGGGGCAAAAAATTTAACCTGTTTTGAGCCAAAAAGCCTGCGCGTTACTATGCCTCAAAGGGCCCGCGCGTGCCGATTTTTGGGTGGGGGGTGGGGGTAATAAATGAGCACTCCCTTATATATATATGTGGACATTGTAGACCATGTGTGTAGGATAATACCGTTATAGTTCCCTGCACACCCACCTGATGGCAGTACTGTCGCCAGAATGTCACAATACTCAGAACATGAGCTCAGTGCTGCACACCTCCCAACTATACACGTCACCGCCTGCCATAACCCACCATTAAAACCTCCAGGCTCTACATTAACCAAAATAATACTGTAATATCGACGTGCATTATTTGGAATAAAAACATTGGCTGCTTGCCTATCTTGTACAGTGGGCTAAGAATAACTTACATTTCCAACTTCTGTAAATCAATAAATGCTTCAATAAATATTTTTCAGTGCTTGGTGATGAGAAACCAGATTTTTTATTTTGAGTGGCCTAATTATAGCAGAAACGATGCACCACAAACAGTATTAGTTTTGTTATTTCTACAATCTCTTCCTCCAATTCCCTTTTAATATAGACACAGCAGATGTCCAATCAAACACTTTACATGCAGGAAACGTGGCGTTTATCTGTAGTTTCTCTTTGAAGTTTAACGGTGTTTATTTTTACAAGGGAGCGGCAGAATTGTACAGAAGCGCCAGGCCCTGCTGTGGCCAAGAGGTCAACTGAAGTTCAGTTCAGGTCAGATAGCTGCGCATGCATAGGGCAGACCAGGATAGACCAAAATAGAGCCACTAAACTTGTTGATTGAAAAGATCTATTTTTTATAGACATTGTATTTCTGACCGGCCACATGTGCGCAACAACATAGATTCGATCGAACATTTCTGTCTGCATGTTGATTATTGAAATTTGATCAAATAAATGTTTATTTTTGTATAAAGTGCTAATCACAAATCAAATATTATTTGATTTGTGATTAGCACATCATATTTATACAGTTTGCCCTCCCTTGCTTCCTTCTCTTTTCACAGCCGCCCCTGCTACATGCGCTTCCTGTATATGGTAACATATCCTCCCTGCAGGCTGACAGTACACAGCCAAAAATAATTTTCTCATTTCAAGTAAATAAGATAAATAAACTCGCCTGGCGGACAATTGACAATTGAAGAAAATTTTATTTTTCTTAAAACTAGTCATGTGTCCGCCAAGTGAGTTTATTTATCTTATTTTCTTAAAATGAGAAAATTATTTTTGGCTGTGTAGCCGGTAAACTTATTCTCAAAAATGCGTTGGATCTACATGAAATATCCTGGGGTCAAAACATCTAACATCATTTCTAAAGTAACCATGTGGGAGCCGCCCGGGGGCGGGGGGGGGGCACTCAGATACGAAAATGACTAACCACCTCCAAATGCCCCACAGAAGCGGTAGCGGTGGATCTAAAATTCAGGGGGCGGTGACTCTTCATACCCTCAAAAATAGGGGGTGGTATCTCTAGATCTCGAGGAAGGGCCAGTCATTGGATCTCATTCATATATATGATAGAATGTAAAGAAAACAATTATTATCCATATCTACTGCACTGTTTTCATCAAGAAATACAGGTATTGTTACAGTAGTACCTGACATAACAGGGGCGGTGATTTGCATGTGAGGAATCATGGGGCGGTCCTTTGTATTTATGAGGGGCGGTGGTTTGGCGGCCTTTGTTTTTAAGCGGGATGTAGTTTGGCAGTCAGCGGGAACTGTCATAGAGTGAGTGCCCCCCCTCCCTCCGGGGTGGGAACATGACATCAATTGTTAAATTAAAGCCTTGTTACGGAGCAAAGTGCACCCTACGACTACCAAATAAAAACACTAGAACTTTGCTCATCACGGCGGCGTAATAGAGGTCTTGTTTTGGGCAGATTTTTTTTTCTCATTCTTTTTTTTGAATAATTTTTGGACCCTTTGACCCGGGAGGAGTGTAAAAAATTTGGACCTCTTTTTTGGGGGGGGTCAAATTTTTTTAACCTGTTTTGGGCCAAAAAGCCAGCACGTTACTATACTTCAAAGGGCCCGCACGCACACCGATTTTAGACCCCTAGGGGGGCACTGTAAAAAAATTTGACCCGTTGACCGGGGGGTTGAAAAAGATTTTGCACGCTCGACGCGGAAATCCACCCCCCCTTCCCGGTGTTAAAAATTATCACTTCCTAAACATGTTGTACAGTGTAGGTAGCCCACACACTGTCAGATGTGGATTGCTGCTGACTCAATATTTTTATTTGTCTCATCCATATTCTGGGAATTCCTCTTATCATATGTCTTCATCAAAGGCTGTGTTTATTTATATATACATACATGTATTTGGTTTGAAATTAATGCTCTGACATTTGGAAGTGCAATGAGCTAGAAATAACTTGCCTTTTCACGACATTTAAAAACCAATAAACTACTAAAACGTAAACTTTATGCGTGACAACACAATATTTTCCCTACCGAAAGTCCCTAGAAAATAAAAAGTGTTTTTAAAGGAGAAAACGCCCTTGTGATATCTTATAGTGCCTGGTGATGATTTATAAACAACTTTTTTTTGAGTGGCCCAATGAAGAGAATTTTGTAGAAAGGTTTGTAATTATGTCACAGGTGACGTCATTTGTGAACGTTCCCCTTCTTGGCCTTTGACCTTTGAGCGCAGACCAGGTCAACCTGGATGGAATCAAAGAGCCCGTATGTAGAGGCATGCCCCCTGCCGCGCTTATTGCCGTTTGCGTTTTGTGGAGGTTTGGTCAATCAGTGACGTCACACTCAGAACGCCTGACCTCGGCTTGGAGGTCAGCGGGTCATGACCTTGGGTAGAGACCTTGGGTAGAGATAAGGGGATGGCACTCTCCCTGCTCTGGTAACCCTTTAACCCTTTATGGACGGCACGATACCTTAATGCTGCTGCATCATGCCTTTGGTCAGCATGATGGTTGAATCCAGCTCTCGACAGTAACTCGTCAGTGTTGCATTCAAACATACCGTATATTCCCATTTATAAGCCCAGGCTTGTATTGATTTCAAGTGGTATATTGACCCGGCTTATAAACGGGGCTGGCTTATGATATTTTGCATAGGGAATTTCTTTGACATCCTGTCATATTTTCTGAATAAGAAAATATGTCTATAGTTTATGAATTTAACTGTGAATTGTAAAACCGCAAGAATTATGTGAATACTCCAATAAGTTGCAAAGTTATGACCAGATAAGTGCAACCTGGTGTTTTTTTATTCCTTCCCCTGGCTTATAATCGGGCCCCGGCTTATATTGAACCTAGTGCCCTTTTGGCTTATAAACAGGGAAATACGGTAATGCCGACCCTACGGGGTTGAAACACTCCCGAAGGGTCGGCATGATGCACCAATGTAGCACCGGCGAGTTACTCGCCGGGGCTGCATTGGTGCATCATGATGATAAATGTTATCTTTTAGCGTCATGCGTCCTTAGACTAAAGGGTTAAGGGCCGCAGCATGTTTTAATGCAGTATACTAAGGGAGTGTTCATTTATTAATTACAGGGGGGGGGGTGGTGAGATTTCGCGCGGAGGGGCGAAAAATTTTTACGCCCCCCCTTCGAGGGCGTGTGTAATGTTTTGCGCCCCCCTCGCCGAAGGTGCCGAAAATTTTTCGCCCCCCCCCCCTTTGAACTATAGTAACGCGCGGGCTTTTTGGCTAAAAAGGGGCTTAAATTTTTACGCCCCCCCCTCAAGAGGGGTCAGAATTTTTTACGCCCCCCCTCAGAAGGGGTCGGAAATTTTTACGCCCCCCCCCCCAAACCCACCACCCCCCCCCCCCTGTAAATAATAAATGAACACTCCCTAAGAACTATATTTCGTACAAAACCAGATGCGGTCCAATTAATATCAATGGTTGGTTTATTAGAACAATCAAAGTTGATACAGCAATGTCGAGAATGTTAGTTGATATGAGTAATATCAATAGTAGTTGATCGACGTTTCGGGTATGGTTGCTTAGGGAGTGGTAATTTTTTAACAGGGGTGTTGGTGGATTTGGTGGGGGACCAAAAAAATTTGGACCCCTTGAAGGGGGGGGGACCAAAAAAATTTGCACCCCTCTTGAGGGGGGCACAAAAAAAATTGCACCCCTTTTAAGCGAAAAAGCCCGCGCGTTACTATAGCTGAAAGGGGTCGGCCGCGCTCAATTTCAACTTGCCTGAGGGGGGGACCAGAGAAATTTCGACCCCTGTTGTTAAAAAATGACCACTCCCTTAATGCAGTATGCCCTTTGCTGCTTGGTGCATGGATGTGTAGTAGCCCTGGTAAGCAACTCGCCAATGCTGCATGAATGCATCAACAGGCTGAGGCCAAAAAAAAAGTTTGTTTCAGGTCACCCGACCGACCCTATATCAAAACAGGGCCGACCCTACGTTTTTTATGCAATTTTGAAGAAATTTTCATGTTTTTACCCTTTATGCACCTTTGTGATCTGTACGGGATTTGTGTCAAATTGTTACGGTGGGTGGGCTTTAAATTAGATACATAAAAGATTATATAAAAGTTGTCATTCGTGCCTGACAAAAATGTCAAAAAAGTCAAAAAAGTCAATTCTCAATTATCTTTTGTAGTTTTATATGTGGCCGTAGAGTGTGTTTTTTGTTGACGTTTTATGTGAGACTGCGGGATGGGGGCGTGGGGATGCATATACCAGCTGGTATGAGCAAATCATTCAAACCTCGTTTAATCACGTGTAAATCACCACTAATGAAAAGCCTCTCCTCTGTGCGGCTAAAAATAGAACCGTCCTCAAAGTGAACTTTGGTGGGAGGTGGAGCAATAAAGACAGTGTGGCGGCATGGGGTGTGTGGGTGTGAGGGGGGGGGTTAGCCCTTTAAGGACGCATGCCACTAAAAGATTACATTTGTCATCATGATGCTCCAATGCAGCCCCGGCGAGTAACTCGCCAGCGCTGCATCGGTGCATCATGCCAACCCTCGCTAGGGTTGTATTTATGCATCACGACGACCAAGGACATATATATGATCCATTAAGGTATCATGCCGTCCTTAGAGAAGTAGGTGTGGAAGAGAGGGGAGGAGAGGAGAGTGAAATTCTATTCTCCAGTACAAATAGTGCAAGCCTCCCTCCCACCCCCTACCACCCACCACTCGCCAATCACACCCTCATCCTTACCCTACCCTCTAAGTCTGCCAAACGACAATGAGCAGTTTCTCCTTTTATATCTGGATATAGAACCGGATCTTTCATCTCTCATCTTTTATTGGTTGTAAAAGCTGGTTTTATTCCTGGTGGGTTTGACCTACCGACCAAAGCCGTGGGGCGTCTACTCGTGTGGGTGCAGATGGGTCAAAAGCGACCTGGCGACCTGGGCCGTTTTGGAGGCGACTTTCGACCTAAGGCAATAATAAAAGTGACCTTGCGACCTTTGGACAAAATAGACAATAGGTTAAAGGTTCCAAAAAAGCGACTTTGTGACCTGGGCCCCTTAATTTCGGCGACTTTCCGACCTCAGGGGGGGACCCCTCTGCAGCCCCACTCGTGGGTGTCCACTGGTCGGACAGGCAAGTTGCAGCAATCGTGCATGTGCCAATGGTGCCAATTAACCAGTTCACAGAGAAAAGTAAAAGGAGCCAACTGTGTCTCCCATGTGGCTCTGGTATAGAATAGAGTGTCAACCTGATATTGCTTCTCCCTATAGAAAGGGTCAACTTGAGTTGACACTGTACATAGTCAACTCAAGTTAAGTTGACACTGATAGTACAGAGTCAACTCAAGTCACCTTCATAGTTATAAGCATTAATTAGCAGTTTAACTCTCTATTTTACCAGAGCTACGTAGGAGAGACAGTTGACACCTTTACTTTTCTCTGTGAAAGTATTGATTTTCGGACGTCTATATAGGGTTCCAATACTACGTTCTGTGATGTGATAGCAAATTGTATAACATGATTCCTTACTACATTCCACACGCATGTACTATATATTTATATATACCCATAAATTCATTTCATATTGTACCATAGAACTAGAAGTGTATTCCAAATTGGTTCAAGAAGATGACACTAGGAGTGTTCGTGTCGACATACCTCGCAGCCTTAATTCCTGCAGCATAAGGCTGTGTCTCACGACCTTGGGCCAATGTTTTTGTCTCTGACTGGGTGCCAGCTCTGACCGGGTGCCAGCTTTGACCGGGTGCCAGCTCTGACCGGGTGCCAGCTCTGACTGGCCTGAATAAAAACGGGTTATTTAGGGCAGATGATGATAAAAATGGACAACTAATGACTAGTTTAGAGAGTTATAACATCCATTAACCTTTTCAGCCAAATTCTATCTCCATCTGCCCTTAATAACCCGATTTTATTCAGGCCGGTCAGAGCTGGCACCCGGTCAGAGCTGGCACCCGGTCAGAGCTGGCACCCGGTCAGAGCTGGCACCCGGTCAGAGCTGGCACCCGGTCAGAGACGAAAACATTGGCCCAAGGTCGTGAGACACAGCCATAGGCGATACGTAACAATACTAACATGTCCTCTTGAACTCTGCGACCCCCCCCCCCTCTCCCCCCCCCCCCCCCCCACACACACGCCGTTATACATGTCACCTCAGCAGACTGAAGGTTATAAGGTTCACAAGTCAGGTAATTAACCATTTACATTAGGGGTCGCGTGTTGCTTTCATGTCTTACTCCCTTGTTTGTCATGATGCGTTATCAGTTTTTAACAACAGGGGTTTGGGTGGTGGGTTTGGGTGGGGGGGGGGGGCAAAAAGATTTGGACCCCTTGACCAGGGGAGGGGGCAAAAAAATGTGGACCCCTCTTGGGGGGGGTCAAAATAATCTAACCTGTTTTGAGCCAAAAAGCCTGCGCGTTACTATGCTTCAAAGGGCCCGCGCGCGAGCCGATTTTCGGCCCTAAGGCGGGGGGGGGGGGGGGGGGGGTAACAAATTTTGACCCCTCAAACGGGGGGGGTGTAAAAAATTTCGCACGCTCCGCGCGGAAAACCCACCACCCCCACCCTGTTGTTAAACAATGATCACCCTAAGGAGTAACACTCATGTATGCCTGCATCCCTGCATCAAGATGATATAATGAATAATGGATTAAAGCACTCTGTGGTCATTAAAGGGTTTAGAGTATGTCGTGTATAGGACAAATTAAATGGGGAAAAGCAGTGGATACAGTTTCATGTGCTGACATGGTCTGAAAAGATATGGTCGGCAGATACGATTTTGATAAAGGGGTGGTGGCAAAATAAGCTAAAATCAGGTTGCTAGCTATTTACATGGTTGAAGGTACTGGGGGGGGGGGGGGGGTAAGATGGAATGGGGGCGGGGGATGAGAGGGGACGAGAGGCGGAGGCTGGGTTGCCCGGGGGGCCACTCCCTATCTTTTCTATAGTCACTATAGGGGCGAAATTTTCAAAATTCATACCCTTTACAAGGAAAATTAGCAAGAAAACAGACCTAAATCACAGATGACCCTGAAAAATACACCCCAATTATGGATGACCCTGTAAAAAAATCACCTTTTCAAGGGTGACTAAGAAATGTTATAAGAAAAAAAAAGAAAAATTACCCTTTAAAGCTCTGGAAATGTACCCCTTTCTCCCAAAATTTGCTTAAAAACAGCCCTAAAGGGCCCAAAAATGGACCCTTTCCCTCGGATTCGTGTTCACACATGGTATCCAAATCTGATGGAGTGGCCCCCGGGGCTGGGGGGAGAAGGGCGGGGTGGGAGGGAGGCTGGGAGGGTTGCAGTAGACTTACACAACACTTGGTCTGAACCAAAGGTCAGTCTAGGGTCGTGACCCGAGATGAAACTGGGGAACTCTCCTCAGGAGAAGGCGAGAATCCAAAGGTCACGGGGTGAATAGGCCACAGCAGCACACTCCAAACGGACGGGTGGGGGCGGGGGTGTTACAAGGGTTTAACCCTGTACGGGCCGCAGAGTGTCTTAATCACGGGGGTTACATGTAAAATGTGCCTCTACATGGGTAAAGATCGACACGGGCGACACAGCGACACGGCCCTTTTAGGCCCATTTAAAAATCGACGGACACAGGAAATTTAGGGATAAAAATCGACCCATAGGGATTTTTCTCTATGTTCTTATATATACCGTACCGTCGCGATTAAGCGCTGGGGCGCTCTACAATTTGAAGGGGCTCTTACCCAGGCGCTTATACAAGACAGGCGCTTATTCAAGATCACGATTTCAGTGCTTAAGAAGTATTTGGAAGCCCCTACACCCCGGCGCTTATTCAAGACCGGCGCTTATTCAAGACCAGGCGCTTTATCGCGACGGTACGGTACCTAAAAATCGACACAATGGCACAGTCCCTCTGCTAAAAATCGACACGGCGACATGGTCAAAATAGTGGGTACCCATGTAGAGGCACTAAAATCCCCAGGGCTGTATGGTGATGCATCAATGCAGCCCTGGCTCAGCAGGGTTGCCTCTATATCATAAATGCATCATGACGTCACATAGCACAATGCATTAAACCCTTATGCTGCTTATAAAGGGTTCAGCATTCGGGGATGGGCGTCACAGGTTCCGATACGGGAGCGGTGTACGGAGGGGGTTGGGGTGGGGTGGGGGTCTTATGGTTTCATCAGGCGTTTCCACTGGAGGTCAGGGTGGGCATGATAGGTGGCTACCAGGGGTACCCTGTGAACCAGCCTAAAGACCCCATAGGTTTACTATAGGGAAGAATACACCTCTCACGCCTGTGCCCTTTTCTGATGGAAAGAATTGGCCCATCCCTTAGAAATCTCAGGGGTGTACAGGGAGATAGTGTATTTACCCACCATAGAAATATTTATGAAACAGGTTCAATCAAAATATGATTTAGACCACCATGAATATGAGTGTCTTCTGGAGACTAGTTGAAAATAGAGGGGTGGAGAAGGTAGTACAGCAGCCTCATTAAAATGTCATTAGAGCACATTATCCAGGGCTGGTATTGCTCATCACAGGGATGCTGGACCTCACCAAATACCACAGATGACCATCAGCATGATTAAAAAGCACTTAAATCCCTCTATCAGGGGTTGCTAACTGCTGTTAAAGACATTATCTTAACACTGTGTATATGATAATGAGACAACCTTAGATAGTTGATTAGGGGTTGAGCAAGGTCCCCACCCCTATTCTGGTGACCTTACACATGCCCACCCTGGGACAGAATCTTAGCCTCTCCTATGGTAACGCCACCTAGTGGAAATGGCTGATGAAATGAGTGTATACTAGTATTATGTAGCTCGGTGCCCCATGCCCCCAAGTAATTTGCAGATGGCAATAGAATAACATGTTCATCTGACCACCAAACGGAAGTTCTCGTATAGGAATCTGGAGCTATGTCCAGAGGGTCCGCCATTTTAAATTTTGCTGGTTGAGGTTAAACCCACTGATAAGGCCACTTAAAAAAGATTATCAGCTTTGCAGAGACTTTCAGAAATAATAGGTGCGGGAGGGCGGCTTTTTATTTATTTGATATTCCTAAATTTTATCATGAGGGCGGCCCCTTTTTATTTTTTATTTCAGTTCAAAGGAATTTGGATAGATTAATTGATATATAATCTTCAATATATTCATCATAAATCATAGGAACAAAAATCCAAATACATTGGGATTCGAACAGGGAGTAAACTGCTTTTTAAATCTAGTTTCTACACCAATAAATGGTTGAGATATGGTTAGTTCTGTATATCATATGTTAAACTTTTTATGGATGCGGGATTTTGACCCTATTTTTTATGAAAAAATGAAATAAATAGCACCCATGCGGCCCTTTTTAACAGATGCGGGCGGTATCCGCAAAGCTGATTATCTTTTTTAAGTGGCCTTTAGACATACCATGATGGGCACAACTAGGGGCCAAACAGGGGACAGACTAGTAACAGTCTTATCAGCTCTTATCAGTGCCACAACCAGCTCCAGTCCCGATTAGACCCTATAGCAATAGTTAAGAGTTAGTTTCCAAGTGGCTCTCCCATATAGAATTGACCACCGTAACATGCCATTTTCTTTACATTTTCTCCTTCCTAAGGTATTGAACTATTTATATGCAGTTATTTGCAGATATCAATAGAATGTCTAGATCATGTTATAGGTAGAAATTACCTTTGCATATTTAAGGAGTGTTCATTTATTAATTACAGGGGGGTGGTGAGATTTCGTGCGGAGGGGAGAATTTTTTTTACGCCCTCCCCCCTCGAGAGCGTGTGCAATGTTTTGCGCCCCCCTCGCCGAAGGCGGCGAAAATTTTCCGCCCCCCCCCCCTTTGAACTACAGTAACGCGCAGGCTTTATTGCTAAAAAGCGGCTTAAACTTTACGCCCCCCCCTCAGGAGGGGTCGGAAATTTAAACGCCTCCCCAAACCCACCACGGTGACCACCCCCCCTGTAAATAATAAATGAACGCTTCCTTACCTTCCAGGCGCATCGCATACATACATACATACACACATGTATAGGGTTGGCGTCATGATACAATTACCCTTCTCATAACTAGTACTGTAGGGGTCGGATTCCCCGTACCCTGGTGGAGAGCCCGAAGGAGTGAAACACCTTGGTAATCCTCCCCCTCTGTACCATACCGATCCAGTAACGTAGGGAGTGGAGAACAGTCAGACAAGGGTTGGTAGTGTAACGGTTAGCACGCTTGTCACCGGTGCGAGAGGTCTGTGGTTCGATTCCCGGCCGATCCAATGACTAAGTTTTCCGCGACCCCTACACTGGTGGATCTGCCGCGATGAATCGGGTAGAACGTTGACTGTGGACGGTCGGAGCATTCCAGCTTGCTGGGGATTGGCCACCTGCTGGCGGTTGGTAGTTGGAGGAGCAGGTTGGGAAGTGTTGGTCCCCAGTACGGGCAGTTGGAGTTCAGCATGGAGTTCAGTCAACAAATTGGCTGAATCGGTATGGTGTAGAAAGCTTCCATCACTGGGAAGCCAGGGTATCTCAACGACTGCTTGATAAAGCCCCATTGGGACCTTCGGTCTCCAGTGGGTGAGAATGTCTGGTGCTAGGTGCCTCTATACTCCGGGGGCTGGGACTCTCTGTAACTGCTTGATAAAGCCCCTTCTAGGAGGGAGAGAAAGCCCAGGGTTGGTAACCCCCCGGAAAATCCGAATCTAGAGGACATGATGGAAGCTGATGGGGGTAGTGTAGGGGTCGGATTCCCCGTACCCTGGTGGAGAGCCCGAAGGAGTGAAACACCTTGGTAATCCTCCCCCTCTGTACTATACCGATCCAGTAACGTAGGGAGTGGAGAACAGTCAGACAAGGGTTGGTAGTGTAACGGTTAGCACGCTTGTCACCGGTGCGAGAGGTCTGTGGTACGATTCCCGGCCGATCCAATGACTAAGTTTTCCGCGACCCCTACAGTACTATGTGGTGTAGGAACATAAAGAGCTCTTGATCTGGTGATTGGCATGATTACTGTCTTTATGTCTTCCCAGAGATAATAGTTCTATGGAGAAAAAAAAACAGGTCCATCCTCTTGGCTCCTAAGGATCAAACGTTGGGCATCCCTACCAGTATCATTTAAGATGTATTTTATTATTCGATAATTGCTATTTGTAAATAACCGTAGATTCGATCTGAGAGATCACTTTTAATATATCGGTATGATTCTTCTATTTTTAGAAAAACAAACAAATAAAAACCGGCTTGCCATAGCCGAGGGTGGCCGTGTGTGGGTCGGGAGGGGGGAGGGGGTCGGGAGGTGGGGGGGGGGGGGGGGGAGGGTCGGGAGGTGGGAGGGGGTCGGGAGGTCGGCAGGGGTGACCAGGCAGGTCAGCTACAGGAATATCCAATAATCCCCGCAGCTGACAACAACCTCCTCTCGCCGCTTATCGGATCGTCTTGTAGCACGGTATGGGGCGCTGTTGTATCAAAATTCGCCGTCATGACCGGATAACGCTGGCACTCTATCCATCAGCTTCAACATCTTGCCCTATCGCCCACCGCCCAGTGGCAGGTCCAGGATTTTGAAAGGGGGGGGGGATGCCATTGGAAAAGTTCTTCCTCCCCAACCATTGGGCCAAATTTTAAATTAAACCCAAAAAGGGGGCCCCATGCCCCCTCTAAATCCCTTACCAGCTCACATCAGCTCTTACTAACCATGTTATTAAAAATGTAATTAAAAATATTGATTGTATGTCAGGGATACAAAATTATGATGGATATTGCACATTATACCCTTTAATAAATCAAAACCGCTCAAAATCGATCGGACATACAGTATAAAAACATTGTCTGATTTTTCAATTAGTAAGGTGCGAGACAGTACCAAACCCATTCCTTATGTATTTACCTATTGTTTTGCATGAAAAGAAAGTATTATAAGGAGAAATGCATTATAATGATGCATGCCTCCACGGGATTAAAGGGAGCGTGAGGGTATACACTCAAAAAATAAACTTGTCTCCACACCTATTTCACATATTGCCTGGACTATCCGATCGGTGACAAGGAAGCGGGTCCTCTAGCTGGAGATAGAAGACCCACTTGGTATGTGCCAGCCCAAAACCTGACATTTGCCAGCTCCAGATTCTGTATGTGGGATGGTAACCTGATACGTTAGACAACTTTTGACTCGCTTATTTTATGACAGTCACTTTGACGAGTCTGGAGACGAGTTTACTTTTTCAGTGTAGAAATGT
The DNA here is from genome assembly GCA_947462335.1 of Harmothoe impar. Classification (NCBI taxonomy): domain Eukaryota; kingdom Metazoa; phylum Annelida; class Polychaeta; order Phyllodocida; family Polynoidae; genus Harmothoe; species Harmothoe impar. The sequence continues at coordinate 15,673,786 of OX381707.1, read as the reverse complement.
ATTCTAATGATGCATGCCTCCACGGGATTAAAGGGAACGTGAGGGTGTAGTAAGCCTCCCGGGGTCAAGGTCCAGTAAGTCCCGCCTCCTGTGTGGCTGTGCAGTCTCCGTGAAAACGTGCCGGACACCGGCTATAGCCGGCTAAAACGCTGCTGGACCGGATGGACTGGTTCTACTGCCGGTCCGGATGAATGGCTGGATCTCTGGCAACATGCCAGTTTTTACTGCTTGTGAATCGGACCATTATTAAGGTTTCTAGAGAGAAAAGCATTTTGCATAAACATTTTGAATAACATAACAGTTTTAATAGGAATATACAGGAAAGATGTATATATTCAATGACATTATGTAAATTCTTGCATTATACATTTTTTTATGAAATATGAAAATTGCCCTCAGGTATCCAGGCCTGCAAAAATTAAGCCGGTCTTGCAAAATAACAGATCTACAGGACCATTTTGGTCCTGCATGACGAAAAAGTTTTCATCGAGACTGGCTGTGTGGCAGAGGAGCGTGCAATAGACGGCGATATTCAATGCGACAGCGCCAATTAATGGTCACTAATTTCGAGATAGGCTACTAGTAATAAGAAAGATTAATTTATTTCCCAAATGTTTTACGTCTTGATACGTTCCTGGTGCAACTGCTTCATTAGAGGCTTGGGGTATTTGGCAACCGTTACTTTTCCAAATTGGTCTCCTGAGATCGTTTTTTATTGATATCATTACTTAGAATTCCTGTACCCACCGTATGAATTAGCAAGAGCAAAGAATAATGACATGAACCTTTCAAACAACCAATTTGGGTCTTATATCAAACCAACATAATATTCATGTATTCTCTTGCTTTACAATACTGAGAAAGAGGCTCAGGACCAAACATGTCTTGGGCAACATGTATGTCCTACAATTAGGGTATAGACAAGTAGTTCCTTTTCAGGAAGGAGTTTGGAATTGTCACATCAATTTGTGGTTTGTTATGATGATTCACGGATTGCTTCAGTCAAACATCTCAATTTGACGCAAATCCTTGAATTAAGACAATCATTTTCGGCTTGATAAGAAATTTGCAACATCAAAAAATATATTTGACTAGTCCAGTTTTCATAATAATAATCTCTACACACCCTATTACATATTACATGTATTATATCATAACCTCTTACATAGAACAGTATAATGCAGGCCCCAGAACTCCCTGTGGCAATTTAGTACAACACGGCAGATTCAAGTGACCTATGAGCCCTTTGACCAAGCTTCTGTCATAGGGGAATCACTTTATTTGTAGTTATTCCGCGTGATCATTTACTGTGACAGTTACTTTTTTCTTAGGCTTAGGGTTAGGCTTAGAATTAGGGTTAGGGTTAGGGTTAGGGTTAGGGTTAGGGTTAGGGTTAGGGTTAGGGTTAGGGTTAGGGTTAGGGTTAGGTTCCCCCTATGACAACGATCTGTCATAGGGTCCATTAGTCACTCGACTTGGCCGTGTTGGTTGAACAAGCCTCCATGTGACCTTGTGAACCTTACGTGACACACAACACCCCATAACACAGCGGGCACTTGGGGCCACGGCTCTTGTAGTTCCGGGATTCTCCGTCATGGCGCTGCAGTAGCAGCAGGCAGCGCGGGAATGGAGGATGTCATTTGTTGATATCGTGGACATCATATGGGACGGATGGCACCCCCAAAAAGACAACCTGACACAGACAATCTTACATCACCACCAACATAACCGGGACGTGGGCAGGTGGTGCACAGGTGATACATGCAGCACTGCAGACAGTGACATTGCTATAGCCGGGGCAGCAGGTTACACGTGAACTCTACATGATAGTAGGAGGAAGTACCCTCTACTAATGCCACTCTTAGTGCCCTTTGGTGCCCTCTGCCTGGATGCTAAATACATCTATTGACTGACAGAAAGAATATTGCCTACCTTTGTCAGCAACGCCGCAAGCAACAATGGTAAGTGCATCATGTGTTCCATGTTTTCACAATTTGGCATAATTGTGCCCCTACATGGGTAAAATTCGACACGTGTGACACGGCGACACGGCCCTTTTAAAAATCGACACGTGCGACACGGCCCTTTTAAAAATCGACGGACACAGACAATTTTGAGATAAAAATCGACCTACAGGAGTTTTTTCTCTGAGTTCCTATATACCTAAGGGAGTGTTCATTTATTAATTACAGGGGGGGGGTGGTGAGATTTCGCGCGGAGGGGCGAAAATTTTTTACGCCCCCCCCCTCGAGAGCACGTGTAACGTTTCGCGCCCCCCTCGCCGAAGGCGCCGAAAAAATTTCGCCCCCCCCCCTTTGAACTATAGTAACGCGCGGGCTTTTTGGCTAAAAAGGGGCTTAAATTTTTACGCCCCCCCCTCAAGAGGGGTCAGAATTTTTTACGACCCCCCCTCAGAAGGGGTCGGAAATTTTTACGCCCCCCCCCCAAACCCACCACCCCCCCCCTGTAAATAATAAATGAACACTCCCTAAAAAGTGACGCAGTGACACGCTGTTTTGCTCTAAAAAGTGACACAGTGACACGGCCAAAATTCTGGGTACCCATGTAGAGGCACATAATTGAAATCTTCACAATAAATAGGACGCGTGGGCCTTTAAGGGGCGCAGATTGCTTTATTTATGTATCAACCCTGGCATACATCATGCCGACATGTTAACCCTTTAATAACACAGAATGCTATAATATGCAGTGTGCCATGTGTCGTCATAATGCATGAAGGCATCCCTATTGACAGTGTGCAGTTAAGCATCATGTCAACACTACTGAGCCGATACAGCCACGAAGGGTAGGTATGTGGCATGGTGTATCATGCACCTGTATGACCCAACCCCTGAGAGTAGATGCATGCAGCATTGCGACAAAAAGAAGAGAGAAGGGCAAATGCCATGCACTGCTGTACACATCTTCACTCGCGATACCCATGTATTATATGCAACAAATATAGGAGAATACAAATAATTATAGATACAAGCACGCACTGTATACTACTGTCGTGTGCATGTATATGTATATTAACGTATACATGTAGAAGTCATTGCAGAGGTATATTATCCACACAGCTTCTTACTGCAGGAGTAATAAGAGTCGGGCATTTAATCCTTCAAGTGGTGCAAATTGTAACTAGCCCTTTACCGTTATGATGCATCAATGCGGACTGGTCGGGTGACTCACCAGGGCTGTATTATTGCATCATACCGACACTACACACCCCATACACCTGGAGTCAGGCGTATACCATTCGAGGACTCGTGGACAGGGTGCGCGTACAGAATTCGGTGACATTGCGCCAACCCGTCCTCAGGGTAGGCATGTACTCGAATGTGATTCGGACACAATGCAGTGCTGTGTTAGGGTGTTTACCCCTACCGCTGAGAGCCGTGAAAACGGCCGTTTCTCTACCATGTGTTAGTATTTTTACATTTTCACTAAGAATGGAATGGAATCATCTCTCTTCCCATTTCCGTTCTAAGTGGCATTTAGCTAAATGAATCTGATGCCCTGGGGTATAGAAAACACGTTAAGCTATATCTGGGGCCTACCTCCATTTCTCTATTATCATTTTAAGTATATTTGCTCATAAAAGACATAAATGAGCAGCTCAGATTATCATTAAAAATCTAAATAATCGTAATGAAGGTAGGCACATATTGAAAAGATATTATTTTCCTTTCAAAAAGTTACTGCATGTTAGATTGTATTTCCAGCAGTTATAAGCGGATTTCTGGTTGTGTTGGGATATATCTACCACAGGCCGAATGAGAGCCTTGTGGTAGAGATTGTCGGCAGAGGGTTGGTATTAGGGACCTTTAGCAACCACGTAAAAGCTCATAAAACGCAGACGTAGCAGTGCTGAAGGGATAGGATACGTTTGCGTTTAATGAGCTACGTCGGGTTTGCTAAAAGTCCCTAGTATTAGGGTAAGGCCTGACACTCGTATGGTCCGATCATCTAGGCATGGGGTGCACTACATGGTTGATACACGCCCCGAAGGGAGTAGTCACTCTTTGATGCTAGGTACCAACTGCAAAACTACAGCCCCCCCCCCCCCCTATTTGGTCATTTGCCAGGCCCTTGAAATTGTGTATTATTTTTACAGCCCCCTTTTTTCTAAGAAATCAGATGACAGCCCACTGTTAAGAGGCCTCTTCCATTTAACGTGAGGTTATTTTGGAATTGTATAGATAGCTCAAGTCATGTATGAGATTTAAGGGTTCATTATTTTTATTTCAATTGATTTTGTACTTTCCAGTCATTGGGGGGGGGGTCCGGGTCCGGACCCCCTGTATCCGCCCCTGTGCATGTATCATGCGATTACTCGCCACAGCTACATTCTCATACGATGGTGACAGAGGGCATAGCACATTTAAGCACTATGCTGCATTTAAAGGATTAAGGCGCTAATTGATTTGCTGCCAATAGTACAAGAAATATGTGAATTGGTTTGGCACTTCCGGCAGAAAGCATGAAATTTGGTATACAGGGGTTTTAAGACGTGCTGAACCCGATTCTAAGAGGATACATTCATTTTTATTAATGTGACTACATGTAAAACGACATCGAAAATATAAAGTAAAAAATTAACTTTTAATTCTTTAAAAATATATATTAATTATTTTAGAATGCAATTAAATTCAAAAGATAATCCTAATGATAGAAACCAATATACATGTATTTATTGCATGTGAAAAAGTAGTGTTCAGATGGATGGCTATGCATAATAAGGTGGTAATTTGCATATATATTCATTACTGCTTTCTTCCAACCAAAAAAGTCATCTGGTCAAACCTGTTGTGCATAATATGTCAACAAACCCTCATCACAATAACACATCTTGGTTGTTCAAACCTTTCCATATGACATACATCATAAACTAACACTCCTAATGACATAATTAAATACTTAACCATTGTCCTTAATGCATGTTCTTACTTAGCACTTTTTAGAGAAAGACAGAATACTACTTCTCACATGGATATTGGTGTTTGGTCATGTAAATGTAAACATGTATGTCATATATATATTACTGGTTATAGGGTAGATATGCTTTGCATACTCTCTAGGGCTGAGTAAGGCAGAGCAGAGTAATGTATAATAGTACCAGGCTGAGTAAGGCAGGACAAAGCAGAGCAGAGTAATGTAGAGTAGAGCAAGGCAGATCAAGGCAGAACATAGTAATGTAGAGTAGAGCAATGTAGAGCAGGACAGCGTAAAGCAGAGCTGAGTCATGTAAAGTAGAAAAGGGTAGAGCAAAGCAGAGAAGTGTAATGTAAAGCAGGGCAGAGTAAGGCAGAGCAGAGTAATGTAGAATAGAGCCAGGCAGAGTAGGGCAGGGCAATGCAGAGCAGCAAAGTAATGTAGAGTAGAGCAGGGTAGGACAAGGCAGAGTAATGCAGGGTAAGGCAGAGGAAGGCAAAGCATAGTAATATAAAGAAGAGCAGGGCAGTGCAAGGTAGAGTGATGCAGGGTAAGGCAATGTAAGGTAGAGTAAAGCAAAGCATAGTCATGTTGAATAGAGCCAGGTAGAGTGAGGCAGAATAAGGCAGAGTGGACTAAAATAGAGTAGAGCAGAGCAGAGCAAGACAGGACAAGGTCGGGTGTGGCAAAGCAGGGTATTACAGTACTTTGGAGTGCACCGGAAGGCTGTCCGGGCAAGGATCCCCTTATATTAGAGTCTACCCTTTAGAATCTACCCCAGGGCCTACCATCTCCCCCCTAGGGCGTCTACCCCCTTGGATATCTACCACCTAGAATTTTTACCCCTTTGGGCATCTGCCCCTTGGACTTAATCCCCTCAGGCCTTTTACCCCCTAGGACTTCTACCCCTTAGGACATCCACTCCTTCAGGCATCATCTTTCCCCCGAACTTTTACTCTCTAGGACTTCTACCCCCTCCACATAATATGACTCAATCATATGGGCAAGTGCAGGGGGTTGACATCCCCAGGTATAGGTCCTAGAGGGTAAAGGGGGTAGTTGTCCCAGGGGGTAGATGTCCCATGGGGCAGATGTCTAGAGGTAGGTGTCCAAGGGGGTGGATGTCCTAGGGGATAGAAGTTGTAATGGGGTAAACATCCAGGGGATAGATGTTGAAGGGGATAAAAGTCCTAGGGGGTAGATGTCTCAGGGGCTAGATGTCCAGGGGGTTGATGTACAGGGGTAGGTGCCCCAGGGGGTGGATGTCCCAAGGGCTAGGTGTCCAAGGGGGTGGAATTCCAGGGAATAGATGTCCAAGGGGATAAAAGTTCTAGGGGGTAGATGTCCAGGGGGGTAGATGTCCAGGGGCCAGGGGGGTAGATGTCCAGGGGCCAGATGTCAAGGGATAGATGTCCAGGGGTACCTGTCCTAGCACCACTGTAAGAGGTAGATGAGGATGGCGCATATATGCCTAGCACACTATGACCCTTTATCCAGTCAACTTCTGTACATCCTAGTCCGGACGCCTAGAGATCCACAATTACATGATCAGAATTTTGACAAAAGCACATGCCAATTTTGATTAAACTTGAGAATCCATGTGCTCCATGATGTAAGCATGCTCAACATTAACACACAATGTGCACAGGGAAATGTGTAAAGGAGTGACTTAGATGCATAAGATCTGCCTGCCTGAAGTTAGTTCAGCATTCAATTTTGAATCCTAACTGTTTCCTGTGCACACATTCCTGTGACATTATCAATTTGTGTGATCCAAATATAGTCACTCCTGACTATCTTTATGACTAATATGTGGCCAAGTTGTATAGTCCCCTGACTATGGGAGCCAAAGTATGGTGGTATACTCACTACTGACTGGGTATTATTATCAAGAGACAGACACACAGACAGAGACACAGCACGATACATAGACAGACACACAGACAAACAGGCAGACACACAAAGAGACAGAGTAGATGACCATGCTAGTGTTTTCTTATACACGTTAGTGTTTTCTTAACATCTATTGATGTTTAGTGGATTTTTGACCTTTGACCTTAATGTGACCTTGATCATTTCTAGATAGCATAATACAGATGGCAGATTTGGAATCAGCATTATCATATTACCCTAGTTCACCCCTATTATAAGGTGTAAGCCCTTCTTACTAACATGTGTGATATTTTATTGGTTTATTCCTCATTTTCTTACTTTTTGAGTTTAATGTACATTTTCATGCGGAAATACTTTTCAAAAATCATGTATCCTCTTTGACATAGGTTCAGTATTATGTAAAGACCCTGTGTGCAACTTTTCATGTTTTCTGCCAGAAGTGCCAAATACCTGCTTAAATTGTTACATATTTACTCTACTACAATGTTTATAGCCTGGCACGCCTGGCCCGGCTGGACGAGGTCAATGCCCCGGTTCCCGTGACCCTTGTCCCCAAAGCCCGGCCCAAGGTTCTGTTTCTCCACAAATTTGCGGAGGTCCGCAAATTTGCGGAGGTCCGTAAATTTGCTTCCATATATTTGCAGAGGTCCGCAAATAAATATGCAGCTCCGTATTTGTATGCTTAAGTACTGAAAAACGATTCCCATATATATTTGCGGACATCCATAAATATATGGAGAGTATATTTACGGACCACCGCAAATGTGCGGACCTCCGCATATTTGTGGAGAAACAGCATCCAAAGCGGTTAAACGTCCAACCTTCAAATGGTTATAAATGTAGTCAAATTGCTTTTGGTATATATTCTGAAAGCTAAGTTCGGCAGTTTTACTAAAATGAAATGTATTGGCACAATTTGACTGTGTGTTGCGGGCTAAATATTATATCAACATTTTCTTTTTAAAGAAACATGAACATTTATAACATGTATGCAGCGGTGACACCTCGTGTCATTTGAACGCACGATTGCTATTAAGACGATAACTATATCTTCACGACACCCACGCTATCTTAGTATCAGGGTTTCTGGATTTGATAATACGAGATCGAATAACTATTGTTATTCGAATCGATTTTTTTTGGTTCAAATCGAAAAACAAAACAAAACGGTTATTCAAAACAAAAACTACAACATCACCCTATATGGGAAAAACGTGTATGGAATTCGATTTTCAACTAGTATACTAGCTACTCTTTCTACATTATTTTGGTGCAATGCCTCACAAGGAGGAGGGATCTCAGAAAAATCCCTCAGTGCACATTAGTTATTATATAAAAAACTATCTGAGCTTTTGTGATTTAACTTTCCCATGTTTCTGCAAATTGGGTGTCTATAACTAATACATCATGCTGATGCTACAGTTTGAAGTTAATTGCAATTATTTCATGAAATGTAATTCTGACATAGAATCTTGATGTTACAATGATATACATGTTTTAGCATAATTATCAATATCACAAAATACATGGATCTAGAGATCTGAGCATACAGAATTATACCATTTCAAGTATAGTGCTACCACCTAGCAGGCTTAACCATAACCAACTGTTTGACTCCCTTATACATTCACTGACTCCCTTGGGGGAAAAGGGAGTATAGGGGACCTTGACTCTGATCATGAAGGGAGTTAGATGGCTTCAAAATATATGTGCTAGATGGCATCGCAGTCAGTGTACAGTAGTGCCACCTAGTGTGTCTCCTATTTCTGTCTTGTATACTTACTTCTGTGACTCCCTTAGGGAGTACAGGTAACCATTTACTCACTCTAGCTGACCTGGACTCTGTTTCATTTAATTGAAAAGGAGCCAGGGCCATTGGACAACTGTTGGAAGGGGGAGTCAGACAGTGTGAAAAGAGAGCCAAAGGGGGGTCTGGCTCTCTTTTTATAGCCTGGACTCCGCTTCTGACTCGGATTCTTCTCTCTGTGTACCAACCCTAGATTTTCAGTCCATGTAACCTGAAACACCTTTTAATTGTTTTTTGCACGAGCACGATGCTGTATGCGAAATACATGTACAATGAAGGAGTCTTATAGGCCCCCTTCACTGAATACCCCTACAGCTTCAATGTACAAGGCCTATAACTACTTTATGCCACTAGCTGTATACAGTATACAAGAGATGTGAAATGCTTTGTTCTTTGTGCCCGCTGTGGTATAAAGCAGCGGATAGTGCTGCCCCAGCGCATATAACTTTGGGGGGTTTGTTACACCCGGCGCTTATATACAAGACCATCGCTTATTCAAAAGCCGTTTTAGTACATACATGCTTAATTTCCTAATTTCACGAATCCCATACCTAGGCGCGTATACAAGATCGGCGCTTATTCAAAACGTGGCCCCTAAACGTGACGGTACGGTATGTGTGGCGCGCTGCCAAATAACGGCGGATGAACGCAGCGTTCCGGAAATGACGTAATCCTTCACCTGACGTGACCCATGACCCCATGACTCTGCAGCACGTCTACTTTATACATGGCCGTCCTTTGTGGACCTATACCTAGTGTAATAATGTGGTACCATACCTACACCAACAGACAGTATACTGTACTATGACACAATCTACATTATGTATACATGGCTCTGTGTGTTTATATGCTTAGTAGGGAACTGCATAATAATGTAGACTCATATCAGCACTCAACTACCCACCAACTCACGCACTTATGCACTCACCCCTCACTCGCTCACTCACTCACTCACTCACTCACTCACTCACTCACTCACTCACTCACTCACTCACTCACTCACTCACTCACTCACTCACTCACCCACCCACTCACTCACTCACTCACTCACTCACTCACTCACCCACACTCACTCACTCACTCACATATGCACACAGTCACTCACTCACTCACTCACTCACTCACTCACTCACTCACTCACTCACCCACACATTTATGCACCATTCTTCCCTCTATGTAAGTTTGAGACCGTTCCGAATTGGGAACATATAGGATGGATTGAAATGGGAAAAAGTAGGATAACTAAAATTTAAGTGCGTTTAGGTGTCTCTATCTATATAGAATACCCAATAATTCAATTAGGTTAGTGACATAAGTGACACAGGTTTTTGCTTAGTGACATGGGACATGGGCATTTCTTATAATCGACAGGGGACATGGGACCCCTCCCCCCCATCCAGAGCCCCTGAGTGCAGCACTGGACAGTTACTGGGGCACTACAGGCTGCACCTACCGGGTCCTTAACAGTTAAAGGATAAATAGTCACACCTTTATTGTCTATGTACATCTTCCTGAATATAGAGTCGTCACATACAGCATGTTTTAGCAATGACTCTTCGAACCGGGGCCTCTGTGCAACAACTATATATATAGTTATACATGGTAATGGGTGCATTAGTCAAGTATTAATCAAGTAGAGAGAACATGCCCGGTCAATATTATAAGTGTACATGTTGACATAAACCTTTAGACCACACACTCAAAAAGTAAACTTGTCTCCAGACAATTCCAAGTGACGGTCATAAGATAAACGAGTCAAAAACTTGTCTAAGAGACAAGGAAGCGGGTATTTTAGCTGGAGATAGAAGACCCACTTGGTATGTGCCAGCCCAAAACCCGACATTTACCAGCTCCAGATACTATTTGTGGGATGGTAACCTTTTGACTCGTTTATTTCATGATTCTCACTTCGACGAGTCTGGGGATGAGTTTACTTTTTCAGTGCACCATTATGGACCACCTGAATGTCTTCTTCTTAAAGCTGGGTTGTGCGTTGAACACTTGGGATAGGTCCTTCTCATATCATCAGAAAGGTAAGGAAATGATTGGGAAATTCTATAAGACATGTCTCCTATAGACGGTCATAGTTAAAGCTGCTATACGACCTCAGATATAGAGATGGTTCAATTTCTGCATAGTTGGGCGCGCATAGTTGTAAACAGTCCCTCAGCATCCCAACATCCTAAATTTAAGGAAATAGATGAGGAAAAATAGAATGCTTCCAGCATTCTATATTCAGCACTTGATCACATCAACAAGATAGTGCCACCTACAGGGATACACCAGGTACTATAACTTATACCGTAAAACCTCACGTACAAGCCGCACCCCAACTTTGGACTGAGCCTATAAGCCGCACCAGCGATCTGATTCTGGTGACTTTTATACTGTACTATAGGAGCAGAAACCCGCGTATAAGCCGCACCCTGACTCTGTGCCGATCCTATAAGCCGCACTGGCGATCTGATTCGCGTACAAGCCGCGGCTTATACGCAAGGTTTTACAGTAGTATAAGTTGAAAACTTCCAGATGGAAACCTTCCAGGCTCCTCGCCAGTCGGTACTACCACCTGATGGGCTTTGTCAACACTAAATAATCAAACCCCTCCAGAATATAAATAGTAGTTGAGATTGGAGTCCTGTTAAACATAATGTTGAGACTTCCTTGTCAGAATAAATGGCAGATTATAAGAGGAAAAAGCATATGCATTATACAATTATCTGAGAATCGAATGAGGAAAATGTAAGTTTGAGTGTGTCAGCTGGTAGATCAGAATCTAGCATTGAGATGAATTGGTTTTGTTACTTCTATGAAATGACAATGTATGAAGCTAAAATAATCCAAAGTGATTTAGAGATACTGTTGGTGGAAGGGGTATTATCACTCCTTCTAGCTGAAGAGCTATAGAACTTTACCATTTGCTGTAGTTAAAAGGGGTCGGGTACAACAGATTCCACTGCCGGGGAAGGGGGACATATTTGGACCCTGATATTTGGACCTACAAACTAAATAATATATCTATGAGCAAAAAAAGAATTGGCGGCAGATCTCTTTCAAGTGATGTGCCTACTTTAACAAGTTAAATAAGGGCTGTTTGCTGAACAATTATGGTAAAGAGCAACATGGCGCCAAGGTCAGGCAGGTCATGACCCTTTTATCAAGTATCGCCACTTACGTCACAGAAGAATACAGCTCATACAAATGTCATGTATGCCAAGACATAACCGGAAGTGGTCGATATAATGCGATGACGTCATGTGTAACAGACCACTACCTATAGTACACTGCATTTGCTAGGCGACCTTTCCAGAAAAAAAACCTTTACTTTTATTAGAGCACTTTCAGCTCAAAGGACTTGTGAAGATAGAAATAGGATGAAACATACAGGGTTTTGAAGAGGGGGCGCTATTGGAAAGATTCTCCCTTCCTAACCTTTGAGCCAATTTTGACATTAAAGAAAGATTAATTTTGCCACAAAACGGGTCATCGTTTTAGCATTGTCACCATGGTATAGTGGTCAGGTAGTTTACTACACAATGATAATCTGTTAGACGTGAACTTCATATGAATCATCTACGCTGGAATTACATAGGAATTTAGATGTGCCTCTTAAAGTTGTTTTGGCAAGACCTTTCGACTCAGAAGTAACTGTAAGAAGTTTTTGCATAGACATCAAAGCCTACCCTCTGCTCCCAAATTATGTGTATAGAGCTAGGCTCAGACTGTATTGCAGTCTACATGTATGGGATTAAGGGAATGTAAAGGGACTGGGGATTAGACTTAAGGTGTAAAATTAGGATCACACACAGCCGAGCAGACTGAGCCATTCTCCACCTGAGGACACGACCCGGGCCTGGAACGCGGCCAGCAGGACGGCCATCTATGCTGCCACCTAGCGGATAAGTGCCACACTCAGTTGGCAGAGTCGTCAATCAGACTACTTCGTGTGACAGGTTTATCTGCTGCCCCCCCCCCTCTCACACACACACACCTCCTACCCACCTACTACTGCGACTGTCCCACCCTATAATCTGAGATCCTCTGTCCTCTTCTTGCCTGATCCGACTTCCGACCCTGACCCTTGACCTCAAACCAATTGCCCTCCTGCCCCCTGCAATTGGGAATTGCCCCTCTGACCAATTGCCGTCTGTCCCGCCAATAGCTCCCTTCCCTGTCCTGTATATGGCTCCCCTGTCCTATCAATTGCTCCCATTCCTGTCCTATCAATTGCTCTCCTGTCCAACCAGCTGCTCCTCTCCTGTCATGCCAATTGTTCCCCTCCCCCTGCCCTGCCAATTGCTCCCTTGTTCTGCTAATTTCTCTCACCCCTGTCACACCAATTACTCCCTCTGTCATGTCAATTGCTCCCTTCCCTACCCTGCCAATTGCTCCCTCCCTTCTCCTGTCAATTGCGCCCATACCTGTACTGTCAATCGCTCCCCTGATCTGCCAATTGCTCCCTCCTTTGTTCCACCATTTGCTGTATCCCCTGTCCTGCCAGTTCCTATTTCTCCTGTCCTGCCAATTGTTAACCGTTCTGCCAATTCCTGCCTCTCCACACTCAACAGGGGCGGGACCTGGGGCGGATTAACGGGAGGGGGGGGGACCTGGCGTGCGCCCCCTTATTTTTCTGTACATTTTGATGTAAATTTTGTCAATACCCCCAGTACATTGCCTTTATCACGCCCCCACTTTTCCAAAATCCTGGATCCGCCCCTATATTTTCTCCATCCACATGATGCCCTTTTCAAGGACAGGTTGGCGGGTGAGACCAGTATATATATATATATATATATATATATATATATATATATATATATATAGGTTTTGGGAGATAAGGGCTGCTTAAACTTAATGCCCTTTTCAAGGACAGGTTGGCGGATGAGACCAGTATAATTATATAGGTTTTGGGAGATAAGGGCAACTTTAACTTGATTCCCTCTTTAAGGACAGGTTTGTGGATGAGACCAGTATATGTATAGGTTTTGGGAGATAAGGGCTACTTGAACTTGAGAACAGGTTGACAGATGAGACCAGCATATAAAGGTTTTGGGGGGTTGGTATTCGAGGATCTGGGAGATAAGGGCAGGTAGGGATATGACACCAGTATATGGGTGTTGGGGGATAAGGGCTTTTGTGGGATAAGGGCATTTCTTATGTGGGATAAGGGCTTTTGTGCTTTAAGGCCACTTTTGTGGGATAAGGGCCTGACGTCAGCCCTTATGTCCCAAAACTATACCCTTTTGGGGGATAAGGGCCGTTTTGTGGGATAAGGGCCTGACACACCATCCTGTCAATTGGTCCCTCCCCTTTCCTGCCAGGTTTACCTCGCCTGTCAATTGGTCCCCCTCCTGAGAATGCATCTGAGTTTTGGGTCCTTTCTTTCTTTTTCGACAAACATGTTACTATGACTAAAGGAAGAAAGCTAGCTGTAATACTTGTCAACCCGTTTAATCCGGCCTGTATAAGGGGGCGTAATGCCGTGACTGGAGTTGTCCTTAAACCAGTGTTGGTGACAGTTATCCATGAGCTGGTCTTTGACATGCCCCACAGACAGCCTTTGTCCAAAACTGAAAAGCGTTCTGTCATTTCCACTAATACCCGCCCTCATCAGACGGATGGGTGCCTTCCTCTTTCCTGGGGCTACCTAGGCCCATATTGACACGCGCTTGAGCGCGTTTTTTTTAAATATGAAAAAAAAAGAGCATTGAAGCATTCAACCAGGATATCATTCCATAATAAAATATTAAATATTGTTTGATGTATTATGTTTGGGGATTCAATTAAATTTTGAAACGACAACATATTTTATATTACAACATATTTGATATTAGATAAACAAAATAGTGAATAATTAACTGACATACTGACAGCTCACGAAAGTATTTAATACATTAAAATGAAATGCCAAACAATACCATAATGTTTCTAAATACAAGTGTTCTTATCAGACGAGTTTATAGACATAGTCAGACAGAACTTATTTTCTTAATACTGATAAATGAATCATGTTTTATCAGCAGAACCGGACCTCAGTTTCTGCGTCATTCATAAATCAGTCTGATAAAAATAATTTTATCTGGGACTAGTGTGGTAGTAGACTTATTGTGGATTGGCTGTAGCTTGCGTGCTACACATGCAGGGCGAATAGCCGAATACTACTTCTATCACCACGACCTACTGCTCCCTCTTAGTTAAATTCACCTCCGTGAGATTTGTGTTATCATAATAAGTATCAGCATTTTCTGTAACCAGATGGAATGAAATGTTATCGTATTAATACTTTTCTATTATTTGAGATTGCAGAATTTAAGCCTTGCAAATTGAAATTGAAATTAAAATTGAGATGCCAATATAATTGAGAAAATATTATCTGATTAAACACACATCTTCTAGCGGTAATATACAATGGTAAGGGTTAGTCACCTTTCTTTTGCTATGAGTGCTATAATACTTTATTAGTTAAATTAAGCTGTGGTCTTCCACCCACATGTTGGTCACACAGGACTCACACAGAAAAGTAAAGGTGTCAACTGTGTCTCCCACGTGGCTCTGGCAAAAATGAAGTGCCAAAAAGCTATTGACTCTGCTATTGACACTAATAGTAGAGAGTCAACTCAAGTTGACCCTTCATATAAGCAGAGTCATTAGCTGTTTGACTCTCTATTTTACCAGAGCCACATGCGAGACACAGTTGACACCTTTGCTTCTCTCTGTGCTCTTTGTTGTGAAGTGGTGCAGGAATTGATATTACATGATAACGTTGTGCCCCACGTCTTGAGCCCCATGGCTGTGGGTGTGGGACAGGTGAGGCCACAAAAAAGGTGTGTTTCAGGTTACCCGACCCTACCTAGCAGAGCAAGGCCGACCCTAGAAATTTGTATCCAATTTTGATTTTTTTGTTTGTTTATTTTTAAGCAATCAATGGGCTATTTCAGAGTCAATTTGATAGTCCGCGAGTCTACGCCGTTGTTTGTGAGTCAGCGCTGAAGTTTGCAAGTCAAGTGTTGGGTACTTTTCAGGCCATGGGATCAATCTGTCTTTATAAAACAAGTTTTGGGTTATTTCAGAGTCAATTTAATAGTCCATGAGTGGACGTTGTTGTCTGTGAGTCAGCGCTGAAGTTTGCGAGTTAATTTTTGGATACTTTTCAGGCCAGAGTAAAAAATATTTAAAAAAAAAATTCAAAAAAAAAATCCGACCTACCCTTCCTAGATTTTCAGCCTAAGTATTAACCTGAAACACACCTTTTAATTTGGCCTGAGTGGCAGTGGTTACATGTAGACCTGCAGAGTGGGGCGTGCCCCTCCCCCCTGCCCCCCCCCCCTGCCCCCCCCCCCCCCCCCCCCCCACTAGCCGCCTGCTGCTGTAGCCTCCACCAGCCTCACCTGGACTGACCCTTGATCCTGCCTGATCCACCCTCACCTCAGGCCACCCCGCCTCTCACACACACTCACACACACCCTCAGCCCCATCAGAGTAATTATTATTTCTGGGTGCCTGCGCTAGTGCTCGGTGCAGAGGCGCCAAGGAGTGGTCATTATATTCTACACCGGGAGGGGGGGGGGTATGTTCTACCTCCCTTTAGAACAGAAATAGTGATTGACGTTGCTTTGTACATTACCACAACCGCAGTTCCAAGAGCTTTTTTTTTAAATTTTGATGATAAATAGGTGTCATATGACACTGAATTTATCCCCAAAATTGGTCTCTAATACTCCCTTTAGAACAGGTCATATCTATAGTTCCCGAGCTGAAAAACAGGCTGGCTTACTCTTGCTAAGATCACTCTGGACAGGAAAACAAATTGGTTCTCATCACCAGGCCACGAACAAATATAATAAGGGCATTTTTTTCTTTTTTTCCCCTAGTGTTTCTCTGCTGAGGACTAAATGGGTTGGGGAATGTAGGCTTCAGGTGAACTCAATTCACAAATATATTTATAACTATAAAAGATTATGGATCTGCAAAACCCTTAAATATACATTTCATTTGGCACCAAATATGACAACGGTTTTTGGGAGCAACTTTTTTTTAAAGTATTTTTCTGTAAAGTCAGCATCCTCTCAGGAGCGGTCGGTATGCCCCCCCCCCCCCCCGATGGTACTAGATGAGCATTCCCCCAGCTGGGTGGGGTATGTGGGTTGTGTCCTGGCATGCTTTGTGCCTTAGGAGGCCGGCTGTACCTATAAAGCTGTAGAGGAGAGTTCATTAGGCCCTAGTCTGTCACTGCCCCTGTACTGTATCACAGGCCTCCTCCTGCTCCTACTTGTAATACTCCCTTATATACACCCTAATCAGCCGCCTGAGCCGGGGGACTTCATGGTATATACCATGACCCTGTACTTCAATACTTCCTAGAACCAGGGGTATCCATACACACATATATCAGTTATAAGGACACAAATAGATTTCAAAAAGGCAGTTACCTTATCTCTACTACTAGTTGCTAATAGACACACACTATACTGGACATAACTACAGCTATACTTCACAGGGCAGCAACACACTTTCTTTGTGCTACAACTGATAACAGGAGTAACATAACAATCTCCTTGTTCTATAACTGTTTTTACTATTGTTCTACACTTCTGCTCGGAGTTCCCCTGGAGGATCACATCACACTTACTCTCCACATCATAGGAGACCCGGAGCTCCCTCACTGCCCACACCACAGGGGGCCTGGATGTATGAAGGGGACCTCTTTATGTACTGGAGCAGTATCCATATCAAGGATTATAGACATATCTACCAGGACCAATGACTGTAGACTGGATGTTTTAGTAGATATAGAGAATGACATACAATGCTGTACTCTCATTGATATAAAGAAGCAGTATTCACATCGAGCAGGTCAGGGTTGTAGACTGCATGTGTTAATAGTGGAACAAAGGCACATCTACCTGACACCAGGGATTGGAGGCTGGAGAGTTTAGTGGGTGTATTAGAGGCTACCTATACCTGAGCCTACATTACTGGAGGAGGTGGCCAGGTGTGGACCCTTTACCTACTGGAGGTGCTCACCTGTGGAGACCAGATGTTGATCCACCTCCAGTCGGTGGATGCCATCATTGACATGGTCATTGAGAGCGAGATAGACGAAGCTGGTAAGCATGCACACTTATACTAAAACTGCATGAATGTCTGAATTTAAGCAAATTAGATATGCTTCAATGGACACTTTGAGCATACACTCAAAAGGTAAACTTGTCTCCAGACTCCTTGAGTTGACGGTCATAAAATAAACGAGTCAAAAAACTTGTCTAAGTTACAAGGAAGTGGGTCTTCTAGCTGGAGATAGAAGACCCACTTGGCATGTGCCAGCCCAAAACCCGACATTTGCCAGCTCCAGATTCTATTTGTGGGATGGTAACCCGATAGGTTAGACAACTTTTGACTCGTTTATTTTATGATAGTAGGCACAGAACATTGAATCAACATTGATAGATAGTTGTTAATGTTGATTCAATGTTGATTGAATGTTGAACTGAGTTTTGTGCCAACTGGGAAAAGAGTATGTACCCCTGTCCTTCTTGTGATATGCTATTTCTTCAAGCAAGTTGTTCAGGCCCATAACAGGGGGGGTGCACTGAAAATCCATAGGTTTAAAGGGTTAGTCAGTACAGACTATCCTTGGTTCATCATATGTGTGTTAGTCACAATGGCAAAGTTATATTCAAAAATGACTGAGGGGTCAGTCAGTAGTGGCTAACCTAGGTTCATCATTGATGTGTTTGGTGGTTTGATTGGTGGTATTTGTATTCCACTAGTTGGTGCCACCTGTAAGATACTTTGATGACCACTCAGTGGCTCCCCCTGGAAATTAAAAGACTAAGGTGGGTTGGTCAGTACTGACCAACCTGACAATAATAACTTACCTAAGTTGGTCTTATAGGGAGCCAACAAACGACTAACTAGGTTAGGTACTAGTGACTGAGAGATTGGTCGTATAGGGAGTCTAGGCATATCAGTGTGGTGGGAGTGGTTCGTCTTTTGGAAAGAACCATCCACCTCACTCTTGTAGGAAATGAGTTCCACCCTAGCTGAGTGTAAAGAGGACATCCTTGGTTACATTCGATCGGACAATTATTAAGGATTGAAGAGGAAAAAGCATGAATGCTTTGGATATCACACAAAGTTCCACTACCATATTACAGAAAAGTCCTGGAAGTTTTTTTGTTTTGTTTTTTTCAAGAACTCGCATATCAATGATTAAGACGATTAAGCTAAAAGGGAAAAGAATTCGTTTAGAATATTTGCAATTTGTATTTCTGGGCAAATATTCTTTAGGTGATCGTTTCTAGACCCTCAAACGAAAACGAAAAGGGTAATGAGATAAATTTTCAGGAAAATCGTTTGTACTGCTCTGTATAGGCATTTCGTTTGTGACCTGTCCTAATTACAAAAATATACAATAACCAGTCTATATTCCAAGAAATGCCCAGGGAATCCCCTTTGTGATGTCATACCTTATCATTGTTGGACTTAGTATTACATTGAGGGAGCAATATAATGGCCTGTACAAGGGTATAAGGGGATTTTCTGACAACGAGGGCGGGGGGTAAAGAAAAATCAACAGCTCGGGGGGGGGGCAAAAACGATTTCCGAAAAAGGCATTTTTTAGACCCCACAAGTCAAAAACTCAAAAAGGTGTTACGTTTAACTTAAAAATCCACAAAAAGGGGTATTCTTGAGTGGAGGGAACGTATGTAGGGCAATGTCAGTCTTACCAAGGATTTATGCCAGTTGCAGTTTAACAGAATAAAAGATATTGAATGGAATTAAATTAAATTGAACCAATTGAATTGAACAGTGGAGCAAGGCTTACACGAGTAGGTATGGGTTTAGTGTATAGGTCAGTCTCTAGGTGGCACCACTGTGGCCCAGATACTGCCCATTGAATGGAATACACCGGTTGCTGAGGCCCAGGGTCCTTTTCACCAAAATATTTATTGTGTTAAACAATGACTACCGCCTTGGACAGAAAATATGCTGAGATGTGAAAGGATTATGGTATACTATAACATAATTATAGTCTCTTACGTATTGGTTGAAGACTTAGGAAAGCACTTAATATGCATACACCCCTGAAGACTATGATATTACACACTGCACGAAGCATAGAATTTAAGGAAATAGGTAAACTTTGCATACCCTTATAATATCACTAAGATTGATAAAGGGCATAGCACATTAACGCGGTCATTAAAGGTTCAACTCCAAATTTAAAATGACATGCATTGGGAAAAGGGACCTCAGTGTACCTTGCCCTAATGTCCCTTTTCGCAGATTGTGTCAGTATAATATTTATCGTAATAAAGTTGAAACGTATTATTAGGTGGAGATATTTTGAAACATACAATGTACTACCGGTAGTAGCGCCTATTCACAATTGTTATACCTCCCATTCTGACCCATTCAAGGAGCTAATCTTGGCTATCAATTAGGGAGGGGTCATTTTTTAACAACAGGGGGGGGGGGGGTTGGTGGATTTTTGCGCCAGCGGGTTGAAATATTTTTGGTTCCCCCCTCAGGCAAGTTGAAATTGCGCGCGGCCGAACCCTTTGAGCTATAGTAACGCGCTGGCTTTTTCACTAAAAAGGGGTGCATTTTTTTTGTCCCCCCCCCCCCTCCTTCAAGGGGTCCAATTTTTCTTGGTTCCCCCCCCCCCCCCAAATCCACCAACCCCCCCGTTGTTAAGAAATAACCACTCCCTTATATACATCTGGAGGAGTGGCAACAAGCACTGGACAAAAACATCAACAGTGCCTCCCCTTATCAGTCCATGCTACATTCTAACCTCCTGTTGGTAGATAACACCTGCATCATACCACTGATAGGGAGAGCTCTACACTATAATACAGATATCCCTTAGGGGCTGCATGGATGCCCTTATATAAATATGCCCTTTTCTCGCCATGATGTATAAATGCCAGCCTGGTGACGTAGCGGTGGTGTGGCAAGTAGTTCCAAAGTAGGGGGTGGGGCTAAGCGGTATTTTGACCCTTTTTGACCCCTTTTTACTTGACCTTTTTGGTTTGACCTTTTTTGGGGTTGGTCAAAAGTGCGGGGACTTGCCCCCCCCCCCCCCCCCCCCGGTCCCCCCGGGTGCCAGTCTGCCACGCCACTGTAATCCCCAGGGTTGCATTCCAGTACCGGATGTTTAAACCCCATGATGCCTGTATTATTGTATGCAGTAATGGCAAGTTACTAGTATGCATTAACGGATCATGCCAGTGATGATGCATAAAAACACTACGCGACCCTTGAAGAGATGATGGTGTATGACACCGGGTGATTTCACCAACTTTATATTCATACCCCCTCATTGCATTTATGAGTTATTTCAGCTATAGTATAAAATATAGAGTGAATATAGGAATATGTATATACTAGTATGTGCATACTAGTTCACCCCCACCCCCACCCTACCCTCCCCCCTCCCCCATCCACACAGATCCCTACCCCCACCCCATTGTTCTCAAACACTATCTTGCACAAGGCACTCGTGGCTCGGTATTTTTCCATCGATAACCCCGTCAGATTCAGATCAGATACAAATAGCCTACATATACACTGTTTACTTTACACTCTTAGTAGATAACCTATACATGGCTTTATTATACGTATAACAATAATGATAAATTGAATATGTAAACGCAGTGCTTTAGTTGCTCACACCCTCAGAAAAGTGAGCGTCATAGTCGCCGAAAGCACTCTCTCCTGAAAGCCAGGCAGTGCCTAACTTTTGAACAGGTGAGGGTGCTGTTGGCGACCGTGACGCTCACTTTTCTTAGGTTGCAATTATTTCTGTATAGCTGTTAACCTGAACTTAAAAAGAGTGTATGTGAAATTCTATTTTTTCGCGAACAGGAAAATCAACTAAAATCAATGTTAAGTTCCAAAATTTCCCCTAACATATAGCCCAAGTTCCTAAAGAATGCATCAATCAAAAATTGCATTGTTCTCTATATGGTGAAGGTTATGCTTTAGATACACGAAAGGTGGATTTAATGCATCATGAACTGAGCCTTGGTTAGTAACTCTTGGTTGATACACTCCAGAAGGGTCGGCATGACGTAGAATGCAGACCTGGCAAAGTAAAAGGCCAACAAAGTGTTTTAGGCAACATGGTCATGAATCACCGCATCGTCTCATGGGTCATCAGGGAGACTCACTGATTCATCCAGTAAGTAGGAATCCCGGGATAGGAATATCACAACATCTTAGACATAGCTGTTTAAAGACAATTTCCTTAAGTCGAGACAATTATTTAGGCCACTGAAATAACTAGGAGCTTGTTCTTTCTGACAAGAAATTTGCTAAAATATTGAAAATATATAATCCCCAAAATCGGTGGAAAACGCTAGGATCGGCCCTATTTAGAATTCAGGGGTTGGTTGCCTGAAATACCCCCTTTCGTTTGGCCTAGGTGCCGGGTCTGGTTGGCACAGTTTAGGCATACACTCAAAAAATAAACTTGTCTCCAGACTCTTCCAAGTGACGGTCATAAAATAAACGAGTCAAAAACTTGTCTAAGTGACAAGGAAGTGGGTCTTCTAGCTGGAGATAGAAGACCCACTTGGCATGTGCCAGCCCAAAACCCGACATTTGCCAGCTCTAGATTCTATTTGTGGGATGGTTACCTGATAGGTTAGACAACTTTTGACTTGTTTATTTTATGATAGTCACTTCGACGAGTCTGGAGACAAGTTTACTTTTTCAGTGTATCCAGCCTCAGTCAGACAGACAGACAGACACAGCGTTATTGTAATTGGCTAAATACCTGAAGCCCTACCCTCCGACACACACACCGTGGTTCAAGAAAAGGTCATAGTGATACCATTTAGTGATGTGACAAAATCCATATACTGACCCGGTCCAGTACCATCAACTCAATGTCCAACAACCTTCTGACCGCCGCGGTAGACATGGGACGGTATGGGATGATATTAATGATAAGTGACTGATATGGGGGCGGGTGGACTCACCGCCGCATGGGTCTCCCCGACTCAAAAGCGGGGGGGGGGGGGGGGCAAAAACCTTTAAGTTTTGCGCAGTTGGTTGGTGAATAATCGTCTATTTACATTATATCATAAATTATATTGATTATGTATATTGGATCTATTTGAGAGAGATCGCGGGAAGCAACAAAGAATTACCAAAGTCAAAGTCGAATTTCAAGAGTCCCCAAAAGGTCGATCGTCAAAATGTTGCATGGATTTCTGCCTATGACGAAACACGCATGGGTTGACTCTTTGAGGACGACATGTCGCTAAAGGATGATGCACCAATGCACCCCGCGTGAGTAATTCACCGTCGCTGCATTGGTGCATCACGCCGATCCTTCCTTGGTATCTCAACCCCGTGGGTCGTCATGATGCATTCACAGTCTTTGCGAAAACTTTTTGATCCCACAGGACATTCGGTCCTGCAAATTTTCGATGTTGAAGGACCGGCTACGTTTTTGGAGGACCGGATAATATAAAGTAGCCACATATCTGACGATTTCTACATTCTAAGTATAGAGGAGTTCTGTCCATTAAGAGTACGATTTTATTTGTAATCATTTGAAGAGTTTGGATGCAGAACGACATATCTCCATCCCAGAATTAAAGCAAATAGTGCTTTTTGTGAAGGCACCCTGAGGTCAGTTATTGTACTTTTGGAAACTGAGTGTATACTAAGTACGCCATAATGAGCTGAAAATGATAAATTTAGGAAAAATAGTTTGAGGATTATAATTTACTATCCCTAATTCATAGTTTTGTCCCCATTTTTCAAAATGGCGCTTATATCGTTTTGCATCCAAACTCTTCATTTATAGCCAAATCAGGATAGATAGATAGTTTTACACAGTATACTGAATTCTTCTAGTTCTGAAAAGCCCAAAATGTGACTGGACCTTCGGTCCTGCTACACCTATGAATCTGCTGGACTGGTGGCATTTTAGAAGGACATTGCCACTGTCCTGCATGTTTTCGCAAAGACTGCATTCATGCATCATGACGACCAAGGGCACAGTGCATTAAGGTATCATGCCGTCCTTAGAGGGTTAAGCGGCAGGATGCTATAGAGACAGGGGACCCTTGATGGGGGGTCCCCATGTCGCATGTCGATTTTAAGAAATGCCCATGTGCCATGTCGCTAATGAAAAACCCATGTCGTTAGTGTCACTAAGGGGGGTCTTTGGGGCTGCAGGCCCCCCGAAAAGGAATTTTCATATTAAATGGGTGCATTCAGAGTGGTTTGAAAAGGGTGAGAATCTTTAGAATTTTTTTTTAATTTACACTTAAATTGATGTGTTCTGAAGGGGTTTGAGCTCGTCATTCGAGAAAACTTAAGGAATGTCACTGTGATATTAGTGTATTTTAGGGCTTTCTAAGATTGTGATGCTATTCTCATCTATGTCCCTAAGGCTGATGTCATATGTCAGACTTAAGAAATGCTCCAAGTCCCATGTCACAAGTATGGCCATGTCCCATGTCGATTTTAAGAAATGGCCATGTCGCCATATCGGATTTAAGAAATTGCCATGTCGCCATATCGAATTTAGGGGTCTAGGGCCAAAGACACGCTCCGTCATAACATGATGGGTGCCGCCCATCTCTGTGGTGTACCTGGGCCAGGTGCACGTGTCCTGCCTGCACTACACATGTAGTGGGTTATCAGTGGGAGATAAGGGGGTGGGGTGATCCTGGTCTCAGCGCGGCACAACAGGTGGGCAGTGAGCCCATATCTCAGGTGTGCGTGCACCCAGGCACAGGTACACAAACGTCAACTCACCTGTATACACAGAAAGAGGAAACAGCGTCAAAAGGGAGTCCAGGTTGCCTCCAGAATGACTCCCCTCTCTAGGGGAGCCCAGGCTGCATGTGCCCCCTTTAGGTGACTCCGGATCCTGACCTATCTAAAGGAGTCACCTGGGGAAGTCACATGGTTCGCTGACTCACTTAAGGGAGCCACATTAGGACCTAGGCTCCCCTAAAGAGGGGAGTCATTATAGAGGCAGCCTTGACTCCCTTTTGACGCTGTTTCTTTTCTCTGTGTAGGGCCCTATCGTGTACGTCATGGATGTGCCATGGGCTAGCCACTTTAACGTGCACCCAGTGCTATGATACCTCGGGCTTCAAGCATCGGGCTATTTTGCCGTTTCTATCCAAACTATATAGGGGGTCTAGATGGGGAGACCCCATGTCGCCTGTCGATTTTAAGAAATGCCCATATCCCTTGTCATTATCTTTCTATTCCTCCTGTCGATTTTAAGAAATATCCATGTCACCTGTCGATTTTTTAGAAATGCTCATGTCCCCTGTCACTATCTTTTTATTTCTCCTGTTGTTTGTCACTAAGTCCCTTGTCACCTGTCGATTTTAAGAAACAGCCATGTCGCCCTGTCGATTTTAGGAGTCCACCCCCATTATATAGCTCCGGGTATTAAAAGAGCGCCGGTCTTGTATACGCGCTGGGGGTGCATTGACACTACTCCCTGCATGGTCCCTGCTTTTGATGAGGGCCGTCAATTGTGGGAAACTTGTAATTCATTTTCCACTTTTAATACCCTTGGATTCAAGAAAAAAAAATTTGCTGAACGAATTTTCGTGGATTTTAAGAAAAGGGGGTGTTTGTTGCAAATAAAGTCCACGGGTCTAAACAAAGGGTGATGTTTTTTTCAAGTACACTCTGCGGACTTCCATGAAGAGCGGATACTATTCACCAAAATGTTCACCTGAAATAAGGAGTGTTTGTTTTTTCAAGAAAAAGGGGTGTTCTTCAACCTAAGAATCGTTTGATATCTGAGAACGCAGGTGACGTCTTGTTTGTATATACTAATTAAGTGCAGGCATCAGGCATTCTTCTTAAGCACTAAACTATGATCTTGAATAAGCGCCTGTCTTGTATGAGCGCTGATCCTGTCAAATTGAAAAATGCACCATTACATTATGGCGACGATACGGTATGCGTTATCGATGAGAATCAAACACAGGTACTGTTTATCATGTGATACACAATGCCTTTAATATCCACCATCCAAACTCCAAAGTTATTATTCAACTTCATAGAACAAGTGCCTGGATCAACAACCAGCCCTGTCAACCTTTGAAGTCCAATGGTCATCCAAGCTGCCTTGGACTATAAAAAACCAAAGTCCAACCCGCCGAAGGACGGTCCACTAGGATATCCCGGACAGTGGCATAGATTAGCGGATACTCTAATCCGTACAGAGAATCATAGTTAAGTACGCATGCGCGTCCAGAGTCCATAGTCGGCCTACGTCCGTCTGTACCGAGAGTTGGTGGTGAGGTCACGTTAGTGCTGACCTCTAGCGGACAGATAAGAAAGTGGCGTGATCCTGGGGAGGTGGGCAGGGGGAGTCCCCCCTGATTGGGGGGGGGGGGGGAGGAGGGGGGCAGTACCTTTGCTCCTTTAATAAATGGCTACATCGTGTTTTAGTGTGTAGCCCTTTGTCCAGGCCCTTGTCGACGTAATAATGTCACATGAATATGAATAATTATGAATGCAGCTGTTGCGATTCTACTTTCCAGCACTGCATTCATGCGTCATTTTGACCCGTGTATCAACCCGTATAGAGTCGGTATGATGCAACAATGCAGCCCTGGTGAGTAGATCTAGTGCATCAATGCATCATGGCGACAAAGCGCATTAAAGCACTATGCGGCCCTTAACGGGTTAGGCCGAACTCAGGTGCATCATGGGGTTGCTGGGAAAGAGGCCAACAGGAAATGAGAATTTGAGGGTGCATTTTCCTCGCCCAATAGCTCTCTGCCAAGTATATCCAACTTCTTCCCTGCTCAAATATATATACCTTTTCATATAATTCAGAAGGGTAACTGCTGATCTGGATGCAATTCCTATCAAATGATTCAAAATAACCACATCAATGACAATTCCAACATATAACTTAAGTTAGTGAAATTTCCCTGCAAGTCATTGCAATATGATAAGGTGCTATATCGGGCATTCTTATCAACGTCGCGCTATCAAAATTCAATAATCTTGAGTACATGTATTGCATAGGCACAAAGACTGACGTGGGGGTATGGCGATGGACAATAATAGGAATCCCAACTACGGTGGAAGTAAACAACCCCCATACTGTGAGATCAAGGAGTCAAGGTCAAGGTCTTCGTTTCATAATTAATACTATCTGTATGATCAATGGGTGTCGAGCTGCGTCCCCCCCCTCCCCCACTGCAACCCCCCCCCCCCCGCCCCGCCCCCCACCACCACACACACACACACAAAGTTGAGCTATAAACAACGGCTGTACAGATGTTCTCTTATTAAAATAAATTGCCACAAGATTTCTTCTTTTTCCATAAAAACGAGATAGCGGAAAGTCTTGACCCGGGGTCTTGCCGAGACATCCATTGTTTGCAGCCTTAATTTGCCCTCCATTTTAGCTCCAATTGCAACGACTTAGGCTCTCTCCTAACTCAACGACACCATATTTCAAATAAGTACTCTTAACATTTCGACTGACTTTTGAACTCAACCAACGATCAATTGTCAACATGATAAAACCACTCCCTTTGCATGTTGTGAAATAGCAACACATGAAGGTTCACAACCTTCAAAAAAGTGTGTCTAATCATGTGAGGGATCCAGTTCCTATGGTATCTTTATGCCACATATCCCTGTAAGTACACTGTAAAAAGTTGTTGTTCGTGAACAGCAATATGTGCTGTAACGATACAGTACTTTAGCGGTAAAAGATATTACAGCAACTTTTGCTGTACACATACAATTCTGTTACTGTAGATGCAGGTTCGAATCCCATAACCAGCAACCAGAGGGAGAGAGAGCAGAGAGGTTGGAGGGAGTACCATACTCCACAGCTCAAATATGACCTGATCTTTTCAAAAGCCCAATGATGCAGGCTACATAGTGACTGCCCCTCTAGCTCAGTCGGTAGAGCCGTGGGAGATGTAGTCTGAGGGTCAGCAGTTCCAGTCCCGGCAGGAAACTCTCACACAAACTACATTTCTCCTGATGCAATTCTAAAGTATAATATATTTTGGTACACTGAAATGTTACTATTGAAAATATGCAGAGGATAAGACCAATGTATCTCAACAATCTGCATAAAAGATAGTAAAATTTACTTTGAAAAACATCCATAGGCCATCAAGATTACACTTCAACTAATGGTAGTTCAGTCCTTATCAGTACATTACTACAATAGGGTAATTTTCATATTATCCCTTAAGACATGAACAATCTAGTTCTAAAATTGTCCCCAGGGATCCTGTGTTGACCTCATTACCATTCACACATAAGTAGGAGGTGTTTCAATGCACCTGACATGCAGGATTCACTGGCGTAGTGGTCATGCTTCAGGACTATGGATTGGAAGCTGGGGGTTCAAATCTCCAAGATGTTGAATATGTGAGCCTTTTTAGAACTCAGGTCTGCATCTACAGTAGATTCTACTGTAGGTCTACAGCAGAATTTACTGGAACCAAAGTTGCCCCCAATAGTTGCTGTACAGGAACACTACTTACTTCTAACAGTGTAGGTATCCCAGGTCATTTTCAGATAATATTGTTACATATGTGGAAACAGCTTAGATGGATAGACCATGTCAAATGATGAAAACGATTTAAATATCCTACAAATCGGTCCAGCGGTTTGGATTTGACAGCTATTTGAAAATGTAAAATTGTTGTTTGGACATAGCCAATTTCACACCTTGGTCTCCACTAGATTATGAAGGCATATTGTAAGCATTCTGGAATCCCTCATGAAATAAATAGATCCTGAAAAAGGCTTGATCCCTGATTATGGTATATTTCTCATTTACTCAATGAAGCTTTAGTAAGTGCAGACTTCAACTTTCAGTTTTACAGACCCTCAAAATTAGGATATATTACGTATGTCCTCACAGATCTTGCACAGAAATGGTTGAATATGTCATATTCAGTATGGCCTCATTTCATCAACATGTCAGATATCCTGTTGGTTCTACAGGAATCCTTTGTATAGGTCATGAAGATTGTGCCTATTTTTTTTACTGATCTGGATAATGAAGGTTGATTTCCCAATTCTCACTTAAAAATGAGGGAAACTGTAATTATACCAATGTCCCTGAACAGTGAAAATGACCATACTCCAATTCAACACCACACAACTGTTATTTTATGCATCAAGTTAAATTCTTCTATAGGCGTAGGTTAGTATGGTATACGTAATTTCCAAGCAGTGTTTACCCATTAAAGGTATTACATAATGCTGAGTGATCTGATGAAAATCATGAAATACCATGAAATTACTGAAATATCACTGATACCAAGCTACTTTATAGCATCTTAGGACAACATTTCTTTTTGACCTCTGAGTCCAACTTTTAATGTCAGCCTATTTACACTTTTCCCATAACTTAACAACACAATCATGTTTTTTAGGCCCATTACATAATAATTTACAGATCCTGATATTGTGGTTTTCCATGTTAGGAACAGAATGGGTTTATAATTTATATATTTGTATGGAATCACATGTATGAAGATCCTGAAGGTTGTATGTTATATGTATGGGTATAGCATATTATGTAATTAATATATATAGCCATTATGGGAGGGCATGTGCTCACAGCCTGGACTTTGGTGTAGGGGGTTGGCACTGGTAGGGTGCTTTATGCTGCTCTCGCTCTTAGGCTGTTATTCATATCAACTAACTAGTAGGTGGATCTTATAGAGTTAGGAAATACCTTTCAAATGATCTCAAATGATTGTTTAAAATATTTCTGAAAAATGCCGAAAATGCGAGAAAATTGACAAAAATTGTCTGAAATTTATTCTTTTTGAATAAAATAAATGCTTCCGAAAGGCGTACCCTCATGTTTAATACCTCAAAATTTAGCCCTGAGTGTCATGCTAACAGTGGCACACCTCTAAGGACTACATCTTATACAGTGTGGAAGTGAGATTAGTGTTTACACCAGGGCTACAGAGGGGTTGAGTGCTTTATGCTGCTTTCGCTCTTACGCCGTTGACCATATCAACTAAGTAGTTAGTGGATATCATAGAGGATAAAATTACCTTTCCACTGATACCAAATAGGGGCCGTCCATAAAGTATGTCACGCCTGAGGGGGTGGGGGGGTCTTTTTTTTGTGTGACGAAGTGTGACATCGGGGTGGGGGGGTCTATGGACTTGTGTGACGTCACACTTTTTGAATTTTGTAAACAATATAAACAGATAAACGTTGTATAAATTAGTGACATCTGCAGGTTAAATACATATTTGTGGTTGTGGTAGTAGATCTACAACCTTCCAAATTCACATAAGTCAAGACCCCAGGTATGTGAAAACTATAACTGTGTGATAGATAAGTTTATTAATGCAAACCTGGATGTGCATTTGAAAGTCACTAATGCCCAAAGTCAAAACAAGGTTCTTCCAGCATGACCTACAGTCTGATTGTGGTACGTATCAGTTCAGTATGTATTGCTGCTCAGCAATGATGTGAACTCATGTCTGCTATCCAAAACATGGACCATGAAGATCTGGTGTGGATAGAGCAAGTATTTGGATACTACGCACGGATGGTTCCAGGTGGGGGACACAGGGAGGAGGTCCAATACCTATAGGTCCAATACCTATATCACCCCCCCCCCCCTCTTTCTCAAGTTCCTTGATCCACCCCTGCCACAGATCTTCCAACACAAGACTAGTGACAGGATAGCAGTGGCACACCTGTTATTCCTGTAAACACTGTCAAGAATTTATGGATCAAGGATACCTCAGCCACAGAGATCTAGAGTGCCATGACTATTGGTGTGAACATGATACTGCACCTTTGAGAAATTGTAATTAAACGGGGTCTTTTCAATAAAATTCCTCAACATTGGTTAATTTCAGGTATTTCGGAGATGTCATACTTTAACACATTTTAGGAGCAATCTAACTGTAATGAGCCTTATAAACAACTACTGGGTTAAGATAATGCATGTATGTTCTTTTATCAAATTATGGGACTAGACTGATACTGTACTTAGTGCCTCTACATGGGTACCCTATTTTTTTACCATGTCGTCGTGTCGATTTTTAGCAAAAGGGCCGTGTTGGCGTGTCGATTTTTATGCACTCAGTATATATATACTAGTGCCTGTGTCTGTTGATTTCAAACCCCCCCCCCCCTCGTGTTGCAGGTGTGGCTTTTTTAAACCCCCGTGTTGCCCCCGTGTCACACATGTCGAATTTACCCATGTAGAGGCACTACCTAATTATATGCAAAGGAGGGGGGGGGGGGGTTCAGCAGATTTGTGACATACTTTTCTAGGGGGTGTCGAAAAAAGTGTGACAAAGTGTGACATGGGGGTGGGGGGGTGTTCAAAATGGCATAAAAAAGCGTGACATACTTTATGGACGGCCCCATATGTGTATGAACCCTTTCGAAAAATGGTCAAAAATTACCCAAAAATTCTTATTTCTTAATTGAAAAATACTTCTAATAGGTCTACCTTAACTTGTAATATGTCAAAATGACGCCCAGGTTGTTGGGCCTACAGTGGTAAAACTCCTAAGACTGTATCTCTAATGGCGTGGGAGCGAAACCAATACATAGAAAGTGTGTCCTCCAAGTCTGCATGGCTACTCACTGACAGATAGTCCCGTTTTCCCATTTTAAGTGAACTTCACAGCATCAGTAGGGGTATTTAGCATCATGACACAGCAAGTCTGATACATTGGGGTGATGCAGGTGCATTGGAACTTTCACTAGCATATTTCAGATAGGCGATACTCTAATAAGTTTGGAGAGCAGGACATTTTTTAAAGTAGGTGTTTTGGTGAGTTTTTACGCGAGGACACGGCCAGCACCTGCCTACTGGGATACCTACTGTAAGGGTGACAACCTGCACTGATGTGCCACACTGAAAAAGTAAACTTGTCTCCAGACTCGTCGAAGTGACTATAATAAAATAAACGACTCAAAAGGTGTCTAACCTATTGGGTTACCATCCCACAAATAGAATCTGGAGCTGGTAAATGTCGGGTTTTGGACTGGCACATGCCAAGTGGGTCTTCTATCTCCAGCTAGAAGACCCGCTTCCTTGTCACTTAGACAAGTTTTTAACTCGTTTATTTTATGAAGAGTCTGGAGACTTGTTTACTTTCTGATGTGCCATGTCCATTATAGACGTGATGCATAAATGCAGCTGTGGCGAGTAACTCGCCAGTGATACATACATGCACCAGGCCGACGCGACAGGGTTTGCCCACTCCTAAAGGGTCGTCATGATGCATGAATGTAGCCCTAGTGATGCATTCATGCATCATGAGACAAATGGCACAGGACACATTAAAGCACTATCCCAGTAAACAAAAAACGTTATACAACATTTTGTAACGTTCTTTAACGTTATATAACGTTTCTCTAAGGCTCCTCACTATGGCATAACGTTATATACAATTTTAGAACGTTATTTTGACGTAAAATAACGTTTTTTTGTCAGCTGGGATGCGGCCCTTACAGGGATCCCCACCAGCGCGGACCTTGCCTGGTGTGTCGGGCTGTGTGTGGGGTGGACTTTGGTCCTCCTGCCCCTACCAAGCCCCCTGTGTGTCCCCACCACACCACAGCAGGCAGACAGGTCCAAAGGTCTTCTTCACCTTGTTGTCTGCCGCACCAGCAGACGATGTGTAGTACCGGGGCTGCCGCTAGGAGCCGCTAGTGTCGCTGAGGTGGTGTGACTGTGACAGGGCGGAGGGAGGACCTAACATCATAACTGGGTGATCTAAAAGGACACATAGTCATTGCTGCATCTTTTGCTGTAGTGTACTGGATGTTTGCAGCATCTATAGGGGTGCAGCAGCCGTCTGGTATCTACTGGAGCTTTCCATCGTCTGTCAAGGTGCAGCAAGAAGCCAAACTACACCAGAAGGGAAAGAATTCAGTCACAAGTTCGAGGTATTGGATCTTATACCAACTGAGGACTCTTAAACAGCTCAAGGCAACAAGAGAGGGAGAGTTTAGTGAATTATTCTTTGGGCTGCTGCCTAGGCAGTTCCTCTTATCTAAAGAGATAATACTCAAAATAGGAGTGCCGGGAGCACCATACTCAATAGGCCCTCTTGGAATGCCAGCACGGCGGGATGACATACCACTGTCGGTAGGGCTGATTGTTCACGGACGCTGGTGTTGATTTCCAGTCGGAAGCAGACGACAGTTTTAGGACGCTCAGAGTGGCGGGAAACTCGTCATACGCTGAACCCTTTACTGGGGCACTGGAGTCCTTTGTGACCAGTTTACATGATATAGACCCTAATACAGGCTTGGGGCAGTTGGATACTTTGACATATTAGAGAGACTGGGGCTTCCTACCCCCTGAGCTGTCACCATGAGGTACATGCAGATGATAAAACGCTGCACCAAGCTGCCCCTCAAGAAGGCCACCCAGGACAGTGAAGGTAAAGACACAGCAAGTCTAATCTAAAGATGGGTTAGGAGCTAATTTGGGTTCGATTTTTATTTTTCAACCTATTTGTGTTCATAATGTCCATATAAATATGTATGTAGCCTATTAAATCATTCTGATACATATAAACCTATAAAAAGTAAAGAAAATCATGGTCAAAATAGGTCAGGGGACCCGACTCTATTAGAGAAATGGGCCCCTGACCTGGTTTTCTCTATATTTTTATGCATTTATAAGTATCTGAATGATTAAAAAGCTGCACATATATTCATATAGACATTATAAACACAAATAAGTTGAAAAAATAAAAATAAAAATCTACCCCGAATTAGCTCCTAACCCATCTTTAAGTCGATCGAATCTATAGGAGTGTATCTTAGGCTTGGTTTTTTTTTTTCAAAAAGGAAACCTCTAAATCAAACTCGAATTATTTTGACTCTGGGGTATGGCTGGACGTTCAGTTTCTCCCTTCCATTTGTTGATGTTGGGACTTATCTTATGAGGTACTTATTAAACCAAGGACCCTTGGTTGGGAACTTAGTGTGAAATTAGACGTTTTGCTGAAGACTAAACCAAGGCTCGCGGATTTTGTAGAAATGTATAATATATATTTATTGTTTATTATTCATTCATATTTATTATACTCAGTGAAATAAGGCAAATTGGGGGTCAGGCTAATATGGACATAAATTATTGTTCTACTTATCTATCCTATTTCTGAAGGGAAATCTAATTTTTTAGTATACTGTAAAGGTAGATATTTTCTCGCTGTACCTATTTTCGCGATTTTCGCGATTTTTAAAGATCTTGGTATGTATCTTTCAAAAATCGCGAATTTAAATACACGCGAAAAAGCAATTTTTAGCAAAAATCGCGAAAATTTATATACGTGAAAATATCTTCATTTACAGTATTTGCAGTGGGATCCAAATGATCCAAGGGCTTTTATGACGATGTTCGCCAAAGCATGCATACACCAAGGAAGTCGCAAATCCACAGTTATAAAATTAGGACTCTTTGCCATGCCAATAAATCACATTTTATAAATGCAGGGCAGTGCAAAAAGATCAAACACTAAAACACAAGCCTAATGTTCGTATGGCGGTGCCCTTTGGCCGTGTGTTGGGAGTGGGCACGATGCGGCGGGTGGACTATGTCCTCCAGTGTTTGGTTGTTTGGTTACACCTGGCCTCCTCTATACACACTGCACCTTACCCCCCCCCCCCCTGCTCCATGGTGGTTCTCTGAACCTCCTGCACTCTGCCTGATAACAGCTATCAGCTCCACCAAGGGGCACAGGGGACCAGAGTACCTGCACCGACTGTGACAGTCAGAGGAACTAGATTTGCATACAAGTTCTATGTCACAGGGCCCATAGATACTTCATATGTGTAGTTGAATGTATGTATACATTTGATTTTCATCCACAAACAGTGTGTCTCCTCTGAGTCTCCGGTCTCCTTATTAGACATCATACACTGTCAGAAGTAAGTTCAAGTAACTGTAGCTGCACAGCGATCAAAACCAAAAATACCTCCTTTTATACTGTAAATCTACAGTATAAATCGCTGTGCAGCTACACTTACTTCTGACAGTGTACATCTGGCTATTCATTTATGGCAACATATTGAATATACCTTCAATAATAAGTGTGTAGGACATGTTCAAAGTTAGCTATTCTATTTAGGTACATGGAACCTAGATACTTTAATTCCCCTTTTCTCCACAAGAGGCAGGTCGCTCCTCCACGCCTCTGGATTAGACCATAATATTAATATGGGTATGGACCACTAAATTCGACATGGCAACATGGCCTTTTCTTAAAATCGACATTCGACATGGAGCTTAGTGACATGAGGAAAAAAATAAGTGACATGACACAGGGTGTTTCTTAAAATCGACATGGGACATGACATGATCTTAGCAGCGACATGGGAGATGGGAATTTAAGTGACAGGTGACATGGCTATTTCTTTAAATCGACATGCGACATGGGGACCCCCCATCCAGACCCCCATTAATGATGATAACCATTGTGTCTCACAGAACAAGCTAAACGATGCACCTTGTCGTCGGGGGACCTGCTGACCACCACCTGCCCGTCCTGGGAGGACCGGCTCGGACACCTGCACCAGTCGGCAGTGGCGCGACTCCTGGTGGAGGGCAAACTTCCGGCCGACACGGCCACTTCCGGTCCGCTAGGTGACGGCGGCGCGGCCATGGACCTGTCTAAGTCCAGCAGCGTCCTAGACAAGGCCCGGAACTTCCACAGGGACGACTATAGGTAAGGTGCATTCTGGGGGAGCTTTGGTATGGGGTGATTCATTTAGTACGTCACACCCGATGGGGTAGGGGGGGGGGTCTTGGTCCCAATGATAGAGGTATGGGAAAAGCGTGGCAGAGGGGTGGGGGGCTTTTGAAAATGGCCAAAATTTGCTTGACATATTTTATGAATGACCCCTAACCTTATCGGTAGTAGATGTAACAGCTTATTTCATCTATTTCTCCTTAGGGATATTTCTCAAGATTGTATGGTTCCAAGAATACCTTTTGTTCAGGATCTTACAATGAATCCTCTAATACATACATACAACTCAGTCACTTTGTTTGATATCATATTGGATGTAATGTTAAAAAACAAGCACACGAAATCACATTGTGCTAATTAGAATAGGGAAAACCTGAAATGAATTTCGGTACAGCTACATTGTGGACGCATGCAATGGCTTTCAACTTTATCAAGGCTAGTTACCATTTCAAAGTTTAAACTTTAAAAAACTATTTAATCACATCTTTATCCCCTATATTCAGAATGAAGACCGAGTCTGGAGACCTGATCGAGGCTACAGCGGACCGGATCCGGGCCCAGATGGGTGTAGAAATGGAGAACCTCAAAACGAGGTCGGCGAGCAGCGAGGTGCGGTTTGGGGGTTGGAAGTGCCGCTACTGCCCCTACACGGCCAACACGTCCAAGAAACTCTACAGCCACTACCAGTTCCACCAGCAACTCCTCACCAGCCACTGTAAGCTAGCCACTCAAACCTTTAAAGGGGCATTCTCACCACTAGCAAATAACCACATAGTAGACTAGAACAGTACTATAGAACTGTGAGTGGGATACGCTTGGTGATTATGCCACTTTACACCATGATGCCTTGATATACCATGTCCCTGGTAGTTATGATGCATGAATGCAGCCCTGGTGAGTAACTCGCCATGGCTGCCTTCATGCATCATGTCGACCAAACAGGGTTGAAGCATTCCCGAGGACTCGGCTTGATGCTTGATTAAATGCAGCCTCAGCGAGTTACTCGCCGGGGCTGCATGGTTACCAATCAATTCAACATTCAATGCACTTACTTCTGTATAGTTTACAGAATTTACTGAATTAGCACATTTCAGACTCCCTATGCGATATTTGCCAAAAGTTAGAGATGCGGCTTATACATGAGTGTGGCATATGCGCGAGCATTTATGATAATAGACACGGGGCCATATAATACTCCTAGGCGTACCTAGCTTAAATGCATCATGCGACTGCGCCGACTCTAATGTAATACAAATGATATATTGAATTTTTTTCCACTTTCAGCGTCCAAACCCCACATGGAGTGGCTCGCCGCATACCGCCAAGCCAAAGAGTTCACAGACGGCAACTCTTCTCCAATGATCACACCTGTGACGTCATCAACACACATGACGTCACCTACAGCTGAGGAGCACTCCCCCAACAATGGCTGCCCTCAGACCACCCACCCCCAAGGAGGCAGCTACCCAGTGGGGTTAGATGACCCTGACCGGCTACAGGCCATGCGGGCCAATGGGCTGTCCCTGCGATACCTCCTCGGGGGTAAGGGTCACTTGGCCAAGCAGGCCCCCGTGGAGCCCAATAGTGCTTCAGGCTGCCTCCGCTCCATTGTCCAGGCTGTCATGCAGCAAGGCGCGCATACTAAAGGATCTGTGACAGCAACATCAGTCTACGCCTCCCTTGTCAATGGCAGCTTGCATGGGGCGGACAACAGTAGCTCTGCGACTAACTCTGGTACCATATGTGAGATGGGTACAGCCATCGCGACAAGCCAGACGGTGTTGCCGAAAGAGGAGGTACACTTGCAGATGAATGGACCCACGGGGAATAACAATGTGGTCCTGAAGCCCAAACCCAGGCGGGCAGAGGCTCCTATGGACCTGCAACAGCCAAGCAGTCGGCAAGGCTCACCCTTTCTGACCAGCCCCCTGACTCCTGAGTCCAGTATTCATCCTTCCCAGATTGTCCAGCAATCTCATCATCCGCAAATCAATGGAGAGTGTGAAAACCGGTTAGCGGAGTATGACCCGCCGGTGCGGCAGACGGTGAGGGTGGAGTGTCAGGTGGAGATGCCTGTTCAGACCCCACCCAGACCCACCTCCAGGGACTCAACCTCCAGCTTTACTTCCAGTGCCTCCAGTGAGGAGATCAATGTGGACGACAGTCCTCCGTCCTCGTACGACCGCCGGAGGATAGACTCTATGGCCAGTGATTACAGCGATACTGCATTCGTCGCAAGAGCGGCTTCAAGGAAGCGCACTCGCTCTGCGGAGTCGGACACTACCAGTCTGAGCTCGTTCCACAGACCTCAGAGTAACAACAGCTACGCATGCCAGGACACTCTGTGTCGGACGGAGGAACTAGACAGGAGTATGAGTGCCAAGGTACCTTGTTTGGACTACAGTTATAGCCCTCAGATGAAGGCAGAAAGTGTGCACTCGGTTGATACGGCCACCTTCGGCCATTCTCCAAGTGCTGTTATCTCATCAACAGGCACCCCTCCTCCAGTAGACAGTAAGTCGACCATAGATATGACCACCCTGACTGTCCAGGATAGCGGGGTGCAGTGTGAACTTCTGGTGCCTCCCTCTGGTGACCAGTGGCGGAACCTGCAACTGCTCGGACCAGAATCTGCCGTTATGCGCGTTCCAGATCAGTCGACCAATCAGGACAGTGGTTTCTTCCAACGGGCGAATGAGTCGCCGGCACTGATAGGCTCAGTGAAGTGCCCACATTGTGGCATCATGTTTGATGACTCTGTTCTTCACTCCATCCACATGGGGTGCCACAGTCACTGTGACCCTTTCATCTGCAATGTGTGTGGGGAGCAGTGTTCTAACAAGTACGGCTTCTACACGCATATCATGCGCGGCCACCATAAGCACTGATATCCCCGTATTGAACTCTTTATGGGTCGCATTGTGCTTTAATGCTTCAATGCCCTTTGTCGTCATGATACATGAAAGCAGCCCTTGGTCCTGTTTCTCCACAAATTTGTGGAGGTCCGTAAATTTGCTTCCATGAATTTGCGGAGGTCCGCAAATATATATAGAGAGCTCCGCATTTGTATGCTAAAAAACGCTTTCCATATATATTTGCAGACCTCCATAAATATATGGAGAGTGTATTTACGGACCTCCGAAAATTTGCGGACCTCTGCACATTTGTGGAGAAACAGAATCCTGGAAAGTTTATATTGCAGGGCTGCATTCATTTATTGCACTGATCCTATGGAAGAGTATCAACCCCATAGCGCTACTTCACCAGGGCTGCATTTAAGTCTGCATTCATGCATCATGATCACAAAGGGCATTGTGCATTTTTAAATCACTATGTGTCACATATTATATATTATGTGCAACTTGAACAGAAAACTCTGCCATTCCAGATAGATTCTGCACCAAATACTGCAAGATTTCTCTGCATCGTAAATTTAGTTTTGTCATTAAAAGAAACTGTGCAATTTATACCATGTTGGTGTTGAACATATTGTCTCCTAACTACCATGAAATGCCTCAGACATCCTGCCAATTAATTCACATTGTTATTCTCAAATATCATACAGATTATAACGGACAGTTTCTAAGAGTGATCAGATAAATTATATTATAATGTAGTATAACAAACATGTCATATCTTCGGAAATAGAAATCCACTTAGAGTATTTTGCGTGGCTGTGTTCTACTCATCCACTCCCCTAATCAACTTCTCTGGCTGCAATACAATATGACATGAACATTGTCTACTGAACTTTACGTATTTAAAGCTGGGCCGTCAGGGAATAAGTTCAGCATTTTCCATACATGGACTAAAATAACAGTTCCACCAGAGGGCAGCAGTGTTTGGACAGGGGAGCATTGTCCAGCTACAACATATTCACCCTATCTTGTGCCTGTAAGAGCTGAGCTCCTAGCCCTTAAGAGCCCTCTTGTGAATGAAAACTGAACTATATCCAAAAGTGCTTTTGGCCTCACTTCAACCATGACGGTCAAGCTTTAAGGCAGCCCTTATATACTATTGTAGACAGTGTGTTACTGATTGGATCACTGAGGTCCCCATCTCAATGCCAGGGGTCTTCTGTAGCCCTCTACTGGGGGACCATAAGGGGTCATGTGCACCTATATTTAAGTTAAATATGAAATTAAGAACTTGCCATTTTGTCCGTTGGTGAAGCATTTTACAGACGCATAAATATGTATAAATTGTATCGTTGTATCCAGTTGTTGTCTCATTGGTTGTTGTCATATGACTGCTGAGATGGTGGAACAGACTGCTCATGAACTTTAACCCTTTAAGGGATGCATAATGCTTTGATGTGCTATGCCCGCGAGTAACTCGCCAATGCTGTATTTAAGTATCACGATGGTCCTATGGGGCTGGTACACGAATGGTGGGCTGGGTGGATTTCCGAATTAAGCGCCAGGGCAGCATTCATGAATCATGGTGATAAAAGTCATGGCACAGTCAAGCGGTATGCGGCCTTTGAAGGGTAAAGGAGAGCATACTGATTAAGACCGCCTCTTGTCGTGATGCAGCGAGTAGCTCGCTGAGCCTTTGGGTGTATTTTCTCTGTATGGACCTGCAACATGGTGTATTTTCTCTGTAATAAGTACTCTCTTTCCCAAATCCTTCCGAAGGAAGGCTCTGGTAACAGCCAAATGACCTTGAACGTGGGATTTTGTTGGTTCTGGGCAACCCCAGCTGGTAGCATGGAACCAGTGGACTGGAACAGGAAAGGGAACTAGAAAGTCTGATGGTATAATACAGTAAAACAACCATCATACAATCTGGTTCCTGTCCACTGGTTCCAGGCTACCAGCAGGGGTTGCCCAGACCCAGCAAAATCCCAAGTTCAAGGTCATTTGGCTGTTACCAGAGCCTTCCTTCGGAAGGATTTGGGAACGAGAGTATGTAATAGGTCGCCTGTGCTGCATTTGACAAACAAAAGACATAGCACATTAAAGCATTATACACCCTTGAAAGATGAGTATATATATATATACCGAGAAGTTGTTTGTCTGCACGTCCTGTAGATACAGAGGATTCGAGCAACACCATTCTACTTTTGTTAGATACTTTTGTTCATAGAAACATGTAAGGCCTCGCGGCCTGTCCACTCGGGAGAAAATAAATCTGACTAGAAATGTTTTCCATTGTTCATTGTTTCTTTCTTTGCATTGTCATAACAGGGAAGAAGCCAAAGGCAAATTTCGCCTAAAATACATGGCAATTAATTTACTACGTTTATAAATGAGATGTCAGATTTGCAAAAATGTGGCAATAGACTTTATTTCTATAAATTAACAACAATTATACAGTCAGCATAGGGAAATCGCGCACCTTTTGTGATCTGCTATTGGAACAAATAAGACAATATTCATAAATAAAATATGATGTATAAAATTCCGAAATCTCAAAAAAGGAAGAATATGTGGCCCAATTCAACTTCCTTTAAATCATTCAATGCTCTTTGTTTTCATTATGCAGTGATGTAGCCCTAGTAACAGTGCTGCATTCATGCCTCAGATGGTTAAAACACCCCTAAAGGGTCGGCACTAGGCATGAGTGCAGACCTGGCCATAACGGGTATAACACATCAAATGCACTATGCTATACGGCTATATGTGGCCCTTAACGTTTAACATTTTTTAAAGGTTTCCATTGGGTCTAATAATACATTCAATAATAGCAAATATGAAATGTATTAAAACTAGCATCTTGGCACATTGCATTTCCTCCGCTGGCATATATATTTCATAGAAGTATAATTTTTTGAGTTTTTCTAGAAATCTAGATATATACAACACAACTAGTATAGAAGTATAATTTACGAGAACAAAACGTTCACTTTATTGTAAATACATAATAATACCTGAACACGTCTTCACTTTATACAACTTACAAGTGGTATCAATCCCCGACATATTGTTTTACCTAGCATAATACCTAGCCTTATAATACCTACCGACATATCGTTCTTGTCGTATGCGGGGTATAATGAAACAAAAAAAGAACTCGTAAACATACAACTGGATGCATGACGACTTGTTTGGCTGTGCGTATCGAACGGCGGGCATGAGTGCACAGTATAGCCCAGACTCCACTAGGGCGACACAGGTAGCTGCGAAACAAGGCGATCCTTTTTTATGTTTTGATTTGCACATTTTGCTTCATTTCGCCTCAATTTGCTTCATTTCGCAGCAGTGTCGCCCTAAGTATCGCCAGGAGCAGGGTGAAATCAGGGGGAAACCAGGGCGAAATGGAGCAAAATGAAGCGAGATGAGGCGAAATATACAAGTACAAAACATTAGAAGGACCGCTTCATTCCGCAGGGGCCTGTGTCGCCCTAGTGGAGCCCAGGCTTATGTTTACACGTTCATTTTTATGTTAAGACTTACCAGTAAACCAGATCAGCCAAAACAATAAATATAAACCGTTCAATGTCAACATGTATCAAAAGAAACTCACTGTACCTTTAACCCTTTAAGGGCAACATGATGCTTTAATCTGACATGCCCTCTTCACTCAAAAAGTAAACTTGTCTCCAGACTCGTCGAAGTGACTATTATAAAATAAACGAGTCAAAAGTTGTCTCACCTATCAGGCTACCATCCCACAAATAGAATCTGGAGCTGGCAAATGTCGGGTTTTGGGCTGGCACATGCCAAGTGGGTCTTTTATCTCCAGCTAGAAGACTCGCTTCCTTGTCACTTAGACAAGGTTATTTTATGACCATCACTTTGAGGAGTCTGGAGACAAGTTTACTTTTTGAGTGTTGTGCCATGTAGTGCTTGGGGCATTAAGCACCATAGGGGTCCTTGAAGGGTTTATAAACCCATGGTACATGTTTGGTGTAAATAAATTATGCTGTAGATATGTTTACATAAATGAATCATATATATACAAAGTGAAACCTCGATATAAGGAGGACTGATATAAGGCCAAATAAAAAAAGTTTGTTTCAGGTAACATGGGAAGAAATTCTAGGGTTGGTAGGTCGGATTTATTATTTTTAAACCTTTTTTTTAACATCCCTCTAAAATTGACCCCAAAAAGTGTAAAAATGGGAAGTTTTTGTAAAAATCTTTGTAAACCTAAATTTACCCCCCAAAAAAGTGTAAAAATATAAAAAATGTCTTCAAAATTGCATAAAGAAACTTAGGGTCGGCCCTGTTTAGATAGGGTCGGTCGGGTGACCTGAAACAAACCTTTTCTTTTTTGGCCTAAGGAACCTGTTTCTACAGCCAAAATTGCCTTTCTCTCTTTACTTAGTATTGGTTACCAAGAATATTACCTTTAAGGAGAACATTTGCCTTGCCAAATTATACACGATTCATTATGTTCATGGCATTACGAAAAACGAGGGTTGGTCCCCCAAATTGTCTGTACACAGGAAGACCACTGACGGGATTTTTGACAACAAAAAAAACTGCTCAAACTCAAACTCAAAAGGCCCTCCTCATAACGGGATTTCACTGTACAACAAAATGTCCTCAAACTCAAAGACATTTCACAAATCTGAGAAAGTTCTCCATGGTGTGCTGGGAGCAGGAGAAGGGGTCCTCCTGCCTGGTGGTGCCTGGAGGACAGGTGTAGAGGTCCCTCAGGTGGGCGGGGCTGCACTGGAGGAGCTGCTGGGATCCATCATACTGAACCTTCACCGTACACAGGAGACTTAGTATCTCATGCTGGAGTCGGTCCTTCGCGTTGTACGCCCTGGAACCGATTGGCGTTTCTGTCTCGTCCTGTATCGTGTCCAACGTGAGTGCGTACGAGACCAGTGTGTTGAACATGTCAAACTCACTCTGTGGAAGTCAATAGAAAGGTAAGATGAATTAATGTTTTAAAAACCTCTAATACAACAAATATTTAGTGTGTTTTTTCTTCTGAATCTATGAGGAAATGCCTCTCAAAACCTTTAAAAATGGGTTTAAAGGTTGACTCACCGACTCGCCCTTCCAACCCCTCGTTAATGGAGTATACCCTATGGTGGTTGGTTGAGAAGCTTCCCTTGTTCTTCAAGGATCTTTATTGCCAACAAAATTATCTTCTACAACAACAACATCACCCATTTCCTTGGCCATATTACCTGAACAAAACATTTTTTCTGCCTTAGGCCACTTAAAAAAGAGTGTCAGCTTTGCAGACACCGCCGCATCCCTTCAAAGGGCTGCATGTATGTATTTTTTCCACATTTTTCATAAAAAAGGGCCACATTGCATGAAAATGTAACACAACAAAATATGAAAATATTGATATGTCAGCTAATAATTGGTGTAGAAATGTAATTTAAACTGTGTTGCTCCATATTTATCTGTGCATATATCAAGACTATGGTAATTGATATTTCAATCGTTTATGAAGAGGAAAATGGTATGATATATCTGAAAAAAAGAGGTCATCTGTTCAATAAAAATGAAAAGGGGCCGCCCTCATGGTTAGAAATGACAAATAACAAATAAAATAAAAATCCTCCCGCCCTCACCATATTTTTTCAGAAAGTGTCCGCAAAGCTCATTATTAATTTTAAGCGGCCTTACTATATTTTGTATAGAGAAATCCAAACTTACCACAGGGGCACAGTTACTCTCAGGAGAAGAGATGTTATAGGTCAGATCAAAGTCGTTGTCGCTCACCTAGAAAAAGAGATGCCTCGGTTGTAGTAAATTCTAGGTATACAGTAAAATCTCCAAATTTTTTTTTAATGTTTCCCACAACACAGGGGGTAATACAACAGTTAGGGTCCTCCATTGGTGATGCTTCACAAGAAATAGTTATTTCATGGTTTGAGAACAATCAATCTATATAATAATTATGAAGAGACATCGAAATGAGAAATCCCTGGTTATGCCCTAGAGATGTGCTGCCCTCTATGGAGTAAAACCTGAGATAATTGTTGCACAGTTCTTGTACAAGGTATCAAAAATGACCTCACCGGCTACAGGGTGGAGTCGTTGGGTTTAGTGACGAAACCCGGGCTATAAATTTGTATTGCCCACTATAGCTGGGACTCTACTACGCGATTCTTTGGGCAATTCTCACAATTCGATCATATGAAAACCCCATAGCTTTCCCTTC
This sequence comes from Harmothoe impar, assembly GCA_947462335.1. NCBI lineage: Eukaryota > Metazoa > Annelida > Polychaeta > Phyllodocida > Polynoidae > Harmothoe > Harmothoe impar. The sequence continues at coordinate 15,629,323 of OX381707.1, read as the reverse complement.
AGAAAAAATAACATGAGACACCCAATGCGATCAGGAGAATCTGAGGGTTTGTTTATATTTACATTTCACTATAGGTATATATGGTTGATCAGGTATAAACATAGCCCTAGAGATCGTACTGGTCAGACAAATAAAAATTCAAACCAGTTTGATATGAGATCGGGGCCCAAAAATCGGCCTTGGTTGCAAAATCGGGACCTAAATCGGGATCTTAACCGTGTTGTATAGCCTTGGCAATTCTATTTTCCACTTGTTTATAAACATAAACATTATTTACAAACATAAACCTATAGCAGGGTCTACAGTACCTCCCTGCTTAAGGTATGTAATTGTTATGGTATATAAGTGAGTCAGATTCGTGAAAATAGCCCCGATTTGTGAATAAAATCGGTTAGTGGAGCCCCACCTTCTACTGAGAGGGGTGTGGAGGGTATGAATGCTTGGTGTAATTGAAGTTTCGGTCTGCAGGGTGCTGTTTCTCCACAGAGTTCAGACTTCCAAAATTTGCGGAATTGGCCTAAACTTTTTCTGCTTGTCAAAGTCTGTATAATGCAGACGTCCGCATTTGTATGTTTAACTACCTTTTGGTATAAGAAACAATTTTATTTATCATTTTTAATTTCTCTTGCGGACGTGCATAATTTTGAGAGAAACAGCACCCTGGCGAAGCAATTCTAGGCAATGCAGACTTTAACAATGTAAGGGGTTTTGTCAGTTTTAAAAAGGTACCAGTATTCAAAATGCTGCTTGTCCAATGCAGTAGTGATCGAATCTATCTTTTTGAAGGATAATAAATTGTCTTCTCTATGCCTGTTCCACATGGGCTAGTATTAAACATAGGTAGAAAATAGACAAAGGTGCATGAGTAGAGTTCCTCACTGAGGGTTATTTCATGAGGTTAAGCAGAGTGAAATAACCCTAAGTGGGGAACTTTACAAGTGCTCGTTTGTGCTTATTTCATGTCTTTATTAACAATACTTGTCAAAATTCCCCATAATTGCTCTGAAAAAGCTACTTTATAGTGGTTAAATCAACAATTTTGATGATTTGACGGGCCGTTAAATATGGGCAAGGGTTATTTCACGTAGGGGGTGCGTGTGTTAAATACGGCCTTCCTTGGTTAAGTCAATGAGAGTGCCGTATTCACCATGAAATAAAAGTGGAGTTGACAACTTGTTAGCATACACTTACATAGACTTGTATGAGCGCATCCAGGGCCTTCAACACCCTCCTGGTCCCGCGCCTCTGCGCATGCGCCGGATGCGCAGACCGTGAGCTACTCGTGTCCCTCTGTACGCGCAGCTGCACCACCGGCTCGCACTTCCGGTCCGAGTCCACCGGCTGGGAACCTGCGCAGGGGCAGCAGTATACGTCACTTCCGGGTAGAACTTGTGACGTCACTTGTGTGGGACGCGCGGCCGCCATTTGGAGACGCCATGCCGTGATGGTAAGGACACCAAATAGGGTAATAAACTCTGCAAACAATAGGAGATGGACAACGTTAATAGTCACCTATGACATTTTATGGAGAACGTATATATTATTATAAAAAAAACATTGTTTATGAATGCGGACAAATTGGTTTAACTACACTCAATACCCTATTTGATAGGATTATATATGTGATGGTTTTACGTAAAACCAGTTGTTCGGCCTAATTCTTCTTATCTATCATTTGGTATGGTATAATAGATTAGGATATGTGTGGGAGATTTTTGGGTTAGTTAATAGGGTCTCAGGGGTTTCTGAGAAAATGTGCCATTTTGTGCCTTGTGAAATAAAATTGTGTTCCTTACTTTTGTTTGATGTAATATAAATTCACAAAGTTTGAAAAAAACGTAAACGAACTTTTCTTTTCATCTTTTCATCGACCCTTTCCATTGAAAATGTATAACATTTTCGTAGTAAGCATATGAATATGATAATGATGTATTATAAGAGAAATGAAAAACTTACGCATTTTGTAGATCTTAGAGGAGGCTGGTAAGTTGAAGGTTTGATTAGCAATGGCTTGATGTCTACCGCTGTAAACACTTGATGTCCTATTCTTCAATTGCAGTTAATATTGAATATCTCGATAGTATTTTCTTACACTTTTCTCTCTATGCAAACCTGCTCTCAAGTCTGTGATGTGGTTTGATTTGGTCGGCATCACTGACGGGGGCTTTTATATACAACATCAAAGTGGGAAGTTGTTTGATCCACATTAGTGTCATTTCGGAAGTTATGTATTTTGACAGCTTGAAGGGGCTGGTTTGCCTTTAATCTACAATAATCATTGATCTGTCCCAGTATCTGGATCATAGTTGGTCCACCACCTACACGATGGAACCATAGACGTCAACCAAGTATGCTATTGCTATGTTTGTGGTATGACCATTTTGGATTCAGCTGCGCCATCTCTGCAAAGTCGGGCCTAAGGGAGTAGTCATTTGTGTGACTGCAGAGGGGTTTTCGGCGACCTGGCGACCTGGGCTGTTTTCCAGGCGACTTTTCGACCTGGGGCAATAATTTAAGTGACCTGGCGACTTTTGCAAAAGAAAAAAAGAATGTAGGATAAAGGGTCTAAAAAAAACTACCTTGCGACCTGGGGGCCTTAATTTCGGCGACTTTCCAACCTGAGGGGGGCCCCCCTCTGCACCCATTTGTCAACAAAAGGGGTTGGTGGAATTTCACACGAGGACATCACCAGCTCTTTACTGAAGCCCCCTCCTCCAACCCTCGAAGGGTCCAACCCCCCCCCCTCCCTCAATTAGCTATTAACTATATATAGTTTCTTCCCCGTTTCAGTGAGCTCTAAGCACTATTACAGAGCGAGTCATATGATGATGACGTTTTCATTCTAACTGAAGGATAAAGCAATTAAATTCAGATTTGATGAAATGTAAACTGACAGTGTACATGTGTTCTTTGTTTAATACTTTAGACCATAATTTACAATAATTAGCATCAATTGAGAAATGTGATATTCACCGAAAAGTAATGAAATTTAATTGATTTCGCCCCATCACGAGTCAAACCTTTTTCTGTCCAACCCCCCGAATCCATCACCTACCCCACCCTGTTGTTAAAGAATAGCCACTCCCTGAACACGAAACTGCAGTTCAAGTTCTTAGAACGCTCTCTGACACCAAGATGTATGTCTATATGAAAGCAGCGGAAGTAGTAGTGTCTTTAATTGATAAACACGGAAAGAGGAAGGAGCCTGGGAAGGCGGCGTGGGAATGGTGCTGGGTGTAGTGGGTGTTGGCAATGGGTGGGCTATTAGGGGGAGATCAATTACTTTGTCCTGCCCACTGATTCACCCTATAAGTACTGCATTATATTTCAAGATCATTTGTGCATGATGTACAAATACAGCAAAGTCTGATTTGAAAAAAGAAGAAGAAATGCATTGAAAAATCACTATTAATTCCCACCATGATCTTCCTATTGAATTTCTGACTCACCTGTATTATCATTAATTACCTTGTAGTCATAAGCAGTTTATACATGAGTAGTTGATCTGAGTAATAGTTGATTTTCCTTAAAGAAGTTATGTTATCAGGATGCATAAAGTGCATATTGTATTTAAGCACTATGCTGCCCATAACTGGTTAACCCTTTAAGGGCGGCATGATACATTAATGCATCATGCCCTTGGTCGTCATAATGCATGAATGCAGCCCTGGCGAGTAACTCGCCAGGGCTACATTCAAGCATCATGCCAACCCTATGGGATTGAGACACTCCCAAAGGGTCGACATGATGCAGCAATGCAGCACCGATGAGTTACTCGTCAGGCTATACGTTGGTGCATCATAACAACAAATATCATCATTTAGCGACATCCGTCCTTACAGGGTTAATAATATAGCGTGTGTTGATGTAGATAACGTGGGTGTATAGAACAAGGCTGATAAGGAACCACCATACGCTACTATAACTGTGTACCAGCCTATGATATTGGGTTATCTTGGAGGCTTGGCCACCTACACACAAAAACTACCAGAGGATCACTTCTCATGTTGTCCCCCCCCCCTCCCTACAGGTTGCTCCACTGTGTATACTGTAAATGTAGATATTTTCGCTGGTATAAATTTTCGCGGATTGGCCAAAAAACGCAATTTTGCGTGTATTTAAATTCGCTGATTCCCGAGATTTGGCACGTTAAATCATTACTGTATTAATTTTCACGCTGGACATATTTTCGCGGATTTTAAAATCCGTGAAATCCGCGAAAATATGTACAGCGCGAAAATTAATACGTTTACAGTATTGTGTTTCTGCTGACTCTGTCATTTGTTGAGTTCATTAACATAACACAGTTTGTTACCTATATATATTGTAGGACATAATACACATACTTTATATGTGAACATTTATAAATGATGTCCCCAGTTTGGTCTTATGTTTAACACTGCTCGACTCCATTGCTAGTATTTTCGGCAAATTGGTATATACACAACCCAGCTAACAGAAAAACACGTTATTTTACGTCAAAATTACGTTTTAAAACTTAACATAACGTTATGCCATAGTAAGGAGCCTTAGAGAAACGCTATATAACATTATAAAATGCTGTATAACGTTTTTTTCTTTACTGAGAAATGTATGTTCCAAGTTATGTTTTATCACTAAAACGAAAAGACCACCCCTCCAACCCCTAGCTTGGGAGATAATTTGTGAACGTGGCGCATTTGACCCAGCAATTTAAAAGGTTGGCAAGTGATTGTGATAATGCACTCTCTTTCAATTATAATTCATAAATAATCACAGATTAACCATGGCGACTACTATCAGAATATAACCCAATCAAAATAGTTTATGATAAATCTGGATCATTTTTCATATTCCACTACCGATGTGAATGTCACATCCTTGTACGATGCAAGAAAAGAAACAACCAGGTTGGGTTTATCATCAGATTGTGAACATTACACTGAATAAAAAAAAGACAAGGGCCTAAGCAAGTTTATTGACTTGAAATAAGATCAACGAATACCCATTTTATATCTGGAAGGCAATATATGTTTAGGGAGACCCATAAGCATGTCCCTTTAAGGGGCAAACAGTGCCCTTATGTCCTTTGAAGGCACAATGCAGTCCCATTCTTGTGACAAATGGCTTACCACATTAATGCACAATGCAATCCCTAAAGTTTTAAGATGATATCGGGCAGATATTGTGTGGGTTCGAGATTTGAACGCCCACAGGACTATTCCCCTTTCAATGTGGGAGTCCGATCATTTCATGATTCTGATGTACATGTACGTCTCACAATGCATTTAAAGGTGGGCTGCAAGGGAAAGGCCCGTTATTGGGGGACAGGTGTTAGATAGAGTCTAACACTTCAGAAGCTTATCAACAGTCAAACACTTCACATCTTCAGGTGTTATATATTAAAGTTAGATGTACCATTAAATGGGGGCGGTACTTTCCCTTCCTCCATCATGTCCTGGTTTGTAGATCTATATCCACAATGATATACTATCTGGAACATTGCTTTAAATAACGAGGTACTACAGGCTATTCCTATCAGAAGTAGTGTCTATTTTATGAATCGATCCCTTTCTTATTATCTCTGTCTAATACATTATCTATCCCAGTAAACAAAAAACGTTATACAACATTTAATAACGTTATATAACGTATCTCTAAGGCTCCTTACTATGGTATACCGTTATATAAGATTTTAAAACGTTATTTTGACGTAAAATAACGTTTTCTTGTTAGCTGGGATAACCTTATCATATAGGGTTATTTTAAATCCTAATCTTTATGAGGAGGGAGGGCATGTTTAGGGGATCTATATATAGATATCTGTAACTAGATAGCGATCTACTGTTATGTCTATGGTGCCGTAGATACCGTTGAGTGACTCCACTCTTCTTTTTCGTGACATAACGCCCTTGGCGACATCACTCAAGGGCACATCAATAAGCAATGACACTCAATGAAGATTTCATAAAGTCACTTGATGTCACTTTATGAAGTTACTTAGGGTCTTTTTTCAAATTACGTTGAATACATTACCAACTTACATGCAGTACAATGTCAAAAAATAGAGAACTCCTTTTTTCCAACATTATAGTAGGGGGGGGTGGTTATTCAGTCAAAATGAAGCTAGGAATGCGGGACCCATCCTAAAAGATGGTACTCATCATGAGAAACAAGAATATGACCTCCATTTTTGATTTTGAAACCTCTAACCCCCCCGTACGCCCCCTCCGAAGATAAAAAGTCGGAAAATATTAAATTAATTCAATTTTAATTAATTTTCTTGTTTCCAAGGGGTCTACCTCCCTTTAAATGGACATAAAACCACTTTGATATAGAATATAAAAATGCAATGCACTAAAATGAGCAGTTTTTAGCTATCTGAAAATTTCAAGATGACCGCCATTGGCAAAAAACACCATTTTTGAGCTCTCTTTTTAACTCTATATGGTCTAACTGACATGAAATGCATATAAAAGTATTCTAAAATGGAATATAAAGATATACTGTACCAAAGGCAGATATTTCAAGGTTTTGAAAAATCCAAGATGGCCACCATTGGCAAAAAAATATTGTTATTCAAGCTTCAGAAATGCTATTCAAGCGGTAGAAATATTTTGTTTTTCTTCTTGGGCTGCAACTGAATAAATGATATGACCAAATAGTTGCAATATCACTTCCAGCCCCTCCCACCATCCAGTAAACTATTTCGAAAATATGAAGCATTGTGTAGTTCCGTTAAATACATGTGATTCTTCCTATATGTATTGAAATAAGGACCAAAATTATCTACATGACAGTGTTTAGATGCTGTTTACAAACTTAATGGAGGCACAGGAAGTAATCTTCAATTGGCAGCAGACCTCAGCCCCTGCCCCCTGTCTGGGCTTGTATGTATAGGCCTACTAGTATACTAGCCTTTATGCTGGAAAGTCAGGGATTATTGACTATGGGAGGGAATAAGTTTAGTCTCTACTGCTTTTCCCTTAATCATGCTGAAAGCAATTATCTTACATATTAACATTTTTCCTGTGATTATTAGAAAATAGAAAGGTGATAATCAAATTATAACTTAAGTAGAGTATCTCAGAATCATTCACGGATGCATAATGCCTGCAGTATACTTAATGAAGCCATATATCTACCCCAATTCGGGCAGCAAAGAGCTCTCTGACATTCAGATGTAAATAAAGAGACTCCTGCTGTTACTGATGGCCAGCAATTTCAAATTTAATTATCTTTCTAAAACATATTGGGTTCTAATATCAAGCACTGACATTGATATACAAACCCAACCAGTGTCTACACAACAATCCAAAGTATTTAATCATAGGGAGTCTGCTATGTTCCTACCGCACTGTGTGCTGTACTCTCAAAACTCAACTTTGTCTTGAACGCACCTGTGATCAGTTTATTTCATTGTTGAGTACATAGGCATAGAAAGCAAATCTTCATTGGGGGGGCCAGGGGGGGGGCGCTTCTACCAACTTTGAGTATTGGTTTTTATCCATCATGTTTACACGCTTACATAAAATTGTATGGAAAAGAAGTATTTGAGCCACCTCTAGTTCTGATTTGGGGCCCAACCCCTTCTGCCCCCACTTTCTCTTATGCAGGAGAGGTAAGGATTTGGAGGCCCAAACATATTCAGTCCCCCCTTCCTTAGTGATTGGGGGCCCAGGGCCCACCAGCCCCCTCCTTTTCCTATGCCACTGCAGTACCCCTATAAGCATGTGTCTTAAAGTTTAGCACCATTCAGCTACTAGGGAGGGGCTGTCAAAACCTAGGGGCAAATGCAAAAGGGAAAATATGACTACAAGCCTTGTCCAGAAACCATCATGTATTAGACATAGTACAAGTGACTTGGTGTATAGGAGTTATAAGCCAAGGACAGGGTAATTGTCCAAGGCACTAGGCGGGAATAATTACCCTTCACGGCCAAGTGTGTATGAATTTCTATATCTTACAGGGGGTCACATGCACACACCCATTGCCTAACTGTTGGTTTTGCACTGATGATATTGGATTAGGATCATCCGGGGTCTAGGAGAAAATTATTACTAGGGGGTCCAAGGGGGCTGATGCACACTGACCCTATAAATGCATTTATATGATGTGTATAGAAAAGTGTTTGACTATCCTTTTATTATTGGAGGCCTATCCCTCATCCCCTGTTCCCAGCTTTCTCTATGTGGAATAGGAAAGGTGTGTAAATCTTGTGTATTTTATCGTATGATCTTGGCAAATTTCAGGGGGTCCCATAAGCCTACATGTTCTACCCCCCCCCTTCCATAACCAGGGTCCAGGACCCCTTTTATACCTCAGATCTTGGTTAGAAGAAATTTTCTTCTGCAGAGAATGATATTCAATGATCTATGAATTTACAATGTCGTTTTTGGCTTATGGCAGCCATCTTGGATTTTTCTGGAACTTCAAAATCCTTCATTTTGGGGTAGTAGGCCATGTCAAAGTACTTTTATATAAGTTTTATGTGAGGTTGGCCACATGGGAATACAAAAATTGATAATCGGGTTGAAAAATGGTGTATTTTGCCAATGGCGGCCATCTTGAATTTTTCAGATACATCAAAATACCTCAATTTGTTGGTTTATATTTTTGTTATCCACCTAAAAGTAGTTTGATGTACATTTCAAGGAGGACAAACCCTGTAGAAATAAAAAATGGATTAAAATTGAATTAATTTAATATTTTCCGACTTTTTATCTTCGGAGGGGGCGTACGGGGGGGTTAGAGCTTTCAAATTCCAAAATGAAGGTCAGATTCATGTTTCTCATGATGAGTACCATCTTTTAGGATGGGTCCCGCAAAAATTTTGCGCTAACCACCCCCCCTAATTATAGCAGGAAGCGATTTATTGAAACAAATGTATAGCTGAATATAAAAACTTGAACATTATTTCTATGTTTTATGTCTCTATGCTTGTCATCTTGGCATCCGCAATCCCTTAACACTTGAACCTACTGTTATTCAATGTCCCATAGTCCTGGAACACAAACTATTCTCATGACAATCCTAATAATGGGAGGATTCAGGTTAAGTGTATAGCCCTAGGAAATGGTCATTACGACAGGAAGGGGGAGGCAAAGAAATCTATATGGCCGTGTCTCACCACTTTGGGCCAATGTGAATGTCTTTGACCGGGTGCCATCTTTGACTGGGTGACGTCTTTCACTGGGTGCCATCTTTGACCTCCTGACAGAAAAAGGTTTATTTATGACAGGTGAAGATATATATGGAGATATAACCAACACCATTTTCTTTATTTTATCCCTTACATATTGTAGAGTTTAGTATTTTACGGTCGCAGAATAAACAACTCGGAAGGTTCTTTATACGTTCTGGATGCAAAGAGAGAGAGTTTTATTCACGTTTCCTACTACAGTAATCTAAGTTCGGTTCTTGTTCGGGACGAGACCTGATGAGGTCTGTCTACCACTGAGCCTTCCGGCCTTATATATCCCACCCTACCCGATCGCAGCGCCCCCTTACCAACACTCGCGCCCTCTGTATATGGGTCACGAACCATTATCTTACGGTGGCTTATATAACTGCGATCCGAGTGGGATTCGAGTCCCCTACATAACCCCCCCTAGACAAAACATACACATTTTTTTTTTAAACGGATACCTTCCAGGAAGGCGTTTCACCGTATCATACGGAGGGGCCGTATGTGTCTTTTTTGCGTTTCAGTTCATTTTTGCGTTTCAGCTCAACATGTCCGCATCTTACGGAAAAAGATACGGCCGCCGTATGTACATACGGCCGGCCGTATGTACATACGGCCATATTTGCGTTTCTGTTCAACATACGGAGCAAGAAAAAAACGTATCTTTGGCGTATTTAGTACAAGATATACGGAGGGGTAGGGGGGGGGGTGCTATGTTGAAAACAGGACATATACCCTGTTTTTTAGGGCCGTATGTCTCTTTTGTGCGCCGTATGTGGTATTTATGCTCCGTATGTTGGTACTGGATGTGGTGTACATGAGGAAGTGGTAGGGGTTGTGAGGAAGTGGTACGGGTCGTGAGGAAGTGGTAGGGGTCGTGAGGAAGTGGTAGGGGTTGTGAGGAAATGGTAGGGGTCGTGAGGAAATGGTAGGGGTCGTGAGGAAGTGGTAGGGGTTGTGAGGAGATGGTAGGGGCCGTGAGAAAATGGTAGGGGCCTTGAGGAGATGGTAGGAGCCACTACTACCATTTCGTCACCACTACAGCCAGCTCTGTACTCTGTTGTCTACCACCGTTTATACACAAGGAGTCTGTGGGCAAAGTTTCAGCTCTGTAGGGCCATTATTTACCGAGTTACAGAAGAAAAGGCATTTTTGGGTATAATTTCGTTGAAAATCTTTTTTTTAAATTTATCTTTTTTTAATTATAAAGGTAGAAGTTGGACTTTACTTATCTATTCATTAAAACAATCATAGAGACATTTTTTTTACATATATATGTGCACTTTAGAAAGGGAGAAGGGAGGTGGGGGACTGTACTAGCTTACAGAAAAATGGTTTAGATCCACATGACCTCCAACACAAGGCTTGCGATCTCCATTACCTTATATAAATATGAGAGGAGTTGAGGCCAGCTTGACTTAGCCTCTAGGTGGCAGCACCAACACAGCCCGGAATATCCATCCACACAGGTGCAAAACCTCTTGAGTGCTAACATTTCAACTACTACAAAGTACAACATAGATACAAGCCATACGGGTAGCCAAGCATATATATATTCGCTCAGAAATCCTAACAGAAAGATGTATCAATAATCATAGCCCTAGATGGTGGTAGACAACAGAGTACAGAGCTGGCTGTAGTGGTGACGAAATGGTAGTAGTGGCTCCTACCATTTCCTCATGGCCCCTACCATTTTCTCACGGCCCCTACCATGGCCCTAGAATTATTTTAACAGGTAAATAAGTTCAGTCCAACTTCTACCTTCATGATAAAAAATAAAATAAAAAATTATATGGATTTTGGGAGAAATTACATTAAAAAGAGTCTTTTCTTCCATAACTCGGTAAATAATGGCCCTACAGAGCTGAAACTTTGCCCACAGACTCCTTGTGTTTAAACAGACAATAGCTATCAGAGTACAGAGGTGCCTTTCCCGACCTTTTCTATCTCTTCCCCGACCTATCCTGTCCCTTCCCAAACCTCTCCTGTCCCTCCCCTGTCTCTTCCCCTAACATACGGACCCTATATATACCCTCCCCAGCCTACCTCCGTATGTTGCTACATATTATGACGTCACAGAGGGAATTCCCTAGGGGTTCCCCGGAATGTAGACTGGTTTTTGCACATTTTTCCAAAAGAGACAGGTGACAATGTCCGTATGTTGAGAGGGCCGTATGTTGGGTGCCGCATGTTGTTATTTTCTACTAAAAGATACGGAGGGTATACGGAGCACCAACTGAAACAAAAAAAGTAGTTTAGATGTATTTTGTCCGCATCTTGTCCGCATCTTAAGGCCGTATGTTGTTTTTTATATCAACATACGGTGAAACGCCTTCCAGGTATACACAAATATATAAAAAAATGAAGTTATAAGGGGGGCAGGGGCTGAAGTCTACAATACACATAGGGGTATGCAAAGCATACGACTCGAATAACACTATACACACATTATGTACATTCAACATGGCACAAGTTTTACCAATACGAAAGGCTTAACACGCTTCATATTAACACAGTAATACTCATGCTTCTACGTGGGGATATATATACATATGAATCATACCGAAAGCTCTCATCTTTATCCAGAATAACAATTTATACAACATATACACTGCTCCCTGATCAATGTAGTAGTATTGATCAGGCACGCTTGTCAAAAAAAAAATTGACAGCGGGTCCGTGGCGCTCTCCTCTTCAACAGCTTCCCTGATCATTGTTGGTTTTGATCAGGCACACCAAATAAGAACGAATCTTATGGTGGGTGTAAAGGTGCTCTCCACTTCTTTCCTCGAGTTTTCGGGTCCGCATCATATCAATTGTGTCACTGTCATACTTAGTCGTGGCTCCCCGCTCCCTGACCTTTTGATGGAATGGATGGATCAGGCACGCGTTCAGACTTGCGTCCGTCAGCGGGTGTACAGGTGCTCTCCCCTTCTCAGCTGTCCTGAACTAACTGGTGATATTTTTAGATCAGGCACGCATCCAGACTAGTGTCTGTTAGCGGGTGTAAAGGTGCTCTCCTCTTCTTTCCCTGTTCGTCCTGTTCGATTCTTACTACCCCTAACATTCCGATTCAGCCCCATTAAGGTTCCTAATAACCTAACCTTCTAAGGCGTCCTTCTCCTCCAGGAGTTTCAGCGCGGAAGGTCGGGTCCCATCCCATTCGTCCAGAAACACTCCGAAACATTCGAGGAACTTAACGTTCATTGCCTCATTTTTGGCATCGAGCTCGGATAGTTTCTTCCGCAGAAGGGCAGTGCTGGAAGTAACGGTTTTACGGTCCTGCTCCAACCTAGCCTTTTCCTCGTTCAACATCTTTTCCTTGTCAATATAAACCTTCTCTAATTCAGCCCGAGCCTCCTCCAATGCTTTGTCATTCTCTTCTCTATAACGGTCCTTATGTGTTTTCTGAATGGCTACCACCGAATCAGCAAAAAGGTTAACGACCCCAGCATTGAAACGGATCGCTAACTCCTTCTGCGATTCCTGAAATTCATCTACTAATTTCTGCGCCCCTTCACATTCTACCTTCTCAGCCGCCTCGAAGTAGTGTACCACCGGTTTCGTAGACATCCGGATCCGGTTATCGGGGACCGTGGTCATCGGAGTTGCTGGTGGTTTCAGCGAACTCTGCGATGGCTGTAGTTCCGGGTAGTCCGTTGTCTCATCAGACGGAACCGACGGTTGTCTCCATACTTTCGGATCAGCCGGACTCGGAGTGGGCTTAGACGGAGCGGGTGGGGTAGGTTTGATCGGGCCACGGTTCAAAGGTGACTGATACACAGTCGTCGCGGATTGGTTCTGGGGCACGCGGAAGGTGGACGGTGATTCGTCCCGGCCTCGCTTTGCATCGCCTCGTGCTGGACTTCGGCTTGCCTGGCGTTTGGTGTCCGTTCGATTCCTAGGTGGATCCCCCTGATACTCGGCTACCCGGTTCCACATCTCCTGGGGCATATCGAACTTCCCCCGATCCAGTAATAATGCGGCTCGGGCACTCAATTTGCCATTACGGGCGTCGGATACCTCACAGTAGGATTCAGTCATTGTCGATATCCCCTGAAAATCTTCCCTGCCCATTCGGTCGTATTTCTCTCACCACAATCGGTGCAAATTGTTAACTCGGGCCACGGCAGCACTCATACCCGGAGTATGACAGTTCTTATAATGGCGAACCATATTCGCCCTCCGAGTCGTTACGCAGCCATCACATCTCTGATTCTCTCGGGTCGCCTCCGTCTTCTGACATTCGTACACCACCGAGTGGTGCATATGCCGTTCGGTTAGGTGCCGGAGGAACCTACGGGCCGTTGTGAAGTGTTTCGGTCTCGGGTTCTTTAAGCACAAGGCGAACGGACAGATGGTCTCTCGGTTCACCAGATACCACTCCTTGTAGGCCCATCGGATTTTCCAGCGATGATCCCTACTGTAGTACGCATCCGAGTGATGCCGGATCTGGTCGAACCACCATTCGTAGTGGTCAGACGGTAGCGGATCTTTGACAGTCGGTCGGAGCCAATCTTCATCATCCGATTCACTTTCCATGTTATAAGCGGTCGGGCAACCATATTTGGACGGTCCTTTGGCGCACTCCTCGAACGAGGCGGGTATGAACAGACGGAACTCGGTGTTCGCATTTTTGTACACCTCTTGGAGTCGCTCAAATTCCTCCTCAGTCATGGAAGACCCCTTCTTCGGTTTCGGGACTTCCTCCTCCGGTTCATCCCCCACCTCCTCCTGTTCAGCTTCCCCCTCACTCATATTTTCATCCGCACCCGATCCGACGTTATCTTTCAACTTCGTTTTCTCTATTATAGCCCCTACCCCTGCACTTGCAGCAGCCTGCATTGCTTTCATTTGCCCGGGCGTCGGTTCTTTCGGCTTCAATCCTTCAGTCACCTTCTCGACTGTCTTCGGGTTGACTGTCAGGTCGACTATTCTCGGGTTCTTACACTTCCCCCCTTTCTTAGCAGCTCGTTTCTCCTTCGGACTTAGAACTTTCTCAAAGTCGGACAAATCCGTGTCCGTCTGACTTTCCTGACTCTCCTCACTCTTGTCCTTCTTTACTTTCGATTTTTCGGAGCACCACCTTCCCTTTCTCTACCGCGTCCTTTCTTAACATCTCTGCTATCCTTTCCTTCTCTTCCTCTTCGGACGGGTCTCGATTCAGTTTCGGATCATATCCCTTGTATTTCTTCCCTTCCCGGATCAACGCACTTATGATCTCGTCTCTGCGAGACGGATCATCGTCACTCTGGTCCATTCGATTATAAAACTCATCGATGTCGATACTGAATAATAGGAACTTAACGTTCATTGCCTCATTTTTGGCATCGAGCTCGGATAGTTTCTTCCGCAGAAGGGCAGTGCTGGAAGTAACGGTTTTACGGTCCTGCTCCAACCTAGCCTTTTCCTCGTTCAACATCTTTTCCTTGTCAATATAAACCTTCTCTAATTCAGCCCGAGCCTCCTCCAATGCTTTGTCATTCTCTTCTCTATAACGGTCCTTATGTGTTTTCTGAATGGCTACCACCGAATCAGCAAAAAGGTTAACGACCCCAGCATTGAAACGGATCGCTAACTCCTTCTGCGATTCCTGAAATTCATCTACTAATTTCTGCGCCCCTTCACATTCTACCTTCTCAGCCGCCTCGAAGTAGTGTACCACCGGTTTCGTAGACATCCGGATCCGGTTATCGGGGACCGTGGTCATCGGAGTTGCTGGTGGTTTCAGCGAACTCTGCGATGGCTGTAGTTCCGGGTAGTCCGTTGTCTCATCAGACGGAACCGACGGTTGTCTCCATACTTTCGGATCAGCCGGACTCGGAGTGGGCTTAGACGGAGCGGGTGGGGTAGGTTTGATCGGGCCACGGTTCAAAGGTGACTGATACACAGTCGTCGCGGATTGGTTCTGGGGCACGCGGAAGGTGGACGGTGATTCGTCCCGGCCTCGCTTTGCATCGCCTCGTGCTGGACTTCGGCTTGCCTGGCGTTTGGTGTCCGTTCGATTCCTAGGTGGATCCCCCCGATACTCGGCTACCCGGTTCCACATCTCCTGGGGCATATCGAACTTCCCCCGATCCAGTAATAATGCGGCTCGGGCACTCAATTTGCCATTACGGGCGTCGGATACCTCACAGTAGGATTCAGTCATTGTCGATATCCCCTGAAAATCTTCCCTGCCCATTCGGTCGTATTTCTCTCACCACAATCGGTGCAAATTGTTAACTCGGGCCACGGCAGCACTCATACCCGGAGTATGACAGTTCTTATAATGGCGAACCATATTCGCCCTCCGAGTCGTTACGCAGCCATCACATCTCTGATTCTCTCGGGTCGCCTCCGTCTTCTGACATTCGTACACCACCGAGTGGTGCATATGCCGTTCGGTTAGGTGCCGGAGGAACCTACGGGCCGTTGTGAAGTGTTTCGGTCTCGGGTTCTTTAAGCACAAGGCGAACGGACAGATGGTCTCTCGGTTCACCAGATACCACTCCTTGTAGGCCCATCGGATTTTCCAGCGATGATCCCTACTGTAGTACGCATCCGAGTGATGCCGGATCTGGTCGAACCACCATTCGTAGTGGTCAGACGGTAGCGGATCTTTGACAGTCGGTCGGAGCCAATCTTCATCATCCGATTCACTTTCCATGTTATAAGCGGTCGGGCAACCATATTTGGACGGTCCTTTGGCGCACTCCTCGAACGAGGCGGGTATGAACAGACGGAACTCGGTGTTCGCATTTTTGTACACCTCTTGGAGTCGCTCAAATTCCTCCTCAGTCATGGAAGACCCCTTCTTCGGTTTCGGGACTTCCTCCTCCGGTTCATCCCCCACCTCCTCCTGTTCAGCTTCCCCCTCACTCATATTTTCATCCGCACCCGATCCGACGTTATCTTTCAACTTCGTTTTCTCTATTATAGCCCCTACCCCTGCACTTGCAGCAGCCTGCATTGCTTTCATTTGCCCGGGCGTCGGTTCTTTCGGCTTCAATCCTTCAGTCACCTTCTCGACTGTCTTCGGGTTGACTGTCAGGTCGACTATTCTCGGGTTCTTACACTTCCCCCCTTTCTTAGCAGCTCGTTTCTCCTTCGGACTTAGAACTTTCTCAAAGTCGGACAAATCCGTGTCCGTCTGACTTTCCTGACTCTCCTCACTCTTGTCCTTCTTTACTTTCGATTTTTCGGAGCACCACCTTCCCTTTCTCTACCGCGTCCTTTCTTAACATCTCTGCTATCCTTTCCTTCTCTTCCTCTTCGGACGGGTCTCGATTCAGTTTCGGATGATATCCCTTGTATTTCTTCCCTTCCCGGATCAACGCACTTATGATCTCGTCTCTGCGAGACGGATCATCGTCACTCTGGTCCATTCGATTATAAAACTCATCGATGTCGATACTGAATAATTTAGTCTTTCTTTTCCGATTCGCTAGCTTCTCCCATGATTCCACGGTTCGAGGCAAGATGTTCTTTTCCGGTTCTCTGAAATATATATCCGCCTGGATGTCGAGTCCTGTGATACCAACTCGAGTCGTTCCCGGAACGCTGACTGGAATTATCGGTAATCGCTTGGCTCGGTACATCACTTCGCAGTCAAATACAGCCTTGCGAAAACCTTCGTGCACGTTCAGTCCCTTCTGCATTTCGGGAAAGAATAGCAGCCAGTTCGAGGGCAACGATTCATATACACCCGCCCCCAATATTGCGATCAGACAGTCCCTTAATTCAATCGGAAGAGTTCTAGGTACTCCTCCTTCCGGGACTACGATCAATTCATCCGCCAGAAATAGCTCCCGGCCATCATAACGGCTCACGAACCCCTTTTGGTCGGGTTCGGTATGTTCGGTGGTAACAAGCTTAAATACAGACCGGCCTTTCTCGTCATATTCCTCCGTTTCTTCTTCCATACTCACGTTGCCTAATGCAGCGTCTTCGACTCCAGTGACGGGTGAGAGCGGTTCATCCATAACATCAGTCATATCGATACTATCGTCTATGGGGTGGCAAGAACTCGCCATGTTTCGGTCTCTTTCTCGGGGTACGGTTCAATAAATGTCAGATTCCTGGTCTTCACCGGGTGCCTGTGTTCACAAGCAACCCGGGTTTCCCACTAACCTTGCTTTACAACTCTATTTCGCTTTGAAAACAACTTCTCCTCGTGCGCTCGCTGTTGACCTTTGGTCCACCAAAAATCAATATGGCGGTTCTTTCACCCGGAACGACCTTCCACGCATGCGGGTTACCCCATGAGATCCCGCTCGGGGCGTGACCTCCTGACCTCGTTCCAGATGTAAACAAAAGGGTTTTTGCGCCATTCATTACGGTACTAATTGCTGTCTATCGGAGTCTTTCATTGGTTCGGAGTGAGCTCATCAGGAGTCTAAGTAGATGTATTTACAGGTAGCATATGCTCAACCCGCCGGATTATCCGTCCACCACCCTCAGGAACACTCTAATCCGGTTAATTAATCCCCTCCTCCAGTGCCTGGGTATCGTTCCAACACATAGGACAGATGTACCCGGTCTGTTCCACCGGATAATCATATGACATAACATAAAACTGGATTACATTCGTTGTGATTCAGGCTAGGTAATTGCAGTCCCTGGATTCAATCTAGGACTGCGTCTCACCCCTCCTGGGTGAGGTTTTAGGTACCTGGTGACGACAGGGGCCTTTTCGGACGGTGAGCGGGCCACACTCAACGTCTTCCCCCTGCGCTTCCCTTCGCCTGCCGAGACTTTGGATTTCTTACTCACCGATCGTGTTGGTGAGTTTTCGTCCTGCACCTTCCGTTTCTTCGGGCGTCCCACCCCACGTTTTACAGCCATATTCTTTATTTATTTCTTCATCTGATTTAATTCATCCGTCCCCATTTTGAACATTTCCGCGGAGTACTCCCTTCCTTTCCACGGTTTCAGCCGATCAACGTTGGATTTCTGATTCCTACCATGCGTATCCCTCATTAGCACAGTATTGTCACTAATCCGCTGTGTGATCCGCCAAGGTCCATCCCAATTATCACTTAATTTAATCCCTACTAACGGTTCGTGGTATCTTCCTACCAACTCTCCCACCTCGTATTTTCTCCTCTTAAGATTCGTGTCATACCAGACCTTCTGCCATTTAGCATTCTTCTGTAACTCTTGTCTAACCAATTCGTATGCATTTTTAAACTGTTCTTTCAAAGCCTCCACGAACATTATTTGACACGGTACATCCGGGTTCATTCCTACCACCCCAAATACCAGGTCCGCGGGCATGATCAGATCCTCCCCGAACACTAGTAAGTTAGGGGAACAGTTAGTGCTAGCATGTACGGTGCTGTTATAGGCATGACACACAAAGTCACATTGTTCATCCCAGTCATCCATTCTCTGATTCACTAGTCCCTTTAATACTTGTATAAGGGTTCGATTGAACCTTTCTACCTGTCCGTCACTCTGCGGCCGGTATGGATTAGTTCGAGTCTTACAAATCGCTAACTGATGGCACATCTCTTGCCACAGATTCGATTCGAATTCCCGTCCCTGATCGCTGTGTAACATTAGTGGTACTCCCAAGTACAGGATCCAACCTTTCACCAGCGCTCGAGCACATGTTGCAGCCTTATGGTCTTTCATCGGAAACACTCGTGTATACTTCGTGTAATAATCCGTTACCACCATCATACAAGTATTACCTTCTGGGGTCGTTACGAATCCGGTTATAATGTATACAGCCACTCTCGCGAATCTTACCCCGAATAGTTCCTGGGTTAGAGGCATCTTACCCATTCCGCATCCCGTCTTACTAGTGCAACATCTAGGGCAGGTTTCTATCCATCTCAATAGATCCGTACTCATCCCCGGCCAGTAATATTTCCTTCCTAATCGTTCTAGAGATCTCTTCTTCCCGAAATGTCCACTGGTCTGGTGCCCGTGGCAGAAGAACATTATATCCCTCCGCATGGCAGTTGGTATCACAATCTGCCGGATCCGGTTTCCTAACGCATTTATTTTCCAACGGTATAGGGTGTTCTGTACGATTTCAAGTTCCTCCCATTGCGCAATTAGTCTACGGATTTCCCTGTTTTCTATTGAAATTGCGGGCCTTGCCGGTCTTCCCCCTGCCTCTAACAACTCCTTCATTCGCATACAATTCGGATCCTTCTCCTGAAATGCTCTAATCGATTCGTCTCCCCATTCTAATACACTGGGTTCCATATTCCTATACGGATGTCTCACCCCAGCCAGAATAGCATTGTGTGCCCCACAATCGGTACAATCGGTGTTCTGACACTTCTTAATAGGTATTCAGGACAAAGCATCAGCATTGACATGTTTCGCACCCTTCCTATGTTGTATCTGGCTATGATCCAATCCAAATTCCGATAAATGGGCGAGCCATCGTCCGATCATTCCTTCTGCATCCTTGAAGTTCAACAGCCACCTCAATGACGAATGATCCGTTCTCAAAGTAAAGTCCGATCCCCACAAAAAATGTTTGAACTTCTTAGTGTATACAACCACCGCTAGTAATTCTCTCTTGGTCGTGCAATAGTTCCGTTGCCCCTTATTCATTGTGTTACTTGCAAATGCTATGGGTACCTCTTCCCCATCCTGTACCTGAGAAAGGGCTGCCCCTATACATTCGTTACTGGCATCCGTGTCTAAAATGAAATGGCCATCCCGGGGTCTCCTTAAAAAGGTTCCTTATCGCTCGAAAAGACTCCTCCTGCTCTAAACCCCACGGAAACGATTCCTTCCTTCTTCCCGGCGTCCAATGTGACAGACTTTGAATCGGATAACTCAGTTTCGAATAACCGGGCAAGAAATCCCTATAGTATGAACAAAAACCCAAGAACGAGCGCACCTCCTTCGGACTTCTAGGTGCCGACCATTCCATCACCGTTCGAATCTTCTCCGGATCTGCTTTTACTCCATCCGTCGAGATAATTCGTCCCAAATAGTTGATACTCTTATGAAACAAACTACATTTCTTCGGTTTCAATTTCAACCCATTCGATATAATCCGTTTCAATACAACCCTCAAGTTTTCCAGACAATCTTCGAACGATTTCCCGAATATTATGACATCATCCAAATATACCAAACATTTCTTCCATAATATGTCACTCAATAAAGTCTCCATCATCGCCTCGAATGTGGCCGGGGCATTACATAACCCAAAAGGCATCACATTATATTGGTATAACCCAATATGGCTCGAAAACGCGGTCTTCTCCATATCTTCTTCTTTCATTCCCACCTGCCAGTATCCGGATTGTAGATCAATCGTACAAAACCATTTATTTCCTCCCAGGGAATCAATAGTCTCGTCTATCCGAGGGAGAGGATATGAGTTCTTCTTGGTCAATCCATTCAACTTACGATAATCGATACAGAATCTGATGCTTCCATCTTTCTTGGTTACCATACATACCGGGCTACTCCAAGGGCTCGTACTCGGGACAATCACCCCTTCTTTCAACATCTTTCCGATTTCTTCCTCAGCCACCACTTTCTTGGCTAGAGGCAGTCGGCGGTATGGTATTTTGAAAGGTTCCGCATCCCCAGTCTTTATACAATGCAATACTTTATCAGTCCTCCCCAACGGTTCTCCTGGTTTTGCAAATGCCGTCGCACATTCCTCCAGTACGTTCCTTAATAAACCTTTCTGCTCGTCACTCTCCAACGCGGAATCCTTCAACAATTGATTCACTCCCTCTTCCAGTTCAGGTTTTTCACTTATACTGCATATGTCCATTCGACTACCGGTGACCGCCTCTGCGAGTACAACCTTGCCTATTATAGTGCCTTTATTTAGATATACAGTCTTCAAACCCGGATTGGTCACAGGAGTTACTGCCCATGAGGCATTTCCCACCAAAGTGTCTGCTGACTCCAATCCCTTCTCCTTCAACATTTCCATGTCCGGTTCGAATACTCCCGCTTGACCCCTAAAACATCGGATGGATGACATCAAGACATCACAGGCCGTTCCGGGCGGTATTTTTACGGTTTGTGCTACACATGCCATTCCACTAACATTCTTGGCTATACATTGGATTCGGTCTCTATACGGATGGTTCAACTTCAATTTGCCCGTAACCGGGTCCAATATAGCGCCATATAATGACGCGAAGTCCATTCCTAAGATTCCAACATCCTCTATCTCCGCCACCGTCGGTGAAAATACGTATTCCCTTCCTCCCAATACTACTATCATACAAGTCCTACCAAATGTCGGTATTTTGCTTCCGTCGGCCCCACATGCATTTACCCTCGTTGTGAGGTCCTCATCCATGTCGGACACCAAATCGAAGAACTTCTTGGAGATAACGGAGTGGCTAGCCCCACTATCTATCAAAAAATCTCCCAACCTGCCATTCACTGATACCGACACATACCATCTCTTCCCGTCCAACACAGACGGATTACTAGCGAATCTCTTGATATCAGTTTCCAACCCAAGATCGAATCCATGGTTCTTTAAATAATTCAGACACGGATGACCTCGGGGAAGGCGGATGCCACTTACTCTGGTCAACTCCTCTATCCACCCGTCCTCTGTACTAGTGTCCGGTTTCCCGGTTCTGCTCCCCATGGCAATTTCTTCACTAGTCCCCCCAGCCCCACACGATTCTGGCCCTTCTTCTTGACCCGTGCTGCTGGGCGATTGGTCGGTACCTGATTCAAATACATTCGCGTCGAAGGCATTTTGGCAACTTTCTACAGGGGTTATCTGTTTGCCGTTACTAATAACCCCTCTAATTTCCCGATTCCTCCTGCTTACGTTCTCTCCATACGGGTTTCTCTGCAGTACAAGACGAGGCGAAATGCCCCATTTCTTGACATCTGAAACATTTAATAGTTGATCGGTCCGTTCTCGGTTTTCGTTTAACCTCCATCATATCTTTCATCTGTTTCATCATGGCCTCCATGATCTTACCCATACTCGTTTCTTCCGGAGCATTACTGCTGGTGGATTCAACTTTGTTTTCTATGGGTTTCTCAACGGATCTGACGTGAGTATCTGTTGGAGTAGACCTTTTCTTCCATCGATTTTTGTTTTTCCCGTCCACTTTGACCCCAGCAATATGTTCGTCTTCCGAATCACCGGAGGAATCATCCCTGTCCTCCTCATGTACTGCATGTACCCGACTCTGCGGTACGAACCCTGCTAACAGGCGACGTTTCTTTTCAAACTGGTCCAATGAAACAAACAGATCAACCATGGATGTGCCTCGAACCCATTCCTTTTGTACTAATTTTGCATGTGCCGGATCCCTCAATCCTTTAATGTAGTGCGTGAATAATTCGTCCAAAAAATATTCATCATCACGCCTCCAGTTCGGTCTAGCCTTCTGGAGCAATCGTTGCAGCTCGAGTCCATAAATTTTCGGAGATTCCTTCGGTTTCTGGGTACGAGATTGGAACTCCTGCCATGGGTCAGTTGCCACTAGGGTGCCGAATAGATAAGTCGCCGAATTGACGAGTTGACCGTGTGTACCGGTGTCTCCATATATCAACCGCCACTCATCAACAGCGATCCGACCCGGGCCCCCGTTCAGCCATTTTATCAATGGTCCCAATGAAGCATTCTTATCCCATCCGTGATATTTGTTATCATCACAAAAGTCATGATAACTCTCCTTCCAGTCCAGCCCATTAAATCTCTTCGTTTCTCGGATCGGTTTCCTCGCAGCATTGGCACTCCAAACCAGGCGATCCGACTGCCTCTGACTCCAGTCCATTATTTCCGCTGCCTCATCCCCCTTCCGACTACAACAATCTACGCCCATGTTTTGGATACAAGGATCCGCGTCATAAATCGCTGCTGTGGCGGGGGACATTGAAGCCCGTCTCGTAAGTCTTCGTTTCTCTGCAACCGATCCAGCATTCCCGCCACTACCCGTCGTGCCTGTTGTACCCTGATTGGTACCATTACCGGTGGTGCCCGTATTGTTTCTTCCGGGATCCTGCGTCTGACTAGGGTTTGTGGTCTGGCCGGGGTTAAAACTGTGCGGGTCTATCGGTGCTGCACCTGGCATAGCGTACTGGTACGTGACGTTATATATCGGGGCTCCACTTGGCGGTTGCGGACCACTTATTGTGTCATCCGCAAACGGGTTCAACGATCCGTAGCTGTGGTTCACCCGGTCTTTCGGAACCTCCCGCGGCGTAATGTCCCTCGTGTCGGTATGACCAATGGTCACTCGTCTATTTGAGTCCTGGTCGGTCTGATATCGGCCTTCCTTTACATTTGACATGCCTTTATCACTAGTAAAAGGGTTGAAACCTTTCAGAATAGGCTTCGGAGTCGATTGGGCATCAACCTCCTGCTCCTTTCGTTCCTCCTCCAATGCCATCTGATAGGCCAGAAAAGAATCGGTAACCTCCTCTTTCCTTTTTCTCAACTCCTCCAACTCTTCTTTCACCAACCTTCGTTCCTCCGCAATTCTCTCTTTTTCTACTTCATAATCTTTAAAAAATTGCAGCGCGTCCGCCTCTTTTTCCTTACGTTCCTTTATAATGGAATTCATTTTCACGGACTGTCGATTCACCTCAATTTCATACTGGTCTCTCAGACTTCTTGACTTCTTTGCCTCTTCTCTATCCTTCTCTAAAATCATTCGCTCCTGTTCCATTCGTTTTCGAATGGAATTCTCCTCCCCCTTCTGCATTGCTAGAAGTCTCTGTTGCTCAGCCAGTTGACTAGAGATGTAATTTTTGTCACGGGATAACTGTTCCGTTCCTTCCCTTAACCCCATTGTGATCCTTCTGTTCGATTCAATCTGATCATCCCTATCTTTCATCAATTGTACCAACTCGTCATTCATGGCACTATACTGTTGCTGCATGATGCGTTGATCGGCCCGTACTTTCTCCTGGTATATCCGGTCCTCCTCTAATCGTCTCTTCCGATCCCTATCTTCTGTCTTCTGACCTATTTCGAATATGCCAGGCGTAATCAAGCCTAACGAGTCCATTAATTCCCGTCTCGCGGTTCGTTTCTCAGTTGGGGTTTGCATTTTCGATGCACTGGCCCATACTCGATCTATATTCCTCAGACTGCAATCCAGTTCCCCATCCTCTAACGATTCCTCAATTCTCGATTCCCCCTCCCCCTCTTTTGGTCGGGCCTCCGCCACGATGACCTGCTATCTCGACTGGTCACGGCACCAACCTTGGGTGTAATGGAGTCAACGTAGCACGAGGTGGTTTCCGCAGCGGCGCAGTTTTGTCACGATTACGAGAAATTGCAAGATAGCAGCAAACGTCAACTTACCACAGGAGGTGCATGAGCAAACAGGGAGGTTATTAATCCGTGAATTTTTCCTCAATATTGAGCAAAAGCGTAGAGTTTGGCACATTTGAGACAGGTGGGCGATAATACCAAAATGCCTACCCCAACAACAGCGAAGTTCAAGGTCCCCAAGAAGGCAAGTGATGTAGACTTGCTTAAATTGGCAGAGGCCGTGGTAGCCTTGCAAGGGAGTGTTGACAACTTGAACAAGAACACAGAATTGCTAAACGACAAAAATGTGATTCTGGAGAAGAAAGTGACCAAGCAAAAAAAGAAATTCAAATTACTGGATTTGGATTTAGGAAAAATCTACGCGAGACAAACGAGACAGGAAAAGGAAATTGAGACACTTGAAGAAAGGGTCTCCGACTTAGAAAGGGAAAAAAGATCACTCAACTTGATCATCACGGGGATTCCTGACGATAATGACGACACTGTACAGCAAGTAGACAATCTACTCAAAGATCTCAAAGTGTCATACGATCACAAAGTCACCCAGTCCATCTATAGGATAGGCAAACACAACAGAGGTGACAATAGGCCTAGGCCTATCATGCTGAAGCTGAGTAATATGGGGCAAAAAATTGAAATTTTCAAGGGCCTCAAAAATCTGCGTGACAACAACACATGGCATAGAACCTACATTAATGATGACTTGTCCCCTGTTGACCAAAGGAAACAGCGAGACATGAGACAGTTGGCTGGGTTTATCAGGGCGAACGGGGGAGAGGCTATTCAGAGAGGAATGTACATCATGGTAGCAAACACGAGGTTCAACTACAATGAACTAGAGTCACTACCTGAAGGTCAGAGGCTAAGTGATTGTAAGACGAGGAAGGTCAAGGACGGAGTGGCCTTCCAAGGACCGGCGTCATTTCTATCAAACTTTCACAAAGTAGACCTGTTGTATAAAGGAAACTTGTACGCCACTGCGGAGTCCCTATACCAATCACAACGAGCTCTCTCCTGTGGACAGCCACTAATTGCAGCGGATATAGCGAAGTCAGTTTGTCCATTTGAAGCAAAAAGAAAAGCTTCAAAAATCATCGACAATCAGGAGTGGGAAACTAGGAAAATGCCCACCATGAAGTTCATACAGAAACTGAAATATGATGACCCAACCATGATGGAAAAACTGAAGAACACTGACGGGCACCTATATGAGGCCACAACTGGTGATCTATTTTGGAGCTCGGGGTGGGCCTTGAAAGATGCACAGCAAATAGAAGACGGGTCTCTAAAGGGAGAAAACCAACTCGGACAACTACTGGAGCATCTAAGGGACGGAATACTGTCTGACGACTCTGGATCAGACACAGATTCTGACTCTGACTCCGACACTGACTCAGAGGGAGAAGTGGAAACCCCGGAACCGCAGGTCGACATACAAGAAGAAGTGGAAACCCCGGAACCGCAGCCCGACAAACAAAAAGAAAATCAACGAGGAGACCAGGAAGGTGATGGCAAGTCTACTACTGGTGAAGGCACGCCAAAGAAACCGACACCGAGGAAGTCCAAGAAAAAGAACAAATGATTTGGAGTATGGACTTATATGTAGGCCAAATTTGGAAACACAGAGTAACAAGTAACGTGGGTAGAAATTTGATTGCTAGATTTGGTGAATTGTGTAAGTGATATTTTCTGACAAGATACTAAACCAAAATGGTAATGCTAACTCCATTGGTCATTTTCTTTTCCATGCGCTCGAGTGATTTTTTTATCTTATTTCATCGGTAAAATGAAGGTCTTTGACTGTTAACAATATGTTATTTTATATTTACAATACATACAATGAGTAGACATAGATTAAATGAATACCCGATATATTTTAAACCAAAATTTATAAATACGCAAATAATGCCCGAATACGAAACTAAACACGTGCGCGCACATGAAACCAAGATGGCGCCGATGGTAGCGGTTTTCGGAGATAGCAGGATAAACCAGTTCATGGAAGACGAATTAAGGCGCCTAAACACATCAGGTTACCACATAAATGTGTATCCTATGCCAGGGGCACGTTTAGAATCAGTTTGTATCGCAGCACATAACTACATTAAATGCAATAGAGGAGATATTACGTACATTTCGGCGGGTGTGAATGATATGACGACACCGCATCGCCCCACGTTCAAAGGAGGTAGGAAAACCTACACTTTCGATTGGGTTTCCGAGGACGACTTTGTGTTTGCCATGTGTGACAGGATCACATTGATGTACGGATATTTGTTAAACCTACATGTGGACCAAAGGATAATTTTGTGCCCAATCATAGGGATGCAACTTGATAGAACATGTACCAATGCTACGGATGGTAGGCAGGTGATAATGAACAATGGAATATGGCGAATAAACTCTTGTATCCAAAAACTGAACATCCATGGTAAAACAAGCACGCCATGGGTCACCAGGGTAGTCCACACCAACCATAATACGGTAGGAAGGCGCCATGAATACAGGAAATTTCTTGCCGACGGGTTACATTACACAGATGACCTAGTTACCAAGGTAGCCAAAATCCTGACGACGCACATCAATCGTATAAAAGACAAAATTGCTACACAGGGATACAAACCAGTGTAAATGTGTCAAGATAAATGAGTAATTCAAAATTTGTCTGTCTGGTTGTGAAGGGTACTTCTGAGGACAGGTTTTATTCTTGTCATGTATGATAAGATAAATCTAAGTCTGAGGATTTCTGTCAAATTGTATGACGTACACCGCAATTTATGTTATGTTGAAGTTATGTTATAAGACGGTGATAAATGTCAAACAATTAGACAAGGACCCACATTATCCTGGTTGGTAAGATTTAGAATCTCAAGCAAGACTCCCATTACAGGTAAAAATATTACGTATTTACTAGTGATTAGGTTGTTGATGATTGTTTGAAGGTCTATCAACAGGTTTTCCACCTTGTCATGAAAGATAAGAGGAAGTCTAACCTGTACAACCTTTAGTTTAAAAGTAAAATACACAAAGGTAGCCATAAGCTGTGTGATAAAACTTGCTGCAGAATCTTGATTACACCATGAAGGCAATAAGACCGGGCCTTACTTTTTTATTTTTTTACTTTTTTATCATCATTATTTTGTTTTATACAAAAATATCATCACAATCACAGGTAGGAATACATCATCAATCTGAGAAGGTGGGAAGGGAAGAGCAGTACAGCCGGGAATGGATATATATTAATGACTAAGTTTCATAAGGATGTCAAGAGTTTCAGTACAGACTGGGGTTTTCACATATCACATTTGAATTTAAGAAGTATTAGAAACTGTAATGAAGATTTCAAAATCATGTTTGACAATAGTGCTTTTGATGTAATAACTTGCTCTGAAACTTGGCTAGAGGAGAAAAATGTTACCGGTAATTATGCACTAGAAGGATATCAGACATTAAGATCTGACAGAACTTGGTTTGAGGATGGCAAACTAAAAAAGTCAGGTGGATTGCTAACTTATGTGAAGGATGAGTATGTAGTAACAGGATGCCAAGAGATAGAAGTCATTAGTTCACAGGATTTAGAATTATTGCCTATAGTAATAAGGAGGGAGAAAAAAAGGAATATTCTGATATTAAATGTATATAGACCTCCTAAGGGTATATTTTCAAAGTTTTGGGATAAGATAAAGGAAATTTTGTCAAGATTTACAAGATTACAAAGATATGAGGTATACATATTGGGGGACATGAATGTAAATATGTTGGATACTGATGACGATGATGCATTAATTTTGAAACAAGGTCTCATGGGATTTGGTCTTATTAATTTTATTAATATACCCACGAGGTATGCTAAGAGCCAAACTTGCTTAGACCTGTTGTTCACAAATATAGATACTGTAGTAGAGGCTGGAACTATACAATTCGGCCCCAGTGACCATGACATGATATATATCACATCAAGTGTTGATAGAATTAAGAAAGTTGAAAAGGAATTCATCACATGTAGGAGGATGAAAAATTACTCCAGAGATAACTTGGTCAAGGCTCTTAGGGTCTTCAATTGGAATGCATTCTTTGCTTGTACAGATGTAGAAGAATTGTGGACGATCATCCTGAAAAGAATTGAACACGTATTGAATGTACTATGTCCTTGGACAAAATATAAGGTCAAGTCTAACAAAAAGGAATGGCTGAGTAATGACTTGTTGGCAGAGCTAAAAGAAAAGGACAGGAGAGTCTCTAAGGCTAAAAAAACTAAGAATTTTCAGGCATTAAAAGAAGCTAATAAGGAAAGGAATAAATCCTCTAAAACTGTAATTAGAACCAAGGGTACTTTTGTCAAAGGTAAATTAAAGGAGCATAGGAATAATCCTAAAGAATTTTGGAGACAAATAAATGATTTATTACCCAACAGCAAAGCCAATAAGACCATTATTCTAGCCTCAGTCCAAACTGGATTGCTGCTCTCGCCAGACAAGGTGGCTAATGAAATTAATGCATATTTCACAGAAATAGGACCAAACTTGTCGAGGTCCAATGATTCAGTATGGAATCCTATTTTCCCACAAGCAGAAAGTAGTATTGAAGAGTTTGTTACTACAGAAAAAGAGGTTACTGACCTAATTAAGGGGATAAATGTAAGTAAATCCTCTGGTTTCCCTGAAGTAAACAGTAAAGTCATGAAGGATGCCTTTGAGTTCTTGGTGACACAAGTAACACACCTTTTCAAAGTCTCCCTAGTCACCCAAAAGATACCTGAAAGTTGGAAGGAGGCCACAATAATTCCTATTCCCAAAGATGGAAATCTCACCAAGGTTGAAAATTATAGGCCTATTTCTTTATTACCTTTGCCATCTAAATTACTGGAAAAAATAGTACATAGGAACATTTCGGAATATTTTGACACCAATAGTATTTTAAGTAATAAACAAGGGGGTTACAGGAAAAATCACTCAACAATTCAAACCATTGGCACATTAACAGATGACATCCTTCGGGAAAGAAATGTTGGAAAGAGTACACTAGCGGTCTTTATTGATTTAAAGAAAGCATTCGATACGGTTGATCATAGCATTCTTTTAAGGAAATGTGACAGGTATGGTATAGTGGGGAAGGCAGGTATTTGGTTAAAAGAATATTTAAAGGGTAGAAAACAATGTACACTAACAAATGGAATTAAATCTCCAACAGCAGATATAGTGTGTGGTGTCCCACAAGGGTCTATCCTGGGGCCACTGCTGTTTCTCATTTATGTTAACGAGATAGAAAATATATGTAGTCATAGTAAAGTATTGCTCTATGCAGATGATACAGTTTTGTATATAAGTGGTAAAAATCAAAATGATTTAAACAGGAAAATGCAGGAAGATTTAAATGCGTTTTATGTATGGTGCTATGAAAATAGATTAACTATAAATAGTAAGAAAACCAAATTTATGTGCTTTACAGGAAGATCACGGTGGGACAATTGTAAATTAGGTATAAACAATGAGGTAATACATGAAGTCGAACAATATAAATACCTGGGTGTTATCCTTGATAGGGAATTAACTTATGAGAAATTTGTAATGGGCCAATTAAAGACTGTAGCGTATAGAACGTATCAGATGGCTAGATTAAATGCTTTCATAGACGTCTGTACTGCCACATTACTGTACAAGACATACATTCTACCAATCCTGGAGTATGGGGATATCCTATATGCAGGGGTAAAAAAGGATCTGTTAAAAAAGAGGCAAAAGGCACAAAACAGGGGACTAAAGATAGCCCAAAGGGCTAACCACATGACTCCAACATATGATGTACACGCAGAGGCTAAATTAAACATGTTGGAAGATAGGATGTATGCTCACCAATGTAAAGAGGCATACATTAGGAGTAGGAAAGTACTATACAGGGACGACAGAAATTTGGCAACCAGAGCTTGGGATGGACCTCTTTTAAAATTTCACACTGCACATGGAGGGGCTTACACGAGAAGCCTCGAGCACACATTAGGCCTAGTATGGAATGATTTGGATCCAGAGGATCGAGGTATTGAAACTCTTGACAAATTCAAACAAGAGTTGTCAAAATTCCTTTTCTTAAATAAACCCAAGAAAGCTCCCCCGGTATAGTACTCTCAAAGTCCCAACCCACTGTTAACATATAATTTTATTTGCACTAAAGGACCTATTCCTACCAACTTTTTCATTAGACTTTTATGACAGTATTTTGATGATATGGAAAAAAACTATCATAATCACACATAGAAATGAGGTTTGTAGCACTAGGACTATGACATGTAGCGGTAACTGTTATAAAAGAGCAATAAGCTGCGGTACCACTAGGTGCTATTGGGTCAAGACATTACCAAAAGGAAAGGTTGCCGCCCTCGAATAAGCTGCAAAGCTTAAAGGCAACCCATTGTTTTTATTCTGACTTATTTATAAGGTATTAGTCAAAGGTACAATAGTAACAAATGGAAATGTGAGTATAGTCATACTAAAAAAGATGAATTTCTGTAGTCTAATATAGACAAGTTTCTTAATAAGTATACATGTGCAACCTTGTCGTGAAAGATAAGACATGCATACTGAAGGACAAACGAGCAAAGAGTCAAGAAGAGCCAATCTTGTATGAGAAGTTATTTTTGCTACTTGTCGTGAAAGATAAGAGCATGTTTTTGTATATTTTGAAATAGTCTATCACTCATGTAAGATGAGTCGGAATAAAACGATAAAACTATCAAAAAAAAAAAAATGTAGAGTTTAGTATGTTACGGTCGCAGAATAAACAACTCGGAAGGTTCTTTATACGTTCTGGATGCAAAGAGAGAGAGTTTTATTCACGTTTCCTACTACAGTAATCTAAGTTCGGTTCTTGTTCGGGACGAGACCTGATGAGGTCTGTCTACCACTGAGCCTTCCGGCCTTATATATCCCACCCTACCCGATCGCAGCGCCCCCTTACCAACACTCGCGCCCTCTGTATATGGGTCACGAACCATTATCTTACGGTGGCTTATATAACTGCGATCCGAGTGGGATTCGAGTCCCCTACAATATCAACGATTTTTTTTAAATCATATTTTTTATGGTGGCCGGTCAAAGATGGCACCCGGTCAAAGATGGCACATGGTCAAAGATGGCACTCGGTCAAAGACGTTCACATTGGCCCAAAGTGGTGAGACACAGCCATATTGACTTTGGGGGAAGGGTTGTCATCCCTTATCCCACAGTACAAGTGTTTAGGAGGGGTTTGCAAAACCCCGTATTTTTGAAATATCACCAAGTGAATAAAATACGTTATAAACTCAAATCCCTTCCTTTTAGTAGGGGGGGGGGGGGAGGTGTCGGAAAAATTCTTACCCCTGTGCAGGAGGGGGGGGGCAGAAACAATTTGCACACGATTTGACTATTAAACCTCCCACCCCATCTTAAGATAATGACCACTCTCTTAGGACAGTGCATCTTCAACTATGACATAGATATTGATATAAAGACAAGTATATGGGCAGTTTCATACAGAGATACCCTGCTACACATAAAACATGTACAGTGTAGCAGTAGATATAGCAGCCCCTTGATCCATGCTATCTCAATATAGATAGATCATGGCATATTATTGTTGTACATGTTATGAATGATTAAAAGAATTGACAGTGACTTATGGGTATACATTTTATAAAAATTATCATACTTGCAAACTCCAAACAGGAAAAGCCTGAGCCCTAAATTTGACTATGCCCATTTAACAATGAACTAGATCCATAACAGAACTAGTTTCTCTGGGCATTAGATACATGGATAAGGATCAATGACACAAGATATGTCTATTATACTCACAATTCTACTACTTTGTCCTGAATTAACAATACTCATTATCCATCAGAGAATTAATATCTGTTAACAACTAAACACCAAACTGTTATCGCATTATAGATTATAACACCTGTACATATGTGCATGGACGAGGATTCCTCTGCAATAACCCTAAATTCCACATATATATATATATATATATATATATATATATATATATATATATATATATACCCAGCAAACACGCCTGTACCGGGCCGGTACTGGCATTGTATTGGCAAGTACTGGCAGTAACGGCCCAGCACTGCCAATACCATGCCACTTCTTTGCCATCACTGCCAACATGTATTGGTTCAGTACTGGCAACCCAGCTAGCAAAACTCATGTAAATTACATCATTTTTACATCATTTTCTGATTGGTGGTGACATCATTGGATGATGTCAATTGTCGTTCCAAAGATGTCACATATGCAAGAAGTTTTTACGTGTCCCTTTGTATGGGTATTTTACATAAGTATATTTACAATAAAAAAAAAACATATCAACGATATATATAATAATGATGTATATATATATATGACCAGCTGTAAAACATGTCTGAAACGTATAAATTTAGACATGTCAAAAAGATGTGATATGGAGATATGTACATGACATGTTGCAGGGATGACATTTATACCAGGTTTTGAGTATACCGCCCCCCCCCCTCCCAGAAGTGATTGTAAATCAGATAGGATATTTAGGATACCTCTGAGAGAGATTGTAGACATCATAAAGTTATGTCCATTTTATGTCAATGTATAAAATGTCCATAGGCACTCTGCATAGGAAACAAACACCTGCTCTGTGAAAGACACTTTGCAGGCATTTTCCATTCCTCGCAAACACATTTATCCTAGCCAGGAGGCCCAGATGTGATATCAGCCCAAAGCCAGAATTTCTTCTTATACAATTGCAAAGGACACAGAAAAGGTGTCCCATTATGTGCCTTGGCTGTCCAACTATAATTCACCAAGTCACTGTAACACAAGTAACACATTAAATATTACTGAAGAAATTTAGTCCAACTTTGTCTCTTATTGCAGTATATAGAATTAATTTCATACAAATTTTAATCCAGAATGGGGGAATGCTGATCAAAATGAGATCACATTGCAAAATGAGACGCCTAGTGTTGGAGCTCAGAACTATGATAGGATATAGTAATGTTGACTTATAGATGTCATATGCTGACAAGATTGTGACGTCATAAATATGTTATATTGGAAAAAATCCATACTCCTATTATTTTGACGTCACAAACCTGTCAGAATATGACCTATTATAGTTCTGAACTCCAACACTAGGGGTTCTCATTTTGCAAGGCTATCACATTTTGATCAGCATTCATTCATTTTTCATTGAAAAGTTGACTCAAATTAATTGTATAAACTGCAATCAGGGACAAGGTTGGACTAAATTTCCTCTGTGATATATAAGGTGTCACTTGTGTTACAGTGACTTGTTGAAATATAGTTGGATAGCCAAGGGACATGGGTGGACACCTTTTCTGTGTCCTTTGCAATTGTATAAGAAGAAATTCTGGCTTTGGGCTGATATCACATCTGGGCCTCCTGGCTAAGATAAATGTGTCTGGAAGCCGTTTCACCGTATCATACGGAGGGTCCGTATGTCGTTTTTTTGCGTTTCAGTTCATTTTTGCGTTTCAGCTCAACATGTCCGCATCTTACGGAAAAACATACGGAGGCCGTATGTACATACGGCCCTCCGTATTCACATACGGCGATAATTGCGTTTCAGCTCAACATACGGAGCACAAAAATTCCGCATCTTTGGCGTATTTACTACAAGATATACGGAGGGGTAGGGGGGGGGTGCTATGTCAAATTATGCACATATACCCTGTTTTTTAGGGCCGTATGTGTGTATAGTCAGCCGTATGTCAATTCTGCACTATATGTATTGTCCAAATTCAGCGACCTTCACCTTGGCAGTTGACCCTTGACCCTTGACCCCGATATATTTTGGCGCACTATTTGGATAGAGCCAAGATGGGTCCCAGAATAGGGTATGTGCTTCAGACTCAAAGAGAGTATTACCAGCGGGTGGATCCCTTCATCAAGTATGGGGAGAAGAAATTCCTTCAGCGATACCGCCTTACGAAGGCAATCACCAAATGCCTGATAAAAGACTATGTGGACAGCCTAGAGGACAAGTTGTTACGGGGCAAACATGCTGTACCACATAGGATAAAGGTATGTACCACCCCTACACCCCACTATGGCTATATGTCTTCCCTTCTTCCTATATTGTTATTTTTTTCTCCATTTATAATAAGTTTGATTTTGGCTTCTGCCCTGCACTCATAATATGCTATCTATACTGTTATGCTTTTTCCATATACATGACTTATGTTCCCTTCATATGTGATATGACTGAATGTATTCTACTATCCCAAATGAAATAAAACAAGGCAGTAATTAAAGTGTAACAAAATGATTTTTTATTTTAAAACAGTTCTGTGTAGCTATATGCTACTTTGCCACGGGGTCAAACTACACCGACATAGCGGATGTGCACGGTGTGTCCCGCAGTACCGTATGCAGAGCAGTCAAGTCAGTTTCTGACTTCTTTCATTACAACCTTGCCCGATATGTCAGCTGGCCAGACAGCACGAACGAGAAAGCTAACCTGGCGTATCGTTGGTACAAGAAAATGAAGAAACCCAAACTGTTTGGACTAGTTGACGGTACTCACATACCAATAGCCTGCCCTCGGGGTTATACCCGTGACGAAAACCAATACTACTGCTACAAAGGCTATTATAGTATAAACGCCATGGTGAGTAAAATCAAAGTACACAAAAAACATGAAACTTTGCATGCATAACATATGTTGTCCCTATTTGAAAAAATAGTAGAGCACAATCTTATCGCTATATAACAGTTGACTTAGATTCTATATGTACCTTTAAACGGGTAAAAATAAAAATATTTCACACACATGTAACCCAAAAATGGAATGTTATATTTTGCAGATCATATGTGATCTGGACGGGATCGTACGTCATGTGGACGCGTCATACCCAGGCTCCCAGAATGACATTTACATTATGAACGGAAGTGAAATCAAGTTCCTGGGGGAGAGGAATGACTTTAAAGGGTTCTTCCTGTTGGGAGATTCTGGGTAAGTAAAATAATTTAATTTTCCTGTGCCCTGACTTTGGCATAGCAGATTAATAGTTATTCCTTACAGTACAACTAAGAACCAAAAAATAAATATATATTTTGTATGACCTGAGTTTGGCATAGCACAGTAATACTTTGTCCTAAGACAAAAACTTTTATCAAAAATATACATGTTGTTTCTCTCACTCATTTGTCCATATCATACAGAAATATATCACACACTTTGTTCTACTACAGATACGTATTGACAGACTACCTGCTTACTCCGACCAAAGTAGAGTACACTGCAGACGATGTGGCCTACAACAAATGGCACCGTAAGACCAGATCTTTGGTGGAGCGAGTGATCGGAAACGTAAAGCAGCGTTGGAGGTAATATCACATAACATGTTGCATATCATATCAAAAAATACTCCATACCTGGCTAGGGTAGTACCACATAACACAATGCCCAAAATTATCTCCTCTTAATGATACACATAATACTATGACACTGTACAAATGTGTACATCAAAACAGCCTGTCCAGTAATCATTCATATAACACATGTACCTCTGTACATTCTGCCATGATCCTTCTGATATATACCTAACACTAAAAGAGACATGTTAAAATACAATTAAATAGCACCATACCTGATATGTCTCACAATATAAAACCCTAATACTATGTAACATTAAAATGTATCTGTTTCGGTAGGTGTCTCGATACAAGTGGAGGATATCTCTTCCACGAACCCGTACGAGCTGGGCGCATCATAGAGGCATGTGTAGCACTGAACAACTGTGCTAGAATTGCCGGACTCCCAATCAAGAAGGACTTCTACGCCAAGGATTCCTTCGTCGGATACAAAGCACCTGTGGAGCAACCCGTGAATGTGGCAGCGGGAGAA
Organism: Harmothoe impar; assembly: GCA_947462335.1. Taxonomy (NCBI): domain Eukaryota; kingdom Metazoa; phylum Annelida; class Polychaeta; order Phyllodocida; family Polynoidae; genus Harmothoe; species Harmothoe impar. The sequence goes on along the minus strand of OX381707.1, from coordinate 15,593,036 downwards.
CGCGTCCCCTTCAATAACATGCGTAAAGAGTACATCAGCAGGTACTTCAACCCGGAGGCTGTCAAACGCGACAAGCAGTGAACTTATCTTACAACATGAACTACCTAATATACATGAATTCTGCGACAAGCAGGCAACTTATGTTACAACATGAACTACCTAATATACATGAATTCTGCGACAAGCAGTCAACTTATGTTACAACATGAACTACCTGATATACATGAATTCTGTACCAACAAATATAACGTGAAATATATTTCGGTGTATAACAGCGCCGTGGAGTATTATGACATGCAACCCCCTTGTGTTAAAATATATACAGTTCAACCCAGTCCGGCTGCTTTTCATTTTGGATTTTTCCTGGTTTTGACTCGCGTGGATCTTTTGGGTAGTGTTGTCACTTCACTCTCGCTCTCCTCTGCCGATGCTAAACCTAGAACCATTTGCACGTGTTCTTCGTCGGTTACTGCCGGTTCCATGTTCTGCTCCACGTCGTCTGCTACTTCCTGGATCAGCACTACCTCATCCTTGTTCAGGACCTGGTAGTGTGGCAGTCCACTGTCGGAATTGACGTCCTCCGTCTGTATGACTATAAAGAAAGGAAAAAAATTTAAGTAAATGTACTTTAAGCATGCATTAAATTTTACACTGTAATATATTCTGGCTCTTTTTATTCACATACAATTGTTGATATATATGTCAAGGGGGAAAACAAATTGTTGTATAATACACTGTGGGACCGGTTGTTACAAGTACAATCTTCTTTCAAGAGATTGGCTATAGAGAGATACAATTGAAAAGAATGTTGTGATTTTCTCCCTTGTTGCTAGCATACAGATATGTGTGTAAACATATAAAGGGAAAAAAGATATGGTATTAACTTATACAGTGTTGATACATGTGTACGTGTGATACATATTTTGTGCATTTTACGGTACCGTAGATACATACTTTCATATGGAAGAAAGAATATGAAAATAAAGATATGGTATATAGCGTGCTTACCATGAGCGTTAACCACACATTTTGTTGGATGAAGCTGGGGCTTGGGGGAACACAGGTAGTTCGCCTCCTCTCCCTGTTTGGGTGGCTCGGGATGCGTCAAACTGGCTGTGATGTTTGAAGTAGACGGTAACGGGTTTCTGTTCTGATCCTCCTCCTCCGGTTCCTCCACGCTGCTCTTGTTCACTGAGAAAAGAATTACACATATACATTTAATTACCAGTGAAAAATAATAAAACATTGTTCGATCACATATTTCTGTATTTAGAGTTGTACTTGAAACATATAAACGGATAAAATCATTTTATAATATCCTCACAATATTTTGATTTCTGCAGTACATAAAGACCAGAGCATACATATAGTGAGGTGGATAAGATATGGTAAGTAAAGGAGCAGGTAGCTTGTTTCCCGAAGGACTAACATATGTCATACTTACATGAAATAACAGAATTCACTACATGTGCCCGGTTTAGCTTCCCCTGTGCCACCGCGAGGATCTCAAAGTTCCTAGTCAACAAAGCAAGAGCAGAGTTGGCTCTCTCGCTCTCCTTTTTATGCATCTCTGCCACGCTCTGTACATCCGTCATCAAGTCCTTAATGCTGTTGGCTAGAGTGGTCAGACTGTCCACCATACCCACTACGCCTGACATCATAGTTTCCTCTGCTTTCGCAACACGGACACCCGTATTGGTAATAGCACCTCTGACTAAATTCAGTTGTTGCACCATTGCGGCCTGTTTGCCAAGAACATGATCAGACAGTTTGTCTGTAATGGCAATAAATTCCTCGTTGTTCTGCGCAGTGTTGGCAGCTGACTCTGCTGTCCAGGTATCTAGCTGCTCTTGTTGTTTCTTCATCGCCTCAGCGATTTGCTTCGCATTGTCAGATACAGCTATCACGACAGTTCTGGTGCTGTCTTTCATTTCCCGGTTACACCTGGCCATATCCTGCTGGCAGTTGGCCTGGTCATCCGCCATTGTCTTCAGGTTATCTCTGAAAGCCAATGTGACTTTTTCCATTTCTTTTCTTATAGCTTCACTGAAATCCTCCTGTGCTTTTTCCTCCGTAAAAGATTTGAATAGGGCTTTCCGGTTAGCAGATGCGGTGCGTTGTATACGGGACAAGGCAGGAGTGTGATGTGGGGTTTTCATTGGTACAAAATCAGGTTCTATTTCTTCTTCCTCTGTTTCTATGGGATCTGGTAGAACAGGCTCTGCAGGGGGGGGTTTATGTTTAGGGGTACTGGTTTCAAACTTCCCTTTCAGCGCCAAATGTATCAGCTCGGCTACCTCCTCCTCCGAGTAATGCTTCTTGTTGGCGTCATCCGTGTCCACATGTGAAACGGGACCCGGAGAAGAGTGTTGAGAAGTTAAGTCAATCTCCTCCTCGTTCAAAATGGAAGAGAAAGATGGTCTCCTCCCCCGAACACGTTCAGGTTTTTTCTGCATGCTTGGACCAGGGTGAGCAGTACGGTGAGCAGTATCAGCAGCAGAAGGTTTAGAGGGAGGTTTTGGAGTAGGTTTATCCGCAGGTTTGGGAAGCACTGCAGGCTCTGCCTGATTTGTTTTTGGAGGCAAAACTTTTAACTTCAGTGTCTTGAGTGCCATAGCCAATTGCGACTCTCCGCTACTTCTTCCGGAGGACATAAGAAGGGATTCAGTTTTGGATACTTTTTTCTTTTTGCTGCCTTGGCCTTCCGGATCGGCTGTTTTGGCATTTATTCTGGCGACTAAATCTAACATGTCTCTGCGGGAAATACGTTGAATAGGAGACCGGTTGATATCCCCGAACATGGCGTCACATGCTTCTGTAGTGGACACGTCATCCGGCTCAGCTTGCAGGGCAGCGGGCGGTGGATCTGGAACCTCGTTGTACTCCTCCTCCTATCCACTTTCCTCCCCAGCGGCCGTGTCTTCCTCTGTGGATAGAAAAATACATGTAATACACCATAAGTTTTGACTTGGTATATGTTGTAAGTTAAATAGAATTAGCTGCATCATGTACATGTACTATATGGTATATCTTAAGGGAAGGTAGGTACATCTCTGCTGTGTCTGTAACCCATGTTATTACCGTATAATAAATAAAAAAACAATATATTCCACAGTCATAAATCCAGAATCAAAAATAGGATAAAATACTGCAGACAAAAAGAATTTTACAATCATATATAATGTCAATGTATTTAGAGTTATTTTCAGCACACAGGTAAAACAAGAAAAAGGGAATATATATCCACATATGTATGTGGGGTATATTATTTTTGGGTAAAAAGATTCAAACATATCTCACCCTCGTCGTCTTTAAGCATGTCCCCATCAGCTATAGCAGCTAGTGCGGAAGAGGGCAGACCCATGCCGGCATAGTCAGTCTTTGATGCTCGGTCGGGATCGTAACAGGAAACGAACCGGGGCCGCCCGCCCCCTTTTAGACTGGGAGGCTGCATTCCTTCGATCCCTATAGCACAGTAAAATAAAAGATTGAATTAAAACTGTATTGTTTTCACCTGTACTATGTGTTTTACATATGGTATGTGGCATTGCTTCAATTCAAATGATACGCAGTACAAAGGAAGGAAATTAAATATGGGCACTTGAGGTGGAGTATACAGGAAGGAGATATATCATGCGCTTTGGCTGAATGCTCACCTAGGATTACTTCTTTCCCCGCATAATCGCATGCGGCCTGCTCCAGTTCATTTAGCTGGTCTTTCTCGTCCCTCTGTCCACTGCCCGTCTTGTATTTCATATCTATCAGTTGACGCTATAGAAAAAAATATAAATAAGATTACAATGACCTAGAGCAAGGTGTGGTAAGAAGCTAGGTAACACAGGTCATAATGAGACTGGATATTTTAGACAAAGGCATATTTTTTGGCATCCTATATTCATATATGTTTTAATACCTCTGGTAAAATAAAAAAAAAAAAAAAAGTGTGACTTTTCAAGAACCACATGTGTATGCGTACCTTCCTCTTGCTCTCCTGCACGAAGTATTTCAACTTGTTTTGACACTTTGTAACATCTCGGTCGCGCCCACCGTTCGCTGCCACATAGTCTGGCAGAAGGAGGAGAATATAATGAAATGTCAAGTAGATGTATTGTTCTGTCCTTTATATAGCATGTAGTATACTGTGACGTTTAACAGGGATAAAGGATTTACTTTATGCTAAATATGGTAAGGGTACACACATGACAGAGATAGAACAAAATCAAAATGATACGGTATACAGGTAAAACAGCTGGGGTGCATGTCATAATAAAGTGATTCACATCAAATGATACGGTATACAGCTCACTTTGCTGGGGTGCATATGAAAGGAATGTGAATAATGTTTTAAATATACTCACCAACTAGCTCGCCCCATGCCAGCTTCTTCAGTGCTACCCCATCGCTGGCATGCTTAAACCGTCCCTTCAAGACGGGCTTTAGGTGGTTCGCCCCCTTTATGAGCGCTTCAAGTTCGTCCGGTCTCCAGTGCTCACTTTTGGCCCGAGCTGCCTTTGAGGTATTTACAGCAGAGCCGGATGCCACTGAATCGTTGACAACAGTTTTTCCACGCCCTTTCCCACGTCCCTTACCCCCCCTACCACGTTTGGGGGTGGGGGTTGAGGGCTGCTCCACGTTTACCTGTGGTACAGTTGCTGGTGCAGGAGGTATGTAGGTGGGGTCATCACTCTCTCTCTTCCTTTTCTTGGTCTGTGTGGTATGAGGCCCACCATTGGACGGGTGTTCGCTGGAGGGGGCCTTCCCCTTTCCACGAGCATTCTTTTCCCGGTTCCTTTTGATGAGAGCCAAGATATAGGATATGGCTTGGTCGCCCCCATCTCCCTCGAAGTCGGTCGGACTGATCTCTTCCTCTTCCTCTGACGACTGAAACTCCGGATCTTCCTTGTTGGGGGGGGGCTGCAAAACATTACATATACCCCGTGACACAGTTGTATTTGAATGATAACAATGTAAAATAATTTTTAGAACGGACTGATATATGAACATAGCATGGAACTGGAGAATAAGTGTAGTGCTTTTTTTCACATTGCCATAATACATACATGAAATATAGGGAAAGCAGGCTGGCCCGTTAATTTTCTGTTTGTGCCCAGCAGCAGGCTGAGCGCATCCAGATTGCCTAAAAGGCCCTTGAAAGACCTTGTTTTTTTTGATTCGGCTTCATTTTGGGTAGTGGGGGGTTGGCTGTCACTGACCTCCTCCTCTGAGGTAGTATCATCCTCCTGAATTCATTGAAAATGCTATGTAAGGTATGTTGTATGGTGTATCACACAAAGGGGGACAGTAGTATCGAAATAAGCGATATATTTTGGCATAATACAGTTGTAAGGGGTGTATAGAAGCAGTACCGGTAGTATCTGAGTTGCTTTCACGTAAAGCGGGAAAACGGACCGGCTACTTTGGCACCGATGTTCATGTATTAAAATCAGAATAACACGCACAACAAAGTACATTGCTGGAATCTACGTGATCTGATGCATGTAATGGCACAGGAAGGACATGTCCTACTTACCCTTTTGTTGACTCTCCCCATGTTGTTTGGTGGTTGTTGTGGCTTACAATCGCTTTCCGCACGCTTGCCCGACTCGGTGTTTACTATTGAGAAATTGCAAATGGCGGCGCCCACAAGTCACGTGTGTATGACGTCAGATACGGAATCCCCGGGTATTCCCCCGGATGTAGCCTGGTCGATGGCGCCAAATTCAAATGCGGCGGGTCAGAAGAAGAACATACGGAGGTGAACATACGGAGGGCCGCATGTTGACTGCTACATACGGCATAGCAGGGGTGTATGTTGGAATTTGATAAAAAAAGATACGGAGGGTATGCGGAGGGTGAAAAGAAACGGAAAATTTGCTTTGGTGATATTTTGTCCGCATCTTGAGTGCATCTTTCGGCCGTATCTTATATTTTATATCAACATACGGTGAAACGCCTTCCTGGAAGGAATGGGAAATGCCTGCAAAGTGTCTTTCACAGAGCAGGTGTTTGTTTCCTATGCAGAGTGCCTTTGGACATTTTATACATTGACATAAAATGGACATAACTTTATGATGTCTACAATCTCTCTCAGAGGTATCCTAAATATCCTATCTGATTTATAATCACTACTGGGGAGGGGGTATACTCAAAAGTGGTATAAATGTCATCCCTGGAACATACCTTGTAGATATCTCCATATAACATCTTTTTGACGTGTCTACATTTAAATGTTTAGACATCTTTGACAGCTAATCATATATATGCCAGTATTGTTAAGTCCAAAGGTATCACTGATAAATATCTCTTTTACATAAATATGTTTATATAAAAGACACATAAATATTGTTACATCAAGAACCCATGCAAAAGGACACGTAAAAACTTCTTGCATATGTGACATCTTGGGAACAAAAAATGATATCATTAAATTACTATTTATTTTTATGTAAGGTGCTAGCTGCGAATGCACCGTCTGCCATTACCGGTATGCCTGTACTGGTCCGGTACTGGCAATCTGTCTAGATAAGTTCCCAATCACTCCACTAGATGTCATCAATGCATGTCTTATGAGATATATAGCCCATATGTATAATTATAACTTAATAATTCTGATTCACATTACCTCACATAGGTGCAAATGAATTTGTAATAAAACAGATATCATAGGAAATCTATTTGATACAAAATTATGAACTTAATAAAGCAAATTACAGGGGAACAAAGAGCTTTTCATTATAAACACCTCATGTTTGAGTTTGAGGTATAGCTCTTATACCAACAGGCTGTGGCCTATGTGGATAAGATTGGTCTCCTTTACTCCTGGTTGTTTAAACTAGTTGAGGAAAGATGTTTGACTGATCATTTGATATACACTATCTTCGTGTGCAGGATGTGCACTGGGTGGCAATATGATGTATTTTGTCTCAATTATATATCTAACAATACATGGTATGATTAATATTGGCCAGATTTTTGGTAAACAGTACCGGGCCAGTATTGGCATGCCAGTATTGGCCCAGTACTGACCCAGTAGAGGCCCAGAACTGGGCGGGTTACGGCATACTGTACTGGCCCAATGCTGCACCTGTTTGCACTTTTTTACTGGGCCAGAACCGTATTGCCGGCACCGGCCCAGTACCGTTGCCAGCATTGGGCCAGCACCGGCCCGCTAAAGTCGTTTTTGCTGGGAAGGAGCAATATAAAAGATGATCACAATACTGATCTTCAATAGAAATACTTATATATACTGGCCTCTCTCCCATATGAGGCAATCACTGTGCTGCCTGAAAGAGTGAACATTTTTTATCAGGAATGAGTGCTGGTGCATTTGAAGGGTTAACCAACAAAATTTGAACTCTGCTGGCGGGGGGTAAGAAATGAATGTGGACCCCTCTCTCAGGGGGAAGTAAATTCCAGTACACTCGCGAGAAAAATCCATCCCCCCCGTTGTTAAAATAATTGAACATGTGGGGAATACACTGAACACCCACGGTAAAAAAACAACTATTCCCTAACAGTTGCGTGGTAATTTGGTATTCGATCACTGCATACACTGAATATATTATGCCATGTATTGTCATGATGCATATACGGCGCCCTTTTAATTTGACAACCAGGGGTAAACACTAACACTGGCCCCGGAGCCAATGGCCTGTAATTTTGGGTCCGGGCCCGAAGAATTACCTTCCCATGGGCCCGGGTGGCCCACAGGAAATTTTGCAAGATATTTGATAGGAATATAACTGATCAGTATAGACATGTAATATGTCGTTGGAAAGAGAAAAATGTGAGAAAATGCAGCAATTTGGTGTCATTTTAACATTGGTAAATCAGAAATTTATATGATTTTCTCTTTGAAAAAGTAAAATAGATTCGCTGGCCCACAGCTAAAACTCCGGGCCCATAGGTTTTTGGAGCTACGGGCCCGGGTGGCCCACAGCTGAAAAAGTTACTGTCTACCCCTGGACAACGGAATATCAGAATATAGCATCATGCCGCTCTTTAATAGTTAACCAGCAGCCTCCCTGCTGCACATTAGTCAATACTGCACATAGGCCTGCCTGTCTCGGTTGGGGGTGAGCTGACCAACTTTTAGCGGGAGAACAACATGGCGCGGGACGGGAACGTAACTACTGACCAGGACCCAACAAAATCGCCTCGGGTGAACAGCATGATGGGAGCCGTATCGTTATTAATGTGGTCCTAACCATCACAAATTCAAAGTTGATTTCTGCAATAGACATAATTTTTCATGACATTTCTCTGCTTTTTCACTTTTTTTCCTCACTTTTTTAAATGATTGGTATGTACGACCAGAGCTTCAGCCCTTTAAAAGCCGAATAGTGCCTAACTGTGTTAAGGCTTTGTGCAGTTATTGAAGAACTACAGTACCATATAAGATTGTTATTTCCTCAAATCTAGTTTGCCAATGTAGTCTGCATGGAATGATCCGAAGTACAGATGCCCGGCCACATCTTCTACCTCTGACACAGTGGGGATCTTTGTGGCCTCTGGGTCATGAAGACTGCGTATAATTTCACCTTTAGGGTTCAACTCTAGGATCAGGCCGTACTGCTTTACCAAGATCTTGGAGATGGTCTGAGGGTTGAGAATCTAGAAGGAAAGAGAAATGAAGGATGTCACAGGAGAAAAGGATAAGACACATATCTTGATAATCTCTAATGCCATATTCAACATAGTAAGCATCCTTCTCATAAGCATCCTCCCCTGATTAAGAGCCCCCCCTCCGGAATTTCTGGCTTTTATTGGATAGAAATAACCACACCATTCATGTTTCTCTAGCTATCAAAATGTAATTAAAATATTTTTGTAAGCACCCTGGGCACATGTCATGTAGAAGTTATTCACCTTTGCTGCTATCCTGCGTACACTGGGCCACTGGGATATGGCATCAAACATGGAGAATGTGTCAGCGCTGCGGTGAGAAGCGATACCCACCCAGAAGCCACCTGCGCTACTCGCCCTCACATTGTCTGGCAGCCCTGGCAGGTTGTCAATAAACACTGTGGTACTACCCGCATCAGGCCCTGTCAACTGGTACCTACAAAACACACAGGATGCCAGAGTTAAGTTTTATTTCATGTGGAGAATGCCTGTGAGCGCTATAGTTAAGCATGGTGACACTCGTTATTCACAGGGACATGGAGAAACTGCATCTTATTCTTTGTGGTCATGTTCTCCAATGTGAGCTAGTGAGTGACGTCTTCAAATTGGTAATAAAACAAGCTTTAAGGGAATATCTTGATGGAATGAATCAATAATTTCATGAAATAAATACAGAAATTTAGGCTTATCTATCTGAACTTCACTTTTTAAGCCTAAGTATTATATCCCTCTGTTCCACCTCCATACATACGGCATTGGTAAAGTTTGGATAGATTCTCATGGGCCTCAGCCTATGAGATATTACATTTACAATTAGTGTAGAAATATGTGCCACGAAAAAAATGTTCTATATACTGTCAAATATCATTTGATATCAGTGTATGTAAAAACTTGCTGAAATGAAAGGCGCAGACCTCGGTACCCCTCCAGCGGCAGTCGCAGTGGAGTCGGGAGAGGTACTCAGCCCTATATATAGGGGCACTGGGGCTTTAACAATAACATTTACAGAACCATCTGAAATGACATGAATTCATCAAACAATGGCATCTATTGGACAGCAATCAATGGATGCATGGCATCAAATTCCTTCTTTAAAGTTAGTACATCCGATGTGTGGAACAAAAAAATAAATTTCCCCAATAATCAGTCAGGTTGTTCCCAAATATCTACTCTATTCCCCCTCATTCCCATCAATATTGCTCAAATTTGATTTGATTTCCTAAAATATGGTCATTTTAGAATAAAATTGTGCATAATTTTAATGCCCCATGGAAAATACACTAAAAAAACCATGGTTTGACCCCATGGGACCCACTTTCTGAGCTATAATTTCCAATGGATACCATTTTAATGTACTCCAACCCACAAATAATACACTTTTACAGTATTTGGAGCACATTTATGTAGGATTTAGAATTTGGCAACAATCGGATGTACCCACTTTAAGTTAAAACTCTAGGACTTACTTTAGAATGCGACATCTTGAAGTTTCAACAATCAGAAGGTAATCTTGTGTCGGAGACAGCTGGACCCCGTTGGCAAAGTAGAACCCGTCTTTGAGAAGCGACATCTCCCCAGTTGATGGATCATACCTCAACAACCTGAAGACCAGGATTGGAATTATAACAAGCATTCAGAGTGCACCCGATGGGCAACGACTATTTAGATCTTTATGAAAATATACCTGTATTGGTATCAATGCTGGTTACTACCCCTGGTGTAATTATGTGGCACTACATGGATAAATCTTTTCTTAAATCGACACGGGCGACACAGCCGTTTTAAAAATCGATGGACACATGCCTTCTCATAAGGCTCCAGTATATATACTATATCCATAAAATTCGACACGACGACATGAGCCTCGAGCTAAAAATCGACATGGTGACAAGGGCAAAAGTATGGTACCTAATGTAGAGGCACAATTATGTAAACTAAAGTACAAAAACACATCTCTATAGATAGCTCTTAGATCACACATCAGACATATGGGGGGGGGGGGGGGGGGGGTTATGTATGAATTGCCAAAACATTTGAGAATTATTTGAATTTGTTGGACACTCATAAATGAGATTCCTGCTGTATCAATATTTAACAAAAATAGATATGTGCTATGTCCTTTGTTGGCATGATGCATGAATGCAGCGATGGCAGGAGACTCACTAGGGCTGCAATATAAACATCTTGGCTAGCAGCTGTGGGGAGTAGATTAAAGTGTATTTATCAATTTCAATACCCCTCTACAACAAGCTCTTATTCAATAACCTGGTGCTAAAAGTGGTCAATACTAACATAAAAATAAACGAGTAAAAATACAACTGGATGCACAACGACTAGTTTAGGTGTCGCACAGGCCGCACTCCTGTGTGGTTGTATTTTCACGAGTTCTTTTTTTTGTTTTATTATATCTAGCACATGATATTAAGATGATGACGACCTGTATTGCTCAATATCTGTCAATATTAGGGAGTATTCTGATAATTTTGCCGTAGTATTAAAGGTTGAATGATGGCGGCGGTCGACTTTTCCGTATCGCACTGTCACACGTTGTGATACGGAGGTCTGTATCGCACACGTATAGCTTGTCCGGCGCTCCTACCTTGTAGGAATAGACTTGTCATATGCTAGGGCCAAAAAAAGGTAACATGGCCAGAAAATGTAGGGTCAGTAGGTTGGATTTTTTTTTTCAATTTTTTTTTTCAACTTGAAAGTACTGGCCGGCCTCTCCAAAGACCCTAAAATTTACCAAAAAGGGCAAAAGTATGAACATTTCTTCAAAATTGCATAAAAAAACGTAGGGTCGGCCCTGTTTTGATAGGGTCGGTCGGGTGACCTGAAACAAACCTTTTTTTTTTGGCCTATGTATAATAAAAGATTCTGCTTACCTTCCATCTGGCTTGTTCTCCATGACAGCAAGAGGGCCTTGTCTGCGGTCCCAGTTAGTGCTGGATTCAGACAGGTACACCATGCCATCTGACGTGATGTCAAGGTCGTTCAGGTAACGTAGCATCTTACCAGCGACAGGCGTGTTGGAGGCCCACATCACCTCATTCTGCCCTGTACAGAAAATTTGGTAACATCAATATCTACCGTAAGTGCATATTAGGGTAGACTGACCTAAAGGTAACCACATACCCATACTCCCTATCAGTGTGTAGAAACGGTGTTGTTTCTTCACACTGACAATTCACTCTGTGCATTGTGGGAAGCTAACCACTAGCAGTTAATGATGTGCATAGATCCCTGGGCCAACCCCCTACCCCAAATTACAACTTGCCCTCCATGTATTTCCAATACCTGGCACATATGTACAGGTTGTCAATAGCCACTCTACTCTACCTCACCCCTCACCCTATTCACTGGGCTGTATCACTGCCGAGTGCTACTCTGAAACTGAAGGTTATTACTAGGTCAGGCCTGATTGCCTGCTGCTCAATACACCCTCCCTCCTCTCCAATCCAATACCCTATTAAAATTCAAGGCACTACTTTCAGGTGTCTACCCATGATGCATATAGTGAATTGTGAGTGACAACATACTGGCCATGGACGTGTGGGATGGTCACTCCGGGAGTGTACCATGAGATGTCCACCTTAATTTTGTAGTCATTCATGCATGATAAGCCCTGTTTTTGTGTATTATAGTACACTTTAAGTGATACTCTTTCCAGCAAAGGACAAATAAAGACAATACCATACATAAATAACTACAAAATTAAGGTGGATATCTCATGGCACGTGGTTACCTTTAGGTCAGTCTACACTCTATACATAAGTGTATGGCATACACTGAATTGTGTCAAATTCATAATACTATTTATCTAGAATTTTAGGGGTAGTTTCATTCAAGATCCAAGTCTACAAACACAAGGTCAGACCCATAGCAGGTTACTGTGCCTTTGTGCCTGACAGTGAGCTAGTATGGTCTGCTAAAAAAACCTGCAAACACCACAAATGACTATTTATGTGAATGCAAATACTAGGTCAAGTCAGACAGGAGGTTATGAGAACCGTTTCTCTTTTAAAACCATGCTTGTATTGGGATTTGAACCCAGGAGCACAAACCCTCCAGCCTGCAGTCCTCTGTTTTACCAGGTAAGCCACCGGGGCAGACCTATGTAAAGGACATCACATGAACTACTGGTTTGTTAACTAATGAATATATCCATGAAGAAATCAAATCTAAAAATGGTCACAGCCTTTTGGTGAACTGAACTCACCATGTTCTGACCCAAAGGCTGAGCTGGTGACCACTACACTAGCAAGGCCTGCCTGTCAGGTGCATGAGAAGATAATTATTTTATTTATGTTCCAACAAGCAGGCCAGCACAGAGATTCCTGAAGGGAATATTTTAGGTGAACTATTCCATCTTAGTTATTGGGGCATTGTAAAATAACATTTTCTTGAATACTACAAAGGATAGAGGATGGAGTTAGTAAAACGTTTTGTTAAAAAAAGGTAGCTCAGTAAAAGGGTGCCTCGGTCAGGACCAGAACCCACCATGTTCAGACTACAAGTCGGCGGTGTTACCCACTGAGCTAGCGAGCCAGTCAATAACCTGTATAACTTATTATGCCTATAAGTGGGAACTGTGTTGAATGTGGATGGGTGTGGGTTCGAACCCCACAGTAGGGACCTTTAGCAAACCCGACGTAGCTCATTTAACACAGACGTATCCTATGCCTTCAGCACTGCTACGTCTGCATTTAATGAGCTTTTACGTGGTTGATAAAGGTCCCTAATATCTCATGGAATGGAATTTTGAAAATCATGTAAATTTCTCATTTAGAGATGGATATCTAACATTTTCTTGCTCTACTATGGAGGGTGGGTGGAGTTTAAGTGAGTAAAACATTTTATTAAAAAAAGGTAGCTCAGTGAAAGTGTGCCTCTGTCGGGACCGGAACCCACAATGTTCAGACTACAAGACGGCGGTGTTACCCACTGAGCTAGCGAGCCAGTCAATAATCTGTATAACTTATTATGCCTATAAATGAGAACTGTGTTTAATGTGGATGGGTGTGGCTGCGCCTCAGAGGTTATGTACCATATTCTACAGGTCCGCGGAGGTTTTCCATCACGTATTCCCTAATTCTTCCTTGTAGTTATCTCAGTGATGGAGTCGTTCCTCTGTATACAATGGTACATTTGTAAAATCGGTGTAAATGCTGTGGTACCTATTCCTACTGGTATTGATCTCAATGGTTATTATTATACTCGCGAGTTATATACTTATTGTAACAGTCCCTTTACCCATGTACTCTTTCCATGCATTAAAGATGCATTAAAATGCCAACCCTTGGATATCCTTGACTTGATCAGAGAGTTGAACGGTACATTTGTAATTTAGAGAATAGAACTAAGAAGTTCGAAAAAGGTTCAAAGGTTCTAGATGCTACATGTATGTAGTGTATTAAGGTTATTTTATAATGTTATGAATATCACTAGTAAATGCTATATGGAGGTGCTGAAATGTTTTTTGAATAGACGTATCCATGTTATGTCCTGTCTTGTCCTTCATATTTCACTTCCCTTGATGGCGTCACTTTATAACAATACTGAAGGCCCATTCTGAAATTGCGTGAAATAAATAACCAACTTGACCATGTTAAATATAGTAACAAAATGGAGAACTCTTTTCCAATTGTATAGCAAAGTTTTATTAGAAACAGGGGTATGGCTAAAGATGACAATTTGAAGCTATTTCTATTCACTTTTGAGTTGAGTTGAAATTACTTTATTTAGATTGTATAAGGTAGGCCCAGGGCCTGTTTGCTACATACAGTATATATGAAATAGACATGTTATCATCGCAGACGTTTATATTTATAACATAAAGCTTCCTTAAGGGAGTACTTGATATAGGTATATCTGTATAAACGTTATGACACATATAATGGTATATATGCTTGTCATATGGCTTGCCTGAGTTAACAATACATAAACACTTGAACAGTTATCGAAGAGTCCTGGAATACAATATTTCCCCACCTTGACATTCCCGTAAGTGTAGCATTATAGGCTGTAGTCATTGTGTTAGATAATGACCACTCTATCTGGACATTGCATCTTGAACTATGGCATACACTTTTTTTTGTATATCATATACGAAGATTTAATGGTATTAGTCAAGGTTATGAACACTATAGGTGTAGTAATAGGGTTCTTATTAAGATTCTGAATTATATCATTACATTTTCATGATTACCATGTTGCATTGTAAGTGTATTAATTATGCTCTCAACTGTCTTGCTGTCACACTTTTCACTCTCACAAATTGCAGCCATAAGTCATGCATCATGAGTAAATGGTTTATTGTAGCACTATGCCGTCTTTAAAGCTGGGGCGCCAGGGAATAAGTTCTGCATTTTCCATACATGGACTAAAATTACAGTTCCACTAGAGGGCAGCAGTGTTTGGACAGGGGACCATGAGCATTGTCCAGCTACAACATATTCACCCTATCTTGTGCCTGTAAGAGCTGAGCTCCTAGCCCTTAAGAGCCCTCTTGTGAATGAAAAATTAACTATATCCCAAAGTGCTTTTGGCCTCACTTCAACCATGACGGTCAAGCTTTAAAGTGTTAAGGTTATCAACCCTGTAAGACATGATGTATGAATGCAGTATTGATGAGTTACTTGTCGTACCTGCAGTCGTAAGTCAATCATTAGAAGGCTCTGTCTCACGAACATGGGCCAATGTTTTCGTCTATGACCAGGTGCAATTTATGACCGGATGCAATCTATGACCGGCATGACAGAAAAAGGCTTATTTAGGCAGATTTACATAGGCAATTTTAACAAAATATTCTACAATATGTGATGCATAAATCAACGTGGATGGCTGTCATAATTTCCCCTTTCTTTCGACAATGTAGGTGTTTTAAATGGATGCTACTTATAAAGTGACGTCTATGACTATGATGGAATTTTCTATCTTATATGTGTTAAAATAAAGATATAATTATAGAAACATAATATTCATCTTGTACACATATCTATATACACTTCATTTCTCATCTCATCTCATTATTCTACGAGCATACAAGTCATACTGTCAAGAAAAGTACATATTATAATATACATCATGTAATATACCACAGGTACACTGGTAGCCATACTGTAATTTATGTAAACTATGTAATATCATACAGCGAATGAAAGGGCCCTAGCGTAAAAAACGCAATGCGCAGTAGCTAGGTATAATGCATTCTTGTAATTGTATTATTTTAACCCAATAAAACACTTAAAACAAAAAAAAAAGTCTCAGTACATCCATTAACTTTTTTCAGCCATTTCTATGTACATCTGCCTTAAATAAGCTGTTTTCTTCCATGCCGGTCATAGATTGCACCCGGTCATAGACGTTCACATTGGCCCATGTTCGTGAGACACCGCCAGAATTCACCAGTGCTGCATTCATGCATCATGATGGCAAAAGGCATACTGCATCAGAGCATTACACAACCATTACATGGATAAGGATGAATGATATATCTATTATACTCATAATTGTGCTACATTGTCCTGAATTAAAACTACCTGAATTAACCCATCCAAGAATAAATAAGTGTTAAAAGAATCAAGCACCTTGCCATTATCGCAATATATAAACATCTGCACATATGTATGTACATTTGTACTAGGATTCCTTATAGCCAAATTCCCTATTTTATAAGGAAAGGGGCATAACAAAAGGTGGCCATACTAATGATCTTCAATAAAAAATATTTACACTGTCCCTCTTCTTTATCAGGGAACTGATGTGCCGCTTAAGGTAGTGGGAATGTTTTCACGGGGGTTTCACGTTTGGTGAATTTTAAGGGAGTCCAACAAAATTTGATCGGCTGCAAAATATACCAAACAGCCAGCGGTTACAAAATGACCACTCACATACTCCAAGTTGCTTAAATGTATAACTCTGCAATAGACATGCTAACTTTATTAGAATACAACTTTGTTCTGATCAATTATTCGCTGATGCTATATTACATCATATATAATCACAGGTTTTGATAATTGATGCTGTGAAGTACAAACACAAGTGATCCACTTCGGTAGAAGGCAAGTTCTTAGGCTAGAACCGACGCAGGCCTTTATAAGGGTTAGACTTACAAAAGAAATTTATCTCATAACATTTTCCTGCTGTTAACTGTTTAAGTCCTTCATCAACTGTGTTTACGATTGAGATGTACAAACAATGCTTCATCCCTTTAAGGGCTGCATAGTGCTTTCATGTGCTATGCTCTTGGTCATCATGGTGCATGAATGCAGTCCTGGTGAGTAACTCACTGGGGCTGCATTCATGCATCATGCCGAGCAACGAATAATAATTCATTACAGCATTATGCAGCTTTAGAGGCTTTATGTAGAAAAAGCTTATTTCCTCAAATCTAGTTTGCCAATGTAGTCCCCATGGAATGATCCGAAGTACAGATGCCCAGCTACATCTTCTACCTCTGACACGGAGGGGATTCTTTTGGCCTCGGCATCGTGAAGACTGCGTATGATTTCACCTTTGGGGTTCAACTCGATGATCAAGCCATAATGCTTTACTGCCATCTTAGAGATGGTCTGAAGGTCGAGAATCTAGGAGGAAAGAGAATAGAAATATGTAATGCGAGAAAAAACATGAGAAATGTATTTCCGGTTCAATATGTGGAGTTTAAAAAAAGCACCTTAAGAGCCAGGAAAGAGGGGTCCTATCTCTTAAACACTAAAAATGGATCTCGAATATGCGCCTGTCCTCCTGGTTTTACCAGGGAACTCCTCAGTTGTAGGTACTTAAATGTCAGCATACTGTAGCAGAAAACTGCTGGTTATTTAGCATAATATAAATTCTCACCTAGCAGCTACTGCTTCCAAGGTGGGGGATGCAACTTATACCCGGGTTAGGCTTATATATGAAGTTCTCAGTACTCACCTTAGCTGCTATCCTGCGTACACTGGGCCACTGGGATATGGCATCAAACATGGAGAATGTGTCAGCGCTGCGGTGAGAAGCGATACCCACCCAGAAGCCACCTGCGCTACTCGCCCTCACGTTGTCTGGCAGCCCCGGCAGGTTGTCAATAAACACGGTGGTACTGCCCGCATCAGGCCCTGTCAAATGGTACCTACAAAACACACAGGATTCCAGGGTTAAGTTAAGTTAGGGAGTGGTCATCTTTTTAATTCAAAAGAGAGGCAAAAATGCTACCCTACAGGGGAAGCTGCAACTATGTCCCAAAAAAATCCCAGCCGCCAGAGGTGTAAAAAAAAAGGATGAAAAATCATTCTTTCGGGCCATAAAATGAAAGGATATTGAGAAATAAGCCCTGTTTGAAAGGTAAATGGTGAGTGCTTGCCTCTGTCAGTGGGCAGAGGTAAAACCAAAACCCAAAACTACTTTTTATTCTGTGCAATATGTTAAAATCCCCAGCTGCGGATCCCTAATTCAAGTTATCAGAATAAAACAGCCTACGGTAGTTTTATTAAGATTTACAAAATACCATCAGAAATATCATACATTTATCAAACAATGGAATCTATTGGACGTTAAGCAAGTCATTGAATATGTGATACCAAATTATTTCTTTTAACTAAGAACTTACTTCAGGATACGAGATCTTGACGTTTCAGCGACCAGAAGGTAATCTTGTTGAGGAGACAGCTGGACCCCGTTGGCAAAGTAGAACCCGTCTTTGAGAAGCGACATCTCCCCAGTTGATGGATCGTACCTCAACAACCTGAAGACCAGGATCGGAAACCACACAAATTAGAGATACCTCTTACACCACACATCAGACCTACAGTTGTAGATTTTTTATTTTTTAATTGCAAATTTGAATAATACTGTAAGAACTGCTTGATATCTCTAGGCAACACTTGGTATCATCCCATTGTTCATCTCCCCCCTCCCCCCCCCCCCAAGTAAAATCATCATGTCTGACTTTCTTACAAGTAGGCATACACTGTAGAATTGAAATGGAGGTGCTGTAAACAAAATGCAAATTTAATATGGTTATATTTTAATTTATTATAAGTATCAATCTATTCTGTGATCCAATTGAAACAAATGTAATTGTATGTACTTTCATATTTTTTGAGATTACAGAGTAAACTCACCCTTTGGAGGTTTATCAACCCTGCAGGGTCGTCATAATGGATTAATGCAGGCCTGGGGAATAGACCCACCACGGCTGCATTTAGGGATGTCATTGGTATCACAGGTATCGATACATCGCTATTTTTTATGTATTGGATAACTGAATAGACAATTGACAGGTATCAATACACCGTCATCTTGGATTCATTTTGTGCTTTATGTCAGTTTTTACGGCATGTAAAACTGACAATTATTAAGGTATTTAGGTAGTAAAAAGTGAAAGACAAAATGTTATTCTAAATATTACAAATTTTAGTGTTATTCTTATCACAAAAAACTGAAATATTATCATTTTCTTTCATTTCATCGTCTGTACTATAATTTTTGACAGTGTCTGTAACCTAACATTTAGAAAATGTGGCCTAATCTACCTCTCCTTTTTATATAATGAATAATTGATATATTACCTAAATCGACACCAAAATAGTGAATAAGTGATAACTCATAAGATACCAATGACATCCCTAGCTGCATGCATCAAGACGACAAAGGGCATGGCACAAGGCAGCCCGTAAAGGGTTAACATACAGATATGGACACATGGATATGGACATAGAACATCTCTATATGAGGGAGAGCCAGCATTATCTCCCTCTCTCAGTGCCAACACCAAAGACTTCATTAAGATGTAACTAACACCTCTCATCTCCATCTCTCCCTAACAACCCAACTAATGTTAATGTAGGCCAGAAGGCCATAACATTTTTGTATTCAAAATTTCAAAATTCACCACTCTCTCTATATGCCAACTCCATCAGGCATGTGTCATACCATCAGACACACCCTTTTAGGAACTTTCCTTCAATGTAACATAACTTGTCCAGAAGGACTTACTATGCACTTATACTATATATCATGTATGTTCATGTTGGACATTCGAACTGGATTATTAGTAAGACATGTCCTAGGCTAATGTAATCTTTCAGTATAAATAAAAGAAATTTCAACTTCAACTTCAAAGTCCGCTCACCTTCCGTCTGGCTTGTTCTCCATGATGGCGAGGGGGTGGTGTCTGCGGTCCCAGGTGGTACTAGAGTCAGACAGGTACACCATGCCATCTGACGCTATGTCAAGGTCGTTCAGGAACTGGGGCATCTTACCAGCGATAGGCGTGGTGGAGGGCCACAGCACTTCATTCTGCCCTGTACGTGAAATTTGTCTACATCAATATCTAAGTGTATATTGTCAAACAGAAAGGCATACACTTAACACAGTACCTCACTCTGCCCTGTACAGGTCAACAAACCATGTATTATCTACATCAGCATCTCGTTTTTCAGCGTAAAAGAATAGTGTCGCATTGATTACTTCTCGCGAGTACTCATTTACTTCCAGTTTGGCGCTCCGCAAGAAATCTCTTAGCGAGGATGCTGATAAGCGGACCCTTCAAAAGGCGCTGTCTTCTTGCTGGGCTTTAGAGGCAACAGACGAACAAGCTGTTGAGATGGAGGAACCAAAAAATTCTTGCGGTGACGAAGTAGTATGGATCCAAAAATTCAGGTCACAGTCCCAGAGTCTTGGTGAGCACCAAGGTGGGGCATCAAAGTCAGGTGCTCCCCACGGTGGTGGGGCGGCAACAAACAACAAGGCGATCAAGTGTTGTAACTGTGTCAATATGCATATATATATGGCGAAAAGGGTTATAACTGCACAACACAACACTACAGGCTGCCTGAAAACATGAATTAAGCCCTAGCAAGTTACTTGCCAGGGCTGTATTTATGCATCATGGCACCAAAGGGTATACATTACTAAACTATGCTTGACACTACGCTAACTCTATACTGATAACAATCTCTACAAGTAAGCTCTGTATTACCTGTAGTGACATTAACTTTGAATAATCCGAGGTAGGCGTCCACCACAATGAGATGTCCGTCTGCCGCAAACCGCATCCCGAGGGGACGCCCGCACGTGGGCTCGTCAGCAAAACTACCTGCAACATCAGTACTACTGTCAATTCCCACGTATAATGTTACATATATAACCTTAAGAATATCATATTTTATTACATGGTGGTACGGTCTTCTCTATGCTAAGCCTATGGGAGCTCCGTACTCCATCACACTCAGCCTTCGGCATCTAGTGATATGACCCAGCTTCAACTTGTGAAGTATGATGTGCATGTATGTCAATGTCCTGTAGTATCCCTCTAAAGTACATGTATAACTTGCACTTCCAACATGGCATTTCCCTATAACCTAAGGTTCATTGGATATCATTTCTAGTACTTTTCATTTGGTAATTTTCTAAAACTCCCAGTATGTTAAATCTTACCACAAGGTGGCTTCCCGAGACGAGTGACAATACGGATCTTGCCTTCGTGAATGTGGAGGATCTTCCCGTCGGCTGTACCCGTGTATAAGTGACCTGATATAGAAGCATGTGTCAATTATAAAAAAATAGATAGTATTTTGATTCAACACTGACACAACAATTTACAAATACATTCAAAAGCTGCAAGTATTATTTTCTATGGAACCTATCATTATAGATATTCTTAGGTACCAGTTGATCACTATTCCTTGCTCTCTAGTTAAATTATAGGCGGTCATCCTATAAAGTCGTGGACTGACTCTTTAAGGGCATCCTAGTGCATTAATACAGTATGTCCTTGACCATCATGGTGCATAAATGCAGTGAGCTCATGCAGTAACCCACCAGGGCTACATTCATACAGCATGCCGACCCTGCGGGCTGATGCACTCATTATGTCCAGCAAGCTGCATGAATACAGCTTCGGCGAGTTACTCGCCAGGCCTGCATTCATTAGGCCAAAAAAAAGAAGTTGTGTTCAGGTATCCCTAGCGACCCTACTTTGTTTTTATTTAATTTTTTTTTTTTTGGAAGGCATTTTTCTGTTTTTTCCACCAAAAACCAATTTTTTTTCCCTGAAATATATTTTTTCCGAAAATTATTTTTTTCCCCAAAAAATTATAGGAAAATGCGAGGAATTTTATCTCAAAATCCGTAAAAAAAAAAAAAAATTCGACCTACCTACCCTATTTTTTTTGGGCCATGTTACCTGAACACAACTTTTTTTTTTTTTTGGCCTTAATCATGGCAACAAAGGACATGGCCTCAGTATGCGGCCCTCACTTACCGTGCTGGACGGTGATGGACTCAGGCCCCACGAGCTGCCCCTGGTGGAGCTTCTCAGTGGCCGTGAGCAGCTCATTACGTGCCAGGGGGCCTTCTAACTTAGGAGGAGGCGGGAGGCTTTAAAAAAGACAAACATTCAGGGTATATGTTGGCCAGACCTTGTAACGAATCACAGATCGGTTCCAGGGACACAGCTGGGACATAGAGAACAACCGAGAAAAACCGGTTGGCAGGCATTTCAACCTATAACCCCCTCCCCCACAAAATCCATCAAAATGGAAAGGCCTTGAGATCACTATACTCAGCTTCATCAAGAGCCCTCCTAGATCCCCTGCTGGCATCTTGGAACTTGAAGTGGAGGAAAGACGGTGGATGCACTGCCTATGTAGCATCACACCCCATGGGTTAAATCTACTAGACTAACCTACGCCTATCTGTCTAACAACAAAAAAGACAAACATCCCAATTAGGTTAAAACTTGCATCTGAATAGGTTTTTTTTCATGTTTTTTCTGGACAACTAAATAATTTTGGGAGACCACCATTACACTAAGATCAGGGGTGCAGATGTACCTGTAATAGCTACTTTCAAGACTTGGTCAATGAATCATTCTCTCTCCTTTCCATAGTATGCATTCAGAAGATATACTGGTCTTACATGATATTGGATACATAGCAAAGAGCAAATACATACGTAAAAGCTTCGGGTTCAATTGGGCCCTGAACCAACAGGTCCACAGCGATGAGCAGGAGGATGGGTGAGAGGAGGAGGAATGACGCGATCTTAAATAAGGTGAGGAAACTGCAACAGAAAATGTCATAGACATCTACACCTTCACCTCACATCAATATACATACTCATCAAATTTTGTAAATATTTCCCGTTGTCTGTACCTTGACAGCCAAAGTGATCACCTGTTCCGCCAGAAGTCAATAATATGTGATTGGATATATGTAACATTTTTTAAGCATACATATACAGGTGAGCCAGAAAAACTTAGTCAGGAAGACCATGTTGTACGGTATGAGGACTAAATAAAAAACAAAAAACAAAAAAACACACACTAATTCACACATGTGGAATTATAAGATTTCGATTTTAAAAAAAAGGTCTTCTGGTTACCTTTGACTCAGAGGAATTAGAAATATAGATTTGAAATTTGCTGTGCACGCTCCAAAAACAATAGCCTAGCATAGGGCCTACAGTAAGCTGAAGTCATTGGACCCATATAAAAGATGTTTACAAATTACCGTAAACTATCGCGGAAGAATCCGCAGAGAGTGGGAAAGTCAGATCGCCAGTGCAGCGGCCCAGATTCTGGGTGCAGCTTTAATATAAGCTTGTTTCTGCCGCTATAGTACCAGTACAGTACCATACCGGTACAGCATTAAAATAACAATCTCCAGACCCCCTTTCAGGCTTAAATGATTCCTCAAAGTACTTACCCTCCATCTGTTTCTCCGACGGCAGGTTTATTAGCACGTCCGCTGCCTGAGGGAGTGTCTTCATCTTCGGGTCTCGCTACCCGGCGCTTTCTTACACTGCTACTGTCCATACTGTGCTGAAAGTCAAAGAAAGTTTCTACATGAATATCAACATAATGTTATGCATTCATTAGGGCTTGGAGTATCTGACTAAAAGCTAGGCTAAGAAAGATTGCTCGTGTGATTTGCATCACAAATAGGAATATTTTGCGCACCCCTCGCCAAAGCCGAAGGTGCCTGACAATTCCCGCCCCGCCCTTTTAACTATACTGGTACCTGTAGGCCCTAGCGATACCTAGTAAATGTGCAGGCTTTTTTTTTTGCTATTAAAATAGGGGCTAAATAGTTTACTCCCCTGTAACTAATAAATGAACACGCCCTCAACTCACAACAACTCACAAAAGTGTTTTAGATTTAAATTCACAAAAAAATTACTTGATACCAGCTGGTACCGGTACTAGATATATTGGGCCCTATACTATAGGGTCCAATATATGATTATAATATATCTCATTTAGGCCACTCAAAAAAATAAAATGGTTTCTCATCACCGCGCGCATCATAAAAATCACCTTTTGAGGAAAACTTTTTTTTTTTTTTTTGCTAATTTTTCATAAAAAATATGATAAAAATGGACAAATATTGGGTTATTTGGTATCAAATCAAAGCTAATACTGCCAGTACCGGTAATGCAGTAGGATAGAAATAACTCAAATTTTCCCTACTTTTAAAGATCCATAAATTCTTAACTACTAAAATGTGAATTTTGGTCATGAAAAATGTATATCATCCTATACATTTTAACCCGCGAGTAAAAAAAAATTAAAAAAATTTAAAAAGCCTCCCTCATCCAATATTTCAGACCTTGGTGATGAGAAACCACTTTTTTTTGAGTGGCCTTAAACAGGGTAGTATTAGTAATAGGAGTATTTGGATCACTACCCTGTTTAAACTAGGATGCAAAGGTTCTGCTCTAGGATTTGCACACCGTAGGTGTGATGACCGGCAACCAAATTAGGATTAAAGGGTTATTGTCTAAGAGTAATGATACGTGAATGCATCACTGTGCAGTTGAAGTACTATGTCGTCCTTAAAGGGTTATTGTCTATGAGTCATGATGCATGAATGTATCACTATCCAGTTGAAGCACTATGCCCTCATTGAAGGGTTATTGTTTAAGAGGGTTATTGTCTAAGAGTTATGATGCATGAATGAATCATTGTACAGTTAAAGCACTCTGCCATCCTTAAAGGGTTATTATGTAAGAGTCAGAATGCATGAATGAATCACTATTCAGTTGAATCATTATGCTTTCATTGAAGGGTTATTGTCTAAGAGTCATGATGCATGAATGAATCATTGTACAGTTAAAGCACAATGCCGTCCTTAAAGGGTTATCATGTAAGAGTCATGGTCATAACTGAATGACTATACAGTTAAAGCACTATGCCCTCATTGAAGGGTTATTGTCTAAGAGTCATGATGCATTATTGAATCACTATAATTGAAGCACTATGTCGTCCTTAAAGGGTTGTTGTGTAAGAGTCATGATGCATTAATGAATCACTGTGCAATTGAAGCACTATGTCGTCCTTAAATGGTTATTGTCTAAGAGTCATGATGCATTATTGAATCACTGTGCAATTGAAGCACTATGTCGTCCTTAAAGGGTTTTTGTCTAAGAGTCATGATGCATGAATGAATCACTGTGCAATTGAAGCACTATGTCGTCCTTAAAGGGTTATTGTCTAAGAGGCATGATGCATTAATGAATCACTGTGCAATTGAAGCACTATGTCGTCCTTAAAGGGTTATTGTCTAAGAGGCATGATGCATTAATGAATCACTGTGCAATTGAAGCACTATGTCGTCCTTAAATGGTTATTGTCTAAGAGGCATGATGCATGAATGAATCACTGTGCAATTGAAGCACTATGTCGTCCTTAAAGGGTTATTGTCTAAGAGGCATGATGCATTAATGAATCACTGTGCAATTGAAGCACTATGTCGTCCTTAAAGGGTTATTGTCTAAGAGGCATGATGCATTAATGAATCACTGTGCAATTGAAGCACTATGTCGTCCTTAAATGGTTATTGTCTAAGAGGCATGATGCATTAATGAATCACTGTGCAATTGAAGCACTATGTCGTCCTTAAATGGTTATTGTCTAAGAGGCATGATGCATGAATGAATCACTGTGCAATTGAAGCACTATGTCGTCCTTAAAGGGTTATTGTCTGGTCTAAGAGGCATGATGCATTAATGAATCACTGTGCAATTGAAGCACTATGTCGTCCTTAAATGGTTATTGTCTAAGAGGCATGATGCATTAATGAATCACTGTGCAATTGAAGCACTATGTCGTCCTTTAAATGGTTATTGTCTGAGAGGCATGATGCATTAATGAATCACTGTGCAATTGAAGCACTATGTCGTCCTTAAAGGGTTATTGTCTAAGAGGCATGATGCATTAATGAATCACTGTGCAATTGTAGCACTATGTCGTCCTTAAAGTGAGAGCTGCTACAACTGTGGCAGTCTGAGGGTTAGCTTGCCATGTCGCCTTACAAGACCATAGTACATATGAGGCACGCTGCTCAGAAAGCTGATCGTTCCCCTATGTGTATATGACGGCTTGTGAGGAGGAGTCACCTGCTGCTAGTATGTGGAGGGTGGGGTGTGAACAACATATTAGAGCTCTGTAGCCATTGAAAGTTCAGCAGACCGGAATGAGCAGTGCATTCTTGGTTCCTGATGTGTGAAAAACAGAGCTATTGCAGCTTTCAGAGTGAGAGGAGTCGGCACCCGCCTCTGTATGTATTGCCGCGGTTATTATGGCCAGACCAGGCGCCAGGCCTTAAGAGCTGCTTGCTAAGCCAATGGTAGGGTGTGAACAACATATTGAAAGTGCAGCAGACCGGAATGAGCAGTGCATTCTGGGTTCTAGATGTGTGATCAACATATATATTGATTGCAGGTAAAGTCTTATGTGTAACAGGAACGGATTGAGACCTGGGCAGAGCTGAGGAGCGGGGGCTGGAGCCAGGGTTAGGCGACGGATTATAGAGCCTATGTGTGTAGGGTGCTCAGTCCGATCCCTCAATGCTATTTCAATGGGCGAGCAGTCCTTCTGTCTGAGCTTACAGCCCTTTGTCTCCCTTGAGACCTGACCGGACACGGAGTGCCGGTCAATAAAGACTACATTGGTTGGAAAGCTAAATAAGGTCATGGTCCGCCATTGTGATTATTAGGCCCTAATATTCTACACTGACAAAAACCAGGCAGAGTCATGCTTTTGGCAACACGGGATGGGGAAAAAAGTCAGATAAATCAATCATGAACAAAACAAAAGCCAATCACCCCTCTTGGCCTCTGTGAGTCCAACCAACTGATCCTAGCGGGAGGCAGTGAGTGGGTTTGCTCACCCCCCCCCCCCCCCGGGCCAAACCAAGCCCATCCGCTGACCCGCCCAACCGCAGCCCAACCTGAGACCGACTGGGGCCCATCCGGCGCTAGCCTAGGGCCCGGCCTAGGGCTAGGCTCGGCCCTGGAGGCTGGACCAGTAGTTGTTTTGCCTTTGGGAGTGTCTATATTTTTAGCAGTTTGCGCTTAAAAATAGGGGATATACTGATGTAAATTGCAACAAGGGATGTGCCTGACAAGAGAGAATGAGCGATTTATAAATGTCAACCTCCAATTATTGAGTAAAAGAGTACACAAAGGGGTCCAACAAACCTGCAAAATCCCCTCAAGATTTTAGCTGTGGCGTGTTCGATGAGTTAACAGGTATAAGTTTAGCTTTCCAACTATCTAGGCCTACTTAATTATTAATCAATATTTTCTTTAATTCTCAATGATATAATACAATTGGTCATGATTTATAATCATAGCCGCTTTTTATACCAATGAACACGTAAATTGGTTGATACTAGCTATTTGATGTATAACTCTATATTTGGTTATGTACTCCAGTTTAAGCGAACGCGGCCGAGGTCACCAACCCGTTGCAACGGCAAAGTTGTGGCCGATACATTTTCTACCTTACTGTAGATGTCTTTCACAGTGCTAAGTATGAATTATTTACTCTTCCTTTATTTTGCAGTCACAGTTAATCCATCCGTTAACACATGTTATAAAAGCTGAAACTATGGATGTCTTTAGGTTATACGGCGGATGCATTGGGTAAGATCTTGAGTATTACTTCGTGTGGTCCATATTTTCGCTCAAGAAAATTGTCAGTTTCTGTCACTGGGAATCCACTCCCTCTCCACTCCCCCTCTACTCCAGTACTACATAGTGTATAGTAGGCCTAGCTAGTCCGTAGTCAGGAGGGCCAGTGGGCGTAGCCTTCTCAGCATAAACGTTTTAATACTACCGGGTAATAGAGCATCTCTAGTCAATGGCATACTGTTTATTAAGTTGGCCACTTTTACCCCTAACACATTGGCCTTTGGGCTAGCCAAGACTTCCAAGTCCCTCTGCCAATCTTAGAATCTGGCAGAGTAGCTATTTTGATGGAAGTATTCACTCTACAGTCCAATGCTTCCAGCCACATGCCCCTCAATGTATTCCCACCTGTTAACCATAAACAAGACATTCCTGATACATAAATAGATCTGTAATCCTGGCTTTATGTGATGTCAACTCCACTCCTCTGGGACACCCCTCCCACCACTCCTCCCTCAGTGCTGCTGAAATCAAAATGTGCGGCATACACTACCATATTGACATGTTTGTAGCAGTATAAGTATGCTGGACATGTGTAATACCTTTTGGGGAACATGATTGACCATTTTGAGGGACTGACAGTGAGTATGTAATTGAGCTTTCAACCTCGGCGTCGGCCGCCTACTAGACGCCTTGCCACACAGCTAAGTGAGTATGGTACATTTATGAGAACACCCTTTTTATTCTCACTATAGGATCCCTATGTAGCTGCAGTCTGGCGCAGTAGCGCCAGATGTGTCGGACTATGTTTATTGGGACGTTCAATCTTGTATAGATCTATGACCCAAGGGGACAAGTGCTGCAAAACTAGTCCTAGATTTATATAGAAGTCAATGCAGATAATAGAGGTCTATAGATCTAGGGGCCTGATCGACATTGATAATATAAAATCAATCAAGATTCAAGAAGGATTTGTTGACTAACGTAAGCATACATCACCGAGTTAGCATTGATGGTAGGCCTCTAATTATAATTCATAGGCCTACACAGTTTTTATATACTAGTAGGAATAGAATACACGTATACCGTTGATGGCTCCCGGCCTGCTTGATGATAGGCCAAGATCTATACAATATAAAGGTTCTAGTTTCTACAGCTACTATTTGAGAGACCTTTCTATTCTCACCATGCTTGGCATAAGCATTGCCAAACTTATTTTTTTTCAAAACTTTTGCAAGCACTTTGAATTTCAGACAATATATAGACAAATGCCAACGCCCATTGATACCGTCTCTGCCATATTTCACGAGTGGGGGATATGGGCTGTTTCTCCCATGATAAAGTCAGTAAAACGCTATGAAACCAATATTTAAATGTCATTTTTAAATATAGATACATGAAATAAATAGAGATCGACTCTAATCAGTCTGAATTCCTGGTTTCTCCACTTGCGGTACCTTGGATCATATCACACTCAGCTTTGCCTCGTGTGATATGATCCAAGGTACCACTGCATTCTGCAATACGCTAGTGCTGGAGAGACAGTTGCTGTCTGTGGTCTCCCAACATAAACCTAGACTAGTCCTAGTGTTTCAATCAGGAGGCTAGTTTACAATCTTATAATATGCTCACATCGCCAAAAAAATACTTTTATAATAAAAAAACAAAACATACTAGATCCCCAAAAAGTGATATCCAGTCCACATCTCATATATGGAGAGGCTGATATGAAGACCTGTGTAATATCCCAAAAAATTAAATTATCGGAATTTGAAATAATAGATGTCAATTGATGCAGTTTGAAAGCATCCTCCACCAAAGACAATACAAATAAAGTAAAATATGGATGCATTCAGATCTATACATTACCTTTCCTTATTGAGAAATCACCAAATCGATGGCTGTAGCTAAATCCTAGACTAAAATTCCCACAGAGATAACACTCTTTCAGCTTCAATGTCTGTGTTAAATTATGGTAATTTCCTACAGACTGTTGACCAAAGTAGTCAGGCTTGTTACTTTTTGTCGACCAGGGTGTAGCGTCTCTGATTTCCGTCAGCATAAGCTGTCACCAATAAGTAGACATGGGCCCTACCCAATGGTCAACTATGTCAATGTGGGCACCTCAATGTGTATCCTCTATCGTGGCCGCTCATTCTCTAACGACGAGGAGGGGAAAGGGGACCATAAGTGAGGACCATAAGTTAGAACCCAGGAGCGCCCTTTTGAGATCTTGAAAGACCAAAATAAATTCACATCTTCTAAGCAAAAAAACCACGATCTGTGCGTTACTCTACTAATGAGGGATGGAAAATCTTTGGAGTCCATCTTGCGAAAGAGAAATAGGAGCGCTCATATGGAAATCCATCAACCCATATCTTTAAAATAAATGACCACTCCCTGCATATGGGTCGTCTGTTGTGTCGTTGAGGCTGGTGGTCAGTGCAGGCCCTCTGTGTGAGGGCCCAGGCAGCTCACATGGAGCCCACTGTTAACCCTGTACGGACGGCATAATGCATCATGCTCTTGGTCGTATTCGATGTGATACCTAGGGCATTAATACCATTTCCAAATTGCATTTTAGTAATTGGAGTGTTTAATGAATGTAGCGATGCCCTTTATCGTCATGATGCATAATTACAGCCCTGGCGAGTAACTCACCAATGTTGCCTTCAAGCACCATGCCTACCCTACAGCGTAGATAACCCCCAAAGGCATGGTGGCTCGCAGTTATATCTTTTGCATGCTATTATGGCCATATTCACAGGTTAAAAGAGAAATAACAGACTCCAAATTTCTCGCATAGACTTACAGGCACTTGATAAATGGAAACATGATGAAATAAAAAATAGCCCAAAATTAGCCGGTAATGTATCTTTAATGCAATGTTAACTGAAACCCTTATTTCTACCTCCAGAATGACCTCACCACGAAACCTCCTGATGACAATCACAGAGACCGGGGAATCCCGCGATGACGACGACAGCGAATTCACAGACGAAGTGCCAGTAGCGCTCAAGTCGCTTGAACAGTCACTATTTGACGCCATAGCCAAAGGCAACCTAGAGACTCTAAAGGAGCTGCTTAACCTTGGTATCGAGCTGAACGATGTTCGTGAAGGTGAGATCTCGCCCATTATGTGTGCCGTGATGAGTCAACGACCCAACGTGTTAAAGATGCTGTTAGACGCCGGGGCGCGAGTTAACATCGGAGACAACTGGGAGGCACTACATTGGGCCGTGCAGCTCGGAGACATTGAATCAGCCAAATTGTTACTCCAAGCCGGGATTAATCCCGACACGACAGACGCTGAAAACTCGAGCTACACACCGCTGACTCGCGCTGCTAAAGCCGGGAGTATATACGGCATGGTCCTCATAGAGACGCTAATCAGCCATGGGTGCTCGGTGAACAAGCAGGGGTTCATGGGGAACACGGCGCTGCATATCGTGCTGGAGGAGGGGTTGTACGAGGCAGTGCCGCTGCTGTTAGGTAACGGTGCAGACCCCAGTATAGAGAACGACTTCCGCAGGAGCTGCCTGGAGGTGGTGGTCAGCTCGCAGCTTAACGCCGACGTCAAAATGGTGGCCGAGATTCTCGAGGCGTGCTGCCAGCGGTGGGTGTCCGAGGAGGCGATGCAGTACCATCTAGACGGAGCGCTCTACGCGGCCGTTAAGAACGGTCGCGCGGACCTGGTGACCTTCCTCCTGGCGCAGGGTGCGTCCGCAGACTGCAGCAGCTTCGGACCTCGCCGGGTGGAGAACGTGCTGCAGCTGGCCTGTAGCGCGGGAGACAACGTTCACATCGTGCGGCTCCTCATTAACGCAGGAGTACCGCTCAACGAGCGGGACCGGAAGTTAGCCTACCCCATCCACGCCGCCATTGAGCACAGACGGTTGCGGACGCTGAAGCTCTTTCTGGACCTAGGCGCGAATCCCAATGTGCGGCGTTTCAAAGCGTTGGAGACGCCATTACTACTAGCCATCAAACGGGAGTACGACGAAGGTGCATTGGTCCTGATACAGTCACAGTGCGATGCTGACCAGCCTGGGTATGACCGCCTCTCACCGCTCTACTCCGAGGGAGAAATGGCCAAACCGGTGGAATTCGCTCTGAACCGGCACCGCTGGTTAGTGGTGCGGGCGCTGGTAGCGGCGGGATGTGACCAGCTTCCTGTGCGGCTCTGGCTGCGGAGGGTCCTGGAGGAGGGCTACCTCCACTACGGGGAGGAGGCCATTCACGAAGTCCAGCGTCTCGTCTCCGAGCCCATGTCTCTCAAGGACCAAACCCGCATCTTCATCCGGGACCGGCTCGGTTGTAGCCTCCTGAAGGACTCGCATCTCCTCCCCATCCCCGCCGTCTTACGCAGCTTCGTCCTCATGCATGACTTCATCTTAGTGGGAGGGGATTGAGTCGCGGTCCCCCGACGGTCAACCCGCCATCCCTTCACTCCCTCATTGAGTCTCTACGGGGGCACTCCTTCCTCATGTTATCGTTCAGAACAATACTGGACCATGCTCATTGGGAGATGATCTCCTGATGATAAGAGCATGACATGTGTCTTTCTATCTCTGTGGGCATCTTTCTATGTTCCCCTGCTGCTGTTGTGGTCATGCTATGGATGGCCAAGTACAGTTAATATCGCATACTACCGTTGTTCTGTGAGAAATGTATAATTTCTAAGCCTTCACAGTTTATTCTGGACCAGAGGCAGCCCCTCTTTTCTTCCGGAAAAGACTTCCATATCTTGCATAATGGTAACAAAAATAACTACAAAATGTCCCTTCATCTGTCAATCTGCTTTTCATGGAAGGAAAATTACTGTATGATGTTGTTCTGAGAAATTGTACCGGGGATAAATGTTGTATCTCATGCCTGACTTCGTTTTAATGTGTCAAACGTCATTCGCCTCTAAAATGGTCGACAACATTGAACGGTTGTCAGCCAGTGGGGTTGCAATTGCCGCATAGTGCTTTAATGTGCTATGCCCTTTGACGTCATGATACATGTTTTTAGCCTTGGCGAGTACTCTCCAGGGCTGCATTCACGTATCATGCCGACCTCACATGAGTGTATCAACCTTGTAGGGTCAGTATGATGCATGGATGCAGCACTGGCGAATAACTCACCACCAGGGCTGCATTCATGTATCATATGACGCCAAAGTGCATAGCGCCGCATTAAAGCACTATGCGATCATTAAAGGGTTAACACAAATGAATGTTTTCTATGGGAACGCTCCAACACTGCACACATTCCCCCTAACCCCCTCTATACTGCTACTGGGTGATAGCTCAAAGACAAATCTCACCTCATCTAAAACTAAAATGGCATGTTCCCAGTACCTGGTGCATGCATAATGAAGGTATTAACAAAGACTGGCATAATAAAAGCACAAGTTGTAACTGTTGTATGAAACCTGGGCGTCTTTGATGACTCCGCCATTGTAAATCAGAAATCGCAGCGTGCTTGATAAACATTGTACGCCCCTATCGGTGTACATGTATACTATATACATATATGTGTGTCCTATATTAATGGTGTATTCACACCCGTGGTGGGAAATATAAATGGTGCATCAAAAGTTACTCTTTTTGATATATTTTTATGTATTGAGGTACGAGTCCATATTTGTGCTGAGTAAGTGCTTCTTGATAATGTCTCAGCCGTCCTTTGTATTGTGGAGGTTATTTCTATAGAACCACAACGGCATATAATATATATTGTTAATTTACTATGGAAATAGGTATTTGATGTGTGCTTTGTCATATTGTGGGCCCCCTTTATTATAGGTACTTAACCCTTTAAGGGCGGCATAGTGCTTTAATGTGCTATGCTCTTTGTCGTTATGATGATTGGATCCAGCTCTGGCGAGTAACTCACCCGTTCTGAGTTCATGGAACTGGGTAGAAAAACTTCTAACGAGGGCAACATGATGCATAAATGCAGCCTCGGCGAGTTACTCGCCACCGCTGCATTGGTGTGTCATTTTAACGACAAATCGACAGAAAACCTTAAAGGATTAATCCGTCGTGAATGCCCTGATCTATTAAGGACAACATTGTCATTATGCTTTATTGAATGTTTTTTTTCTTGGATCTAAACTGGAACCAATAGTTGGTACCTACTATTTGTTGTTGTAGAAATATAATTTCTTCCATCATCAAATTGGTCATGTTATCATTGGTGAAATATGTGAAACTTTCTCGAGAAATGCTGTTTATTGTTATATACGTTGTAGTGGAATGTGCTTTGAGGTAGTTAGTGAATTTTCTTTGACTTTCTAAATAGATTTTCAACTTTTTGGTATGACATGAATGGGTATCTCGTTGGTTACCGTACTTTATATCCTAATTCTATGTACCCGGTAGATGGGTTCAGTAGTTTTTGATTTCTTTTCATTTCACTGTTATACTGGTATATATACCTTTAAGGGCCGCAAAGTGCTTTATTCATGCTCCATGCCCTTTATCGCAATGAATTCTGGGCTGGTCGATTATTCACCAGTGCTGCATTCATGCATTATGCCGACCCTATGGGGGCAATACACTCTTGAACAATCAGCATGAAAATGCATGAATGCAGCCCTGGCGAGTAGAGTTCCAGTACTGCATTCATGCACCATGACAACAATGCATAGCACATTATAAGGACTGCGGCCCTTAAAGAGTTATAGATTATGACCAGATCATGAATAAAATGCTGCTGTCCACATTTTGGCATTTAGCCCTTTTTTGATGTTGTCGTGGGCTGTGGTATATCATAAATGTAACTTACAAACGTGGCCATGGGATATCCCAGTCACTATACTAAGGTGTATACATGCATTCATTTCTTTGATATTATGTTGTAATCTTCCTCCAGTGGACATATATTACCAACAGAATGGACAGAAGTGTTGTCCCGATCCTTATATTTGTCTAGATTCCATGTCCGAGTGTGTACATTGCTGTTAGGTGGGTTAAGTGTGGTGCGCTTTGGGGACATCAGTGGTCGTCATGATATAGCGTCTATAAGTGTAATTACTGGTATCCGACATTGAGACAGGTGGTATTAAACATAATAATATTACCTACCGTAAAACCTCTCTGATAAGCCGACCTCCCTTATAAGCCGACCCCGACCTTGAGAGACTATTATAAGCCGAATTTAGATCCATTTAAACATGGTTAAACTATAAAGCACTAGATAAAAAAACCTCCCATATAAGCCGAACCCCCTCTATGAGACAATGCTATAAGCCGAATCAAGCCTAAAATCCCCCAAAAAGGTCGGCTTATCAGAGAGGTTTTACGGTACAATGTATTTGACCCTTTAAGGATGTCATAGTGCCGTTATGCATTACACCTTTTGTCATTAGGCCAAAAAAGAGAGGTTTGTTTCAGGTAACATGGCAAGAAAATCTAGGGTCGGTAGGTCGGATTTTTCTTTTCTTTTACTTTTTTTTTCAAACATGAAAGTACTAGCCAGCCTCTCCGAAGACCGTAAAATTGACCCAAAAAGGGTAAGAATACAAAAATTTCTTCAAAATTGCAAAAAAACCCACATAGGGTCGGCCTTATGTTGATAGGGTCGGTCGGGTGACCTGGAACAAACCTCTTTTTTTTGGCCTTGTCAGCATGATGCATGAATGCAGCCCTGGCACCATGTGGCCGTTAAAGGTACAACAGGGCACTGGACGTAGTAACAAACTATTTGAAGGAAAAGAAAATGAATAAAGATGCAGCCTATCACGTTATACCGCCATACCAGTACCAAAGTCTGGGTTTAATATGTAAATATATAGTGGATTGGTGAAAGGGTTTGCCGCATTGCGTTGAGTTTCAAATTATGAATGTGATGTTCTAAACGTTACGGGTCAGCGATGGATGGGTGTTCATGGATTTGTCGACAGGAAACACCAATTTATTTTGACGTGACGTGTGTACGATAAGACCCGCTCAGTTTGGTTGTATCGCCCGCTCGTTTGTTTATCATCCCTTATTTTAATACGCATAAAAAGGGCTTTCAATATACCCTCATTGTTAGGTATGGCATATGAAAAAGAAATTGTATCCATTTCTCGATCTGCAATTTTTGGAGTTGGGTCACAAATTGTCATATTTTATTGTTATCCTGTGCCTCAGTTTAAGATGGTGCGCGTGCTTATCGTTATTCTTGATATGGTAGTGTGAGGTCAAAGGTGTTTTTTGGGGGTGTGAATATGACAAGTCTTGTTTTAGATAATACTCAATTATTCATACTGTATTCGACATAACTACCCCCCTCTTCCTAACCCACTGTTAATAAGCCTCTGTTGGGGGATATTTCAGACCAGAAGTTCCAAGAAATTTCACTATTTTCCTACCACCTTAGCACGTTGAGTGCTTGAAGAAAATTGAAAGTTTAAGCCTAACTTTTTTTTTCCAATAAAAAAGATAAAATTAAATCACCTGACACGGAAACTGCCTTGGTGTATCCGTCAGAGGATTGCCGGGTCGTGGTATTTAATGAATCTAATTGTATTAAACAAAAAAGACATACTCATAATCCACGTACTGGTATACAAATATAGCCACAATAATAGATGCATGAAGAAAAATCACTTGAAATGGTATATCTGAACTCAGATCATGACATTCTTGCATTCTATTCGGTCCAGCAGCATCTGTATATTGAGTTCATACATTAAACCCTTTAAGCGCAGCATAGTCTTTTAATCTAGTATGCCCTTTGTCATCACGATTCATGGATACAGCTCTGGTGAGTTTATCCGCCAGAGGTGCATTTATGCATCATGCCATCAAAGGACATAGCTCATTGGTGCATCATGCGGTCCTTAAAGGGTATCATAAACACTGCATGTATACTTTCTGCGGTCTATGCTATCTATGTACGCTTTGGGGGAAAGTCGAAAAATATGTTGTAGCAATGAATTATGATGTAACCATCTTCAAGAGTTAGTTAGACAATCTTTTGACATGAATGCCCATAAAGGCCATATTCAATATTACCAGGTATTAAACATAATACACGGTAATGTCGAAATTATACTATTCAAAAAATGTATGTTATGAGACATTTGTCCTTTTTTGTTAATGTTATGGACAAAGGGAATGTAACAGCTTACATGTTAAGAATTGTATGGTGGAAAGTACCAATAGTATATGCTACTTCAATATATGTGTTCATAGCAAACCGATGAAGGGTGTAAATGAGTGGTGTGTAAGTTCACGCGTTTCAGTGGCCGCATAATGCTTCATCGCGCTTTGCAATTTGTTGTCATGATGCATTCATGCATGCATCATGCCGTTCCATCTGGAGTGTATAAACATTGTAGGATGAGCATGAAGCTTGAATTCAGCATTGGCGAGTGACTCGTCAGGGATGCAGTCATGCATCACGACGCCAGAGGGCCTAGTGCGTTAAAGCGCGATGCGGTCTTTAAGTGTTAAGAATGAACTTTATTTTTTCACAGTAAGTGACCAAAAGCCCTACAGTGTACTTGTCGATGTATGTTTCCATATGTGCCCTTTCTTACTAAAGTCCATAAGAAAGGGATGGATGTGGGTTTTCTATGTATATATACTTATATGTATACATGTATATGCACATACGTGTATAACAGTTTCTATTGTATATCAAGATCAATTTGTCAGTTATTTATACTGAAAACTAACTATACTTTCTATACTGTCACATATCATACCTTTGTGAAAGCGATACTGGAGACAAAGGGGGTCGGTATGTATATCATACATCCCTGTAAGGATGGCATGTCGCTAAAAAAAAGACATTTGGCTTCATGATGCACCAATGGAGCCCCGGTGAGTAACTCGCCAGGGCTGCTTTGGTGCATCATGCCGACCCTTCGGGAGTGTCTCAACCCAGTGTGGTCGGCATGATGCTTGAATTCAGCACTGGCGAGTCTCTCGCCAATGCTGCATTCATGCATCATAACGACCATCGGCATGATGCATTATGCCGTCCTTAAAGGGATATATTGATGGGTCGGATTGCAGGTGATGTTTGAGATGGTGGATGTTGAGACAGTGTCTATATTATGGTGCCTAGACGTGTGACATTCTTATATTGATATAATACCATTGACAAACTCTACATGTGAACTGTTTGTCTTGACATAATGTATAGTATACCCCCATGTACTCTCAATCCCAAATCCTTCCGAAGGAAGGCTCTGGGGACAGCCAAATGACCTTGAACTTTGGATTTTGCTCGGCCTGGGCAACCCCTGCTGGTAGGCTGGAACCAGCGAACAGGAACAGGAAATGGAACCAGAATGTATGATGGTAGTTTTAGGTAGATTTACCATCAGCCTTTCTGGTTCTATTACCTGTTCCTGTTCGCTGGTTCCAAGCTACCAGCAGCGGTTGCCCAGACCCAGCAAAATCCCAACATTTGGCAGTTACCAGAGCCTTCCTTCGGAAGGATTTGGGAACGAGAGTAACCCCCTTGCAGCTTGACCAGTATAACCCTTTAAGGATTAAGTACTATGCCCTTTGTCAATATGATGCAGGATAGTGACCCTGGTGAGTAACTCGCCAGTGCTGCATTCATGCATCATGCCGATCCTATGCGGTGAGGCATTCCCAACAGGTCGAGTATAATACATGAATGTAGCCCTGGCGAGCAGTTCGCCAAGGCTGCATTCATGCATCATGACGACAACGGGGATAGTGCATGCAAGTGCTCTGCAGCCTTTAAAGGGTTAAAGTAAAGAATCCGCCTGTTATGTGCTGATTGTTGTTACTGAAGAATTTCATCGTGAAATGCGGTCATTTGAAATATGATATAGTGCATCATTATTTGAAATATGATATAGTGCATCATTAATTGAGTTATGAAATGCGATATGTTACAATGTTAGGAACCGCTTTAGTAGACAGTGCACCGACTTATTCACTATCCCCAGACCCTGCGTATATTCTGTTTTATATTTTTCATAGACGCATATTGACAACACGCTTGATTTTGATGGAAGGTTAGCTTTTTTAAGCTGCTTGTCATTAGTTTGACTTATATTTTTGAAAATATATATTTTCTCAAAGTTACCCAAAATTAAAAGTGACCCACGTTGATTTAATCCTCTTCATTTGTTAATGTTAATTTAAGATGATTTAAAGAGAACTAGGGTCGGCTGAAATGCTACAGGGTACTTTTTCGATTTCCTACAAGTTCCTCCCCTTAAAGCTGGGCCGTGAGGACATAAGTTCAGCATTTTCCATACATGGACTAAAATAACAGTTCCACCAGAGGGCAACAGTGTTTGGACAGGGGACCATGAACACTGTCCAGCTACAACATATTCACCCCATCTTGTGCCTGTAAGAGCTGAGCTCCTAGCCCTTAAGAGCCCTCTTGTGAATGAAAACTGAACTATATCCAAAAGTGCTTTTGCCCTCACTTCAACCATGACGGTCAACCTTTAATTCCTGATGTAGTCAGGTAATACTAATTTTGTGAATCCCCACAGTTTACGTCTGCTTCTGCAGTTTGATTGCCATAATTTACCACGGTCATTTGTTGTTGTAGTTTCCAAACGCCATTTGTACGTCATCCCTTAGTCCCTGTTAACCCTTTAAGGACGACATAGTGCTTAAATGTCCTCTGCCCTTTGCTATGATGCATGAATGCAGCTCTTGCGAGTCCACGTGCATGGCTGCATTTACGCATCATGCTGATCCCATTGCATACACACCCGTCATAAAGCACCAACGCAGTGCCAGCGAGTTACTCGCCGGAACTGCGTTGTCTTTTAGCACCATTTACTCCTTAAAGGTCCAAACTGTTGTAGCGCCTGCCCTAATATAAATGGATATTTACACTTGCTTCACATTTGCTACCACATAGAATTGTGAACCCCGGTCTATTCCCCTTCTTTGTTTATCGATAGATGGAGATAGAAATAGACCGTTGTGATGTGTTCATCCATGTTGTGTTATGGTCATCGACTAATGTTGTTCGTAATTGTCGAGTACTTTTTCCATTATCGGGCTCCTCGTTACGATTTACGCTCATTGTTGGTGTTGATTGAGGGCACCTCATATTCCGTCAGATATTGTTGCTCATTCATTTGAAAGTTCCTCCCCCATTTTACCATTTTAAGATGTGGACAATTTGTTATTATCCTTATATTTCTATGCATATATTATGGAAGAAAAGCCGCCAGTTGTTGTAAAATGTTCAAATAAAATTAATGATTTTCTACTTTGAGTTGTGTTAATTTTTGTAACTCTCCAATGATGGCCTTAATTCATTATGAGAGCAAAGGGCACTCTCATGATGCATAAATGCAGCGAATCTGCACACCAGGGCTACATTTATGCATTCTCTGAGTCGCCCAAGCAGGGTTGCCACTGACAAGATAAATTCAAATTCCCTGACTTTTCCCTGACATTTCCCTGACATTATATCACATTCCCCTGACAATCTCGACATAAACCCTATGTTTTTAAATGCCCTCCAACTATGAATATGCACTCTTTTTAAAGTTATCTTTCACTTAGCGAGTGGTCATTATTTAACAAAAGGGGTTTTGTGTATTGCGTGCGTGCATAAATTTTACCCCCTCCTTTTTGAGGATTTAGATATTTTTCTCCATTAAAATCGTAATGAAATACAGGCTTTTTCAGAGAAAACGGGTGACTTTTTTTGGTATTTCAAATATTTTCCCTGACAAAAAAATATTTTCCCTGACATTTTCAGAAAATATCATTTTCCCTGACATTTTGCCAAAAAATCTGAAATTCCCTGACATTTCCCTGACCTGGAACGAAGAATATTTTCCCTGACATTTTCCCTGACAGTGGCATCTCTGCCAAGCCTGTAGGGGGCGCTGTACGCAGAATTGGGAGCCATTTTGTTGGGGGACGTATAACGTTACTGGGTCTGGACGTAGCATACAAATATGTTCATCCTGATGAAATATGTGTGTAAATTTGTAAGTACTCTTGGATGAATCTGGAAATATTATTCATCTCGGTAAATTGACCATTTTAAAAGCCTAACTTTGCCTTATTTTACTACAATCGGCGATTTTTAGGGGGGCGTCCTATCAAGTTCAGTGCATTACGTCCCCCAATAAAATGGCAGAATTTTGACAGGAAGTCGCCATAAGACTCGGAGAATCATGTCAACCCCCTGGAACCTCTGGATATTTTTTTGCCGCGAGTCGGTGAAAACGCAAAAAGTTGCGTTTTTTGTGGTAACCCTGGATCCTGTAACGATAGTCAAACACAGTAGAAAACAGAAAACTCCTTCACGGGTCAGCCTTTGTTAAAATAGGTTTATTACTCTTTTATACATTGTACAACAAAACCAGTTTGCCACTTGCATGTACATGGTACACTACGTCATTGACATGTCTAGTACAGAAGGGGGAGAGGACGTGTCGTCAATCTACTTAACTCTTTAAGGCCAGACCAAAAAAAAAGTTGGTCAATGGATTTCGCATAACTTATTTTCGGAAATGGAATTCTTTTTTTTTTTTGAAAAAAAAATCTTCCAGTAATTCCCCCAGATCAACCAATAAGTTAGGGGTCCACTACGAACTTTTGTCGCAGGCTGGGTGGAAAAAAATTGTCGCTCCCTCCACTTTTCCACCGACAAAATCCATTGACAAAAAAAAATCTTAAAAGAAAATGATTATTTTTTCGCTCGCTTGCACCATTAAAAAAAAAGTGAAATCCATTGACCAACTTTTTTTTTGGTGTGGTCGAAGGACGGCGTGTTGCCTTAAAGCAAAAGTTGCTGTCATGATGCACCAACACAGTATCGGTAAGTCACTGTGCATCATGCCGACCCTTCAGGAGTATGAACCATGTAGGGTCTGCATGAGACATGAATGCATCTTAACGTCCAAAGGGCATAGCGCATTAAAACACTCAGCAGCCCTTAAAGGGTTAACGTAATTACCACACGCGTACACAGACAACTAAAGGGTATCAGCTACGGGTTCGACCTTGTGATTCAATAAATATAATCGTTTTTAAACATGCTCCTTAAATTAATTGGAAAGCACAATTATTGATTGGCGTTCTGCATGGAAGTAATTCTATTTATAAGGACCTACGTAACCAGTATACCACGGGTACAATCCACACAGAAGCCACATTTGCCACAGTTAAACCTTCGGATGATTGTCCTAATTTACCGTAATTTCCTGCATATTACCCGCATATTGCGTATTACCAGCACCTGGATTGGATAACCCGCACCTGGGGTCTGAAAATTGCTATTTTAGTACTGTACTTGTACCGTAATTCTAAAACCCTTGTATTACCGGTATTTAGACTTTTGAATATTGTATGCCCTGCACTAGAGATACGGCTCGCTTATAACTGCGGGTAATATGCAAGGGTTTACGGTTCTAAATGTGTTTGATACTCTATTTACGCACTACTCATTTCATACGGGATTCTAGACTAGACCAATCAGATAGCTCCCTCGGTACCACAGCATGCATGGTACCTGTCCTGACAGCTCTTATCAGTGCTTATCTCTCCTAACCAGCGAAATCAAAGATGGTGGAAAACTGGTTGAACTGCTAAAATAGTCATATGCCCATCTTGAATCTAGCACTCTTTGGTGCAGACCCAGTAAAGTAAATGTATTTTATATCAAGATACAGATTTGGAGCCTCTTAATTCAACGCATAGGAGCGATTACTTTTTTAAACCCTCATGAAACATAGGTACCGACCCTGCTGGGTTGATACACTCCCGCAGGGTTGGTATGACGCGACGATGTAATTCCAGCGAGTTACTCGCCAGCACTACATTGGTGCACCATGATGACAAATGTCGTGTTACTCCTTAAAGGGGTGAAAAATCAAAGCGTGTTCTTTCATATAGCGCAGCCACACCTATGCAGTTCAGTTGTGACACCCATGTCTATTGTCGTTCAATAATACTAATAGGTTCTTCTAGGTCAGACTATCATACATCCCACCTATAGTTTGGTGTCGAGGCGGGGAACAGTCGCCATATTTGTCACGTATAATACACCCAACTTATCACATTTCACATGGTTGATGCTTCCTTCTCTAAGCTTTGCACAACACTACTCTACCTACCTAGTACTTTGGACACCATGATTCTATCCTACAAGTTAACACGCTGTACGGTAAAACCCGGCATACAAGCCCATCTTTCATTAGAGCTTCAAGGAAATTCTTAAAATTTCTTCAACTTGATTCATGGAGCTACAGTGAGGGTCCCTTTAGAATTCAATTCATTGAAGAATTTACCTCATATTTTTAAGCCGACTCGCAATTTTAAGATAAAAGAACCCCAAAAAACAATAGAACAGCTGGGGTTGTATGCAGGGATTTGCCGCATATATTTGTACATGCCTACCTCTCCACAAATATACACTCACAGAAATCCTATACTGTATTGCCTAAGAAATTAAAGTATACACGTACTAACATGTGTATATATTGGTTCCATTTTCATAAAATATTGCTGTGCTATTCATGCCTGGAATTGTTGCCCACCCTTTATGAATGACATTTTCAGTTCCGCAAGATGCATCACTGGCGAGTTACTCGCCAGGGCTGCATTCATGGATCATGATGAAAAAGCACATTAAAAGCATTAGTCTTAAAGGGCTGAT
This sequence comes from Harmothoe impar, assembly GCA_947462335.1. Lineage (NCBI taxonomy): Eukaryota > Metazoa > Annelida > Polychaeta > Phyllodocida > Polynoidae > Harmothoe > Harmothoe impar. The sequence continues at coordinate 15,549,896 of OX381707.1, read as the reverse complement.
GAATATCACCTGATGGAAACCATTTAGATCATTTTTACTGAAGAGAATATTGTGCATTTATTTCACTTTGCTGAACGCCTCCACCTAACTTAGGCCAAAAAAAAAAAGGTTGTGTTTCAGGTAACATGGTCTAAAAATCTAGGGTAGGTAGGTCGGATTTCTTTTTATTTTAAATTTTTTTTTTACTTTAGCCTGAAAAGTACCCAGGAATCGACTCACGACCAACAATGCCGACTGCCGACGACCGCCTCGACTCTTGAACTATCAGATCAACCCTTAAATAGCCCCCCCCCAATTTTTTTTTTTTTTTTCAAAATTGCATAAAAATTTCTAGGGTCGGCCCTGCTTTGCTAGGTAGGGTCGGGTAACCTGAAACACACCTTTTGTTTTTTTGGCCTTAGTTCTACACACTCCACATTTCTAAATATGACAACTTAAAGTTAGTGATCCATTTCTTAGACAATAAACCTTAATATCAACTATAAGATGATAAATGGCAAAATTGAAGAAAATTCCACTACAGAAAATTGTATAAAACTTAATTCTGAGGACAAATTCAAAGTGAGGAAAATATATCTTTGGTAAGTTAAATTCAAGACCAGTTCATTTATTTTTCTTATTCAGTTTTTTCCCCTTTAGTTTATATACACAAGGTACATAGGTAATCTAGTACATAATATGTAAGATGATCACAGAAACAGGCCACCAGTTGGTAAAGTTGAAATCCTGATAAAATATACACTTACTACTAACTCAGTGAATAGTATGTTGGATACACAATAATAGTACAGACCTAAATACAATGAAATTTATACATAATATCAATTATGTGGGAAATCAAAATTTGTTTTGATTATATTAAACTGATCTTATCACGAAATGCGCCATATTTTTCGCAGCGAGTCGAGCCTGATTATACCGCATCCGACTTGAAAAGTGCTCCCCCTTATTGGGCCATTTTCTAAAATAGAAAAAACTACCGTAGTTGTTTTTTTGAGCTGATTAAAGTTTTCACCACTAAAACGTGAGTAACAATTTTTTAAAGCGCACACTATGTCGAACACGGTAATTGCGCAACATACCAAATTTTACATCCTATTCTAGAATTACCTACAATCAAGTTAGGCAAAGATGCCGCTCCTAGGTAGCAAAATAAGTATGAAATCTTAAGATTTTTTATCAATTTTCTGTAGAGAATTGACAGAAATTGATACAGAACTTCCAGTGAAAAGATAGGAACTTCTGCAAAAGCACTAGAAGTGGCATCCCTGCTGAATTGTAGGTTTTTCTAAAATAAATAAAGGACCGAGAAAGGATCAGTGCATGCATTATGACGCTAAAACATGTGACAACCCTGATCGGTCTTCACGTGGACCCTCTCTGTACCCAATTACGTGCTATTGGCCGTCATGGAAGGCACGGACACATCGAGGATCACCGTTACCGACATGTTCAACTGCTCTAAACATTCTCACGCATTCAGTCGTTTAAATCATGATCCTGTCGCCGCCATATTCTACGCTCAGACAAAATTATATCTAACAAAATAACAAGTGGGTCAGAAATCGCACTTACTGGTCAACAAAAGCAGGGTATCTTACAATTTTGGTCAACTTTTTACAGGAAATTCTCTTAATTCTACATATAAATGCGATAAAGTGGCATCTCTACAGGAGGCAGAACTTTGGTGACGCTGATGTTCAACCAGTGTTTCTAATAATAATTTTGATATTTTGAACGTTTTATTTTTGAGGATTGCTACAATATCACGGTGGCGATGACCCCAAATTAGAAAAGCATTCTGTACCACATAGAAGTGCCTCATATTACAGGAATGTAAGCTTGATCATTCAGACAAACTGATTATAGCACTTGTTCAGTGGTGAGCGCCCGTCCACAGCTGATTGTTTGCGCCAGTTGGCAGAGGCTGGGAGACGCCGGTCGGATAATGATATACCAAATTTCTATATTATCGGGATGGGTCGGTTGCTATATGTATTTAGCGAGGGTATCGTTGAGACAGTATCATAGCTCAATTTATACCAAAACTATAACTTTCTGGCCATAATTCTCCAAACTAAATCGCATTAAAGGTGTATAAGGATACATTTATAACATAGTGGACAGAAATCATATGAAATGAATAACAAAGTTTAAACATGCCTTCACATAATCCATTGTTATTCAGACTTTGAGTGAAGAATCAAGAGGAGTGGTAGTCACCCTATTATTGGCTGCCAGTTATATACAGGATGTACTCATTCTATCTAATAATTACTAACCATTTAAACCTTTAAGGACGGTATGATGCATTAATGCATCATACCCTAGGTCGTGATGATGCATGAATGCAGCTCTTGCAAGTAACTCGCCAATGCTGCATTCAAGCATCATACCGATCTTATGAAGTTCAGACACTGCGGAAGGGTCGGTATGATGCACCTATGCAGCACTGGCAAATTACTTGCCGGGTATGCATTGGTGCATCATGACGAGAAATGTAATCTTTTAGCGACATGCGTCCTTAAAGGATAAAGGGCCAAACAGCGCTTTGATGTACTGTACACCTTTTTTTCTTTTTTCTTATACCACATTTAAGCACTATGCGGCCCTGTAACAGCATAGACATGACTATGGTCAGTTGTGTAGTGCACAGTGTGATAGAATACAATAACAGCAGTCTCAATCCATATATGCTTCATAAACCCAGTACCTGGCACTGGTATCTAAATTGTTAATACCAGGAATAAATAATAAACAGAAATATTTCATTTTGACATAACATCACTCTTTTACTAACTTCTAGTTGTTTTCCATTCTATATTCATACACATTAATGGGACAATGCAAAGTTGGAATGGATCCTTCTTTATAAACCAACAAAAAAGGAGGTTCTACTTAAATCCAAACACGATTTGTGTCACATACTGTCTCTTAACGTCACTTAAAATCCTCCCAAAAGTGAATAAAATCTAACGTGTGATCCTAATCACAAAAGACACAGGTATTTGTTTTTCATTGGATAAACATACTTATGTGTGAGTGTAATATGTGTGAGTGTAATATGTGTGAGTGTAATATGTGTGTAGTGTAATATGTGTGAGTGTAATATGTGTGAGTGTAATATGTGTAAGTGTCATGTGTGTAGTGTAATATGTGTGTAGTGTAATATGTGTGAGTGTAATATGTGTGTAGTGTTATATGTGAGTGTAATATGTGTGAGTGCAATGTGTGTAGTGTAATATATGTGAGTGTAATATGTGTGAGTGCAATATGTGTGAGTGTAATATGTGTGATAGTGAATTTGTACAACTCATGTCCCAACCCCAACCCTATCCTGAATCTGGGTCCTGCTGGTGAGTGCTTATCATGTACTTAGATACAGTACTCTCTTATAATCATTCATTGGTCAATTCTGGCATCAGAAATGAATTCCTTGTTAAAAGGTACCCTCAAGTCATGTGTCATACATGTATGTTATTCCATTTTAGGCCAGCAGGTGGGTGTGGGTGAGCAGGTGGGTGTGGGAGAGCAGGTGGCTGTGGGTGTGCAGGTGGGTGTGGGCGACAGTTGCAGGCTGCGGGCATGTACCGCCTTCTGTCGCTATCAAAAAGCGAGTCGATCGGAAGAAAACGGCGAAGATATGGGTGGTACGATTTCGTCTGCACACGTTGAGATCTCGCGCAGTACGAGAAGTACCAGTGGTGCCACTCTTTGTTTGACAAAGAATGCAGTAATTTATGTACTGCGCGTCCTCTTTTTGTCCACGGGAATAGACAGTGCCCTCTTTTATCGAACTTTTGGTCTTAAAAAAAGTGTCTTACCCCACGAGAAATCTATGTTTATATTGAATTAACTACTACTGCAAAAAAGGACATAAAGTCTATTCTAGTACATTCATGTTTGTCTACAGTGCTGAAAAGTAGGCTCATTTTTTTATAGGTATTTTTTGTTCAATTTTTTAGGGGACAACCAGTCGATAGAAATGGATGATTTTTATATCATAGAAAAGGAAAAATGTTGAACTTTAGGCTATAGGGCAAAAATTTTACCTCAGCCAAATTTTTCACCCCAAAAATAATCAATGAAATTTTTTTTTCTTTTCTCAGCAGGGTGTCTCACCAAGGCGTCGTATAAGACACTGGTAGCAAAGCTACCTGTGTCAATAACTAAAATGATACATTTGTGAGACTATAATTATTTCATGTTCATACATGGATAGGCTTTCCTTTCTACACTAGACTCCGTCTGGATTTGCAATGTTTTCTGGCTAAGTTGCCATGACAACACAATGAAACATGATGCACTAGAAAACTTAAAATGGTGGCATCCAGGCAGACCGACGTTAAAATATTACCGGCCTCTCTCCTCATTTAACTGATTATTTAAAAATAAGGAAAGAAATCTTGTCAATTTATAACGTCATATTGCTAATATTGATAGAGCTGTTGTGAAGTATCAAGGTGTGTGGATGTAGCCCGCGGGTGGTCGGCGTGCGAGACGTGGGAAGCGGAGACTGTTCGGGCGGGGGGTGTCGTTACTGACCATTAGCCTCCTATAAAAGTGTCTTGGCAGCGAAGGACGATCACAGAATGACGCAACACTGATTTGTCTTTTTTGCCTGAAATAGTTTGAAATATTTCCATTGAGCATACCAGAGGGTGATTTACGATAATGCGCAGAGATAGATATTAGTCATTGGTCTAGATGGACTTTGGTAATCTGTATACCAAGTATATCGGTTGGCATGTTAAAAGTGATCAAATTGCTATTATTTTTTAGACACATCATTTAATGCATCAATTATGTGTGAAGAAAATGTACTTTGATTTATCAGATCTGATTAAATCACTACAAACACTATTTCTAATACTCAGTACAGCATTTAGGAGATGGGTGATCATATCCATGGCGCTGCTGGACTTACAACACCAAAAAAAAAGTTGGTCAATAGATTTCACTTTTCTGTGTATATAATTACCCCATAATTATATAAGTATAATGCTACCGGTATGTTGGTCATAGTTGGTTATATATGTTTACTTAGGTTTATACTAAGCCTACCTGGCCTGCTGGCTCTGTATGCCCCAGGTCAGGGTCAAGGTTGTCCTTCTTCACTGGACCATGACCATCTAACAGGGATCCACACCTGCGACTTTTTTTTAAAAAATTTTTACCCACCCTTTGACAAAAGTTCTTAGTGGATCCCTAACAGAAAAAGTTATTGGTTGATCTAGGGGCATACTGGGAGAAAAATTTGAAAAAAAAAAAGAATTCTCAATTTTGAAAAAAAAGAAGCGACCGAAATCCATTGACAAAAAAAATTTCCATTTCCGAAAATAAGGTGCGCGAAATCCATTGACCAACTTTTTTTTTTGGTCTGGCCCTATCATGCAAAATCCAATAAATGCATTTCACTCCAAATTCTAGTTCTAGTACTGTAAATAGCAGGAGATATCTGGGTTTGGTTTAGGGATGCATTATTTCATACAACAGACAGTCAAGGATATAACGTGGACATAACATGCGAAATACGAATCTATTACTAATATCGGAGTCTTGGAAGGATTTTTGAAATCAGGGGGAGTACCTGGGAATTGGCATATAATTTGTTGGGCCATAACAATTGTTAATTTTGTCATAGATTACCAACATAATACAGAGCTAATCGTCTATCATGTTTCATGATATAGTCTAACAGTAAAGTTAATTAAGACATTTTCAAGACAATAACAACGCAAGCTTACGACAAGAAAAGATGTTTTGGGTAACACAGCTAGATACCATGGGGGTAAAAAAAGTGGGGGAAACATGTAAATGATAAATCACGAATCTTCGCATGGGCAGAAATTACTTTTCATTCTTTTCAGTGGGGGCAGTGTTCCAATTTGGTGGTATCGTTGTTTTTCACGAGGGGGAAAAGTATTTGCCCCTGTCAACGAGTTGGAATGATTCGTGCGCGTACCCTTTCATGAATAGAAATATGCAGGCTTTTTTGCTGAAAAACAGGCGTTTGCACAAACTAACTAACATTGTATTTGCTACAAGAAATGCATCTACTATCTACATAACGACAGGGCACGGTACAAGACACAGAGACAAGGGATAACCCTTTAAGGGCCGCATAGCGCTATACGGCCCTTAAAGGCATTTAAAGTGACTCACAGTCTTGTAAAACGTTTTAGAAGAGGCGCTGAGATCCTCTGACTTCCCTACAAGATCATCCAACTTTTCTCCTCTGTCCAAGATGCTCTCAATTGTGCCGTGCTAATAAGCGGGTTGGGGCAGAGATAAGATATTAGTACGGGGGGAATAAGCATCATATTATTAACACGGCTTATACTTACAGTTTTGTAAAATGTCTTTGATTGCATGCTAAGTCCTTCCGATTTGTCAACCAGATCGTCTAGTTTCTCACCACGTTGTAACACAGCCTCAATAGTCTCATGCTAGACACAGAAATGTAATTTTAAAATAAAGGTAATAAATATAAATCAGGCCCTGGAAATAAATGCTTGTTATAAGGAATGATGATTGCTATTGTGCTACACGCTTTCCACAGTCCGCCTGATAGGAAAATTAAAGCCCAAAAATATCCGTCTTAAACCGTAAAAAACGCTAGTGAGTGGGTTTCATGTTTTCTTCGAACAAATAATATATGCTCGGTAAACTCTACCATAGAAACTCCACTAATGGGAGCCCGATTTCATTCTTGTTTATATCTGTATATATCATAGAAGATGTATCAACTATCAATACATATCATGAATATTTTTAGGATTTCTCAACATTTTCATCAGGGAGGAATATGACTGCATTCTTACCAGGATAATCTTTGTGTCGTCTAGATCTGATTGTAACTTTGTCATGGCGTCCGCCTCCTTAGGGTTCTAAAACAGAAACAGAGGGTGTCTTTATTGGATGGTCTATACAATGTTTTAGTACATGTGCTAAACGCAAAACGAAACGAAAAGCGTACGAAAACTTGTCAATGGATTTCATACATGAAAAAGGTGGAGCGAGCAACTTGTTTTTTTCTTGTTCTTTTTTACACAGCCTCTTGACAGTTATTTGATTCTTACTGAAAACACGCCAACAAATATCTTGGGTTGATCCGAGGGAGTAAAGAGAATAAAGAGGTAAAAAGAATATTTGAAAATAAGGTGCTTGGAATACATTGACCAATTCTTTTTTTTTGTCTGGCCTTAACGTGCTATATTATAGAGAGGTATATATATGTATAGTGGTAACGTTACCTACCTGATATTTGGTTAGGTACTCTTCACACTGGGCAAACGGCAAACTGCAAAATACACATATTTCAACCATTTAAAGGTTCATTTCAAGTAGTTTTAAAACGGCAAGCAGTGGTGTATAATTGACATGTATACACAAGTTTAAAGGTATAGAGGATTTACATAATATTTTCTATGCTAGCATTTTCTTACTTTGTTTCCTATATTAGATTAAAACCGTCTATACAAACTCCAAAAAAATGATAATAGTCAATTAAAGGTTCCTCTTACTCTGAGCCAGTTGGCCATTCAGGGGCGGCATATTTCCTTGAGAATTCATCCAAAACCTGGAAAGCAGGAGTGATAACAACTCAAAGCTGATGCTCAATCTTGTCATTTTCAATGTCATGTGTCAAAAATTACTATAGTATTCTATGTGTAGTGATCCCAATACTTGGGTGGATAGGCTAGGTCTAGGGACTGCCGGGGAACCGTCCAAGTATCTGAGCAAAAGGGAACTGTAAGGATTGTATACATGTCTTGCAGCTACTTTCCAAAGGAATGAACACAGGTGGTAATACAGTTGTAAAGAGCCTTCTTTATTCACGTTGTGAAGATAGATGAATCACGATTATGGCCACACTTAGTGTAGTTCTATTGACATCATACATGGAATGACAGAAGCTGGATCAGGTTGCTTCTACCCAATGGGTGGATGGTCATCTGGGGAGCAGAGTCTAGTCCAAGGTCCTGTCAGTGGAGTCTTCTGTAGCTGCTACCTAAGAGGTCTCAGTGAGTCTCATCGTAGGTGGAGCTCTCAATGGGAACTGCCAGTGGCCGGTGAAGGCCTGCCTTATATAGCAGGCCACTGACGGTGGTGACACCTGCTTGTCCGGGCCGGGCAAGCAGGGGAAACTGCAGTTGACACCAGGCCAGGGGCCGGGCCCGGAGGGATCCCGGCGTGGATAGTGCGCCCCACCCAGGCCGGAGCCCCATGCGGTATGGGAACGCAGCAGTGACCACTGTAAATCACCACATATTATCTAAATAGTGCACTTTCCCTGAGAGATGCTGGACACCCCCCCCCTGCCTTTCTTGGCCGAAAGTTAAACTATAAAAAATAAAATATCTCAATTTCGAAGCCCAAATTGCTGCCCCTCCACCAACAGTCGGAGAGGGGCCAGTCCAAATACTCTGGGCTTAATAAAGGGTGGGCGGGGATTTAGAAATGTACAAACGTTCATAATATTTGTTATTTGTACCGTGCACTATTTATGTCGAATAGGGTAAGTATTTTGATGGTATAATATATTATGATAATCAACTACCTCTCTGTTGTTAAAAAAATAGTACTCCGTAAGTACAGAATGTTCTGCTCGACCGATTTAATCAAATACCATATTCTTGGGATTTCAGTATTTTCTTCCCAGAAATACGTAGTACCATTACAGATACAAAAAAATCCAGTTTACCTTATTTAATAGTGTGAAGGCAACTCGTTGTGGGTATTCATGATCCGACATAAGCACACCGGCCAGGTTGTCCGCACGTACGTACACATGGCACAAATAATCTGCAAAAGCGTGAACATAAATACACTCATGGTACGGTAAGAGGAATCACATAGAAAATACGGCTACAACAATCTTGGCTCTATTGGCCTTGGGGTATGGGGGAAAGGGTGGCAATGGATACGCCAGTCCTATCAGATATCCCTTAATTCTCTACTTTACGTTACAAATTTTCACCACGACCCCCACTCCCCCAACATACTTCAGGCATACCGGTAGTTCACATAAAGCATCTCCAATGGAAATAATTTGATAGAGAAATTATTATGGCAAATTTGGACAAATACCTTGCTCCTTGACTGACGCACGCTGCGCGGTTTCTGTTCGTTCTACTAGAATCTTGCACGTAAAGTCCATGAATTCTTTAACGCTGAAAGGAAACAGAACGGATACTTATAAAGGTATATATACACAGAATCCCCCCCCCCCCACTTTCTACAATGCAGTTCACAGTTGCTTAATATTGGAACAGTAAATCTTGGGTAGACCTATACACCTATCATGTCTGACTCTCCAGTCTAGATTAGGTCAAATCAATTCAAAACTCAAGACTAAATACCGTTCGTCATATATATTTCTCATGGAAAAATCTAAAACTTGTCGCTTATCTGAGAAGTAGTACGGTAAATTCCTGCGTACTACCCGCATCTCGCGTATAACCCGCACCCCCAACTCAGGAGAATGCTATAACCCGTTTTTGGATCTAAAAATTCATATTTTAGTAATGTTCTATAGTGATAAAAACCCTCGTATAACCCGCACCCTGTATAGGCATGTCTGGTATCAAATGAAAGCTGAGTTTGGTTCGCGTACAACCCGCGGGTAGTACGCGGGAATTTACGGTAACTCACCTTCCCCTTTGGAAGTAGCCGAATGACTGTAGGTCGTGTGCGGCGGTCAGCTTGTTGGCCTTGTGGGGCCCCTTGTAGGAGATGGACAACGCGTACAACTTCATCTTGTGGCAGTCAGTCTGGAATTGCAAACAATCAGTAAGGAATTGGAAACTGTGTGCCTCTAGATGGGTAAAATCCGACACGGGCGACACGGCCCTTTTAAAAAACGACACGGGCGACACGGCCCTTTTCAAATCCGACGGACACGGCTAAATTGGCGTTAAAATCTGACACACAGGATTTTTTCTATGAGTTCTTATATACCTAAAAATCGACACAGTGATACTGCCCTTTTGCTTAAAATCGACACGGCGACACGGTCAAAATTCTGGGGACCCATGTAGAGGCACAACTGTCTAATTAAAGATTTCTGTAAACATATTTTATTTCGCACTGTACATATATTCGTGAATTTCGCAGATTTTAAAATTCTCTTAAATATGTACAGCACGAATATTTATCCAATAGTTGTCCAATCAGCAATTTCAAAATCGCAAATTTTCCGCTCATTTCTCGAAGAGTTGGCCATTAAATGTGGGGATCACTTCCTGTGAGTGATATCTTGCTCCAACTCAGGCCATCAATAAAAAAAAATCTGTTTCCGGTCGACCGGCCGGGTGAGATTTTTTTTCAAGGCTACCCGGCCGGCAATGAAAAGATTTTTTTTTTTGGACTGGGTCCAGCAGGTAGCTAACTTTTTCTTTGTCAAAAGTAAAGTAGAGAAACCTATCATACTGTATTAATCTCTATATCTCATGACCTGTGCAATGATGAGTTTCTATTTTAAGGAAATTAACTTTATTTTGAATATATAGTGTTGCTACCTTCCAGTCTCTAACAATGACAGGGTTGGTCTGTATGACCTCCGTAGTAGGGCACTTCTCCTATATCTGACTGACTGGGGCGGTCTTATCTCTGCCCAGATAAGGTGCAGCTCCAAGCCCTGTAGGCCTACTTACCAGTGATCAGCAGGGGTGGTTTGTAAGCACTCACAATTTAGTCTGTGCACCATAGGGTCATCTATTAATTATATATGCACCAAGGGGGTGGGGTCAAGCCAAATGCCACCTCATATATCTTCCCAAAATATTCCCATTCCATATGTTCCCAAAAGTTGGAAAGAGTACTTATAGCTCAGTAACATGAGGGAACTTATTCCAGTGATCAATACATATATTTAGTTCCGCCCCCCCCCTCCAAAGTGAGACGTGTGTGGTTTGTATTTACTCGCAATTTGCTCAGGGCAACACTTTAAATCATGGGGTTAATAAAATTATTGTCAGTGTATAGAAAAAGGCATCTATTTAATTTCAACACCTTTTCAAACACTTATCAGTATGACCTGCTGCAGGAAGAAAAAAAAAGAAATGAGAAAAAAAAAAGATTTCCCGGCCGCCCGGGTGACTTTTTTTAAGGCCACCCGCTGGACCGGAAACAGATTTTTTTTTATGGATGGCCTCATGTGTTGTACAATTCCTGTCTTGTGTATTTCTATTATCTTTAATTGATTGTTCATAATATACAGAAACATAATATTTTCCTTCCTTGTGGTGACAGGGATGTGTTTATTGAGGTTAGGCCTAGATCTGGGGCTTAATTATATGTCAGCAGCCAGGCAGAGAGGGTATCCCATCCCAGGGTGCACGGATCATCCTTTCCGAATGTCTGTTTACACTGTTTTGACAGGGATCCCTTGATATGTATCGTAGTGTGAGTAGCCAAGCAGGAAGTGTCACCAGTGACCAGCGGGATTAGGGGGTGATCCACTGCCGCGAGTCTGCTGCAAATGTAGTCGTACGACAGGCTCTTGCGAGTACACTCGTAAAAAAATCGAAACTTTTAGATTTCTGCGAATTTACTTGTAGCCGCACGCCTCTCGCTGCGATGTTGTCACAGGAACTCGCAGCAGGAGATCCACTGTTGGAACGTTTTCTCCGTGTTTACTCGCATGAGTGTCATTCGCAGCAAAATCGCGGCAGTGGATCACCGCCTATTCTAGGCTATTGACCTGCATGTATCTATCCTAGTTTCGAGAGATTGGTGTTCTGTGGAGTTTTGGAGCATTTATTATTTGTGGAAATTTATATCTAGATCGGTATATTTTAGGGTTCAGCGACATAGATTTTATTCCTCCTAGAAAATTTTAGAGAATCTACTGTTTTCTATTAAACTTTAAATAGTGTAGATCTCTAGCTGCCTTTAGTCTGTGGAGTGTGGTGCACACTCCACAGAAATGAGACTTGAGACACTCACTCTCAGACTCTGTGAGTGTGACATTGCCGACATATTAACTCTTGTGTATACACTGTACGGCCTCTGGCTCTGCAACCAATATCTCCAAATTAGCGATAAGATAAGGGAGAAGGGGAAGTTAAGAACCAATAAACACTGCCCACACAGACACACCCAGAGTGACACAGAATGTCAGAAATCTGTTTGTGTCGTTATCGGGGGTGTTGATTCTGTGATAGTGAATCTGTCGCGGTGCAAGGAAGAAACAGATCGGCTGTGTTTACCCCAGTTTTAGTTGTGTTTCAAATGGCTAGATGTGAAATGTCAGCACAGAAGTCATGAGATGATAGTCAACTTACCTACACTCAAAGGAAAATCGATATGGTTTGGTATTTCACGCGTATATACCGTGAATAAATCGTAAAACTGGTAACAAACTTGTCTCTGAGTCACCGAAAACGTCGACGGCCTCGCACTGGTTCAGCTGGCGACCATTTCTACGGAGAGTTTCGCATTCGGCTAATTTCTTTAATGACAAGGAATTAGGAAATTGGTCAATCAAATTATTCAAAAAAAAAAAATTTTTGAGATAAAATAATATTTAGATTGATCCTTTAGCATTTTCAACCAAACTTCACAGAATTATACGAAACCATATTTACGAACTGTTAAACGACTTCCGTTCAGTTTGTTATGGTTTACAGACAACTTCTCAAGATGCCAAATACACTTTCAATTAAATCGGAATTTGCACAGACGCTATAAATAAGATACACATCAATCAACGATGGAACGTAAGTTGAACTAATACCCCATGTATAAATCACAATTGCGACTCATTTAAACGATTCTGCACTTCAGAGACAGTCCCTTTAAATGTGTCGTCTGGCACCGAGCTGTCAAAAATCAGTCACCGGAACCACGTGTGTAGTGTTTTGGTTTTGGTGACACTTGGGGACACGCCCCTCTCACTGAGGGCCTTAGTCAATGCCCCAAAAACCACGCTAATAAGAGTCTGATATCGGTCTCATATCATGTCTTTAGTACCATACGTATTGGCCAATATGATTTGGATCTGATAGTCAGATACACACCCGAATTAATGAACATTTTGCAGGTTCGTACCCTGACTGGACTGGGGTACCGTATATGAATGCTAGCCCCCCCCCCCCCCCCCCGGCTAACACTAGCCTTAGGGCTAGGGCCCCATATACTATAGTTCTAGATCTAGGGCTATAACCCCTTCATTTTCACCCGATGGAGGCCTAATGGAACTTTAGCTGATACATAGAGATCTAGTCTAGATGGGGGAGGGGGGGCGGTGTCCCCTGTCGATTTTTATAAATGAGTGCAATGGTCTTTCTATTCCTCCTGTCATTGTCACTAATACCGGCATGGGGCCCTTGATAGGGGGGTCCCCATGTCCCATGTCGATTTTGATAAATGGCCATGTTGCCATATCGATTTTAAGATATGCCCATGTCGCCATATCAATTTTAAGAAATTCCCAATGTCCCATGTCACTATCTAATTTTTCCTCCTGTCCCATGTCACTAAGCCTCAAAATGGGCCATGTCGCCGTATCGAATTTAAGGGTCTAGGGCCATCGGCATGCCCCATTTCCTTTTAATACTCAAGATGTGTCCACTGGGAATGTTCTGAATCCAATCTATTTTCAGAACTGCTGGTCTTCCTCCTGATGCTGGGCCTGTCCCACGCGCAGATGCCGGCCCTGAGTGAGACCAACATGGCCATGATCGGAGTCAACTTCCAGATGAAGTTATCACACGACATGTTCTTTAACGACAGTATAGCCGGTAAGTTTCACCATGGTACCTGTAATTAATAAATCCTTAATGGTCACATATAGTGCTTTCATGCGTTACACGCCATTGGAATCATGACGCATGAATGCACCCCGACTCAGCAGGGCTGCATTCATGCATCATTACGACCCCCATGGTCATCTTCATGCATGGATGCAGCGCTGGCGAGTTACTCATAAGGGCTTCATGCTAATGATCCATCACAATAGGTACATGAGCTGCCCTTCTATAGAGAAGTGGTTAATATAAATTCAATTTCCGTTCGATTGTAGTGCATGACGATGAACTCTTTTAACATTTTAAGTTATTTGTGCACATATATGTGCACATTGATCAATTCAATCAAAATGTCTACAAATAACCAATACATGTTTAACTGTTCATCACCTACAGAGACAAGCTATGGTACCCGGTATGTCGTGTCCATGCTGGGGCGGCCGGACCTGCCCGAGTGGCTCCGAGTCGTTCACGAGCAGAACACCGAGCCCGCCTTCGTCTACGGAACTCCACGCTCCTTGGACGATACCACTACCCTAGAGGTACTTTTTATACAAATAGATATAAATATCAAGAATTATTCCCTACGGGTGAGAATAATTTGCTACCGTAGACCCATTTACTACCAATGGGGTAGTTATAATGATGATTGGAATACTTTCCCATCCTTACAAAGAATTATTTAATTACTTTTGTAAAGGTACCAGGTGAAAAGTGTTTCACCAGATGTGGGATTTGAACCCACGCTTCCTTCGTCTAGATTACAACGTGCAACCACTACACCAATCCCGCTCCTACTGATCAGAGCTGGTAACCTTGTACACGTCAGTCCGGGAGTCTTATAGGGCGCACCACTTCATTGGTGCCCCTACACTTTCATCATAAAAGTTAAAGGTTATAAAATTGGAAGTGTAATATATTTGAATAACATACAGTTCTTCCTGCAATCATCAGCAATTCATTAGTTAACAGTGACACCCTTTTGTCCTTTCAGATAACAGCCATAGACCGCAATACAAACGCAGTTTCCCAGTTGACGCGAAAAATTCAAGTGACCCAGTTATCTGGTTAGTATACTGTCCCATGTATGGTTTCATACATGACATTCTCCCCCAAATAAAGAAAGAGCTGTCCTTTAACGGCTGTTTAATAATTAGCTAGTCAATTGTAAAACACAGAACTACCAGGGTATGTTGTTTAGATCTGCCCTTTAAGTGCCGCATATAGAACTTTATTGGATATCATTTTAATGGACTATTATGCCCATTGTCAGTGTAAAAGCAGCCCAGTTATGTATTCAAGAATCATGCCAACACTAGGGGGTCGACACATTCCTGAAGCGTCAGCATAATGCATGAATGTAGCCCTGGTGATTATATAGACTCACCAGGGCTGCATTCATGTATTTAATATGATAACAAAAGGCATATTAGCCTAGCACCTTTTTTAGTTAAAAATTTCATCGCCTTTCTAGAGGTATGTTCATCTGTAAATAAAGTTTCTTGACAATGATTAGGTACAATTGAATAGTCCAACATGTGTCAGTTCAAAGTGTAATTTGAACAGTAAACGGGGTTGATGTGTAAAACGCTATAGATGGCCCTCAAAGGTCTAAATGGTTCCTGCTTGAAACAGGAGCACAGCACAAACCGTACTCTCGTTCCCAAATCCTTCCGAAGGAAGGCTCTGGGGACAGCCAAATGACCTTGAACTTTGGATTTTGCTGGGTCTGGGCAACCCCTGCTGGTAGGCTGGAACCAGCGAACAGGAACAGGAAATGGAACCAGAATGTATGATGGTAGTTTTAGGTAGATTTACCATCAGCCTTTCTGGTTCCATTTCCTGTTCCTGTTCGCTGGTTCCAAGCTACCAGCAGGGTTTGCCCAGACCCAGCAAAATCCCAACATTTGGCAGTTACCAGAGCCTTCCTTCAGAAGGATTTGGGAACGAGAGTACACAAACTGGATAGCACATGTATGCGGCTCTCAAAAGGTCAGAGAACTGCCAGGGGGAGGGGGGTGGATCAAGGGATCCAGGGGATCCAGGGGATCCAGGGGATCCAGGGATGATCTAGTCTTTTCTCACAAAAAGCCTTTTTGGGAAAAAGAATCTAATGACATTTTGATCTGCCGCAAGTTACGAAACGACTCTTTAAGTTCTTTGGTGCTTAATTGTTTGGTGCCCCCTCCCCCTCCTTGTTTTTTAATTACTGGGTCCACCCCTGAGTCTGTAGTTATTCATTGCCAGGAACGTGGGGACGAACCTACCAAGTCACTAGACGCCACCCATTTTACCTGTTATCTTACAAAGTCCACTTTTCCGGTAATCTTAATCAGTTTCCAGGCCTATCCTCTAGATGGCACCACTGTAAGTTGGTAACATTGCTGTATATATGGGGGGGCTCTGCACCCGCACCCCCCTTTTCTTTCTCTCTTTTTTTTCTCTTTTTCTTTTAGGAAACTGTAACAGAACTATAACCGAACCCATTTACCTTCAGACTTGCAGACTTACAGTGGTGCCATCTAGGGAAGAGAGGGGAATCATTAAGATTACCGGGAAAATGGATTTTTAAGATTGCAGGTAAAATGGGTGACGTCTAGTGACTTGGCAGGTTCGTTCCTTGTTGCCCCCTATAACCCAGGTGTGGACATGGTGTTTATTCTACCTACCACATAAATGCATACAGGTGACATATACTTAAAGCCTAGACGCTACCGACGGCGTATGCGGGGCGTACGATGGTGGTACGCCACGCTGGTGTGAACGGGGCGTACCACAGTCATCCTGTCCAGCTACCCTCCACAAATTCAGCTCTAAAATGTTTATTTCCGGGCGGATTTTCATGATTTAAAAAGAAAAAGAATCGTGAATGTGTGCTAATTAAAGTAGGTAGAATAAATCGAAAACATCACTTGATTTGCATATGAGACTATGTACACCACGTGGCGTTTTACGTTATTATTGCAGAGGAGGCGCGTTACTTCGTGGAGCTGACCATCAGGAACCTGGACCTGGGAGAGTTCTTCACCGAGAAGCTGTACAACGACGTCCTGGTCAGGATGCACCAGCTGTGGCCGGGCGACATTAAGGTGGCGCACGTGGCCACCCTGGAGGAGGCCGGGCAGAGGTCTCATGTACCTGCTGCACCCGCACCCGACACGCCCCTTAAGGATGGGTGAGTAGTGGCCCAGCTAACAAAAAAACGTTATTTTACGTCAAAATAACGTTCTAAATATGTACATAACGTTATGCCATAGTGAGGAGCCTTGGAGAAACGTTATAAAACGTTAGATAACGTTACAAAATGGTGTATAACGTTTTTTGTTTACTGGGGGGGGCCCTTGATGGGGGGGTCCCCATGTCGCATGTCGGTTTTAAGAAATGACCATGTCGCATGTCTATGTCGCTTAAGATGCTCATGTCCCATGTCAATTAAAAAAAATGTCCATGTCCCCTGTCAATAAGCCCCATGTCGCATGTCACTAGGCCTCATGTCGCATGTCGATTTTAAGAAATGCCCATGTCGCCATATCGAATTTAGGGGTCAAGAGCCATAGTAGTGCACGTCTTATTGTTAGGGAGTGGTCATTTTTTAACAACAGGGGGGGGGGGGATTTTCGGGTGAGCGCGTCAGAATTCTTTCGGGTACCACCACCCTCCCTCGCGGGAGTGATCAACATTTTTTCAGTTCCCCTCTCTAAGGGCAGGTTCAAATTGGGCACGGCCAACCACTTTGAGCTATAGTAACGCGCTGGCTTTTCCACTAAAAAGGGGTGTAATTTTTTGGTCCCCCCTCATGAGGGGTCCCAATTTTTTTGGTCCCCCTCCTTCTAGGGGTCCAAATTATTCTGGTTCCCCCCTCCCCCCACCCCAGTTGTTAAAAAATGACCACTCCCTTATACCGGATTAGACTATTGATAGATATTAGATATATTGGTGAAATAGTATTTCTCACTAAAGGTCTCACAGGGGTTGGCACAAGTTCATAGGGAAATTCATGGGAGTGAAAGTGGTCAAGGGAAGTTATGGAAAGTCAGAGAGTCTTGTGATATGTTGGTGTAAGTCAGGGAAAACTAAATGAGAGAATCGCTGTAAAAGAACCACCAATTAAAGTATCCCAACTGGCAAGGTGGCACATTTCTCTTATTGCCATCATGGAGGACGGGATACCGATCCCAGGGGGGGGGGGGGCACTTGGTATATTTTGTATACACAGGTGTGCGGCTGGGAAGGGTACTTTTTGAGCAAAATCCCCCTCACCAAGGGTCTACCTTTCGCCAAAATCCCCCTCGCCAAGGGTCACTTCTGACCGAAATCCCCCTCACCAAGGGTAAGGGTTGTCCAAGGGCCAGCCGCACACCTGTGTCAAAAAAAATTGGGTAGCCTACCCCCCCCCCCCCCCCCCCGGGATACCGATGTTTCAGAATCCTGCATTGCTGCCAACTGGAAATGACTATTGCCACCTGGTGTCAGTTTATTGAACTGCACTGTGATGAGCAGAATCATTCTGAGCAGAGGTCGTCTGAGAAATAGTCTCTCTAATACCATTCACTCACCCTGTTTCTGACCGCTTCTTGACATATTCAGCCACCGGCCGATGATAATTATATGATGGTTAACAAACTGATTTTGATTATGGACCAATAATGTGCTGGGTGAGTGAAGACCTCTGCTGGAGATTTGAAGAGACAGAGCGTCATTTATAATGGCGTCCTTTGTCTCAGGATGGAGCAGAATGTCTACAGTGGTGCCATCTGTAGGTTATAGATAGAGATAGATAAGGCCACACCAAAAAAGGGTTGGTATAGGTTCGTTAATGGGGTTCAGTTAAAAAAAAAAAAAGGTGCAGGCGAGCAAAATTTGCATTTTATTTTTAATGGATTCTATACATGAAAAGTGGAGTGAGCCACTCTTTTTAATCAATTTATAAAAGTACGGCCTCTGAGGTAACACGTTTTTTTCTTGATCCATCATGGGAATCAAGAATATAAGATAAGGTGTTGCCTTTAGTGAGGCAAGCGAAATCCATGAACGAAAATTTCTATTTCTGAAAATAATGGCCGAAATCTATTGACAATCTTTTTTGATCTGGCCTAACGGGGATATTGCAGTAAAGCACTATGCGGTCTCTATAGGGTTAAAGCAAACATCCTCAGCGATGCATGGTGTCCCCCAGATCCACAAGGCCAAATAATAAAAAAAACATTCAGGTAACATGGGATGAAACTCTAGGGTCGGTAGGTCCGACGGATTAAAAAAAATATTTTTTTTTTACTTTTTACTTTTTTTTTACATACCTTTAAATTGACCCAAAAAAGTGCGAAAATGGGGAAAAAAAAAGGTTAAAAGTTCTGTAAACCTAAAATTGACCCCAAAAAATTGAAAAATAGAAACATTTCTTCAAAATTGCATATAAAGACGTCGGGTCGGCCCTGGTTACATAGGGTCGGTCGGGTGACCTGAAACAAACCTCTTTTTTTGGGCCAAATTATCCACAATTCTAGGAAATATAGAAGACGAGGGTTTAGAACCCCAGAGCCCTTCATCATACATGCTCCAGTGGTAATCACCCCCCTGATAGCACTGATACATCCCCGGAGAAGTAATATCACTACCCACTATCCAGGGATTACTATAAGACCTAGACTATTACCAACAGTTCAGGGAGTAATGCTATTTGATCAATTCTGATGAATTGGATTACGGATCCAACTCCGAGATATAAAATGTAAATTGCCCTCAATAATTCGTTTTGCCTTTGTCCGCCAAAATAGAACCCCCTTCCCCGCACCCCAAAAGGTGGAAAAAAACACGTCTACTCACGAGTATAGGATTCCTACTTGTTTCACAAAAAGGCGTTTTTCCATTTCTGGCTGCTTGGGGGAATTGATATCAAAATTAGAAAATGATTCTTTCTTAAGGGGCTTTCTCTTTTGCTCTGACCGCCCAACTGGGAAAACCTGTACAGTCTTTGCGAAAACATGCAGGACAGTTGCAATGTCCTCCTAAAATGCCACCGGTCCAGCAGATTGACAAGTGTAGCAGGACCGAATGTTCAGTAAAGTATTGGACCTTTCTGAACTAGAATAACTCAGTCCGTCTCTAAACCTGAAATATGTTTTACAATATATTGTGCAAATCTATGTAGCCCCATTTCTCCAGATAACATTTTATTTGCAAATTTTCGAAAATTCGTTAGTGTGTTAACCCTTTAAAGATGGTATATCAGCTAATAGACTTCCCAAACCTTTCCTTCAAAATGGATATAATTTTAATGTCAAGGGTTTTGTTATTAATTTTGCTGATATGCAGTACTCAATGTTAAATATATGTGTCTGTAAATGCATGATTTGAGATAGAAAACAAAGTTGCTTATTCACCTCACTGACTCAGTGTCCCCCCTATGTGAGCATACCGGGAACTAAGCTAATAGGGAAAGCACTGAGCCATGCAGTATAAACACATAGGGAGTTTTAGTGTCGACCTACAGTAAAGATTATGGCACTGCTTGTGCTAATTTCATATGTTTATATACTGGCAATCACCTTATAATTTGGGGAATATGTATAGAACATGGTATACAACAGTGATATAGCATTAGTTAAAAGTCACCCAAATTTAGCTGATATGCCATCTTTAAGGACGGGATAATGCAATGATGCATCATGTCCTTGGTCATCATGATGCATAAATGCAGCACTGGCGAGTAACACGCCAGTGCTGCATTCAAGCATCATTCCGACTCTACAGGGTTGAGACACTCCCAAGGGGTCGGCATGATGCACCAATGTAGCCCCAGCGAGTTACTCGCTGGGGCTGCCTTAGTGCATCATAGCGACCAGTGTCATATTTTAGCGCCATCTGGCCTTAAAGGGTTAAAACTCTTCCCTCTTGCCTCTTACAGAGTACGTGTACGTGTGGGGGGGAGCCGCGACTTCTCCAACCCCCTGAAGCAGGTGGGGGAGGCCGTGAGGGGGGCGTGCGGCCCCGGGGAGGGCGCCCCCTACGTCAGCATCGACAACCGCTTCACACCCGACTTCGACATAGACTGGTGCAAGTACAAACTGGTGAGTGCTTTATAGGGTTGATAATAGTGTTATTTATTTTCCATGGAATACGGCAGTCCCATTCGCTTAACCAAAGAAGGCCGTATTTCACTCCCCCTGTGAATTAACCCATGTTTGTATTTCATGACCCTGTGACATCATCAATGACGGTTTGTTAACATTTGTACTGTGTAGAATAAGCCTTTTAGCCTCCCCTACCATATTTCTAATAATTTGAATAAAAAAAGATTAAAAATAAACACAAATGTACACTTTTATTCAACCCTTTAAGGGCCGCATTGTGCATTAACGCATCATGCCCCTTGGTTGGCATGATGCATGAATGCAGCGCTGGCGAGTAGACTCGCCATGGCTGTATTCATGTTTCATGACGACAAAGGATGTGTAATTTTAAAGTGCTATGCTGCCCTTAAGGGTTAATACTAGTTCATGTGAACTGGTTCCTTGCGCAACTCCCCTTTTATCTTGTGTGGTTAAACAACTGCCAACCTGAAAATAGGCGAAACGCTTTCGATCCCCCCCCCCTCCTCACTTGATCTACAATTTTTTTTAGGGATGGTATATAAGCTAATAGACTTCCCAAACCTTTTCTTCAAAATGGATATACTTTTAATGTCAAGGGTTTTGATATTATTTTAGCTGATATGCAGTACTCAATGTTAAATATATTTGTCTGTAAATGCATGATTTGAGATAGAAAACGATGTTGCTTATTCACCTCACTGACTCAGTGTCCCCCCTATGTGAGCATACCGGGAACTAAGCTAATAGGGAAAGCACTGAGCCATGCAGTATAAACACATGGGGAGTTTTAGTGTCGACCTACAGTAAAGATTATGGCACTGCTTGTGCTAATTTCATATGTTTATATCCTGGCAATCTCTTTATAATTTGGGGAATATGTATAGAGCATGGTATACAATAGTGATATAGCATTAGTTAAAAGTCACCCAAATTTAGCTGATATGCCATCTTTAAGGCGAAGCGGAAATCGGTGACTGCATGTTGCAACGCTCCCACTATAATGCTGCTATACATATTCAAGTTGCTTGAGTGCGAGCAGTCCCGCTGGGTCTCCAACCACTATCCGCAACCATCAATTAAACATAAATCCGCCATTCTGCTAATCTCCTAGCACCATTAGTAGATGTATACTTTATGAGTAATCCCCACCTCGACCGGGTATTCGCGACACGCGTGGCGCCGGATGGTATTCTGAGTTTTTGTCGAGAGGTGTCCCCGGTGAGGGGAGATGTATGTCTGTGAGAGATCATCTAAATCAATTATTCACCTTGTGGGACGACAGACCGCTACCCACCCACGTGCATTAACACCAAATGTGAGATGTGGATTCTACTTTTTGCGTCCTCCATGCACCAAGGGTGTACACATGGAGGATACAGTGTATCTTACAATAGCCCAGTAAATAAAAAAACGTTATACAGCATTTTGTAACGTTATATTACGTTTCTATGAGGCTCCTGTCTATGGCATAACGTTATATAAAGTTTTAAAAAGATATTTTGACGTAAAATAACGTTTTTTTTGTTGGCTGGGAGGGCGTCTAACCAAACCTCATCAAAGTTGGCCAATTTAGTCATGACCAAACCTCATCAAAGTTGGCCAATTTTGGTCATATTTGGCCATGGCCATGTAAGATAAAATTGGTGGGGCTGGCCAAATGTGACGATTTCACGCTAAGGGAGTTTTTTTGTCTTTTTTAGGTGGGAGGATATTAATCCTCAGCAAATGTAGTCCTCAACTGGAAATGCATTCATATATTTATGGGTTAGCCTTAATTTTCCCCTGCTGCACGATATACTTGGATACATAAGAGATTCTCTTGGAAGAAGAAACATGGAAGTTTCTCCAAGCCCTCATACTTACTATGTAAAGGCGCCGTGGCTTTCTGTCCTGAATCGAGAGTATTTGTAACCGGATTATTTCGATGCAACGGGTTAGCTCACGCAGCCTATAGGCCTGGTGGCCGCTATAAAAAAGAGGGTTTCTCTCCTCTCAGCACAGCAATAAATAGCTTTTAATCATGATAACATAATGAGATAGTAGCATGGAGATGGGGGATTTTAATGTTTGATATGGGATTAAAAGTGCGTGGTATCATTAGTGCTGTAATTAATGAATTCTAACGATGTATTTCAGTTAAACTTTAATAGCAACTAAAAAGGGAATATTTACTCACGGACAGTTGACAGACCCCAACTCATTTGGTAACGAAAGATATGCTGAATCTGGCATCTGCTGGCGAGGCCGACAAAGGGCCTGGCTAATGTGTTCTCTGTGGGAGTCTTATAGCTGTGGTCAGTGGTTACGGTGATATCTCAAATAAACCAGACTTCACACCCTATATATATATGCATAGACACCATCCGCCAGTGCATTTAATTGAAGTGTTAATGAATCCCTCTAATGCATTGCTCTCACTTCTGGTGAACATACTGTACCCAGGACTATAACAATACGTTTTCATAAAAAAACAAATTGAGTTCTCACGTCTACATTCTCTGGCGCCCTTTAGTCGACGAATCAGAGGCGATGCCAGTTTCTTATCAGTGTCTCTGATGTTGAAATGTACCACATGCCATTTGCCGATGGAAATCAATAAAATATTAACATATGATAATTCTCGGGACCGTTGTAATTACAATTCCCGGGTTGATTGATTGATTTAAAAAATAAATTTCTGATTGGTTGGCTTTGCAAAATTATTCAATTAACACAATTTGGAAACGAGCGTTTCAAATTACCTGCATTCGGTCGCGTTAATGTTATCGTTCACGGTCAATGATTTGCCTAAATGAGACCCAAACCTTCAAACCGGAATGTTGAAGTCAGCACAAATCCCAATGGTCAACGGTATCTGAGACAGAAATGGGTGACCGTCATGGTTGAAGTGAGGCCAAAAGCATTTTTGGATATAGTTCAGTTTTGATTCACAAGAGGGCTCTGAAGGGTTTGTAGCTCAGCTCTTACAGGCACAAGATAGGGGTGAATATGTTGTAGCTGGACAATGCTCATGGTCCCCTGTCCAAACACTGCTGCCCTCTGGTAGAACTGTTATTTTAGTCCATGTATGGAAAATGCTGAACTTATTCCCTGACGGCCCAGCATTAAATCAGAGGCATCTGCCAGTCTGTAGACGGTCGGCAAATGCATGTAGTTCTTTGTAAAAGTGATTGAGCGGCCAAGCGGAATTGATGCTCCATGCAGAAAGTACTGATATGCCACTCCTTGGCCGACGAAAAGTAAGAAATCTTCCTATTTACGAGGGTTTAAATTTCCCTTGGCGATTATCACAATGTAATGATACATGCACAGTAACCACCGAGGAAAGTAGGAATTCCCACAAAAGTGGGGAAAGTGACAGCTTCCTGCTGAGCAATCCAAAAACTAAGTTAAATTCTTCTCTTCGCTCCTTCAATTTCTACTAAGGCCAAATAAAAGGTTTGTTTCAGGTAACATGGGAAGAATCTCTAGGGTCGGTAGGTGGAATTTTTATTTATTTTAAACTTTTTTTTTTTTTACATACTTAAAACTGGACCCAAAAAAGTGTAAAAATGGGAAGTTAAAAAAAAACACTTTTGTAAACCTAAAATTGACCTAAAAAAGTGTAAGAATATAAAAATGTCTTCAAAATTGGATTAAAAAAAAGTAGGGTCGGCCCTGGTTAGATAGGGTCGGTCGGGTGACCTGAAACGATCTTCTTTTTTTTGGCCTAATTAGACATTCAAACATATTACCAACAGCGGTGCACATTTCTCCAGGGGCTACCAAAGTTGTACATAACCTTTGTTTCAGTTAATAACGGATTCTTACCATTGACAATACATACGGAAATCCGCTTAATTACAGTTATACTAGTTATCGTTGATAATCTAGGGTGGCAGTTCTTTGAAAGTCACTGGCCATTTTGGTTGCTTTGAAGAAAAGGGCAAACGTCAGTGTTAACGATGGACAAGTCTTTCCGTTGTTGGGGACCTATGTGGTGTGCTGGTGTTCAAAGGTAGCGGGTGCCATGACACTGGGACTGACATTTAGATTAACAATAGGTACCATATTAATAGTTTTAGATAGAGAAAAGTTAACGCAAGACTTAGTATTAAGTTTGAGAGTTTTAAACTTCCTGTATTATACAGTGTATTGGTGAATAACTGCATGGTTAGTCAAGATGACATTTGTCATCATGATGCACCAATGCAGCCCCGGCGAGTAACTCGCAGAGGCTGCATTGGTGCATCATGCCGACCCCTTGGGAGTGTCTCAACCACATAGGGTCGGCATGATGCTTGAATGCAGCCCTGGCGAGTTACTCGCCAGGGCTGCATTCATGCATCATGACGACCAAGGCTATGATGCATTAAGGCATGATGTCGTCCTTAAGGGGTTAAGAACGACATAGTGCTCTATATTTTATGAATGTAATCCTGGGTAGCTCTAGTGCTGCATGCAAGCATTATGCCGACCCTATATAAAGACGGTCTATAGGGCTGCATTCATAAATCATCACTACAAAGACACATGATACACTAAGGGAGTGGTCATTTTTTAACAACACGGGGGGGGGGGGGGGTGGATTTGAGGGGGGGGGACCCAAAAAAATTGGACCCCTTGAAAGGGGGACCAAAAACTTTGGATCCTTCTTGAGGGGGGGGACCAAAAAAATTGCACCCCTTTCTAGTGAAAAAGCCAGCGCATTAATATAGCTCAAAGGGGTCGGCTGCACTCAATTTCAGCCTGCCTGAGGGGGGGGGGGGGGACCAAAACAATTTCGACCCCTCCCGTGGGGGGAACCAAACAAATTTCGACCCACTTGTGTGAAAATCCCCCGCCCCCCCCCCCTGTTGTTAAGGAATGACCACTCCCTAAAGCACCATGCTCCACACTCTTCACTTTAGGAATACGCCCGGAATGCGCTGTCAAGGGTATCTTACCCATTCACCACACTGCAGTAATGCAGCAGCAGATTGGCCGAGAAATAGGACTATAAAACGCACAAAGCGATGAGAAAATTTATTATTTAAAAGACAATATGTCGAAGGTAGGAGACAATTGCGTAGAGCACTGTAGATAAGTGCATTTACCGGGAGAGACTCTCGCCGTCTGCAATAAAATATACATCTCGCTGGTCATTAAGGAGTGATGACGCGCTCCCTTAGGGAGTGCTCATTTTTGAAGAATAGAGGGGGGAGGGGGGGGGGGGGGGTTCCGGAATTCTTTTACACCCCGCTCCGGTCAAGGGGTCGAACAGGGTTCCCACATGTCATGGAATGTCATGGAATTTGAAAGCTGTCTGGAAAGTTATGGAATGTCATGGAATTTTGTAAAAATTTGCTGTGTGTCATGGAATGTCATGGAAAATGAAAATAATGGAATTAATATCACAAAATCTCCTAGAAATCTCCCATTTGCTTTCTTGATTTTAGAAATTTCTCGGGGGCCAAGCCCCTCAACCCCCACACGAATGTTATAAATGTCATGGAAAATTGAGATTTTTGTCGTGGAATGTCATGGAAATGTCATGGAATTTTGATCTCAAATTTTTGTGGGAACCCTGGTCGAAATTCCCCTCTCTGCCCCCTCATGGGTCAAAAATCGGCACGTGCGCGGGCCCTTTGAGGCAAAGTAACTCCCGGACGTTTTGGCTCAAAACAGGTTAATTTTTTTTGTCCTCTCCAAGAGGGATCCAAATTGTTTTTCACACCCCCCCGGTAAAGGGGTCCACATTTTTTTGCACCCCCCCCCCCGTTGATAATAAATGATCACTCCCTTATGTCCCTTTACGGGCTGCATGGTGCTTTAATATGCTGTTCCCTGTGACGTCATAGTGTATGAGTGGGAGTAACTCGCCAGGCTGCTTTCAATGCACCATGCCGACCCCTTGGAAGTGTATCAATTACGTAAGGTCCGCATGATGCTTAGATACTGCTCTGGTGAGTTACCCTGCATTCATGCATCACGACGACAAAATGTATTTTTCATTAAAGCATATATGCGGTCCTTAAAGGGTTATTGCCACCCCTATCCATCATCCATGGCACTTATTTAATCAATAAACTCAATTATTATTATCACAATGAGCCATATGTTATAGCATTATCAGGCTCCACAGCTATACCACTAACCTAATCAGTTCCCTCTTTTATGCCATTTAATTTCAAATACACTTAAAAACTGTCATTTATAAATATTTATGATAAACGAGAGCTCCCGTATCTGAAGCACACATACGCTCTGTGGTTATAAGTTGCTATGCGGATATGGGATGTGCCATGGTGATGGACATCTCATTGTACATAGATCACCTAGTACAAAAGCAAAACCATGTACTTCATCCGGACAGCCACATTGAACGGGTGCCCGGATGATGTTAGCTCTGTAAGGGCCGTATTGTGCTTTAATGTCATTGTGCTGGTTACTTGGTCATCATGATGCCTGAATGCAGCCCGGTTGAATAACTCGCCGACGAGTTCCTCGTCCGGGATACATTAATTGGTGCATCATGTTGACAAATATCATATTTTAGCAACATGCCTTCACTAGGGAGTTGTCATTTTTTAACAACAGGGGGGGCGGGGAGGTTGGTGGATTGGGGGGGGGGGCAAAAAGATTTGGCCCCCTTGAAGGGGAAGGACCAAAACTATTTGGACCCCTCTTGAGGGGGGGGGCACCCCTTTTTAATGAAAAAGCCCGCGTGTTACTATAGTCCACAGGGGTCGGCTGCGCTGAATTTCAACTTGTCTGAGGGGGGAGACCAAAAATATTTCGACCCGCTTGTGCGATGCGAAAATCCACCGCCCTCCCCCCCGTTGTTAAAAAATGACCACTCCCTAAAGGGTTAATGGGTCCCATCACCCAAACAAGCAGATTTTGTCACCCTGACCAGCTGGTGGTAAAACCCAGGCCCGACAGGTGCCCGGAATAATTGCATCCATCAAAAAATGAAGGAGAAAATAATGATAATAATGATGAATAAATGTGCACTAATACAACGGAAATTAAGAAACGCTGTTTAAAAAGGTCATCTAAAATGCTGTGGATAACCTTTAAGTTTAACGAAATTCATGGATTTAGAAAAGCAGGGAGTTTACATCTACGAGTATTTTGACCACTGGACACATTGTTTTGGTATTATAGATAATACTCCTAATATGTCTCGGGAGCGCAAAGGTATAGACTCTTAAGGCTGTGTCTCATGAGTTTGTAACAATTGAAACGTCTTTGACCGGGTGTCGTCTTTGACCTGTGTCGTCTTTGACCGGTGTAGTCTTTGACCAGCAAGTTTTAAAATGGCTGAAATGGGAGCTATGTACACAGAAATGCCGGGAAGTTTGTAGTATATAGTGTTAACATATCCATTAACATTTTCCCCCCATTTCTGTGTACATAGCTCCCATTTCAGCCATTTTAAAACTTGCTGGTCAAAGACTACACCGGTCAAAGACGACACAGGTCAAATACGACACCCGGTCAAAGACATTTCAATTGTTACAAACTCATAAGACACGGCCTAGGGTAAAGGCACCCGTTTCGGACGCTCCTGGACAAAGAAGAGGTGACGACTTTTGTGTTTTGGAATTAACACCCTTAAAGCGTCCCAATTATAATATGGGTTACACCATTGAACCCATATGGTCTGGCAGTTCCTATTTCAGAGGCAATTTCCAGTTGAATAACTCGCCGTTGAATAACTCGCCGACGAGTTCCTCGTCCGGGATACATTAATTGGTGCATCATGTTGACAAATATCATATTTTAGCAACATGCCTTCACTAGGGAGTTGTCATTTTTTAACAACAGGGGGGGCGGGGAGGTTGGTGGATTGGGGGGGGGGAGCAAAAAGATTTGGCCCCCTTGAAGGGGAAGGACCAAAACTATTTGGACCCCTCTTGAGGGGGGGGGGCACCCCTTTTTAATGAAAAAGCCCGCGTGTTACTATAGTCCACAGGGGTCGGCTGCGCTGAATTTCAACTTGTCTGAGGGGGGAGACCAAAAATATTTCGACCCGCTTGTGCGATGCGAAAATCCACGGCCCCCCCCCCCCCCCCGTTGTTAAAAAATGACCACTCCCTAAAGGGTTAATGGGTCCCATCACCCAAACAAGCAGATTTTGTCACCCTGACCAGCTGGTGGTAAAACCCAGGCCCGACAGGTGCCCGGAATAATTGCATCCATCAAAAAATGAAGGAGAAAATAATGATAATAATGATGAATAAATGTGCACTAATACAACGGAAATTAAGAAACGCTGTTTAAAAAGGTCATCTAAAATGCTGTGGATAACCTTTAAGTTTAACGAAATTCATGGATTTAGAAAAGCAGGGAGTTTACATCTACGAGTATTTTGACCACTGGACACATTGTTTTGGTATTATAGATAATACTCCTAATATGTCTCGGGAGCGCAAAGGTATAGACTCTTAAGGCTGTGTCTCATGAGTTTGTAACAATTGAAACGTCTTTGACCGGGTGTCGTCTTTGACCTGTGTCGTCTTTGACCGGTGTAGTCTTTGACCAGCAAGTTTTAAAATGGCTGAAATGGGAGCTATGTACACAGAAATGCCGGGAAGTTTGTAGTATATAGTGTTAACATATCCATTAACATTTTCCCCCCATTTCTGTGTACATAGCTCCCATTTCAGCCATTTTAAAACTTGCTGGTCAAAGACTACACCGGTCAAAGACGACACAGGTCAAATACGACACCCGGTCAAAGACATTTCAATTGTTACAAACTCATAAGACACGGCCTAGGGTAAAGGCACCCGTTTCGGACGCTCCTGGACAAAGAAGAGGTGACGACTTTTGTGTTTTGGAATTAACACCCTTAAAGCGTCCCAATTATAATATGGGTTACACCATTGAACCCATATGGTCTGGCAGTTCCTATTTCAGAGGCAATTTCCATCCATTTCATAGTTTTAGTATAAATAAATCTAGATCTAATATGTTCATTTCAAAGCATCAAACTGCACCTAACGTCGGACACGTAATGCTAAAACGAATCCTAGAGTCGGACACTTTCATCTTCCATTGAATCTATTGATAGACTTAGCTCTATGTAGTATGATTGTAAGGACTATGTAACCATAAACCTGTGGATACGAATGTCCCCTTTTGCTTTGGGGGGGGGGGGTGATAGAGCTTTATTTCTGTACGGATACATCTTAATATCATGGACATTTCCTTTTTTTACCTACACATGGAATAACACATTACGATTTCATTTATGAAGTGTAAAGGGACAATTTTGAATAGCATATATTATAGAAGAGGGACAAATATAACTTGGACCATATTGGTATATATGCCGCACTGTGACTGACTACATGATTTACATTATTTTGTTGTATCTATACGCATACCTCCTACTGCTGACTTAGCAGTGAGCGCATCTTCAGTGTTTTTCACGTCTACAATAATGCTAGATCCAGTCACCCATGTGTCACTAGCTGCAACTACATATTGGTAATATATAGGTATCTGCAGTTAACACATATCCTTTATTAGAATGTTGGCTGACACTAGCAAACAGTGTCCGAGTCTTGATGTAATTGGTGTCCGACTTTAGGTGCAATTTGATGGTGCTGTTAATGCCCCTCTCACAAGGATTTGTGGGTAATATATTTTCTATTCATTGATGTGGACTTTTGCAAAACACATATATATATATTGCTATAATCATGCTTATGAATAATGTAACTATAACAGGAAAGCCACAACAGACAGGATAAATAAATCAATTTTCCCATTTCCTCATGAGTTTTAAGTTGGGAATATTGCAAAAACACCTCAGGTTTGAGCAGTCATTGAGCCATGTAAGAATTGAGTTATATATGGTCTGCTCTATTTGTTAGAAGGGAGAATACCTTAATATTAATATTCTGTTGACATGACAGGTAGATTGATTATATTCACTATGTAATTCAAAGCCAATGGTGTCCGACTCAAGGTGTCTGTCCGACTCAGGGTTCCTTTACCCTACACTGTAATACAGTAAAACGGGGAGGGACTATTGGAAGCTACATCCGTATTGTGTTTATTAGAGCTTGTATGACACACACCCTGCACATATATAAAGGAGCCACATGAAATACACATATAATTATATCCTCTGTCCCTGAGGTCCCAGAATCCCCTCTGTATCCTATGTACAATCATATTGACTATAGTTACAGTATTATAAAAGTATTGTTAGAAAATATATATCTTACTCTCTCTGGACTTCTCTCTGTCTTCAAGTTTTAGTCTGTCTCTGTTTCTTAATTATCGATCTCTTTCTCACCCTAGCAGCCCATCTCTCTCCCTTCTGTCTGTCTGTCTGTCTGTAGGTCTGGCTGTCTGCCTGTCTGTCTGGCTGTGAATCGTAAGGAGAGCCACAGTGGGACCTTCATATTACACTGAGGCTCTCCTCAAGAGAGTGCTACATATTGTACAATATCAATAGCCCTAGATATTCATCTCTTCCGTTCTCTCAAGCCTCATACATCACTCCAATTCTATCTGGAGTTTCCACAGTTTCTTTAGATTCTATTATAATTTTGGTGTAACCTATAAATGGCATTGTACGCCTGCCCAATGCTATGCGATGGGTTTTAAAACGAACCAACCAATCATCGACCTGTCTATCTGTCTCTGTCTCCCTCCCCTCCCTTCTCTCCTCTACACTGAAAATCCATAGGTTGAAAGGGTTAGTCAGTACAGTGTATCCTAGGTTCATCACAATGGCAAAGTTATATTAAAAAAAGACTGAGGGGTCAGTCAGTAGTGGGTAACCTAGGTTCATCATTGGTGTGTTGTATTTGTATACCACTAGTTGGTGCCACCGGGAAGATACTTTGATGACCACTCAGTGGCTCCCCCTGGAAATTAAAAGACTAAAGTGGGTTGGTCAGTACTGACCAACCTGACAATAATAACTTACCTAGGGTGGTCGTATACGGGACTAGCGCATTAGGCTATACGGGCCACCATCTTGGCTCAGAGCAATGCATTGTGGTTAGGCCCCCAACTCCAGAGCAGTGCATCATGGGTTAATTTCTGATCAGCACCTTTGTTCTAGGTGTGAGGGGAGAGGATGAGCCTAATAAGAGATGGGGGTTTAGCCCCCGACTACTTGAGGTACCAGGATGTGCTAGTCCCGTATAGCGAGCCAACTAATGACGAACTAGGTTAGGTACTAGTGACTGAGAGATTGGTCATATAGGGAGCCTAGGAATATCCGTGTATCTCTCTCAGTCTCTCCCCCCTCCCCACACCATCCCCCCCCCCCCAGTCTCTAAGTGGCAGACGCTGATGGTGCACACGTGACTTCCGGTCTGTGTTTCTATACTATAGAACATGATGATCCTAATGTGGCTGTGGAACCACCGACTTCCTGTGAATTATACGTCTGTAGGGCCTATTATCTCCCAGGTCCCTAAAACAACTATGTTTTTACGCAAGCCATTGAGCAACGACATACCTTTTTAGTAGGATGTTTTAAGGGCCTCAGGCTTAGTTTCTTGATTATAGACCACTGAGCAGACTCTGCTTCATTTCCTGATGTCTTACAAATATATATATATATATATATATATATATATATATATATATATATATATATATATATATATATATATATATATATACATGTATATATATATGATATATATACATGTATATATATACATGTATATATATATATGATATATATAATATATATACATAAAATAAATCTGTGGGCCCGGAATGAAATCTATGGGCCCGGGATTTCTTGAGTAAGTAGATCTACAGTAAAATGGACCCATATGTTTAGTTCTCATGAAAGCCAGTCTTGCTTTACAAAGAGTTTTTCACCTTGAGGGACATTTTGTTCTGCTTACCGTATTCGTCCTAATATTTAAAGCATCCTCCCCCTAATAATCTTTTTTCCAGATTTGTTCCATATTTTTCATGTAGTCCGTCGATTTTGCTACTGTTTTTCGCATTTTATGTGACATGGAGCACTTCACACCTGTGCAGGTGTTAAGGCCAAACCAAGTGTGAAGCTATTGGGGTGAATAGAAGCCTTGTAGAAGCTTCTCAGGTGGGCCAGAATTCTGTATAAAACAGCCAAGGGGGGCGCTAATTAAAATAAATATTTGAGGCAGATTTTTTCACTCAAAATAATTTTCTAAGCAGGACACTTATTACGTTGAATACGGTTTTCCTTTTTTTCTGCAGGCTCGGCTAAATTAAGCAAGTCTGGATACCCAGAGAAAATGTTGGTATCTAGAAGAAATAAACGATAACTTATTGCATCACTTTCTACAAACTATTCAGGCTTTATGTTTTACTCTCTAGAAACCTTAATAATGGTCCGATTCACAAGCCGTGAAAACTGGAATGTAGACCAGGATTTGTACATTGAGTTGAAAATGGGAAAGCATTTTGCTACGGGCCACCCGGGCCCGTAGCAAGGCAATTAGTCTGAAAACTACGGGCCCGGACCCAAAACTACGGGCCATTGGCTCCCGGGCCAGCGTTAGTGTCTACCCCTGCTAAGCCCTAACAGCCCCGGCCCTGCCCACACACACGACCACCACTCATAGCCATTCTTCACATCCCTTCCTCTCCTTACAACCCACTGTTTTAATCCGAATAGTGTTTAAACTCCACATGGAAAATAAAGCATTTCACAAGTATATTTGTTATAATTCTAGCATCACCATGCATGACGTGGGGGTTCATAATGGTTGACAACCCCCATCCTTAGCCATCATCCTTAATGCGGGTCAGCAGCGTCCGCTCACCCCCTTAAACCCCATAAAGCCACTATGGCCTGCAATTAGGGAAATACCAACACAAACAATTGTATTATTTATCCATGATTAAATGTGTGCGTGACAGGAATTATTAAGGACAAGAAACCCACTTCTTCCTTCTCGTGAATTCACCCTGAATTGGCAAATTCTGTCTGTCCTTGTAAGAAGAGAACTCGATTCTCTTCTTGTTACTAAATTGTCACAAAACCCACAGTGAAAAAAAACTCCTGTTAACCCCAAATTGGCCCTTGCAATTAAAAGTGGTGGTGGCCTTTTGGACATTTTAGTCACCCTCAACTTGAGGCTGACTGTTTAAGTGACAACCCGAGTGCCAGGCACCCAGCTAGTGGCAGCCCAGTACCAGGCACCCATCTAGTGGCAGCCCAGTACACAGTACCCAGCTAGTGGCAGCCAGTACCAGGCACCCAGCTAGTGGCAGCCCAGTACCAGGCACCCAGCTAGTGGCAGCCCAGTACCAGGCACCCAGCCAGCTACACCCCAGTACCAGGCACCCAGCTAGTGGCAGCCCAGTACCAGGCACCCAGCTAGTGGCACATCAGTACCAGGCACCCAGCTAGTGGCAGCCCAGTACCAGGCACCCAGCTACTGGCACCCAGTACTAGGCACCCAGCCAGTGGCAGCCCAGTACCAGGCACCCATCTAGTGGCAGCCCAGTACCAGGCACCCAGCCAGTGGCAGCCCAGTCCCAGGCACCCAGCTAGTGGCACATCAGTACCCCTACCAGGCACCCAGCTAGTGGCACCCAGTACCAGGCACCCATCTAGTGGCAGCCCAGTACCAGGCACCCAGCTAGTGGCAGCCCAGTACCAGGCACCCAGCTAGTGGCAGCCCAGTACCAGGCACCCAGCTAGTGGCAGCCCAGTACCAGGCACCCAGCTAGTGGCAGCCTAGTGCCAGGCACCCAAACGTGGGGGGGGGGGGTATCAACTCCCCTCCCTACCCGCTCAATATACCTGCTGGGCATTACAACACAGTCATATTCAGTCAGATACTGACAAAAGTCGAATTCAAGTCCTGAATCTGCAGATTTTAGGCTCCACTGAGCCAGTAATACAGAAGTATAACCGCATCTTAACGCTGTCACTATGATAGATACTGAATGATATAGGCCTAGTAGTTAATGCTTATAGGGCATTCACCTGTGGATCTAGATGTAGGCCTATGTATCCCTGCGGGTGTCGCAGTAGACATTACTATCGCATTACCCCATTAGGGTGGAACGCGGCCACATTGCTTCCATACACCCATAATGCTCATGACACCTCTCCGCCCCAGCTTTATTTTTCTATGAGCAGCTCACCAATTGCTCATCGACACGAGCAGGAAGTGGCCATTAGCCGCACTATGTGGCCGGGGGAGTGAGCAGCTCAATAACTCAGCTGTTTGTTTGGTTGTTCCCACCAGGTGCCTGGAGGTAACATTTATTTCATTGTGAATACGGCACTCCCATTGACTTAACCAAGGAAGGCCGTATTTAACACCCTCCGTGAAATAACCCTCCCCCGTATTTCACAGTCTGTAAAATCACGAAATTGTTGATCTAACCATGATAAATAATATTATTTGCTTTTTCAGAGCAATAAAGTGGAATTTTGATGAATATTATTAATAATAACATGAAATAAACACAAAGGAACACTCGTAGAGTTCCCAACTGAGGATCATTTCACTCGGCTTCGCCTCATGAAATAACCCTCAGTGAGGAACTTTACTCGTGCACCTTTGTCTATATCTCCTGGTCCCTGCCACTGACGCTAGGGGTTCTGGCTACCGTCAGACACGGGCTGCAGCGGCCATCTTGAAAAGCTGGGAATTCCCTGGGTTTTTTTTCTGGCTTAACTCGCTCCTTATAAGGGAATGAAGTCACGTGATCAGATAACTTGGAGACTGAATCTATTTATAGTCCAAGATGACGCTATGACCCCACAAACCTAAGACCCGGCGACACGGGAGCGATCTTTGCTCGATAAACTACATTTCTCCTATTACCGGGTAGCGGGAAGTCTAATGTATAGGGCCATTCCTTGATCTGGTACCAGCGAGATAAGGACTGATATAACAGCTATCACAATTGGTACCAGTTGTTGCATAATGAACCCTAAGAATTCTACAGTGAATGCAGGGAATCATGCCATTGGTTGATAATTGTGCCTCTACATGGGTAAAAATCAACACGGGTGACACGGCGACACAGCCCTTTTAGGCCCTTTTAAAAATCGACAGACACAGGAATATTGGGGATAAAAATCGACCCACAGTGATTTTCTCCAAGTTCTTATATACCTAAAAATCGACACAATGACATGGCCCTTCTGCTAAAAATCGACACAGCGACATGGTCAAAATTGTGGGTACCCATGTAGAGGCACATAATTCGATCCGCTACACGCCTTGAAATAAGTACCGTAATCTTTCTACTCTCCTTAGTCACCTGGGCACAGGCATCACTCCCCAGCCAAGGTCTGGTAATGACTAGATTCCAACTGTATAAATTAACATATATTAGCCGCCATTATCCACCAATCAACCAATGCCACAATTGTAACAAATGAGAGGCTTAGCTCAGCTTAATATCAAAATCTATCAGTGTGGATCTACTACACAAGGGGCGCGCCATCCAGTCTACTAACATGGAGATATCATTATACCAAAGTTAGGGAGATATGCAATGTCGAGGCACCATGTAGGAACAACCTGAGCGTGTACAGAGGTCTGTACACGCTATGTACACACTTCTCTATGCAGATAGCATAGGCCTATACATCTACATTTCGTGATGGTTGCAATATATCTTGATGTGGTTGAAATATGTGTTCAACAGAATGATGCTTATTATTGGGTTAGCTTCAATATCAAGGGAAATGTGGCCATAGCCTACGGCATAGCTCAGAATTAGCTAGAGCTCAATTGTCAGGTGACTGAGGGCATTTTAACATTTTAAGGGGGTAGTACTATTTAACAGCAGGTTCAGGGGTGTAGTTTCGTGTGTGTGTGTGTGTGTGTGTGTTGGTGGGGGGGGGGGGGGCAGTAGCCACTAACCTCTCAGCTGTGGGCCACCTGGACCTGTAGTTCCAGAAACCTGTGGGCCCGAACTTTCAGCTATGGGCCTGGATACAGATTTTACTTTTTTCAAAGAGAAACTCATATATATTCCTGATTCAAAAACGAGAGTGTTTCATTTGCTCACATTTTCCTCTCAAAATCCCAAACCCATATGACATGACTATACTTATCAGGTATATTCCCCCTCATATATCTTGCAAAAAGTCCAACTGGCCTCTGGGAAGGTGCTTCTGAAAACTCTGAAAATTCTGACCAGGACGTGACAAGCAGCAGTAGGTGCCTGGTACAGGACGTGACAAGCTGCAGTAGGTGCCTGGTACAGGACGTGACAAGCTGCAGTAGGTGCCTGGTACAGGACGTGACAAGCTGCAGTAGGTGCCTGGTACAGGACGTGACAAGCAGCAGTAGGTGCCTGGTACAGGACGTGACAAGCTGCAGCAGGTGCCTGGTACAGGACGTGACAAGCTGCAGTAGGTGCCTGGTACAGGACAAGCAGCAGTAGGTGCCTGGTACAGGACGTGACAAGCTGCAGCAGGTGCCTGGTACAGCACAAGCTGCAGTAGGTTCCTGGTACAGGACGTGACAAGCTGCAGCAGGTGCCTGGTACAGGACGTGACAAGCTGCAGTAGGTGCCTGGTACAGGACGTGACAAGCTGCAGCAGGTGCCTGGTACAGGACGTGACAAGCTGCAGTAGGTGCCTGGTACAGGACGTGACAAGCTGCAGTAGGTGCCTGGTACAGGACGTGACAAGCTGCAGTAGGTGCCTGGTACAGGACAAGCTGCAGTAGGTGCCTGGTACAGGACGTGACAAGCTGCAGTAGGTGCCTGGTACAGGACAAGCTGCAGTAGGTGCCTGGTACAGGACGTGACAAGCTGCAGCAGGTGCCTGGTACAGGACGTGACAAGCTGCAGTAGGTGCCTGGTACAGGACAAGTTGCAGTAGGTGCCTGGTACAGGATGTGACAAGCTGCAGTAGGTGCCTGGTACAGGACGTGACAGGCTGCAACAGGTGCCTGGTACACGACGAGCTGCAGCAGGTGCCTGGTACAGGACAGGACAAGCTGCAGTAGGTGCCTGGTACAGGACGTGACAAGCTGCAGTAGGTGCCTAGTACAGCACAAGCTGCAGCAGGTGCCTGGTACAGGACGTGACAAGCTGCAGTAGGTGCCTGGTACAGGACAAGTTGCAGTAGGTGCCTGGTACAGGATGTGACAAGCTGCAGTAGGTGCCTGGTACAGGACGTGACAAGCTGCAGTAGGTGCCTGGTACAGGACGTGACAAGCTGCAGTAGGTGCCTGGTACAGGACGTGACAAGCTGCAGTAGGTGCCTAGTACAGCACAAGCTGCAGCAGGTGCCTGGTACAGGACGTGACAAGCTTCAGTAGGTGCCTGGTACAGGACGTGACAAGCTGCAGTAGGTGCCTAGTACAGCACAAGCTGCAGCAGGTGCCTGGTACAGGACAAGCTGCAGCAGGTGCCTGGTACAGGACAAGCTGCAGCAGGTGCCTGGTACAGAACAAGCTGCAGTAGGTGCCTGGTATAGGACGTGACAAGCTGCAGTAGGTGCCTGGTACAGGAGAAGCTGCAGTAGGTGCCTGGTACAGGATGTGACAAGCTGCAGTAGGTGCCTGGTACAGGATGTGACAAGCTGCAGTAGGTGCCTGGTACAGGACGTGAGAAGCTGCAGTAGGTGCCTGGTACAGGACGAGACAAGCTGCAGTAGGTGCCTGGTACAGGACGTGACAAGCTGCAGTAGGTGCCTGGTACAGGACGAGACAAGCTGCAGCAGGTGCCTGGTACAGGACAAGCTGCAGTAGGTGCCTGGTACTGGACGTGACAAGCAGCAGTAGGTGCCTGGTACAGGATGTGACAAGCTGCACCAGGTGCCTGGTACAGGACGTGACAAGCTGCAGTAGGTGCCTGGTACAGGACGTGACAAGCTGCAGTAGGTGCCTGGTACAGGACGTGACAAGCTGCAGCAGGTGCCTGGTACAGGACATGACAAGCTGCAGTAGGTGCCTGGTACAGGACGTGACAAGCTGCAGCATGTGCCTGGTACAGGACGTGACAAGCTGCAGTAGGTGCCTGGTACAGGACAGGACAAGCTGCAGTAGGTGCCTGGTACAGGACGTGACAAGCTGCAGTAGGTGCCTAGTACAGCACAAGCTGCAGCAGGTGCCTGGTACAGGACGTGACAAGCTGCAGTAGGTGCCTGGTACAGGACAAGTTGCAGTAGGTGCCTGGTACAGGATGTGACAAGCTGCAGTAGGTGCCTGGTACAGGACGTGACAAGCTGCAGTAGGTGCCTGGTACAGGACGTGACAAGCTGCAGTAGGTGCCTGGTACAGGACGTGACAAGCTGCAGTAGGTGCCTAGTACAGCACAAGCTGCAGCAGGTGCCTGGTACAGGACGTGACAAGCTTCAGTAGGTGCCTGGTACAGGACGTGACAAGCTGCAGTAGGTGCCTAGTACAGCACAAGCTGCAGCAGGTGCCTGGTACAGGACAAGCTGCAGCAGGTGCCTGGTACAGGACAAGCTGCAGCAGGTGCCTGGTACAGAACAAGCTGCAGTAGGTGCCTGGTATAGGACGTGACAAGCTGCAGTAGGTGCCTGGTACAGGAGAAGCTGCAGTAGGTGCCTGGTACAGGATGTGACAAGCTGCAGTAGGTGCCTGGTACAGGATGTGACAAGCTGCAGTAGGTGCCTGGTACAGGACGTGAGAAGCTGCAGTAGGTGCCTGGTACAGGACGAGACAAGCTGCAGTAGGTGCCTGGTACAGGACGTGACAAGCTGCAGTAGGTGCCTGGTACAGGACGAGACAAGCTGCAGCAGGTGCCTGGTACAGGACAAGCTGCAGTAGGTGCCTGGTACTGGACGTGACAAGCAGCAGTAGGTGCCTGGTACAGGATGTGACAAGCTGCACCAGGTGCCTGGTACAGGACGTGACAAGCTGCAGTAGGTGCCTGGTACAGGACGTGACAAGCTGCAGTAGGTGCCTGGTACAGGACGTGACAAGCTGCAGCAGGTGCCTGGTACAGGACATGACAAGCTGCAGTAGGTGCCTGGTACAGGACGTGACAAGCTGCAGCATGTGCCTGGTACAGGACGTGACAAGCTGCAGTAGGTGCCTGGTACAGGACGTGACAAGCTGCAGTAGGTGCCTGGTACAGGACGTGACAAGCTGCAGTAGGTGCCTGGTACAGGACGTGACAAGCTGCAGTAGGTGCCTGGTACAGGACGTGACAAGCTGCAGCATGTGCCTGGTACAGGACGTGACAAGCTGCAGTAGGTGCCTGGTACAGGACGTGACAAGCTGCAGTAGGTGCCTGGTACAGGACGTGACAAGCTGCAGTAGGTGCCTGGTGCAGGACGTGACAAGCTGCAGTAGGTGCCTGGTACAGGACAAGCTGCAGCAGGTGCCTGGTACAGGACAAGCTGTAGTAGGTGCCTGGTACAGGACATGACAAGCTGCAGTAGGTGCCTGGTACAGGACAAGCTGCAGTAGGTGCCTGGTACAGGACGTGACAAGCTGCAGCAGGTGCCTGGTACAGGACGTGACAAGCTGCAGTAGGTGCCTGGTGCAAGACGTGACAAGCTGCAGTAGGTGCCTGGTACAGGACGTGACAAGCTGCAGTAGGTGCCTAGTACAGGACGTGACAAGCTGCAGTAGGTGCCTGGTACAGGACGTGACAAGCTGCAGTAGGTGCCTGGTACAGGACGTGACAAGCTGCAGTAGGTGCCTGGTACAGGACAAGCTGCAGTAGGTGCCTGGTACAGGACAATTCCCCGACTACGATGTGACAAGGTTGTGAAGCAGCCTTGGTCTGCAGATTGAATCTCGCACTCAGCTAAGCACCCACCCTACCAGAAGATCACCTACTTGATATTCACCCCAGTTCTGTCATCTGGGCTCTATCCCACAAACTGTATTACCACAGAGGAGGAATGGCTCTAGCCATAATTTCTTGTATGAGAGATTTGGTATGAGCTACACAGAGAAAAATGTCTATGTCTATCAGGCTCTCTTTATGTCACCAAATCTACACTCAGGCATACACGAGTCTCACAATTTTGGATTTTGAATCCCCTCCCAGGGGGGCGGGGGGGGGGGGCTATTGAGATAACATTAGTACATTATGCCCTTCATCATTATGAGGCATGACTGCAGCCCTGGCGAGTAGCTCATCAGTCCTGCATTCATACATCATTCTGACCCTAGGGGGGTTGATACTCTCCCGAAGGCTCGGCATGATGCATGCCCACCAGGGCTGCATTCATGCATCATGACGGCACAGGATATAACAGATTAAAGCAGTGTGCAGCCTTCAAATGGCTACCAGTGATAGCAGAGGGGGATGTACAACTGCTAAGTGTATCAATGTAGTAGCTACATTTAGCAGTCAACCATCCAACTGCTAACTGTGTAAAAGAACCTCTAAGTGTATCCAGTTCTAGAGATGTCTGTTATATGGACATCCAACTGCTATCTGTATCAATAACTGCTAACTGTATCATAATAGGAATATAGTGTAATATGTCAGAAACATGTTTCTTGGGTCGTGGAGTCAGTTTATTGGGTCAAAATTGGAAGTTAATGGGCTATAGCATCCATTTTCAGTGTAAAAGTTTTACCTTCTCCAAAATCCAAAGACAGTCATAGCTTTATCTTAGCAAGTGTATCAATGTCCTTAACTGTATCAATTTAATTTGATACACTTCGCAGTTTTTTGATACACTTAGCAGTAGGATTGATACACTTAGCAGTTGTACAGGGGCCCGCAGAGGTCAGCCTAACGCTTGTGCAAACAACACTAGAGAGTCGAGTGACCCATGCCCCCTATGACCAAACTTCTGTCATAGGGGGAACCTAACCCCAACCCTAACCCTAACCCTAACCCTAACCCACCTAACCCTAACCCTAAGAAAAAAGTAACTGTCACAGTAAATGATCGCGCGGAAACACTACAAATAAAGTGATTCCCCTAATAGCATGATTCCCCTAATAGCATGGAGAGTGTATGGACAGATTTCTCATTCTCCTCAGCAGGAGATAACGTCCATGATCATATGGACATGACAAATGCTTCTCCTCAGCAGGAGATGACATCCAGGAGAATATAGACATGACAAATCCTGCTGCACAGCACTAGATATATGTGTCTATAGATGCATAAACATTCATATGCTCTATAATGTAGTTATGAGGTATGCTATATCTTCAAGTTTTTTTGACATAGCCGACTTTCATCCCTGCCAGTAGTATAGTATGTATCGGAACGGGACTATAGTTAAGTACTGTTTATTACTCAATCGACCTGCAGCCAATCAGAGGCCTCCCTTTTGGCGGGAAATTCAAAAGCAGCCAATGAGAGGCCTCCCTTTTGGCGGGAAATTCAAATAGGTCACGTGACCGGAAGTGACCTACTTCCGGTCACGTGACCTTTGGGCGGGAAATTCAAATAGGTCACGTGACCGGAAGTGACCTACTTAAGAGGGTCACGTGACCACCATGTTGGCGGGAAATTCAAATAGGTCACGTGACTGGAAGTGACCTACTTAAGGGGGTCACGTGACTACTAGGTTGGCGTGAATTTCAAAATAAGTCACTTGAGATTTTTATGGATAAATAAATTTAAAAAAAGAAAAAGCAAGCTGAAAGCTTGCTAAAAAATAATTTAAAAATGCGGCTCTTTTTTTTTAGGGGGGGGAGGGGCACTCTGGGGGGCACTCTTTAAGATGCATGGGGGGGGAGGGGGGGGAGGGGGGGGGAGGGGGGGAGGGGAGGGGAAGGGTTTTTAAGAGTGAGACTCGCCTCTCTGCCCTCTCTTTTAGAGGGCAGAGAGGCGAGTCTACTGGTTCGTCTACTTACAATGAAATGTATCATGATTGCGTTTATGATGATGTGCATCATGATGTGACTATCTTACAACCCTATAAGAAATAAGCAAGGTCTCTCTCCTATACATGGGCGTACTTACACTGGCTATTTGTAAACTAATGAATGCGACTTCCTCGTTAAAATCAGTATCTACAACTCTTTCAATCCTAAGGCTTTTTTTTTGAGTTTATTCTTTTGTTCAATTTTGGGCTCACTTCAAAAGAGGAATAGGCCCTCGCTTGCTCATCAGAGCCGGGGTGTAGAAGGCCCCTGCCCTGTCGGGTACGTTCTGAGATAGATCGCCCTCTGGTACGTTTTGGTTGGTTTGGACCTCTCAGTCGACTGTCTTATGCACCCGAAAAAAAACAGACTTTCGGTGT
The DNA here is from genome assembly GCA_947462335.1 of Harmothoe impar. Lineage (NCBI taxonomy): Eukaryota > Metazoa > Annelida > Polychaeta > Phyllodocida > Polynoidae > Harmothoe > Harmothoe impar. The sequence goes on along the minus strand of OX381707.1, from coordinate 15,506,931 downwards.
CTCATGATAAAACTGGTGCGTTATACTAAGTGCTGGATTACTTTCTCATTTTTTTATTGTTCTATCAGATGCTTATTTAATTTTTGCACTGATAAAAACGGCTAGCTTGTACAAACACGTGGTCTATTTAAGCGTTAAGTGTAGAAAATGAACAGAACAGTGCACAGAAAATAGAGCTACCGACTACATTTCGCCCAGTCACTCAGCGGAGAACAAAAGAACTACTGACGTAGTGTACCCGCTATTCCGACAGTTGGCGCCACCGTTCGAATCTTTATACTTTTCCCGCGTGCGACATGAAGCCCTGGGGTGGGTACTGGCTGTTTGGTTGTAGGTACTGAAACATAAAAAACTACAGCCAGCCCATGTCATGGTGAGACAGCTCTCTTATTCCCCCTTGAGTAGCATCCGTAGGGCCTATGACAAAACCTAGTCCCGTACACTGAGCAGCTTCAGGTCTGAAGGCTCATACAGAAAAATGTGTGGGTGTGTGGGTGTGTGGGTGTGTGGGTTGCTTTACGCCTTAGTTAACAGCTATGGTCATTTCAAGGGCGGTGATGGTGATCGAATCTATGGCCCTTTTACCGAGACAAGGGTTTCTTTTACATCCCACACTACATAGGGGTGTGTGGGTGTGTGGGTCTGTGTGTGTCTGTTCGGTCTGTGTGTGCACGCGTCTTGCACTCCGGAACATGTTCAGACACGTTCGAACCTGCTCGGACGTGCCTGGACAGGTCTCACACGCCGACCGTGTCTGAACATGTTTTCACCTTATAGCTGCTGCCGATGCTGCTACCGCTGCTGCCGATGCTGCTGATGTTAGTAGTCGCGTCGACAAAGAATCGTCATTTGTCACACTTAAGCCTCTAGTTAAATGCGCGACGGGTAGTAAGGCTACCAACGCGACGACCGGATCGCGCTCTTGCTTAAAGGTGCACCTCAACTCAGTGCGCCTTTAACATCCCGTCCCAAATAGGTAAAGTTCCTGACGCAGCACAGCACCTCCCACCAGTAGCCAATCAGCGCGCCGAACGCCGGACACACCCCCACCGTGTGAGCCTCTAAGTAGGTCACACGAACCATACTAAGATGCCGACAGGACTAATTGGTCCGTCCGCGGTGGCTGCGAGAGATTGCGCGCTGTCTAAATTCACTGCCATGATTGGCAGAGGGGGGGGCTGATTACCCCTCGTCGGATGAATTGCGGCGGAACCACAATCAATTTTTCGCTGTTTTAGATAAAAAGAGATCCAGAGCTATCCGCTCGTCCAAGAATTATTTTTCTATCAGCCCGGGATCACCCCCAAATTCAGGCCTAAAGTCCAAAAACCCAACATTTTTTTCCTATGGGATTTTAAGGTTGAAGCGTTTTTTGTGACCCCAAGGAGCAGCTCACGGGTTCGAACCCTGTAAACGCCTTGACGCGCTTTCGTCGCCTAAGGCGCCTGTGGCTAGACGTCTTGACTAAAACTTAGTGAGGGTTCGAACCCGGAACGTCTATATTAGCCGCCTAATTTCTACTAGCCCCGAAAACGAGAGTATCACATCTATATAGGTCACCCATGTTAGCCTTGGTTTAAGTGCGTGCAGAACCGTGTATTGTGCATTTATGCAGCATACAGATATGGAGACATGCTGCTACAGTGTCAAATTGATCGACATTGTATGTAACTGGACATGAAGAAGGATATTTTTACTTAGTTTTCTAAAAAGAGGGTAGTTCTCGGTACTCCTCCAGCAGCAGTGGTAGGGGAGTCGGACAGGTACTTAACCCTATTTATAGGGGCGCTAAGGTAGGGAGTTTGATAAATTTTTGAAAAATGAGTTAAAAAATACATAGTGGTTCCATTAGTATAGATCTCTATGAGAGCTTTTCAGATCTGCTTAGATCCAGAAATATCATGGTGAATGCATCTGAACATATTTCCCATTTCTGTGATCTAGGCAGGAGAGGGGCACTTTCACAGCAGTTAGGGGTTCTGTAGCTCTGGCCCTAGGCACCCTTCTAACTCAGACAGAACAGGTTTACTTAAAATGGCTAGGGTCATTGTTGGGCAGAGGCACATACATCTGGATTTCACATACGTCTTCAAGAACACAATTACCAACATCCCCATGGTAACAAGTTTTAACAACTCATATTTATTTATTACATTTTGACATGAAGAATGTCACCATAATATTGTAGGCTACAGAAAACAGAGACTCTTATCTTTCTCCACTAATGACTCCATTCATGTTGACTGCCATGATATTGTGATTAAAATGAGGGGTTTGTGTTTTTTTATAGCTCAAGAAATGAGGTCAGGAGGGCTATTTTTATGCAATGCACCAGTGGGGGTGCTATTAGGAAGGGTGCATATTTGATCACAGAAACGGGCAGACTACAGCGGCAGCGCTATTTTGAACTCTCTAGAGGCTAAGGGTTTGAGATGAACGTGTCCCATGTCGCATGTCGATTTTTAAGAAATGACCATGTCACATGACCCTAAGTGAAAAAGGCGTTGTCACTAGTGTCACTAAGGGGGAAAATGTAGGGGCACCGTAATTGATACAATCGGACTCTTGGGACCATAGTCTACTAGGAATTTTTTTTTAAAATTTGACCACCCGCAAGGCCGGAATTTGAAGGAAGAGTTGAGGCGCCTACTTATACAGTAATTGAGAATTTTTTATTCATGTCACATGTCGATTTTTGAGAATGGTCTAATGACACAGATAGCGCTAAACTTAAAGACCTACTCCCCGCTCCCTTAGTCTTTCTATACTGAATCCGGGACTTGCCGGCGAGGCCGACAAAGGGCTGACCTAATGAGCTCATAGCTGGACTAGATACCCAATGTTTTGGATTGGAGAAATCAGCAGAGCAATAAAAGCGTGGTGAGGCTGGTGTTATTTTCAAGGGTGGCCCCTGTGAGTTGTAAAATTGGTGCTAAATGTGGTAACCAAGAGGATGCTAAGTTTATTGATATTGTCCGTTAATGATACTTAAGGTGGGTGTTGTCTAAAGTTTTAATTGATATTACCAATGTGGCCAATAATGACTTCACAGTTGGGGCCTTCGCCCGCAGGTCCCAGATTCAGGGTATTCTTTGTTTATTGTGTGGCCCCTAAAGAGGGGCCGACTAACTCCTTAGAGTTAGTTAGATGCTGCCGCTGTGCTATGCAACATCAGCGTAATTAATTACGCCTCATGTTGGGCAGCATGGATCACTTGATGGGTGATACCTCAAAGCACAAACACGGCAGAGCCGTGTGTGGCATGCGAGGACCAGTGGGTCAGGGGTGATCCGTTGCAGACAGAATACCGATCCGTGTGAGGTTCTGACTTTCTATAGCTTTTTATAAAGCCTTAGATATGGTGTGGTATTTTTCATCTCGCTATAGTTTAGTTGGTATTTAAGGAGACCGCCTCATTTCTATCAGAAATACACAATATTGAATTGTTTTTATATTTTAATATATTAGAAGCGCGCTTTGTTGCCTATATAGCTCATTATGCGTTGAAATGCTCGCGAGCATCGTAGGAATGTACAAAACCCCTGTTGTGGCGCCATCTGACGAAAGAGCGGGGAACTATACTAGCGCGTTCGTTATTCACATCTTTGACAGGGACTTGGTTGGTTGTTGGGCTGCTTTACGCCCTAATTAACAGCTGAGGTCATTTCAAGGGGGGTGATGGTGATCGAATCTATGGATGACTGAAGGTGGAAAGCACACCCCTACACTTTTACCGAGGCAATGGAGCTGCTCAAAGGGTGTGGCGAGCTAGACTGGAGGATGTAATAACTAGGCGGCAGAGGGGACAAAAAGACAATCTCGTAGTAGTAGGTCTACTTGGATCTTGAGTAGCCGCCCTTGTGGTTATAATTACCTAGACTAGTTGGCTCTGCCAGCCTGGTCAAGTGAAAATTGGTAAGGAGACTATGAACTAAGCTAAGCTCGGATTTTAAAATGGTCTATAAAAGTATAATAAAACTATAGCGCACCCTCTTAGATTTGATGATAAGACACAGCCTACTAGGTATACGCATTTGTACAAGGGTATCATTGTGTATAAAATGCTCTTTTGGTACATCATCCCGACTCTACACGAGCACCATTTTCAACGACAGATAGTGCTGTAGTGAATTTCCCATCTCAAGGCGAGCCCCGCTAATTATGGAGACCCTGGAGTAGGATTAACATTATATCCCAATGTCTGTGGTGGTCATTTATGACATGCAGACTGCACCCTGGAGGTGATAGATCTGACCACAGGCCCGCAATATGGGGCTCCCCTCTGAGAGTATCAAGGTTTGCGTATAGTCTCCTGCAGTTTAAATCTGTTACCTCCCCCTTTGTCGGCCTCGCCAAAATCCTGGGAGATTCACTTTAAACTTAAGGCTTACCCTTTTTTATTCTTTGTTTATTGTGTGGCCCCTAAAGAGGGGCCGCGGTGTTGATTAATTACACCACATGTTAAGCAACATAAGATCAAACCTCCCTCAAAAGCGTCAAGGCTCAAAGTCCTGTTGGACGGGAACCCTGTGTGGCATTTGAAGACGAATGGTTGAGTGATCTGTTGCAGATGCCGTTCCGTGAGAAGTTCTGACTTTATATAGCTTTTATATCGCTTTAGTTATGGTGTAGTATTTTCAATCTCGCTATAGTTTAGTTGATATTTCAAAGAATCTGCCTCATTCTATCAGAAATACACAACGTTGACATGTTTCTTATATTCAATATATTAGAAGTGTGCTTTGTTGCTTATTATAGGTCATTATGCGTTTAAAATGTTCGCGAGTATCGTGGAAATGTACAAAAACCCTATTGTGGCGCCATCTGACGAAAAGAGCAGAGAACTATACTAGAGCATGTAATCGCCAGACCAGCAGGCGGCAGCAGAGTGGTCAAAAGACAATCTCGTAGTAGTAGGTCCACTTGGATGTTGAGTAGCCGCCCTTGTGGTTGTAATTACCTAGACTAGTTGACCCTGCCGGCCTGGTCAAGTGAAATTAGTAAGGAGACCGCCCATTAACGTGCTCCACAGTCTTTAGACAGTTAAGCCTATAGTCAAGACCGGAGAATTTGGCGAGACGCCCCTCTGGGAGGTCATAATCCTCAATGTTAGGTGTTAGCTCATTAACATCAGATACCATATTAACAACCCATTTAAAATGGTCATTTTAAGAGCAACTCACCCTATTCTGACAAAATCCTATTAGCAGGTAACCTCTGTATAATCCATACTGCAAACATCTGCTACTTCGAGCGTCTGCCTCGTGACTGATAGTGTACAACAAGACGAAGTGGGCAGAGATAAAAAAAATTGAGGCTCTTTATATAGCCGAGAGAGCGGCTAATCTGGATGGTCTAAGCTTGTTTTCACCTAGAGCCCCACCCTCTTCCAGAGAGGAATCAAATCGCTTTTCACCTGAACCCTTCCACCCCTAATCCCTCAGCATGAAAAGAGAGATAACGAGTGTAACGTGCGCTACATGTATATGGGATTATAGCTGGTGAAGAGATAAAGCCGGGTCACCACCTGCGTATACAAAGACTACAGGGGGTGATTAACGACAGGTGTGACGCGCCAGCCCGTGGACGGATTATCTTTTAAGCTGACGCTTATTCAACTAGCCAGCCGACGTCCCGCGCCACTCACTGCGGCAAGAGGAGGTGCTTTTGTTTTACACTTGAGCCGCTTACCACATCGTCTCTACCTCACAGACAGACACATGCCCCCTGTAGCTTTTTTTTGTATACACACTCTAATCTCATAACCTCCTGATCCGTTATACAGGTAACGGGTATTCTCTTTTAAATAGCTGCCAGTCAGCCTGCGGCAGCTGAAAACGACGGTAAGTAGCTTAGCTCTAGAAGCAAGAAGACGTATATAAGGAGGCTGACATGTGTATAGGCGCCTTATAAGTCGGCAAGGGGTAAATACTAGTGAAAAAGGAAGGCAGGTGTGCAGGTAGCTTTCTAACAGACACGTGTGTGCACTAAGCTGCTTAAGTCTAAACCCACCTGCAGTAGTCAAGTAGCATGTGAAAACTTACTTAACAGATCACTTAATTGAGTAGAGACTCTGTACTGAGAGAGTCTTTTCAGCCGTTTAAGAGGATTATCTAGGACAGGGTACATAAGGAGTGAAACGCCGCTCTCACCCATCACACTTTCTCGACCCGCCCTTCATCATCGTAGCATCGTCCACTCCACGCTCGCTCAGCATGTTATGAGGGTTATTTCTACCTTTACAGCTTCTTTTCTTATCGAAGTGTCGACGCTACAGAGCATCGAAACTCTCCAAATGAGTCCAAGAAAGAAAAAGCAACTCCCACTAGAAGCAGGAAGAGAAACAGTGCCCTATGATGCATGTGAGGTAAAGAAACATTGGAAGGACGTCACCAAGGAGCAATGGATAGAAGCATGCTTCAACTTCATCGGAACGGAAGTAGTTTCATTTGGACAGAGGGAGAAAATTTTGTTGGAGCTATTTTTCTTAGCTCCGTATAGTTGGCCTGACTGTAGTGGTGAAATTCCTTCAGGTTTTTCAGGCTTCGGCATACAAGTTATCTGGTCTTTGAAGGAGCTTCGATATATGCAACGCACTCACGAGGAGATTGTTCAGAAAATGACGGAATTCGAAACAGGAGAAGACACAATATGGTGCGAGGAGACGACATATGCGGACGATGATCTGGAGTACATCATTTGTAGCCCGTTGGAACATTATGTTAAAGACTTTGAGGACATGCTAGCCAGCACTGCGATGACCCCGAAAGAGAGATCCCTTACTGCACAGAAGGAGGCCAAAGCTGTGTTGGAAAAGCTCAAGTTTGGTCAAGGATTCACTCTTCAAAGCAGCTGTGTGAGTGTGATAAAAGGTCTTGTGTTGAAACATCCGGACATGAAGTTTTCGCGTGCTGTCGACACACTTCCTTTGCCTGAACTGATGATGAACATGATCGACCCCATCGTACCAACATGTTTCGACTCTGCCAATTGCCCCATGTATAAAATGGTTTCAAGTTTTGCCTGTGGCCGATGGCTAAACGATCCACTGAAGTCAGAAAACCTCCTTGATTTAATCGACTGACTAAATGTATTTTCTCATACTAGTATTAGTAGCATTAGTAATAGCGGCTACTCGGTCTCGTGCAGCACAAGCAGCAGCATCTGTCAGCAGCATCCGTGACATCGTCAGCAGCAGCAGCACGAGCAGCACAAGCAGCAGCTGCTGCAGCAGCTGCACAAGCAGCACAAGCAGCAGCATCTGTCAGCAGCATCCGTGACATCGTCAGCAGCAGCAGCAGCAGCAGCAGCTGCACGAGTAGCACAAGCAGCAGCATCTGTCAACAGCATCCGTGACATCGTCAGCAACTGCAGCAGCTGCACGAGCAGCACAAGCAGCAGCAGCTGTCAGCAGCTGCAGCAGCTGCACGAGCAGCACAAGCAGCAGCACCGACAGCAGCAGCAACAGCAAATCAGCAGCAGCAACAGCAGCAGCAGCAGCAGCAGCAGCAGCAGCAGCAGCAGCAGCAGCAGCGGCAGTGTGGACCGCTAAATTCGAGATGGTGACATACCTGTTTCTTAGAATCGACATTCGACATGAGGCCTAGTGACATTTGACATGAAGCTTGAAAAACATAGTGACAGGTGACATGAGCAATTCTTAAAATCGACATGAGATATGAGCATAATTAAGCGACATCGACATGCGCCATGGCTATTTTTTTATTTTTTTTGAAGACAACCGCCATAGCTTCCTCATCCAGACCTCCACTAGTAGTGCTCTATAAGCGCAAGCTTTGCCTTAAGAGAGCTGTGGCTGTGAACCCTCTCCTCCCTCCGTACACACAGGTAAATATCAGAGTCAGCCAATGTCGCCAATACTACTCTCATACAAGGGTCAGGCGCTGCTGGACTATAATAGATGGGTCAAGGACTGTTCTACTGAGGGTCAGGCTAGGCCGGACATTCAATAACGGGCTGGACTTTGGCAAATTTGCTTGAAAGTCTGGCCAGCAAGAGATGCACATCATCATAAACGCAATCATGATACATTTCATTGTAAGTAGACGAACCAGTAGACTCGCCTCTCTGCCCTCTAAAAGAGAGGGCAGAGAGGCGAGTCTCACTCTTAAAAACCCTTCCCCTCCCCTCCCCCCTCCCCCCCCTCCCCCCCCATGCATCTTAAAGAGTGCCCCCCAGAGTGCCCCTCCCCCCCCTAAAAAAAAAGAGCCGCATTTTTAAATAATTTTTTAGCAAGCTTTCAGCTTGCTTTTTCTTTTTTTAAATTTATTTATCCATAAAAATCTCAAGTGACTTATTTTGAAATTCACGCCAACCTAGTAGTCACGTGACCCCCTTAAGTAGGTCACTTCCAGTCACGTGACCTATTTGAATTTCCCGCCAACATGGTGGTCACGTGACCCTCTTAAGTAGGTCACTTCCGGTCACGTGACCTATTTGAATTTCCCGCCCAAAGGTCACGTGACCGGAAGTAGGTCACTTCCGGTCACGTGACCTATTTGAATTTCCCGCCAAAAGGGAGGCCTCTCATTGGCTGCTTTTGAATTTCCCGCCAAAAGGGAGGCCTCTGATTGGCTGCAGGTCGATTGAGTAATAAACAGTACTTAACTATAGTCCCGTTCGGATACATACAATACTACTCCTGCCCTATGATAGAAGCTTGGTCATAGGGGTATGGGTCACTCGACTCTCTAGTGTTGTATGAAATTGCCGGCCTAACGTTATCAGCCTGCACTTGTAGGGCCCTGTCCCCTGCCCTGTGGTTATCTTGCTGGTGTCTCCCTGCCAGCTACAGTGACAGCCCCGCGGCGGAAGTACTGCTACAGCGCCACCTGGCGGAATTGGGAGAGATGGGGTCCGGCCTGCCCTGTGGTGGGGCCACACATGGTAGGCTTCTTATTAAAGGTCACCATGACCAGCGGGTTTAACTGAAGCACTGTAACAGGGTGGGCAGAGTTGGGGGTGGCTGTTCTAAAGTTTAGTCACTGGTCTTTTTTGAACTAAGTACTTGGGGTGGAGGAGGGGAAGGGGGTTGCAACAGTTGTCGGTGGACTTTTGCATGAGCACGACAGAATTTCCTCCCCCACCCCCTAGCAAGAAGATGGTGCATATCATTCCCATATATTACAAAATATGTTGTGGGCGATTTCCACAGAAGACCAAAGAAAAGAAGAACAAAAAAACAAAACAACCCAGATCCATGATCCCCTGATATGACATGACCACTGTGTAAAATGGTTCAGTGCAGAGTGCGCCGTATAGCGACCATTGGAATTAGGCGTTGGGCTTCTCCATATTGTCTAAAGTTCAAGCAATTATTAACAGGTGGATGTCCAATTACTACTGTACCTCACGAGTTCTGGCCAAAGTGAACGTCTTTGAACGGGTGCCGGCTTTGACCAGTTGCCAAGTTTGACCGGGTGCCAGCTTTGACCGGCCACCATAAAAAATAAGATTTAGAATAAATAAATTTCTTCTTTGATATGTAAGGGATAAAATAAAGAACATGGCGGTGGTTATATCTCCATATATCTTCACCTGCCCTAAATAAACATGTTTCTGTCAGCAGGTAAAAGCTGGCACCCGGTCAAAGACATCACCGGCCAAATCTGGCACCCGGTCAAAGACGTTCACATTGGCCAGAACTCGTGAGACACAGCCACCATTGAGTTAAACCCCCGACCAGTAGCACCCTGCTCTGCGTGTAGCGAGGACTGAAGCTTGTTCTCTCTTCCGCCTGACTAAATGAGGGCCTGCTCGTAACACCAATTAGGGTCGGTACTTACCCGCAAACCTTAAATGTAAAAAAAAATAAACGATAAAAGTGGATAGATATGGGCATGCATATTTGGTATAAAAAAATAAAGCTTATACGATCTATAATGTAGTGGGCTAAAAATAACCAATTTCCCCCAGGTTTAGCTGATCAGTGAACTTTTAAACTAGTAAAAAGTTGATTTTCGTCATAAGTGTTTTGGCCACCGAGGAAACAAATTAAATAGAAAAGAAGTAAAAAAAGGTTCCCTTGTCGTAATTTTCAGTGCTTTTGGGTGGCCTAAGCGCCGGTCTTGAATATATAAGCACCAGGGATAAAGTTGTGGAGTTGAATTCAATAAGCGGCCATCTGCTTATGATATACCGGCCAATAAGTACCATCCACCCAAGTAACGCATGGATAGTCGCAGCCATTGCCGGAAGAGCAATTGCAATTTCGGCAAAGGCTTGAGTCAGTAGTATATGTGTGAAATGTACCAGAGAGATTTGCCGCATGATAGTACACAAATGTACTTGTATTCCAAGTGCGGAGTCAACAATGCGGCCAAATCTAGAAGAGAGAAACCAGTTTAGTGTATTCCCCTCTCTATATGGCAATTCCTATACTTTCAGTAGAGGAAAAACAAGATTGAATAAAAGTGTTTTATATCCATTGTGGCCAATCCTACTCCCATGGCACCCACTTTATGGGTCTCATTTCGGCATTCTGCCCCTCCTCACCTCCCCCATCAGCCATGTGGGGCTCCTTCTGCTGCAAACTTTATATGGAAAGATAAAAGTCTGGGGCATTACATACATGCCTGCAGTGGCAGCGAATCTCGAGAGGTCGATTTGGGAGGGAATATAGACGTGTGCACTTGGCCATAGTCCTACTAAGCACTTTTATATAAGCAATTACGGCAATAAATACGTCCATATATGTCACCGCGTCTACCTAGAGGGGCACTAGTACAGCCACTATTGGTGGATAATTTGGTATGGAGTGGTGATATTGTCATATGAATCGAATTTGTCGGGGTGCCAAATGGGCGGAATTAGAGCACTCTACAATGTCATGTTTCTATATACCTCAGGCGTTTGATACAGGGGTCTGATGATACCTTACACCTTTACCGTGGTTTTCCATCATGTATACCATGCATAAACATGTATAATGGCTCAACTTTCCAATACACATGTTACCATGAGAGGCACAATATATCCCATAATATATTACCATAACTAGGAATACTAGACTGCAAATAGTGAAACAAAAAATATGTCATTGTATACTGTACAAAACCGACAGTATATTCTACTATCCATGTACACAAATACTGTAGTATATATTGTAAATCTGCAGTAGATTCTCCTGCTCTGCTACACTTACTTGTAACCATGTATATTGATTATGGTTAGAAATAATCAGTATTTTCTTATGAATGGTATAACAAATAGCCCATAAAATCCAAGGTAGGGACCCATAAGGACTTCAGTGAGGGGCACTCTAGGGGGGCACTCTAGAGGGGTGGGGGGGGGGCACTCTAAGGGGCGTTTGTCTCTTTTAAGAAAAAAAGAAAGAAAAGAATTTAATCGAGAGACACACTTCTTCCTCTCGAGAGGAAGAAGTGTGTCTCTCAATTTTTTTGTTTATCACATTCCCTGATGAGGCGATCAGCCGCGACCGGAGGAAGTGACACTTTAAGAGGACACGCGACTTAATTGTTATAATATTTTTTTTACTTACTAATAAAGAAGACGTATGAAAATAAAACACAACAATTCACATGTCCGTTGTTCTCGTTGTTTCTTGCTTGATAAAGTCAAGTAATATCGCGATGCCGAGGTCAAACTTTCCCATGTCCTCAGTCAACACTCGAAGGAGTTCAAAAGGCGTACTGCCGGCACCGTCAGCTTCATCTTGCCACATTTTCAACACTCGGAAGACCCACTCAGCGGGACTTCCTCCGTATTCGCATTCTTCAGCGATCTTATCTAACCTCTCAGGCGACAATTTTAAATGTCCCCCCACCTCTTTCCACCTGCTACCTAGGCGTCTGCCGAGGGCGCCCAAGTGCTTATGCATCGCGTGCGAGTCGGGGTTCTCGAAATCCAACCCCTGCCTGTGGAGAAGGGTCATCCACTGAGCCAACAGTTCCACTCGTCTAATGCGGGTGAAGACGCGGCCGAGCTCTCCCCATCTTTGACGATGCGGGGTTTCACCCCACCAGACTCGGAACATCGCCGTACACAGCTCCTCCGGTGTCTTGACACTGCGCTCTACTAGAGCATCCATACGGGCGGCGGTAACTTTTAAGCTACTGCCCAACTCTCTCCAAGATCCGCTCAACTCTTTACCTAGTTGACGAAGCAAGGCGTCGCTATATGCTAAGCGCCGCTGTCCTACCTCTCTATTCTCCCCATCGGTCTGCACCGCGCGTCTCATGTCGTCAAGCCGCATTAACTTTTCAGGTGGACAAGGGGATGAAGGCGAGCTTGAAAGTGGAATAGCTTGAGCCATCTCGTCTCGTCTTGGCGGCGGCGGCGGCGGTGGCGGCGGCGGCGGTGGTGGCGGTGGTGGTGGTAGTAGACGTTACTGTGGTCAGAGGCGATATGTTTTTTCAACAGAAATCAGAGCTTTTATACAGAGGGAGTTTAATCCTATTTCCAACAGCACCCCAGCTGTCTAGCGACCTGTCCGCATGACGCTTTTCAGCCGCTCCGCTCCTTAAGAGCTTCTTAAGAGCTTAGATGACGAGGAGTATGTCATCGCTATTGGTGGAGACCAGCTGAAAATGGTGTTTTTTCCTCATCCCTAGCCTTACCTCCTACCCCCTACCTGAGGACGACTCTCTCTCCCTCTGACATTCATTGTAACAAACGTCAGAGGTCAGGTGAAAATCGGATTTTTTCATGCACAGCCTTAGTCAGCTGTCACCCCTATTGAACTAGCCGGCCGCCGCCGGCCGGCCCGGTCTACTCACCACGGCAGGAGGCGGAGATTTTTTTACACTTAAGTCGCTCACCACATGCACACGACTCTACTCACAGACAGACACACTCGTCTTAGGGGGTCCTGCTTCACGCCACACGCCTCCTGTAGTTTTTTTGTATACACGCTCTAAGCTCATGACCGTTAATCCTTTATACAGCTAATGCGCGTTGAATTGCTGAACAGGGTGGTAAGTAGCTTAGCTCATGACAGTCGATCTCTCAAAAGGGGGGAAAGGGATCCAGCTGAAAACGTCATGCATTATGTCTTTTGTTTCTCTTTGTGAAAGGCCGCCGGTCAGCCGGCGGCAGCAACCGCTTAATCCTTTATACAGCTAATGAGCGTTGAATTGCTGAACAGGGTGGTAAGTAGCTTAGCTCATGACAGTCGATCTCTCAAAAGGGGGGAAAGGGATCCAGCTGAAAACGTCATGCATTATGTCTTTTGTTTCTCTTTGTGAATGGCCGCCGGTCAGCCGGCGGCAGCTGAACAGGGCAGTAAGTAGCTTAGCTCTAGAAGCGAGAAGGCGTATATAAGGGGACTGGAAACCCCCATTCACTCACTCAGTCTTTTGCCGCTCTCTACAGTCACCACCATGAGCAAAAGACAACACCTAGCGCCGTCCAAGGATCTAAGCAAGTTCAAGAACAAGAAGACTACGCGGAACAGCGCTCGTTTAGCGTCAGTGCCTCCTCTTGCTACTGAAGATGAGACTACTGCCGCAACCGCTTGGTCTTATCACCCTCCCGCTGTAGCGAGCGCTCGCAGCAGTAGTAGTAGTAGTAGTAGCGGTAGTAGTAGTAGTAGTAGTAGTAGTAGTGGTAGTAGTAGCAGTACTACTGGTAGTAGTCGTCGTGCTAGCGACGTTGTTACACTCGCGACGGTACACGTTGCTGCTAAGCGCGCTGCCGCTGCTACTGCTGCCCCGCCTGCTGCTGCTGCTGCTGCTCCTCGTGCTGCTGCTGCTGGTGCTGGTGATCCTCGTGCTGCTGGTGCTCTTCGTGATGCTGCTGCTGCTGCTGCGCCTGCTACTGCTGCGCCTGCTACTGCTGCGCCTGCTGAGGCTGCTGCGCCTGCTACTGTTGCGCCTGCTGCTGCTGCTGCTGCTGCTGCACCTACTGCTACCGCTACTACTACTGACGACAACGCTCCTGGCACAGGGCAGTACTGGCAACCGGGGTTTTACCTCCCCACTACTGTTGCTGATTTTGATGACCCGCCGCACGTTGCACAGCCCCTCTCCACCACTACATCAACCGACGCCATCGACGCCGCTCGCGCTGAGACTTACAGCTATTCGGACACTCAGCCCCTAAACCAAGAAGAGGAGGAGGAGGAGGAGCAGCAGCAACAGGGTGAGACAGAGAACGACGCTGACGACGAGGCGTACGACGAACCCGAAGGGCAACGGGTGGACGTTACGTTTTTTCGGCTCCCCTCTTCCACTACTTTCGACCTCACTTCCACTGGTAGCGCGTCCGGTCCGTGGCGACTGCCCTCACCGCCACCTTACGAGGGCGGCGGCGCTTCATCTTCTACCGCTACACTCAGCATCGACGGCGTGTGGCTGCTCTGTTCCAACAACGAGTCGTTGGATACCAGCGCTGACGCTGCTCCTGTTATTGGTTCTGCTGCTGATTCAGCTCACGCTGATGGTGTTACTCTTCTTGCGGGTCTGAAACGTTCTAAGGCGGGTTCCAGAACAACAAGGCCTACTAAGAAGAGAAAAATACAAGAAAAAGAAGAAGATGGACGAGAAGAAGCAGAGAAAACCCCCCGTCCTCTCGGGTTAGAGTTCTGCTTAGACGGGACTTTGACGCTGGAGATCTGGGAGGACGAGGCTAGACTGTCTAGGAGGCCGCGCTACACAAAAGACGGCCAGGTGAAAGAGGCATCTCTGACCAGAAGCAAGCGAGTGCACTTCACTGCTGACGCGCTGCGCGAGCTAATAGCGCGCATCGCCGATATCCGCGCAGTGGTGCGCATACGCGACACAGTGTCCGCGCAAGGAAGACCTAATCACACCCCCTGGTTCACAGTGCTGGATGAGGAGGGCGAAGTGTACGCAGCTGTGAGCTACTACAGCGGTAAGAACCTCATCCACGTGCGCAAGTACGAAGGTCCTGACAAAAAACCCACACAGCAGGGGGTGACGCTGTCCGCCAGAGCGCTCAAAGAGTTGGATGACAAAACAGAGATTATTCTCAAATTTCTCGGTATAGATTTGGAATGAGAGACGCTCAACGCTCACGCGCGCACACACACAGTGTTTGACGTACGCTGTATGAGACAGACAGACGGATACACAGACAGCAGACAGATAGATAGATAAATACGTTGCCGGACCCTTGCCCATCCCTCACCCCGGTTGGTAATACCATCAGGACCTTTGACTGCATATGTATACGTCGTTTGCGCAATCCCCATGCACTATCCGCTGCTATTTTATTGTTATGGGTGCATACATGTTGCAGCTAACATCCCATGGGTACATGGAGTGACTTCAGCGTTCCTTTCCCACCTATTGCATCAGTTGCTACAATAATACGAAGTATAAGTATTAGTGAGACCCCAAGCTGGCCCTGCCTCTCTTGATAAAAGTGTAGGGCTAGGGTTTGGGTTAATCATATGGCGGGTTCTGTTGGACGCTGTGTTGCGAACTCTGTCCGAACAGCCCGGCAGTAGGTGGCAGCACCTACTAGGGTCTTGGGATATGGATAGAGGTCGCTATAGGCTTCGGGTCTGCGTGTGTGCGTGCAGGCTGGCTGCCTATATATACAGCCAGCGTCCGATGGAACTGGGTGGTTCCTTTGTACCTGTGATAGGGCAGAGGCCCATGTTCATATCGGCTCCGAGCCTACTGACCTGCTCCGAACTCTTTAGGGAGTTCGCCCGGATTAGCTAAGCCTGTCTAGGTTATCTTGAATAAAACTATATAGCAACCTGTACACTTGATCCGAACTGTGTGAACATTGTTCTTGACTTGATAACATATCACCAATATTAAGGGAACAAATACTCGTTTATTACAAAAGCATACACATACACGTTCTATATATTAAATGAAAGGTTGTGATGAGCTTTCCACCAAACCCCCAATATATGAATATCCATCCGACATCCAATATTTAAAAGTGTCAAATATCAAATGAAAGCCGTTGAATCAATCTCAATGTGTGGGTCTCCTTGCGCACCTCCACCATTCTGAGCCTTCTCAGAAACACGATGCTCTATGTTTTGTCCGAGGTGCTCCCCTTGCTCAGGGAAAATGTTGTGCTTTACACTCATGCTACATAGAGGAATAGCACGAAATACACTTGAACATGAGTGTGCCTCTACATGGGTACCCACAATTTGGCCATGTCCCTGTGTCGATTTTTAGCAGAAGGATCATGCCATTGTGTCGATTTTTAGGTATATGAGAACTTAGAGAAAAAAAACCTGTGGGTCGATTTTTATCCCTTACAATCCTGTGTCCGTCGATTTTTCAAAGGGCCTAAAAGGGCCGTGTCGTCGTGTCACCCGTGTCGATTTTTACCCATGTAGAGGCACATGAGTGGCACAAAATCTCTGAAGAATTCATTAGGATGCTGCTCAAAGGACTCAGGAGAAAACCCGGAGCCAATAACAATGCAGCCAATTAACTCGAGTTATATCACAGCGGGCACAGAGAACAAAGCATTTCACACCTCTTGTATACTGCATACAGCTAGTGGTATAAAGTAGTTATAGGCCTTGTACCAAGCTGTAGCCCTATAAGGCTCCCTTCACTGTATTTCGCGTACAGCATGGTACTCGTCCTATAACTAGTACATAATGACAGTACATAGAATTGATTCTTTCCATGTAATCTTCCTCCCTGGGGAACAATTTAATATTCTACATGACCTTAATACTTGTTAGGTCAATTAAAAAAAATTCTTACATCCATTTTTCATGTCCACTGATTGACCTCAGTCCCAGTCAATCCATAATAAGTCTCCGCTCTGTCAGCATGGCGATGCGCTGTCCCTATATATGACGCCCATGGGTTTCATTATGAGATGCGCCAGTAGATATAGGTACAAATTGAATTATGCAGCCCATATCTTGGTCCAGAACTCGGGACCTATCTTACTACACAGTGCCCAGGCTGGCACTTGTGGGAAAACCAGCTAATTTGGGGGAATCAATAGATACTAGGTCCATGGCGTTGGCATCAGTAATAAAATCAGCAATGTGGCCGTGTAGGGTAGACTGACCTAAAGATAACCACGTACCATGAGATAACCCTCTCAATTTTGTAGTCATTCATTCATGATAAGCTCTGTTCTTGTGTATCACAGTACACTTTAAGTGATACTCTTTCCAGAAAAGGACAAATAAGTACAATACCATACATGAATAACTACATCATTAAGGTAGACATCTCATGGTACGTGGTTACCTTTAGGTCAGTCTACCCTATGCCCTCGCCCGCCGGCATGGGTGGTGTGGGTTGGTCTATACTGACTAATTGAATCTGTTCTGGGAGACCTGTGTCCGCGGATATGTAAGGGAGGGGGGGGGGGGTTCCTGGGGGGGGGGGGGGGTGGTGAGAGACCAGGCCAGAGGAAGGAGTTGGACCATAATCATGGAAGCCACAAGCCAAATATGTACCAATCAGAACAAAAACTGATATAGACTACTTCTTTATCATGTTGAATACAAATACTAATACACCCATTTAAAAAGATTTTTTTGGGTGCAAGATCTTTTTATTTGGAATGTAAAAGATATGAATATTTTAGGGTCTAATTTGGCCCTTTTGCATTGTTTTTGCAAAAATCCAGCAATTTTGCTATATAATCCTATACATATAGGAGGTAACACCACCCACAACAGGACAGTAATGTTAACATTGGAAACGGGTTAATTAAGCATACTCAACCTTTCTAATGTAGATATAAAGGGGCATTCTCACCACTCACACTTACCACATAGCAGACTAGAACAGTACCAGAATTGTGAGTGGGAAACGCTCGGTGAGAAGGCCACTTTAATGCTGAGCAGATTTACACCGTATACCTTTTTAACCGTACTTTAAACGTGTAGGCATATAGCTATAATAAGTAGAATTGCTGCGCAGAAATCACTGTCCAAAACCGGATCGACTGGACAAGCAGAGGCGATAGCTCTCCCCCAATAATTCTTAATATGCCGTTACTGCGTAACTAAATAGGAGAACACATTAGCAACACGCTGCCCTGGACGCTACAGCATCAGTGATTCAGCTGGTATCCATACGGCAAGTAAATACACCAGCTTCCTGACATACTGCTACAAGGTAACACCCTTTTAGCTGTATTTGACGAGCTGGTCAATACGACGTCCGGCCATCAACACGTTAACCCTCTAAGGGCCGCCTGGTGCTTTAATGTGCTGTGCCCTCTGTACACTCAAAAAGTAAACTTGTCTCCAGACTCTTCCAAGTGACGGTCATAAAATAAACGAGTCAAAAACTTGTCTAAGTGACAAGAAAGCGGGTCTTTCAGCTGGAGATAGAAGACCCACTTGCCGTGTGCCAGCCCAAAACCTGACATTTGCCAGCTCCAGATTCTATTTTCGGGATGGTAAACTGATAGGTTAGACAACGTTTGACTCGTTTATTTTATGATAGTCACTTCGACGAGTCTGGAGACAAGTTTACTTTTTCAATGTAGGAATGATGTAATGATGCAGAGCCGGCGGGTAACTCGCGCTGTGGAAGTGTATCAATCCTGCAGGTCTCCTGAGAAGTCTATTCTCGCCATAAGAGCAATTTTGGCAATTGACAAGTATGCACTGGTCATCATCAGTAGGCGATGCTTAGATGCAGTGTTGTATATATTTTAATAACATTTCTTGTGAAAGACTATTCAATACCGAGCACCATTCTCATGACTTGATAAAAACGCCTGGTGAGTTACGTACCACAACCGCATTCATGCATTATAACGATGGGTAATATAAGCACATTAAAGCACTATGTGGGACATAAATGGTTAACACCGGGCGACACCTATTGGCATGTATGTTTGTTATGTCACTTCCGGTTCGCACACTGCCTTGTGGGTGTTGCCAAGTTACCTTATACATTATTGACATTATAGCTTGCTCATGGCAATACCTGCCAACCGGTACACCAAACATAGTAAGTAGAGGGATCCTATCATTAACCCACTTGTAAGTGTGAGGCCCTATCAGGGCATGGATATTATATTAGGGTGAAAACAACTCGCAGACTACTTCGGTCACATTTGTCAGCATTTATTTTTTCATATGATTAAAGATGGGTTAGGAGCTAATTCGGGGTCAATTTTTAATTTTTGATATATAATTTTTAATCTATAAAAAATACATAAAATCATGGTCAGAATAGGTCAGGGGACCCGACTCTATCCGAGAAAGCGGTCCCCTGACCTGGCTTTCTCTATATTTGATGCATTTGCAAGTAGCAGAATGATTTAAAGAGCTACATACTTATTCATATGGACATTATGAACACAAATACTGAAAAATAAAAATCGACCCCAAATTAGCTCCTAACCCATCTTTAAAATCAACTGAGCAGCCTCAATAATGTGGCTTATTATACGAGTGGGGCTCAGATCGTGCTTTTTTGGATAACACGGTTCTGTTATCTAGCGATAACAGGCACTCCTAGTTCCAAATTTCGACTTAATTAAAATTGTGCGTTTCGTCGAAGGATCGAACCCGGGGCCGCAAGACTACGAGTCCAACGCCCTATCCACTAGACCGTGCCGGCCATACAGAAGAAGGGGATAAAACAAGAAGTCTATAGACACATTCCAAGCCCTCTAGCTCTTATATTAACAGAGATACAGCAACTTTTACACTTTTTGTTATAACTTCTCCTAAAATCAAAAGATATGGTACAAAGCAGGGGAAACGCTGGTTAGGTTCCAGTCTACCAATCAGCGAGCAGGTTGGTGGGATGTCAAAACCAACATGGCACCCTCCTTGCTCGATATAGTCCATGTAAATATCCTTCAAAATGGCCAAATTAGGACGAATTTAAGGTAATTAATCACATTTGAGTTGAAAAATCATATAATAAACCTAATAATATATGGATAACAGGCCCACTCGGGGCTGTATCACTATAACGCCCTCGGCGCTGCGCGCCTCGGGCGTTATATATATAGTGATACATCCCCTCGTGTGCCTGTTATCCATATATTATTGGTTAAATATTGTTACCAGAGTGACAAAAACGCAAAATATGTCAGAGGTGTCCATTTAGTCATACAGATTGATTCTAGCTCCTAAGGTGCCACCTCGAAACCAAATCAGTGACCATGGAAATGGCCAAAATTCAGAATTGCCGTGATCTTCCACCAATCTTGAACACAGAAAGAAGAAACAGCGTCAAAGGGGATTCCAGGTTGACTCCAGAATGACTCCGCTCTTTAGGGGAGCCCAGGCTGCCTTTGACTTGCCTAGGTGACTCTCTGGCCTACCTAAGGGAGTCACCTGTGGGAGTCACATAGTTCCCTGAATCACCTAATGGAGTCACATAGGGACCTGGGCTCCCCTAAAGAGGAAAGTCATTCTGGAGGCAGCCTGGACTCCCTTTTGACGCTGTTTCTTTTCTCTGTGAAGGGGTCTATCACATAAAGAAGCAGGCCATACTTTGTGACCTGTGTCTCATCATCATATCTGTTGCACAGAAAGTGTGCATGAACGTGGTGCACCTAGCATTTCAGCACCACCTTCTCCCACGCGTTTCTGGTTTATGCCTAATTCAGTGGCTCTCTCCAGTGTGAAAGTTCTCTGCTATCTAGCCTTTTTCTAGTAAAGATAACAAGGTTGTTTTTTGGCCTCCTTTGGGATTCTCCACCTTTCTTTTTGCCTCGTCAGGGCTATTTTCGTTAGTGTTTCTGTGGGTAGTCGGATCACATGTCCCAACCACTTTAGCCTCCTGGTTTTGATGGTGTTTTTGTTTAGTCTTTTCATTTAGGACATCACTTACGATTTTGTTTAGTCGATCAGTGCTTTGGGTGACTAAAGGTCCCGGGGGGGCCACTCTCCCAGATTTTGATACCATATGTCAACATGATTTCAAGGGATAGGGTCCGTTTTTGGCCCATGGGCACGGACCCGCGAGGGGCCTTGATAAGGGGTGCTTTTTAGGCAAATTTGGAGGGAAAGGGGTACATTTTAAGACCATTTGAGAGTTTACAAGGGGAAATTTTGCCTTTTATTGCTATTATATTTAATAGTCACCCATAATTTAGTGTATTTTTTCTATAGTCACCCGTGATAAGGGTATATATATTTTGGTCTCCATTGATTGAGGTATGATTTCTGGTCAATTTCCCATAAAAAGGGTGTTATTTCGTAGATTTTTCTCCCGTGATAAGGGTACAAAGTTTGAGGTGATGTTCACACATAGTTACTATAGAAAGTATAGGGAGTGGCCCCCCGGGCTAAAGGTGCCTAAAGGTGCCTAATGTGGCCGACCTGATAGAGGCAATTTCAGCCAACACGCCCGAGTCGAGTGACCAATGCGCCCTTTGACCAAGCTTCTGTCATAGGGGAATCACCTTATTTGTAGTGTTTCAGCGGGATGGTTACTTTTTTTTTCTTAGGGTTAGGGTTAGGTGGGTTAGGGTTGGGGTTAGGGTTAGGGTTAGGTTCCCCCTATGACAACGATCTGTCATAGGGTCCACTGGTCACTCGACTCACTCGTATTGACGTCGCTTGCCTGATAGAGACCGAGGTGTGAGGTTGGTGGTCTGCTAATGGCCTCATGTCATGCATTTAACACTGCTTAACCCTTTAAGGACAACATGATGCATTAAAGCAACATGTTGTAGGTTGATGCATTGATGCATTAGTGATGGCGAGTAACTCACCAGAATTTCGCCAACCCTTCTGACAGTGACAGAGTGATGTGGGATCAACATGATGCATGAAGGCTACCCTATCTTATCACTTAATTGCCAGAGTTCCATTTATACATCACCACAACAAAGGATATAGCACCTTCAAGTTCATCACTGTTCATCGCCTAGGCCAAAAAAAGAGAAGGCTTGTTTCAGGTCACCCGACCGGCCTTATCAAAACAGGGCTGACCCTATTTATTTTCATGCAATTTTGAAGAAATTTCCGCATTTTAAAATTTTGGTCAATCTTAGGGTCTTCGGACCGGCTGGCTAGTACTTTCATGTAAAAAAAAGTTTAAAATGTTACCTGAAACAAACTTTTCTTTTTTTGGCCCTATTGTGGCACATCCTTAAACGGTTAATGATGTTTAGAAATTGCCATGGTAAAGCATTGATCGCGGCTCTCCTAAGCCCTTTGTTGAGGTTCCCCCAAGATGATGGGAGTTCAGTCATGTCAAAGCCCACATGCAATGAGGCTATCCTATATCATTCAGCAACAAAACAGGCATTATGTGGGGATTATTTATTCAATAGGTGATACAAAATAGGTGTCAACATCCCATCGATCATCATCCATCTTTTCCTATGTTAATTCTGTTGACAACAACCTGTCAGTAGAGAGGGTGAGATATAGGGGCACATGTGCCGTACAAGTTTTAACCAATGAGTATAGAGAAACTGTAGGCTCCATGCTTTAAAGATACATTACATGTACCACCTAAATCGATCCAAAATCAAGTTATGAAATAAACCCGATATAGACTTCCATTCATCATGTTCTTATCAACTGACGGGCCCCCTTATCATAGGAAAGCCATTTGTTATGAAATCTAGATGAAATACTGATTGGAGGGCTCTCTGGTAGACCTATGAATTCACTGTGAGAGCCTATGTGTTTTGATTGTTCATAATGGCCCCCTTGCAGGCTTCCATTTCTGGTAGCTCGCAGTTATATCTTTTGCATGCTATTATGGCCATATTCACAGGTTAAAAGAGAAATAAGAGACTCCAAATTTCCCACATAAACTTACAGGCACTTTATATATGGTAACATAATGAAATAAAATATCGCCCAAAATATTAATGGTATCTTTAAGAGAGCAGCCTATTAGACTGGTTGATGTAGGTGTTTATATTAATAACCCTAGCAGATGGTAAACAGTTATCTTAAGAATATACACTCCCACATAAACATAGATATCTACACCTGATCAAGGCTGACACCGGCCAGGTGAGAAGGGCCAGTTTACGAATTGGGTGTTTACTAAGCTAATATGTATCACGGCATGGTCGCTAAAAGTCTGCCAAGGCCAATCAACACCATATGTATAAAGATGCTAATCATGTAGTCTGGGGGCCATGAGCTAGCATCGATGCTGACTCACCGTCTTGTTGGCCAACTTGCCAGCAGTTCTGCACTTCAGCATGGGGGGGGGGGGGGGCGCCAAGAGCGGTAGCGCCATCCTCATTGAGTGTCAACAGTGGAAACAACACACAGTCATTTTTAACCATATTTTAAGCAGTTATTACACAAAAGCTATTCAAGTTTAATTTCTGTTGTATTTTTTACTGGAAAGATTTACCCTTTTCCAAGTTATATTTCAATGCAGCATGATAAAGCTTCTTCTTTATCTCAATACGAGGGTTCATTCATGCTCTCTCAATGCAATACAAATGTACTGGGAGTAGGCTAAAAGCCCTGTTGTGACCGTGGCCCTCCTACAGCCCAGTGGTGCCACCTCATACCAATCATGTATACTGTAGACCTTCCAAGAGGTTTGGACTTGTGGCCCCATACAGGACTGTACAGTGTTGCCTGCTCCCTGCCCTGATTGAGACTGCCACTACTCGGCCGGTGCAGCTGCATATATATGCTCCGCAGGATAGAGGGCGCTGTGGGTCTTGGCGCCCCCCCCCCCCCCCGACACCTCAGTAAGTAAGTTAATTAGGACTTCAAAATAATTACCAGAAATTGGTTTTAGACTATGTCAAGTAGGCCCAGAAAGACTAGAAATCACCCCCCCCCCCCCCCCCCGATAAATAGAAAATCAGGTTTCAAAATATGCCACACATAATGCGGCTGGCCATTACTTGATCTGGTACTGGCAAGACGAGTACTGATTACAGTTGTCATGATGGATACCAGTCGCACCCTAATAATTCCGCAGTGAATGGAGGGAATCATTTGATTGGTCTAAAGTGTATTCCGCTAATGTCCTATTCTCGGGTAGTGGGACACTTTATGTGGGCGGCCATTACTTGATCTGGTACTGGCGAGATAAGCGCAGATAACGACTACCAGAATAGGTACTAGTTGTTACATAATGCACTCTAAGATTTGCAGTGAATGCAGGGAATTATCTCATTAGTTAATGATCTATCCCGCTACACGCCTAAATAATGGGTGTGGACCACTAAATTCGTGTTTTTTTTGCTTAGTGACATGCGACATAAGGAATATAAGAGATAGTGACATGGGACATAGCCTTTTCTTAAAATCTACATGGTGACATGGTCATTTCTTAAAATCGACAGGGAAAATTGGGACCCCTGTCCAGACTCCCTATGGAAGCGTAAGTACTGCTTTGGACAAGAGTTCACCTACATTGGACTACAAGTTTATATGATTATGTTAATATCTTTATGTATCTGGTTAGAATATTTAGATCCCAATTTGCAGTGCAAATCGATGAAAAACGATATCTTTTAGTACGGGCTGTCACCATTCTACCCAGAGATGGCTAATTTAGGGTGGTACTACCTCTAGCAGGCAAATATCCAGGGGGCAATATATCAGAGGCTAAGTGTCTAGGGGACAACCGTCCAGAGGGCAAGCGTGGGCGTTAGGCGGGGGTGGTCGCAAACATTCAGTGACAAAAGTGCAAGTGATAATTCAGTGGCCAGACCTTTAACTGTGAGTTGCCATGTCTAATTGGTGTTTTCCCTTGTTGATCCTGCCAGTTGTTGGGTCTATACCTATAGGTTTTGGGTTAGATCAAAAGGTATCATCATCATTCAAAGCAGTATATGGAAAGTCCAGATGGATACAGGCACATTCCTTCACTTAATCCATGGGAGGAAGGTAATATTGAAGTGTGAGAGTGTTTGTGCTCGTTGCATCGTCTCGATACCCATGCGCCACCAATATGTATCAGTCTTAGAAGGGGGCCTATATAGTACTTTTAACATTGGGTGTGTGTGTGGAGGGGGGTGGGTGGGTGGATATGACCAAAGAAGTTAACTCCCTTTTTAGTAAAAAAAAAAGAAGAAAGGTTATTATACTTGAAAGGGTTCAGCTGCAATAGATTTGTACATTACTGGGGTATTGGGGGTAGGGTGGGAGAGGGTCATGAAAACATAATGTCCCCCTTCTTGTCTTGGGGAGGCTGTTTCGTTTGGTGCGCTTGTGTAATGATCCACTCACCCCTTCCTACCATTGTAATAAAAGGGACCACTCTGCTACATATGGAGCAAGCTGGCCCCAACTCGTCCTTGGATGCGTCCGAGCGACATCACTGGTATCTGAGGGGCCATGACCGCATCACCTCCGCCGTATATTGGGGGGGGGGGGATTCCTACGCGGTACCCATCTGCACTTTTATTACAACAGCACCAAGCGCACAGGAACTATTTCAGCCAGCAACCTTTGGTGCCAGCAATGACGCTCGAGAACAGAGGTCGAGGTGGGGCCAGCTTGCATATGGAGTTGTATGCTGGCCAGCATTCCCACGGGCCACATCATGTTAGCACACCACCCCTCATATAACAAGAGCTCCATCCCGAGGGCCATGGTTAGATATAGAGGAACTAGGGCTGTGTGTGCAAATTCAGTCTGAAGATCCCCAACAATCAGACAGCAGTACATGTTTTAGTAATCCTACTTGAGGTCAAAACTTATGCAGTAACTCCATTACTATGTACAGAGGTCTGACCATTTCACTGTAATCACCTGAGGCAATCCGAGTCATCCACTTCTGAGCTAGTAACTGATTGGCGCTGGTGACATGCCATCCGATATAAATTGGTATATCAACATAGGAGCCTATGATTTTCATAAATGTGCAAGGTACAATATAGATTCATAACATAAGACATAGACACATAAGTTTTCTTAGGAACTATCCTTTATGAACTCATGTAGGCAGCATGATATACCATACTCTCGTTCCCAAATCCTTCCGAAGGAAGGCTCTGGTAACAGCCAAATGACCTTGAACTTGGGATTTTGCTGGGTCTGGGCAACCCCTGCTGGTAGGCTGGAACCAGCGAACACGAACAGGAAATGGAACCAGAATGTATGATGGTAGTTTTAGGTAGTTTTACCATCAGCCTTTCTGGTTCCATTTCCTGTTCCTGTTCGCTGGTTCCAGCCTACCAGAAGGGGTTGCCCAGACCCAGCAAAATCCCAACATTTGGCAGTTACCAGAGCCTTCCTTCGGAAGGATTTGGGAACGAGAGTAGATATACCAATGCAGCCCTGGCGAGTAACTCGCGGATGCTGCATTGGTGCATCATGGCGAGCCTTTGGGAGTGTCTCAATCCCGTAGGGTCAGCATGATGCTTGAATGCCACCCTGGCGAGTCACCTGCCAGGGCTGCATTCAAGCATCATGATGACCAAGGGCATGATGCATTAAGGCATGATGCAGTCCTGAGAGGGTTAACACCACTTTGGGGTCGACAAACAGTAAAATAAAGCAGAGCACGTGTACAGGTAGATACAGACTTTACAAACCTCACGTCACATAAATAGTTGAGGCAGAGGGTACCTTGACTACACAGACAGAGTCTATGTATTGTGTGTGTCTGTCCTCACTCAGTTACACCAACACAGAGCTATACAGCGCTCAGCGACATGGGGGTGTAACCCTTTAACCGTTTAAGGACGGATGTCGCTAAAATATGACATTTGTCGTCATGACGCACCAATGCAGCCCCGGCGAGTAACTCACCAGAGCTACATTGGTGC
Organism: Harmothoe impar; assembly: GCA_947462335.1. Lineage (NCBI taxonomy): Eukaryota > Metazoa > Annelida > Polychaeta > Phyllodocida > Polynoidae > Harmothoe > Harmothoe impar. The sequence continues at coordinate 15,480,288 of OX381707.1, read as the reverse complement.
ATCCCTTCGGGAGTGTCTCAACCACATAGGGCCGGCATGATGCTTGAATCTAGCACTGGCGAGTTACTCCCCAGGGCTGCATTCATGCATCATGATGTCCAAGGGCATGATGCATCAAGGCATCACTGTGGCCAGTTGCACTGTTGTTGAGTAACACCACTGAGACTACATTGGTGCATTATGCTGCCCATTTAGTTCGGATGAGATTCTTATAAGGGCTGCATTCATGCTTTATAGCAACAAAGGGCTTAGCAAATACTCTGCAGTCCATAAAGGGTTAACAGGCTATAAAGCAGAGTGTGTGTCAGACATGTCAGTAGCTTTGTGCTTCCTCCTGGACCTGTGTCTGCAACCCTTTAAGGAGGGAATAATGCTGTATGCGATATACTATATGGTATGCTGGCGTACTCTCGTTCCCAAATCCTTATGAAGGAAGGCTCTGGTAACAGCCAAATGACCTTGAACGTGGGATTTTGCTGGGTCTGGGCAACCCCTGCTCGTAGCCTGGAACCAGTGGACAGGAACCAGAATGTATAGCTCAACCAGGAGAGCCAGGAACTCCCAATCTAAGGGTCCCGGGTTCGGTCCTTGGTGTGGCTTTTAGTGTAACATAGATGGTTACCAATAGTGGTTACCAAAAGACTATACCCAAACCTTTTGCAAAGGTTCATAAAATGCTTTGTAAAAACGTTTTGCCAAAACTTTTGGTGCAAGCTTTTGCAACCAATGGGGTTAAAATGGTCACCACACCTAGCCTGGAGGGGATTTGAACTTAGGTACTGCTAGTCATGAGTCCATTGTTCCATTTTACCACAGTCTTATCACTACCTTTCAGCCTTCAAGGCTTTCTTGGGGTATACTTCAGAAATAAATACTTCATTCTGTAGTTCATTTATCCTTTTGTTGAACATTGTTAGTTGGGATTATCAATAAAATAGATTTATCTCTCCCATAACGGTAAACATGGCTGTCTGCTTGATCAGGGCTGATGGATTACATCTCCACCAATAACTGCTTCCAGATAACATTAGGCATGTCTGGAATTTCAGAAAAAGCAAACATTACATTCTACTTAACCCTTTAATGACTGCATAATACTTAAATGCATTATTTCCTTGCTTGCCAATATGCGAGAATGTAACTCTGCTGGGTAATTCACCAGTGCTGCATTCATGCATCAAACAATTTGCCTACGCCACTGGATCTGGATGCTGTTTGAATGCAGCCCTGGGGAGTAAACTCACCAGGGGATAGCATCCTAAAACACAACATTGCTGCTAAAGGGGTTGAGCCATTCTGAGTTTGCAATAGTCACTGTTTCTGTTTGTCCCTTCAGTTTTCAGTTTTATCCCCCTCCAACTGCAACCCTGGCCATTTGGGCCCATCCAGGGCCTGGGGGCTGAACTTCCCATTAATTGAAGTGGAAGGCTGCTCTTGCTGAAGGGGGGGGGGGCATTTTACATCTGTCATGCCCTCATCCAGCTACACTAGAAGCTAAAGGACACTTAGCATTCTAATTTGTAGTACAGATTGAAATAGTCGTCATCATCATCATCATCATCATCATCATCATCATCATCATCATCATCATCATCATCATCATCATCAGTTTAACACTCATTCTTATATCATATTTGCATTATATTCAGATCTTTGGACACAGTGCTATGATGCAGTTATACCATTTGATCAATGTTTTGAAGACTTGTATTAGTAAGCTGGGTACTTTCCCTTATATCAGATGATGGTCAATAGATCAAGATGAGGCAAAGTACAGGGGTTGGGTCCTGGTCAGTATGATTATAATCTGTTTTTGTTGACTTTAGTACTGCAGTATACATCTAAAATCTCACGTATGCGCAGTACCCGGACCTGGTCCCTATCCTATATGCCCCACCGGTGATCTGACTCAATCTGAATTGTTTAATAGCCGCAGCTTCTACCCAACAATTTTTGATGCATGGTATTTGACAGAAACAGCCTCTTGCCCAGGGTCTTAGCTATAAATCCGCAGGGTTGAATGTATTTCTACTTCAATCCTAACCTGTTTTTTTTACCACTGGAGGTATGAGGAAGGTTCCTGGGAATCCTGTTTGCATCAGGCTCCAACCGTACTGTGTATGATTTGTAATGCAAAAACTGGGTGTGAAAGGGCAGTACAGCCTTACTAACTATTAACAGACTAGTATTGTATAGATAATGAGACATACCACTCAGGGATGTGGAGCTTATATGTAAGATTAAAGTTTAAACATCTGGGGTATTTTACACCAATTTATATTATAGTTATCATGATAGCATTATACATGATAACATTATAGTTAACATGATAACCTGTTTACAGCAACATAGTGATCTAATGAGCTAGGACCTTTGTTGTTAGGCTACTCCAAATAATATACTTGTTTCTCATCACCACGCGCGTCAGCAAAATCACCTTTTTTTGCAAATTTTAATGGAAAAACATGACAAAATTAAACAAATATGAGCATATTTGGTATCAAATTAAAGCTGACAGCGCAGGAAATGCAATGGGGTGAAGAAAACATGCATATTTACAACTTTCGCATATCCTTAATATTTTCATTACTTGACTGTGAATTTGTTTCTCCGACAGCCTGCAATACTCTATATGATTTAATCCTTAGCAAAAAAAGAAAAGAAAAAGAAAAAAAAGCGCCCTCGTCTCATTTCTCATGGATTAATGATGAGAAACAAGTATATTATTTGGAGAGGCCTTATGAAGAAACACACCCTGGAGATCTCCAGCTGAGCAATGGCTCAAACCCTGGGGTAAGGATAAAACAAAAGGAGACAGATTAATATTTCATTATAAAAACAAACCCTTCCCTGACAAGAAAGTTTGCTTTGGAATTCTATCAATCAGACCTAAAAAAGCAAAAGGCCCCTTTCAAATCAAATCAATCAAATCAAGCCGAATCACATTTCATCTCAAATGTGTTAAATTTGCTAGGAATGATGCTGCAAAAGGCTTTATTTTTTATTTTCGATGTTCTTTTATTTTCACTGACCATTTTCCTATTCATACCCTTTTTGAGCTATTATAAACAGTGAAAAGAAAGAGGGAAGCAATCAGGGCCATATTTGACAATCACCTGCACAAAAAAGCCTTTAAGTAATGGCTCCCCTAACCTTAAGACTCCCCCCACTTGCCCTGTATTTTTAATGGGATGTTGAGAACTGCACATGTCCATGCACCACAGACAACAAATGTTTTGTTGATGTATCATTTCTGATGAAGGTCTCACAGCCAAAAATAATTATCTCGTTTCAAGAAAATCGGAATATTAAAATCGTCTGGCGGACAAACCACTTGTTTTAAGAAAATATTTCTTTTTTAAAACAAGTGATTTGTCTGCCAGATGAGTTTGATAATCAGATTTTCTTAAAATGAGATAATTATTTTTGGCTGTGCTCATGCTTTACATTGAGGGAGAATGTATATAACACCAGAGTTTGTATTTATTG